>CM066044.1:82212571-83412571 GCA_033557465.1 Ichthyophis bannanicus | reverse complement strand
CCTTCCTGCCTCTGGACAGGGCCCAAAGGCTCATGAATCTCGCCAGCCGTTTTCACAGCAATTCCCTGGTCTCGGCCAGACAATTTCTGAGACTGCTCGGCCATATGGCTTCCACGGTCCATGTAACCCCCTATGCCCGCCTGAACATGCGACCTGCTCAATGGTGCCTTCGCAAACAATGGCATCAGGCCACTGGGAGCCTAGCGGACTCCGTACAGATCTCCGACCAGCTGGTCTCCTCTCTGCGATGGTGGCTTCACCTGCCAAACCTAGTGCTCGGGGTGACTTTTCAGCCCCCTGCACATTCTCAGGTCCTGACGACCGATGCTTCTCTCCAGGGCTGGGGAGCACATTGCCAAGGGACTTATACTTAGGGTCTCTGGACTCCTTGGGAGTCCGCTCAGCAGATCAACTTCCTGGAGCTCAGAGCCATCCGCCTAGCGCTCAAAGCCTTCTCTCACCTGATTTCTCACCAGTCAGTACTTGTCCAGACAGACAATCAGGTTGCCATGTTCTACGTGAACAAGCAAGGCGGAACCGGCTCCTTCCTTCTCTGTCAGGAAGCACAGAAGCTCTGCTCTTGGGCCGTCCATCGCAACATCGTCCTCAAAGCTGTCTATCTCCCAGGTCAAGAAAACTATCTGGCAGACAAACTGAGCAGGATCCTCCAACCGCACGAGTGGAGATTGGATCCGCTGGTGGTTCAGCGGATCTTTCTACGGTGGGGCCTCCCCACCATGGATCTGTTCGCCAGTCCTCTGAACCGGCAGCTTCCCAGATTCTGCTCTCGACAGCCGCATCCTCTCCGGGTAGCGGCGGATGCTTTTCTGATTCCATGGTCCACAGGCCTCTTGTATGCCTTTCCACCCATGCCTCTGGTGTCTCGGACGCTCTTCAAAGTTCTCAGAGACAAGGCATCGATGATCCTAGTGGCTCCCCGGTGGCCAAGGCAGCCTTGGTTCCCGCTTCTGATGCAGCTGGCGGTGGACACCCCTCTTCCTCTGGGGTTTCAGCCCGACCTCCTCTCGCAGGATCAGGGGACGCTCCTGCACCCCAACCTCCGGTCCCTTCATCTGATGGCCTGGCTGCTGAAAGGGTAGTCCTTGCTCCTCTCCAGCTGCCTCCAGATGTGGAAGAGGTCGTCTTGGCCTCCAGGAGGCCTTCCACCCGGAAGTCCTACGCTCTTAAGTGGCGTCGGTTCTCCGTCTGGTGTACTCAGCAGTCTCAAGACCCCTTCTCCTGTTCGGCATCAGTGGTCTTGCAGTACTTGCTTTCTCTTTCCAATCTTGGCCTTAAGTCCAACTCGGTCAAGGTCCACCTCAGTGCTCTTTCTGCGCATCACGTGCCGGTGGATGGTAGACCTCTTTCCAGCCACCTTCTGGTGGCTCGTTTTCTCAGGGGCCTCCTTCTCCTTAAACCACCTTTGCGCCCGCCAGCCCCGAACTGGGATCTCAATGTGGTTTTACAGCAGCTTACCTGTCCGCCTTTTGAGCCTATGGCTACCTGTCCTCTTCGTTTTCTTTCCTGGAAAACCTTGTTCTTGGTGGCCCTCACTTCTGCTAGACGCGTTAGTGAGCTGCAGGCCCTGGTATCTGATCCTCCTTACACTAGGTTCTACAAGAACCGGGTAGTCCTACGGACTCACCCTAAGTTTCTTCCTAAAGTAGTTTCCCCTTTTCACATCAACCAGGAGGTGGTACTTCCGACCTACTTTCCCAGGCCACACTCCAGCCGAGCTGAAATGGTCCTGCATACCCTGGACTGTAGAAGGGCGCTAAACTTCTACCTGGACCGTACGCGGGAGCACCGAAGGGCGGTTCAGCTCTTCGTGTCTTATGACCCCAACAAGTTGGGGCTCCCTGTCTCCAAGCGTACTCTGTCCATCTGGATTGCGGACTGCATCGCTTGGGCTTACGAGGCTGCGGGCCTCGTGCTGGAAGGTAGAGTCACCGCTCATCGTGTTCGGGCGAAGGCTACGTCAGTGGCTTACCTCCGCTCTGTTCCGTTGGCAGACCTCTGCCGGGCCGCTACTTGGTCTTCAAGCCAGACTTTTGCAGCCCATTACTGCCTGGAGAGGGAGTCCCGCAGGGACAGTGCTTTCGGACAGGCAGTCCTCCGTAACCTCTTCGAGGTATAGGCAACTCCTACCCTCCATCCCGGATGTTGGGCTACCGGTTGGAGACGTATTCAGAGAAGATTCCTTCCTTCTGTGCTGCTGAGCTAGAGGGAGCTCATTTTTGTGCTTAGGGTCTCCGGTAGCCTTAAGCTTGGGAGTCCCATATGTGAGGACTGACTTCCTGCTTGGTCCTGGAGAAAGCGTAGTTACTCACCTGTAACAGGTGTTCTCCAGGAGCAGCAGGAATCAGTCCTCACAACCCTCCCTCCTCCCCTTGGAGTTGCAGTTATATGCTTTCGTTTTTTGCTAATTTTTGCTGTCTTTTAGCTATGTCATCCGACTGAGCAAGATGGCACCCTTGGGCGGGAAGAGGACCGCGCATGTGCGCTGCAATTCCCAAAGGCTTTCTTTGAAAGCTGGGGAAAATTGCTCCGCGAGGGCTCCGTCGGTGCCGACGTCACCCATATGTGAGGACTGATTCCTGCTGCTCCTGGAGAACACCTGTTACAGGTGAGTAACTACGCTTTCCTGTCTATCTTTTTCACTGTCCAGCTTTCACATCCATATGATGTTGTTGAAAATATCATGGCTTGAACAAGTCAAATCTTTGTATGGAGAGAGACATCTCTGCTCTTGAGAATCTTATCTAGGTCTTTCATAGCCATTCTGCCAAGAGCAATGCGTCGTCTGATTTCTTGACTGCTTGTTGCTTCTTTATTGATAGTTGATCCAAGTAGGTTAAAGTTGTAGGCTTCTGTTTGCCCCCCCCCCCCCTCACCAGCAAGGCTCTTGGAATCACAGAAATCTGCACTCAAGGCAATGAGAAGGGGATCTAAGAGACAGCAATAAAATACCACACACCTCTATATAGATACAGCAAAGCTTTGCGGAGAGAAACAAATAGAAACAAGTTCTCTTTGTTTACTCTAACTATTAGCTATGGTTTACTTTATTTATAAGGCTCTTTTGGAGGATACAGCATAAATTCACTTTATTATTCTATGTCAGGTATTACGTATTCATCACATCATGGGTCAATTTCTAATCAGCATAGGTCAGTATGAGGAGACATACATGTATTCCAAGACATAACTGTTTACTGCTGACTGCTTGATATCTAGTAACACTGAGACTGAAAGGCTAGAGGACAGCCTGCCCCTTTTCTTATTTACAGGACTTGTACCTCTTCACCTACTTAGTAAGCAAATATATAAAGTTTATTTCTAAGCAAAGTTCTGAACAAAATTAACTCTTTCTCAGGTTTTCTTAGACAGTCTGGTTGTGTACACCACCCTATACAGACAAGCTTACTTTCAAAAGCTATTCACGATTTCAATTTCTTCTCCTTCGACGATGAACCTGTTGATTATGCCAGTTGTCATGATCTTTGTCTTCTTTACATTAAGGTGCAGGCCCATTTTGAGACTATGTTCTTTGATTGTGAGAAGCAAATGTTTCAGATCATCTTCACTTTCCGCCAGTAATGTGGTATCATCAGCATAGCGAAGGTTGTTGATGAGTCTTCCACCAATCTTCACACCTCTGTTGTCTTCATACAATCCTGCTTCTCTGATGATTTGTTCTGCATATAAATTAAACATGTAGGGGGAAAGTATGCAGCCTTGTCTTACACCTTTGCTTATTTTAAACCATTCTGTTTCACCTTGTTCCGTTCGAACTGTTGCTTCTTGATCAATGTACAGATTGTGCAAGAGAACGATCAGGTGTTCTGGTATACCCATGCTTCTTAATGTGGCCCAGAGTTCCTCATGGTTTACACAGTCAAAAGCTTTGCTACAGTCGATAAAGCACAAATAGATATCCTTTTGGTATTCTTTAGTCTTTTCAAGGATCCATCTCACATCTGCAATGCTGTCTCTCGTTCCTCGCCCTTTTCTGAACCCTGCTTGCACTTCAGGTAGTTCTTGTTCCAGGTATGATTGTAGTCTCTTTTGAATAATCTTCAGTAGAATCTTGCTGGCATGTGGGATCAGAGTGATTGTGCGATAATTTCCACAGTCAGTTGGATCACCTTTCTTTAGTATTGGTATAAACACAGATCTTTTCCAGTCAGTTGGCCATGATGCTGTCTTCCATATTTCTTGGCAGAGCCTTGTAAGTACGGTAACAGCTGCATCAGATTGCTGTAATAATTCTATGGGAATGCAATCAATGCCTGGTGCTTTGTTCTTTGGTAAGGCTTTCAATGCTGCTTCAACTTCTTCTTTCATCACCAATAGTTCCAGATCGTAAGGTACAGGTTGAAACGGCTGTTGGTCCACTTGATCTTTATCATATAAAAACTCTGTATATTCCTTCCATCTTTTCTTGATCTTCTCAGCATCATTCAACATAGAACCTTGAGCGTCTTGTAACATTCCAATTCGAGGCTGGAACTTTTTCTTTAACTCTCGTAGCTTTAGGAAAGCTGATCTTGTTCTTCCTCTAATAGTTTCTGCTTCTATTTCCTTGCATGCGTCATTGTAGTACTTTTCCTTGTCCTGTCTTGCTGCACGTTGGAAATCTCTGTTGAGTTCTGTGATTGTCTTTCTTTCTCCTCTGGCTTTAGCTTCTCTGTGTTTCTGGGCAATTTTCAGAGTTTCTTCCGTCATCCATTTTGGCCGTTTTTTCTTTTTAACCTTTTGTAGAGACTTCTCGCTTTCTTCCAACACAACCTTCTTGATGTCATTCCATAACTCTTCTGAAACTCTATCATTTGTATCTAAAGCAGCAAATCGATTTTGCAGGCAGTCTTTAAATTCCAGTGGTATATTCTCAAGGTCATATTTTGCTGCATTCATGAGTGGTTTGCTCTTTTTCAGCTTTAGCTTGAGTTTGCATACTAGTAGTTGATGATCTGTACCACAGTCAGCTCCAGGTTTTGTCTTTGTTGATGTTATAGAGCTTTTCCATCGTTGACTTCCACAGATGTAGTCAATTTGATTTTTATACAATCCATTGGGTGAAGTCCATGTGTACAGTCGCCGCTTGTGTTGCTGGAAGAAGGTGTTCGAGATGAATAGATCGTTGGTCTTGCAGAATTCTATCAGTCTTTCTCCAGCTTCATTTCTGTTGCCAAGTCCATATTTTCCAACTACTTTGTCTTCTTCTTTGTTGCCAACCTTTGCGTTCCAATCACCCATGACTATCAGGATATCCTGTTTGCATGTTCTGTCAATTTCAGCTTGTACTTGTTCATAGAACTCTTCAATTTCATTCTCTTCTGCAGCTGTTGTTGGGGCATATACTTGAATTATAGTTGTCTCGATAGGCATTCCTCGTAGACGAATAGAGATTAAGCGTTCGCTGACTGCATTGTATTTCATTACAGTTCTTGCAAGTTTCTTCTTTATTTTAAATGCAACACCATTTCTTCTTTGTCTTTCATTTCCAGCATAGTAGACCATGTGATCATCTGATGCAAAGTGCCCGATGCCAGTCCATTTCAGTTCGCTGACACCCAACAGATCAAGTTGTACACGTTTCATTTCATTCTTGACCACCTCCAACTTCCCTTGGTTCATGCTTCGTATGTTCCATGTTCCAATGTGTAAGACATCTTTACAGCTTCTGACTCTCATTTATTTTCTCTTATTAATCTTAAATAAGTTACACTGTAGCTTTATTGCATGTCCCCTAGTCTTTCTATATTTTGATGGCGTAAAAAATCAATTTACGTTTACCCGTTCCACTCTGTTCATTAATTTATAGACCTCTATCATATCTCCCCCTAGCCATCTCTTTTCCAGGTTGAAGAGTCCTAACTTTTTTAGCCTCTCTTCATAGGTGTAACCTTCAATCCCCTTTACCATTTTGGTGGCTCTTCTCTGTACCTTTTCTAACAACGCTATATCCTTTTTAAGATACGGCGACCAGAATTGCACACAATATTCAAGGTGTGGTCGCACCATGGAACGATACAGAGGCATTATAATATCCTTTGTTTTATTCTCCTTTTCTTTCCTTATGATTCCTAGCATTCTGTTTGCTTTCTTGGCTGCCGCTGCACATTGGGCAGAGGGTTTCAACATGTTATCCACGATGATGCCTAAATCTTTTTCCTGGGTGGTGGTTCCTAATGTGGAACCTTGCATCGTGTAACCATAGTTTGGGTTGTTCTTTCCTAGGGTCATAACTTTGCATTTGTCCACATTAAATTTCATCTGCCATTTGGATGCCCAGTCTTCCAATTTATCAAGGTCCTCTTGCAATATTTTACAGTCCTCATGGGTTTTAACAACTTTGAATAATTTGTGTCATCTGCAAATTTGATTACCTCACTCATTATTCCCATTTCCAGGTCATTTATGAATATGTTAAAAAGCAGCGGACCCAGCACAGATCCCTGGAGTACTGAAATATTCATTTTTCTCCATTGGGAAAATTGGCCATGACTTTTTAATTTCGCCAAGAGTCTCTCATGAGGGACCTTGTCAAAGGCTTTCTAAAAATCCAGATACACTATATCAACCGACTCACCTTTTTCTACCTGTTTATTCACACCTTCAAAAAAACATAACAGATTAGTAAGACAAGACCTTCCTTGGCTAAATTTATTTATTTATTTATTTACAGTCTCTTATATACCGCGCTATTCAGCATCAGTGTGGTTTACATGGAACACAAACTTACAACAGGGCGGCAAGCCGCTCTGTGTTTACAGAGAACGGGTGCTAAAACTTGGGTAACGGTGGGGGGTAACTATTTACACATAGGCGTCATGTTTAAGTCATATCGGAAGTAGGCTAAGTTGAGGTTTGATTGCCGGTATGTTGGTGTGACTGTACTAGGTTGGGGAGGGGGCTGTTAGTGTGCTGGCTACCGGGTAGTACTTGAGGAAGAGATGGTGCTTCACTGACTTCCTAAACTGGGTTAGGTCAGGAATTGCCCAGATGTTGGGTGGTAGGGCGTTCCAGCATCTGGGTGCACAGAACTTGAAGGCCCTGTTTGCTGTTGCTTGGGTGCATTGAGTTATCGCCTTTGGGACTTTCAGTGTATTGACTGCTGCAGATCTTCTGGATCTGTTGGGGGATATGGTGTGGATAAGCTCCGTGAGGGAAGTAGATGAGAGCCCATTGATGGCCTTGAATGTCAACAGTAGGGTCTTGAATGCAAGTCTGCCATGAATCGGGAGCCAGTGCAGCTGTTTCAGGATGGGCGTCACGTGTTCGCTTCTGGGCGCCCCGTAAAGGACTCTCGCCGCGGTGTTCATCGCAAGCTGAAGTGGGATCAAGGTGGATTGTGGGAGCCCTTGTAGTATTGCATTTGCGTTATCAAAGTGTGGTATAATCAGTGCTTGGTAAACTGTCCTGAAGTCGTCCGGCTCTAGCAGGGCACGTATGTGCTTGAGTGTTCGGATCCTGTGGTACACTGTTTTCACTTTGTTACTTATGTGCGCCTTCATGTCAAGGTGTTGGTCTAGAGGTATCGGATTGTGGTTTTGGTCTGTAGTTCTGCTTCATTAACCTTTAGATGGGGAGACGGGTTGAAATTTTTGTTCCTTGTAATGAAAAGGACCTCTATTTTCTTGTGCTGTATTCAAAGGTTCTGGGTTTGGAGCCAGTTGGATACTGCATTAAAGCAATCTGTCAGTGGGGAGAGGTTCAGTTGTTCTGTTGTGAAAGGCATGTAGAGTAGTACGTCATCTGCATATATTAGGTATTCGACGTTGAATGATCTGATGAGATTACAGATAGGCTGCATGTATATATTGAACATCAGGGCGGAGAGGGAGGATCCTTTCTGAACGCCCTGCCTCTGGTGGAAAGCCATGTTGGCTGTCTCCCATTAAGCTATCTACATGTTCAGTTATTTTGTTCTTTATAATGGTTTCTACCATTTTTCCCGATACTGCTATCAGGCTCACTGGTCTGTAGTTTCCCGGATCACCCCTGGAACCCTTTTTAAAAATTGGCGTTAGATTGGTTATCCTCTAATCTTCAGGTATTACAGATTATTTTAATGATAGTTCACAGATTACTAGTAGTAGGTCTGCAATTTCATATTTCAGTTCTTTCAACATCCTTGGATGTATACCATCCAGTCCAGGTGATTTGCTACTCTTCAGTTTATCAAATAGTTGTAATACATCTTCCCAGTGTATCGATATTTCTTTCAATTCTTCTGTGGCATCACCTTTAAATACCATTTCAGTCATAGGTAACATCCCTACATCTTCCTCAGTAAAGACCGAAGCAGGGATTCATTCAGTCTCTCCCCACTATGGCCTTGTCCCCTCTTAGTGCCCCTTTTAACCCTCTATCATCTAATGGTCCAACTGACTCTCTGACAGGTTTTTTGCTATGAATGTACTTGAAAAAATGTTTATTATGTGTTTTGGTGGGGGAAAGTAAGATGGCGGCAGGGAGGAACACTGCAGAGAGACGCTTTTGTTCCTCAGTCTGAATCTCAGAGCTGTTTCTGCAGCCGAAGTTATGGGTCGCGAAAGTGAAAACAGTTGAACCTACCCTTGGGTCCTGTGGTGCTGGGTTCTCCTAGATAAAAGACTTTGGTCTCTTGTGGCTTCTCATGCCGTGTTGGAGCGGTGTCTTCAGTGGGGCCGGGCAGAGGAACTGTCGTGTCTGGGTGCTTTGGGTGTACTGCTCTCGCCTGAGCTCCACACCTCCCCCCCCACACCGCCCTGCCGCGACCTGGAAGTAAGTGGCCAGTAGGAGTTGTGCTTACCTCCGGTCTGCTGATGAGCATGATGTCGAAGGAGAGTAAAGGGGGTTCTCCACTGGCGAGGTCAGCTGCTTCAGTGTCTGGGGCACAAAGCAGTGCTGCAATGACCACGGCAGAGGTGGTGTCATCGGTGCAGCCTGGAGTGTTGCTACCTTCCAGAGCCAAGGCATTGGTGAAACCTGTGGTGATAAATATGGATGCGCTATAGGAGGCAATTGCGGCAGTGAACTCTTCTTTAAGACCTCTTGTGGGTTTTGTGGGTACCGATTTATCTGAGGTTAAAAATTGTTACTCTGTGATTTCTAATACCCAGGAGCAGCAAGCAGGGAAGATCCTCACATTGGAGCAGGAAATGGGTCAGCTTCGGGACCTGGTGGTGGCCCAGACTAAGGACAGGTCTGTGACTTTGAGAAGGATTGACTACCTGGAAAATCAAGTTGTAACATCAGGCTTTTGAACTTTCTCAGATCCCCAGTTTTGTCACCAGTGACAATGTTGAGGAAATACTTTGGAGAGATGTTGAAACTTCCTTCGGAACATTTTCCACTAGTGACTCGGGCACAGTACCTGTCTCTGGGGGCCGGGGATCTCGGTGTTCCTGGTTCTGTTTCTTTGAGGGGTGGGGACCTAACAGGATTTTTTAGAAAACTCTGTGGAGGTAATTACAGGTAGATCTACCCTCCTTGTTACCCTGGCTCTGGAGTCAGATAAAACTTTAATTTTCTGCTCGTGTTTTAGGAACTTTAATGTGTCTTTTCTGGGATCTCAGGTTAGAATGTTTCCTGATTTGTCTCAAGGATCTCAAATGAGGAGGGGGGAGTTCATGGGCCTTCGACCTAGAGTCTTGGCCATTGGGGCTACTTTTCAGTTAAAATTTCCTGTTAAATGTTGCATTTCCTATAAGGATAAAGTGTATATGTTTTTTGAGCCCTGACTACTCTTAGAGCTCCTGAAGAAGAAATGTCTGTCCAGGTTGTGGTTCCTTCCCATATGGCTGACGCATAAGTCTCTACCTACCTTAAACAATGTTTTCTTTTGATAGTAGATGGTGGGTTTTCATTTATGTTCCTGCCCTTACTAAAGTTATTTCTTGGTACCCCCCTTATTTCCTTTTTATTCTGGACTAAGTTAGATATGGATGTATATTTCTTAAGCTTTCTAAGATTTTTTTTGTTTCTTTTTGTTTGTTGATGTAATCCATTATCTTTACATTCAAGAGAATTCCTGGATGTATACATTAAAACTTCAATAAAAAAAAGACTGAAGCAAAGAATTCATTCAGTTACTCCGCTATAGCCTTGTCCGCTCTTAGTGCCTCTTTTACCCCTCTATCATCTAATGGTCCAACTGACTCTTTCACAGGTTTTTTGCTACGAATGTACTTGAAAAAGTCTTTTATTACACATTTTTGCTTCCACAGAAAGCTTCTCAAATTCTCTCTTTGCCTGCCTTATCAAGGCCTTGCATCTTACTTGCCAATGCTTATGTTGTTTCCAGTTTTCGTCATTTGGCTCCTTTTTCCATTTCCTGAAAAATGCTTTTTTGGCAACCACAGCCTCTCTAACCTCACCTTGAACTATGTTGGCAGTTTTTTGGACTTCCTTCCACTTTTCTTAAAACATGGAATACAATTGGTCTGGGCTTCCAAGACAGTATTTTTAAATAACACCATGCTTGATGTAAATCTTTAACTTTTGCAACTGCTCCTTTTAGTTTTTTCTTAACTATTTTCCTCATTTTATCATAGTCTCCCTTTTGAAAGTTAAAAGGTAGTACTGTGGATTTCCTTGCCGTCCCTCCATTTATAAAATCAAACGCGATCGTGCTATGATCACTATTGCCAAGTGGCCCCAACACCCTTATCTCTTGCACCAGATCTTGTGTTCCACTAAGGACTAGGTCCAAAATGGCTTCCCCTCTGGTCAGTTCATGAACCAGCTGCTCCAAGAAGCAGTCATTTATTTCATCTAGAAACTTTATCTCCCTAGCATGTCCTGCCGTGACCCTGACCCAGTTGATACTGGGATAATTGAAATCACTCATTATTACTGTGCTGCAACTTTTGTTAGCTCCTCTGATTTCTTTAAGCATTTCATCATCCATTTGTTAATTCTGGCCAGGCGGTCGATAGTCCACCCCTACTGCCATCACCTTCCCCTTCCCCTTTTTTTACATGGAATTTCAATCCATAGAGATTCTACAGTGAATTTTGTTTCCTACAAAACTTTAATCTTTTGTGACTCAATGCCCTCTTTAACATAAAACATAGAGTGCAACCCCACCGTCAATTTGATCTGCTCCCAATTGGTTGTCCTTTCACTATGTCTCTGAAATACCAATCATATGTAACCTCTCATTTAGTGCTATATATTCTAACTCTCCTATCTTATTTTTTAGAATTCTAGCATTTGCATACAAGCATTTTAGAGGCTGTATTTTATTCATATTAATCTGGTTATCGGTAGGCAAGGGTAATTTGGAATCTTTAAGCTCTGTCTGCTCTGTACTTAAGGGCATTTATTTATTTATTTATTTATTTATTACAGGCTCTTATATACCGCTCTATTCAGAATCAGCGCGGTTCACAATGTAACAACATACCATAACAACAAACTGTTAGGTTTTACAGAGAACAAGGTCAGAGAACTTGGAATAAAACATGGAACGTCATTACTGCAACTATTTACAAGAGTATTTACAAGAGTATTTACAAGTATACATTACAGGATTTGTTCTTAGTTTGGGTAGTGATTAATTGGTCAAGTAATATTGGGGGAAGAGGTGGGATTTGAGTGCCTTCCTGAAAAGGGATAGATCATTGATAGCACGAATCTCTGGGGGTAGAGCGTTCCAGAACTTAGGGGCATAGAATCTGAAGGCCCTGTTAGATGTCACTGATAGGCATTTTGTCGCTGCTTTAGGGATGATTAGAGTATTTGTTTGATATCGTTCTTCTGGATCTGTTGGGTGGGACGGCCTGAATGAAGTCTATAGGGAGGAGGAGGTGATGCTTTTAGTGGCCTTGAAAGTTAGGAGTAATGTTTTGAATAATATTCTGCCATGTATGGGGAGCCAGTGGAGTTGCTCTAGGATGGGTGTTATATGGTCCCTTCTTGATGCTCCGTAGAGGACTCTAGCAGCGGTATTCATGGCGAGTTGCAGAGGGTTTAATGTGGAGTGTGGGAGGCCTTGGAGAATGGCATTGGCATAGTCAAGGTGTGGTAAGGTTAAGGCTTGAAATATAGTTTCTGAAGTCATCAGGATCAAGCAGGGGGCGAAGATGTCGAAGAGTCCGGATCTTGAGGTAGATTGCTCTGACTACGTTGGTTATGTGTAGTTTCAGATCCATGCGTTGGTCAAAGTGACTCCAAGGTAGCGATGGACGTTTTGATCGGAGCTCAGCTTCTTTCACCTTTATATGGGGTGGGGGGTGAAAAGTGGGTCCCTGGTGATGAAGAGAACCTCGGTCTTTTTTATGTTGAATTCGGAGGTTCTGGGATTGAAGCCATTCGGATACTGCATCAAACATTTAGCAAGCGGGAAGGTCCATATGAACTGTGGAGAAAGGCATATATAGGAGGATGTCATCTGCGTATATCAAGCATTCAACCTTGAAGGACCTGATGATGTTGCAACCGGTTGTATGTATATATTGAAAAAGAGTGAGGATAGGATGATCCTTGCGCCTTGCTTTTGGTGGTATGGTGTGGATGTTGTGGTCCCTGAGGTAACGTACTGCCATCTCTGATCAAGGTATGACTTGCACCACTCTAGGGCAGTGTTATTGATGCCTTTTTCTTTTAGTCGCCCTATTAACAGATCGTGATGTACAGAGTCAAAAGCCGCAGCAATGTCTAAGAAGATGAGAGCAAAGCCTTGGCGGATGTTATCAATGCCTGTGATGATGTTGTTGCAGAGAGTGGTGAGGAGGGTTTCAACACCATGGAACTCTCTGAAGCCATGTTGGCAGTGGTCCAGAGGGGAGACGGTGTCAATGTGGTCCTGTACTGTCTTTGAGCTTCCTTTTCAATTATTTTCGCTAGTAGGGAATGCTAGCTATGGGTCTATAAGATTCAACCTTTGTGGGTCGAGTTTGTGGTTTTTCAAGAGGGTCTTATGGATGTTGTCTTGAGGGCTGGTGGGAATGAGCCGGTTGTAAAGGATAAGTTCATCATTTTAGTGATGATGGGGCTGAGATCTTGGCGTAGTTCCTTTATCCAGTGGGCTGGGCAAGGGTCAGTTTGTGCAGTAGTCGTGTTAAGCGCAGCGTGGTGTCTTCAACATGTTTTCTGGATGGTGTGGAGAACATGGATAGGTTTGATATGCATATGGTGACTTGAGAGGAGATTGTTGCAATGTTGTTGGTTTGAAGCAACTTGGATTGCAGGAAATCGGCGAATGCTTGGGGATGGATGGGTTACTTTTGTCTTTATTGGAACCTCTCAGTCGATATTCCCTAACTTCAGTCTTTTGCTAGTATCCTTCAAGGATACATTGTTTCGAACCATGCGCTCTAGGGTGACTGTTGGCTTTCCCCTATTATCTAGTTTAAAAGCTGCTGTATCTCCTTTTTAAAGGTTAATGCCAGCAGCCTAGTTCCATCCCGGTTAAGGTGGAGCCCATCCCTTCAGAAAAGCCCCTCCTTTCCCCAGAATGTTGCCCATTTCCTAACAAATGCAAAACCCTCTTCCTTGCACCATCGTCTTATCCACGCATTTCCAGAGCTCTGCCTGCCTTTTGGGTCCTGCTTGTGGAACGGGAAGATTTCAACTTCCTACCTAAAAGCCTAAATTTGGCATCCAGAACCTCCCTACCACACTTTCCTTTGTCATTGGTACCAACATGTACCAAGACAGCAAACTCTTCCCCAGCACTATCTAAGACCTTGTCTAGGTGGCGCATGAGATCTGCTACCTTCGCACCAGGCAGGCATATTACCAGGTGATCCTCACGTCCACCAGCCACCCAGCTATCTACAAACCTAATGATCAAATCACCAACTATAACAGCTGTCCTAACCCTTCCCTCATGGGCACATGGCTCTGGTGAAACCTCCTGGGGTCAAGAAGGTTTTACATCACCTGGAGGACAGGCCCTAGCTACAGGATCACTTCCTGCCACACCAGGGTGATGCTCTCCTTCATCTTTATCTTTTATTATAAAACTTTTTATACCGCCTGAACCAAAAAGGCATACAGCGGTGTACAATAAAACCAAGGCTACTGATGAAACAGAAAGGAATGCCAATTATTCATAAGAGAGACAGCAAAGAATAGAATAAGGAAATTAGACAAAAGAGATCAGTCAACTGTGGGCAGGAAGGGAGGGAATATCAAAAGCAGTACAGAAGAGGTGAGTTTTGAGAGAAGCTTTGAAAGTACTAAAAGATGACTCCAGACGTAAAGCCGTGGGGAGAGAGTTCCAAAGACGGGGGCCAAGGAAGAAAAAAGCAGAAGAGCGCGTTGATTCAAGATGAGCCCTGGAAGGAGGTGGAAGAAAAAGACGATTAGCGTGAATCGACCGAACTGTTCTGGAGGGACAATGAAAGTGCACCAAGTCAGAGAGATAAAGAGGAACACCAGTGTACAAAGCCCTGTGAACGAAAATCAAAACCTTATATTGAATGCGGAAAGGGATAGGCAGCCAGTGTAAATGAATAAGAAGAGGAGTGATATGAGCTGAGCGAGAGGAGTTGGTCAGAAGACGAGCGGCAGTATGGTGGACCAGTTGAAGACGACGTAGCTGAGAAAGAGGAAGGCCGGCCAAAGAAGCTTTACAATAATCTAAACGAGAAACTACGAGAGAAAGAAGAAGTGTAGTCAGAGAGGAGAAAGAAAGGAAAGGCCGGATAGCACGAAGTCGACGCAGTGTATAGAAGGAACGCTGTACAATAGAGGAAATGTGCTCTTTAAAAGTTAAGGCTGAGTCCAGAGTGACACCAAGATATCGCATAGAAGAAACAAGAGGAATAGGCCCAGCGGACAGGGAGGGAGTGAGAGTGGGAAGAGGAGCACCAGCAGTGAACCAGACGGCAGAAGTCTTAGACAGGTTGACATGCAAAACGTTCTCAGAGAACCAAGAAGAAACAGCAGAAAGACAGGCATTGAGGGGACCAATATCAGGGGAAGAGGGCAAGTGTGGTAGAGAAGAATGATATCATCTGCATAGTAATACGCAGAGATACCGTGCTGTTGAATAAGTAAAGCAAGGGGGACCAGAAAAATATTAAACAGCAAAGGGGCCAATACAGAACCCTGAGGGACACCACAGGGCAGAGGTGAGGGAGAGGATGAAGTAGTACCTGACAGGACCGAGCAGGACCGATCAAAAAGAAAGGAGTGAAACCAACGAAGAACAGAACCAGAAAGACCAATAGAACGAAGCCTTAAGAGGAGAGTACGGTGATCAACATCAAAAGCGGCAGAAAGATCGAGTGAGACAGCCAAAGAGATAATGTAATCTCTTTCCTCCATGGCAACAGGGGTGCTGCCAGACTGGAGGTGGGACTTCAGTGCTACATTCCTGTAGGTCTCGTCTATGTTCCTCTCAGTCTTTCTTATGGCCTCCAAATCTGCTACTCTAGCCTCCAGAAATCGGACTCGTTCCCTGAGAGCAAAGAGCTCCTTGCACCTAGTGCACATGTAAGACTCCTCACCAACTGGGAGAAAATTATACATGTGATACTCAATGCAAAAGATTGGAAAGCCCCCATCTCTCTCCTGGACTGCTGACTGCATTTTAGTTTTAAGGTTGTGTTTAGTTATTTGAGTTGTTTATTTAGTTAGGTTTACTAATACAACTCTACCTAATACGTTTAATGGACTTTGTTCACCTCCAAGATTAATTAATCTCAGGTCCTTAATGTATGCCTTATGAGGATAAACAGCTGTACCTGAGAGTGAATATGGCACCTCCTTCCTTTTAAAAGGTTTAAGCATCTATAAAGCTACGATTATCCCAGGGGTAGGTGGGATTTGGGGAGGGAGGGAGGGAAAGAAGACTTATTAAAAGCTGGCTGCTACACAGTACCCTGTCTTGTGCTTCTAAGGTAATCTGTGACTAATTTCCTAGGTGATTCACACAGCCCTTGCTTTGATAGAGGGTGTCTTTCAAAATGCCCCTTTGATCTGTCCCTTGGCTTTAACACCTATTTAAAACAATTTCACAGGTCTCTTGCCCCTTATCTAGAAGGCCTCTTTGTAAAGGTCTCTAGAAACAATTTATTGCTCAAAGAATACTGACCCTGTTTTTCCTTTTATGCTAAGTTATACTCTGATTTGATTTAAATTAAAGCTCTTTGTTGATACTAGGCTTTGACTCTTAAATTTAAACTAGCAGCTCTCTGCTGGGTTTTAAATTTAACCAGAAAGCTCTCTGCTGGATTTTAAATTTAACCAGAAAGCTCTTTGCTGGGTTTTAAATTTAAACTGAAAGCTCTTTGCTGCTACTAGGCCCTGACCGGGTATTAAATTAAACTAGCAGATCTCTGCTAATTAAATTTAATCAGAAAGCTCTCTTCTGGGTTCTGAATTTAAATTGAAAGCTCTCTGCTGGGTTTTGAACAAACTGAATGCTACCTGTTGATTTTTTAATTTAACTAAAAGCTCTTTGTTATACTAGGCCCTGACTGATTTAACAAATACACTTGATTCTAATTTACACAGATAATCAGCTTAAATTTAAAGAACTCCTTTTTCCCCAAGATTTAGAAAAATTCCCAGAAGTAAATACTTACTATTGCAGATCTCTCTCCAGAAGTAGCAGTCCCTTTCTGTAGACCTTTACAGATCAATCTCCTGGAACTCAGGGCGATCTTCCTAGCTCTACAAGTGATCTGCCACCGCCTGCGACACTGGTTCGTACTGATCTAGACGAACAATCAAGTCGCTATATTCTATATTAACAAGCATGGGGGCATGGGCTCGTACTCCCTCTGTCAAGAGGCGGTTCCTTCCTCTCCTTTGCAGCTCGCAACAACGTGCTCTTACGAACAGTCTACCTCCTGGGCCAGGACAACTGCCTAGCGGACAGGCTGAGCAGAATCCTTTGGCTGCATGAGTAGCGTGTGAACCTCAGGGTGGCCAAGAGGCTCTTCTACCTATGGGGCAGGCCCGTGATGGATCTATTTGCTTCTCCGGACAACACGCAGCTATCTCACTTTTGCTTGTGCAAACCGCACCCAGAGAGAGTGGCAGCAGATGCCTTCCTGATCTCGTGGTCCGAGGGCCTACTCTATGCGTTCCCACCAACCCCCCTGGTCGCCAGGACCCTCTTCAAGGTCCAGAGTGAGAGGGCGTCAGTCATAATAATTGCTCCCAGGTGGCTGAGGCAACCCTGGTTTCCATTGCTTTTCCTCCTGATGGTAGCACTCCCCGTCCCACTGAGCTGAGCCCCAGACCTCCTGTCTCAGGAGGGGAGCTCACTCCTGCACCCCAGCTTAGGGTCGCTAACACTAATAGCGTGGCTGCTGAAAGGATAGCACTGGCTCTTTTCAAACTTCTGAGAGAAGTCAAGGAGATCCTCCTGGCCTCCCGAAAACCCTCCACCAGACTGGCTTATTTATTTATTTATATTTATTTAAATTCTCTTTTATACCGCGCTATTCAGCATCAGCGCGGTTTACAATAAACAATGAACATACACATTTCCAATAGTACTTTGTGTTTACATATGAACATATGCCTTTAAGTGGAGAAAGTTCTCTGCCTGGTGTGTGGAAAGAAGAGAGAACCCCGTCTCCTGCCATGTGCAATTAGTACTCCAGTACCTACTGCATCTGTCCCACTAAAGTCTAACTTAATGAGGGTGCATCTGAGCGTGATAGCCGTTCACCATCACCCTGTCGAGGGAAATCCCCTCTTGGGCCAGCCCCTGGTCTCCAGATTCCTCCGGGACCTCCTATTATTTAAGCCTCCTCTCCGTCCTCCGGCAGCAGAGTGGGACCTCAACATGGTGCTCTCTCCCAGCTCACCAATCCGCCATTTGAGTCACTTGCCTCCTGTGGTACCTGTCTTGGAAAGTGGCCTTTCTGATGGCCCTCACATACGTCAAAGAGTGAGCGAACTCCAGGCAGATCCACCATATACAAGGTTCTTAAAGAACAGGATAGTGCTCCGCACATACCTCATATTCTTCCCGAAGGTGGTATCTCCTTTCCACCTCAACCAAGAGGTGGTCCTCCCCACCTTCTTCCCATGGCCTCATGCTGGCAAGGAGGAACTAGTACTTCATACATTGAATTTCAAACTGACCCTGTCCTTCTATTTACAGTGGACCCAGGCACATCGCAAAGCTCCTCAGCTTTTCTTGTCTTATGACCCCAGCAGACTGAGGCTCCCCGTGACTAAGCAAACTCTATCCACTTGGGTGGCGGACTATATTGCTGTCACTTATGAGCGAGCTGGCCTCTCCCTTGAGCACCAGATCACAGTGCATCGCATAAGGGAAATGGCCACATCGGTGGCCAACCTCCGTTCAGTGCCGGTGATGGAAATCTGTAAGGTTGCCACATGGTCTTCAATTTATATGTTGTCAGCTTACTACTGCCTGGAGAGCGAGTCCCGTAGATACAGTGCTTTGGCCAGGCAGTACTCCATAATATTCTCAGGGTGTAGGCAACTCTTGCCCTCTGACCCTTCTGTGTTCAGACTAACAAAGTGATAGTGTCGCTGGATGCTAAGGTCCTGCAGAGTCTCTCAGTGGGAACTCACCTTCTGTAACTCGTGGCTACCTGATTGGTCGCCATTGGTGCTGTCATGGTTCGGTCCTCGGCAGCCTGGAGCTAGGGAGTCCCATATGTGAGGACTGACCGCCTGCTTGTTCCTGGAAAAAGCGTAGTTACTCACCTATAACAGGTGTTCTCCAGGGACAGCAGGAATCAGTCCTCACAAACCTCACTCCTCCCCTCGGAGTTGCCTCCCTACCTTGTTTTACTTTTTAGTACCGTGCTAGCTATGTTATCTGACTGAGCGAGATGGCACCCTTGTGAGTGAAGGGGACCACACATGCATGGTAGCATGTCCCAAAGGCTTTCTTTGAAAACTGAGGACATGCTCCACACGGGCTCCGTTGGCACAGACGTCACCCATATGTGAGGATTGATTCCTGCTGTTCCTGGAGAACACCTGTTACAGGTGAGTAACTATGTTTAAAGTATTTTGGAAAAGAAAAAGTGTTCAAGACTACAGTATAAAATAGTTTATTCTTGCATGCCTAATATGCTGATGAATCCATGCTCATGTAAGGCATGACCAGTCAAATTGTATTAATATTTTTCACCCATTCTTGCAGATTTTCTTTTAATATCTTTGCTGAACAGTATACTGGTTTTCTTAGTGCTGTCTGCATATCGGGACAATTTTCAAGCAGCCATGGCTAGTTGAAAGTCTATGTATATGTATACTTTCTCTTTGAAAATTGCTGAAGGAAAAAGTACCTGCAAAGATCTGCATCCATTTTGTTCTGAAGCAAGGTAGTCCCTACCACTAGGAGATCTAGGCATCCACCTAGGGAGGCAGGCTTCGGGGAAGTGGCGCAGCATCTGCCTATACTTCCCTGCCCCCTTTGATTGCTGTTGTTGCCACCCTATCATTCCATCTCCACGGGAGACCAAAAATTGAGCTTCGGAGGCAGCAGTGTAGTACTGGGGAAGCTCTTTAGCACTACTGTCGGCAGTGAGCCTTTCATCATCTTTGCATGTGCATGTGTACATGCCCTCAAAGACCTCAAAGTCCCGCCCCCACGTTGGAATGGGCAAGACGCAGCACAGATGCTAAAAGACCTGCCGTTTATAGCAATGTTAAAGAACTTCCCTGCTGCTGTGCAAGTGCTATACCTAAGTAGCCTATTGTGTTCTTTAGGTTGTTAACATCTGTACTCCAATAGGCTAATACATGACTGCCTGTATTACTTTTGAGCGGCTCAGATGTGTTCTGTTTTCCCATATTTCTAGACTCATGAGGTGCTCGGTTATTGCTGACTTGCGAGATATAGATATTGATAAAGGAGACAGAAGGGAGTCACAGGGGATAGCAGAGTAGTATCACGGTTTTTGGAGGGGAGATATAAGAATATAAGATATGCCATACTGGGTCAGACCAAGGTCCATCAAGCCCAGTATCCTGTTTCCAACAGTGGCCAATCTAGGTCATAAGTACCTAGCAGTCTCCCCAAAAGACACAGGTTCCTCAATGCTTGTATTGGGTCAAGCAGAGATATCCTGGGTCCCTTTTAATAATAGTTTATGGGCCTTTCCTCCAGAAACTTGTCCAAACCTTTTTTAAACACAGCTACACTAACAGCTTTTACTACATCCTCCGGTTACAAATTCCAGAGTTTGATTACACGTTGAGTAAAAAAATATTTTCTCTTATTAGTCTTAAATAGGTTACCCTGTAGCTTCATTGCATGTCCCCTAGTCTTTTTATATTCTGATGACGTAAACAATCGATCTCCGTTTACCAGTTCCACTCCATTCATTAATTTATAGACCTCTATGATATCTCCCCTCAGCCGTCTCTTTTCCAGGTTGAAGAGCCAGGGGCGGCTCTATGAGGCGAAGTGAGGCGGCTGCCTCAGGTGGCAAGGTTTTGAGGGCGGCAAAAATGCCCCCAAAACAGCCGCCTCACTTCACCTTCAAAAATTAAAAAAAAAAAAAACCCTAAGCGCACAAGTTGCTGCCGCTGCCGAGTCTGCTTCTCGGCAGCAGCAGACTGGCTGGCTCTTTCCTATGGCAGCCGCGGCTCCTGCTTCTTAGAGCCGCGACTGTGCTGCTGCTAGCGATGGTTGTTCGTTTAAACCAACTTCATACCAGTGCAGAGTCTTCTTGCAGCCTCTATGAAGGAACCCTTGCAACTGCGTCCCGCCCCCAAATGAAGTACTGGTGTACTTCCTTTGGGGGCGGGACACAGTTGCATGGGTTCCTCCACAGAGGTGGCAAAGGCTCCACACCTTTTGGACTCTTTGCAGTGGTGGCTACATCTCCCAAACCTTTTCAAGGGTCAGGAGGCACTGGCCCTTTGCTTCTTTGCAGTAAAACAAGGCATGTTTCTCAAAGCAGTTTATCTACCTGGTCAGGAGAATTTCCTAGCAGACAGGCTAAGCAGCCTCACGAATGGCAATTGAATCCATTGGTGGTCCAGCAGATCTTCCTCTGCTGGGGACTTCCATCCATCGATCTCTTTGCAAGTCCACAGAACCGTCAGCTGCCCAGGTTCTGCTCCAGACAACCGCATCCCCTGCGGATGGCAGCAGATGCCTTTCTGATCTCTTGGTCTACGGGCCTCTTGTATGCGTTTCCTCCCACGCCCCTGGTGGCCTGAACTCTGTTCAAGATTCTCCGGGACAAGGCCTCGGTGATTCTGGTAGCCCCCAGATGGCCGAGTCAACCCTGGTTTCCACTTCTGCTACAGTTGGCGGTGGAAACTCCTTTCCCTCTGGGGTTGCAGCACGATCTCCTGTCTCAAGATCAGGGTTCCCTCCTGCACCCCAATCTCATATCCCTTAATCTGATGGCCTGACTGCTGAAAGAATAGTGCTAGCTCCCTTACGTCTACCTAAGGAGGTTGAGGAGGTGGTCTTGGCCTCTAGGAGGCAGTCCACCAGAAAATCCTATGTCCTCAAGTGGCGTAGGTTTACTGTATGGTGTGCTCAGTGCAATGAAGATCCTTTCTCTTGCCCTGTGCCAGTCAGACCTAGGCCTTAAGTCTAACTCTGTTCGGGTCCACCTCAGTACTTTGTCAGCGCACCACTCCTCTGTGGAAGGACAGCCTCTGTCGGTTCACCCCTTGGTGTCCCAATTTCTCAGAGGTCTGCTTCTACTCAAGCCTCCGGTTCATCCACTGGTGACTGAGTGGGATTTGAACGTGGTCTTGCAGCAACTTACTCGCCCACCGTTTGAACTGATGGCTACTTGCCATTTGCGCTTCCTCTCTTGGAAAGCGCTCTTCCTGGTGGCTCTTACCTCGGCCAGACGTGTGAGTGAACTACAAGCTCTGGTTTCTGATAGGTCGTACACACGGTTCTATCGGTACAGGGTGGTCCTACGCACCCATCCCAAGTTCCCTCCAAAAGTGGTCTCCTCTTTCCACCTCAACCAGGAGGTGGTTCTTCCGACCTTTTTTCCCAGGCCGCATACCAGCTGGGCTGAAACAGTCTTGCATACCCTGGACTGTAAGAGGGCGTTGTCTTTTTACATAGAACTGTGACGCTCGCGCCCCTACCAGGCGGTTGCCTAGTAGGGACGGCTGGCCATCTGATATCCCTTTCTAGGATTTTTGTGTAGTTGTGTCAGAAAGGAAGAGCCAAGTGGTTAATAAAGCGCACAGGAAATTTTATTCGGTTTCCAGGCTGGTAAGTGGTGAACATAAAATTCTTCAAGCATAACTTTTTTTCCAGACAAAAGAAAATACAGGATACTTCTCCAGAAATCAAAATGTCCAAAATATTGTAACCTGGAACAAACTCACAGCAGTTTCTGTTCCTCACTGCAATTGCTTAACATTATAAAACAAAAGCATTTGTAAAACTCTTCACACAGTGAATGGGTTATCAGCTTCAAGCCTGCTGTTGCCACACACACACAAACAGTTTCAGCTGTTTGGGCCTTCACTGAGGTTCTGCAGTTTTAGCTTCCTAGGAGAGATTCTTAACCCTTTTCCTTCAGGCTTACTCCTCTCTTCCAGCTTCTGAAACTGTCTTTAAATTGCAACAGCCTCTTTTTATATTCCACTGTTTCTAGCTCACATTACTAGTGTATCTTAGTGCACAGCTCACATTCCATCTCAGAGACCTCAGACTCAACAACACTTTCCTCAGGGCCTACCTCCATGCTCTCAATTGAGCTACAGCTGGGTGCTTCCTGAAAGTGCTCTGGTGTCTTTTCCTTAAGAGTCTTCACAAGATTAAACAGTCTCTCCCACTGCCTGGCCTTGCCTTCTCCACCAATGTTTCTTGGGGGTCTCTCCTGTTTAACCTCCCTGGTGAGATATTTCTTGCTGTGCTGAGCCTTCAGGGGTATGAAAGTCTCCTCTGAGTCAGAGCAAGAACTATCCTGCTGGCAATGCTTGTTCCCTGCGTACCTTTCTTGGCTGCCTTTATAATGGTTCCTCCTTTTGCTGCTCTCCTTGGCTGCAAAGGTTCTCCTCAGCTTGGCCCCAGATCTTTCCTGTCTGTGCCTCCTGGGAACTGGACTCGAACCTGGGCTAGGCCTTGAACTGCGACTGCCACTTGTGCTTGCTCCTGCACTCCTCCTGGACCTTCTTCTCCAAGCCCCTTCCAAACTCAAACTGGCTCTCCTTCTTGTGTTTGTTTTTTCCCTGTTAACTGCTGAGCAGGGCAACTCCCTTCCTGGCTCCTCCCACTTGGACCTCCTACTCCTATGCAGGGTTGTCCTGTGGTCTGGGATTGGCTTATCCTTAGCTCTGCCCCCTAGGTTCCTTTCAGGGCTTCTAGTATGGAGTATGTGGTTTTGTGCGCCCATCCCCCGCAAAGAAGAAAAATCCTTCTTTTTTCCAGTTTTCCCTAGCTGGGCTGCACCCTCCTTACCACAGAACGTACGCAGGGGCATCGAAGGGCTACTCAGCTCTTCGTCTCCTTTGACCCTAATAAGATGGGGTTACCTGTCTCCACTTGGGTAGCAGATTGTATCACCTGGGCGTACAAGGCAGCCGACCTCCCCTTGCAGGGTCGAGTCACGGCCCACCGTGTCAGGGCAAAAGCCGCATCAGTAGCTCATCTCCGCTCTGTTCCATTGGCAGACATCTGCCGGGCCGCAACTTGATCTTCAAGCCAGACTTTTGCAGCCGATTACTGCCTGGAGAGAGAGTCCCGAAGGGACAGTGCTTTCGGACAGGTGGTACTCCGTAATCACTTTGAGGTTTAGGCAACTCCTACCCTCCCGGCCCTTGTGTTGGGCTACCGTACGGGGGCGTTCTCAGAGGATATTCTTATCACGAATGCTGAGGCTCTTGAGAGGGAGCCATTTTTTCAGCTTAGGGTTCCTGGTAGCCTAGAGCTGGGGAGTCCCATATGTGTGGACTGACGTCCTTCTTGGTCCTGGAGAAAGAGTAGTTACTCACCTGTAACAGGTGTTCTCCAGGAGCAGAGGAATCAGTCCTCACGACCCTCCCTCCTCCCCTGGAGTTGCAGTCATATACTTTATTCATTTTTTTGCTGTCTTTTAGCTATGTCATCAGACTGAGCAAGATGGCACCCTTGGGCGGGAAGGGGACCGCGCATGCGTGCTGCATTCCCAAAGGCTTTCTTTGAAAGCTGGGGAAATGCTCCGCACGGGGGCTCCATTGGCACCGACATCACCCATATGTGAGGACTGATTCCTGCTGCTCCTGGAGAATACCTGTTACAGGTGAGTAACTACACTTTACACGTTTTTGCTTCCACAGCAAGTTTCTTTTCAAATTCTCTCTTTGCCTGCCTTACCAATGCCTTGCATTTAACTTGCCAGTTCTTATGCTGTTTCCAGTTTTCGTCATTTGGCTCTTTTTTCCATTTCCTGAAAGATGCTTTGTTTGGCAACAACAGCCTCTCTGACCTTATTTTTAAGCCATGCTGGCAGTTTTTTGGACTTCCTTACATTTTTCTTAAAGCGTGGAATACAACTGGTCTGGGCTTCCAAGATAATACAATACCCAAGCTTGATGTAAGTCTTCGATCTTTGCAACTGCTCCGTTTAGTTTTTTTTTAACTATTTTCCTCATTTTATCATAGTCTCCCTTTTGAAAGTTAAAAGGTAGTACTGTGGATTTCCTTACCATCCCTCCTCCATTAATTAAATCAAACGCGATCATGCTATGATCACTATTGCCAAGTGGCCCCAACAAACTTATCTCTTGCACCAAATCTGGTGTTCCACTAAGGAATAAGTCCAAAATGGCTTCCCCTCTGGTCGGTTCATGAATCAGCTGTTCCAAGAAGCAGTCATTTATTTTGTCTAGAAACTTTATCTCCCTAGCATGTCCTGCCGTGACACTGACCCAGTCAATACCGGGGTAAGTGAAATCACCCATTATTACTGTTCTGTAACTTTTGTTAGCTTCCCTGATTTCTTTGAGCATTTCATCATCCATGTGTTCATTCTGGCCAGGCGGTCGATAGTACAACCCCACTGCCATCACCTTCCCCTTTTTACATGGAATTTCAATCCATAGAGATTCTAAAGCGAATTTTGTTTCCTGGAAAAATTTCATCCTTTGTGACTCAATGCCCTCTCTGACATAGAGCGCAACTCCTCCACCAATTTGATCAGCTCTATCATTACAATATAGTTTGTACCCAGGTATTAGTGTCCCATTGGTTGTCCTCCTTCTACTATATCTCTGAGATACCAAACATATCTAACTTTTCATTTAGTGCTATATATGCTAACTCTCCCATCTTATTTTTTAAACTTCTAGCATTTGCATACAAGCATTTTAGAGACTGTATTTTATTCATATTAATCTGTTTATCGGTAGGCAGGGGCAATTTGGAATCTTTAAGCTCTGTCTGCTCTGTACTCAAGGGCATTTGGGCTACCTTTGTCTTTATTGGAACCTCTCTGCTGATGTGCCCTAACTTCATTTTTTTGGTAGTATCCTTCAAGGATACATTGTTCCGAACCATGCACTCTGGGGTGACTGTCGGCTTTCCCCTATTATCTAGTTTAAAAGCTGCTCTATCTCCTTTTTAAAAGTTAACGCCAGCAGCCTGGTTCCATCCCGGATAAGGTGAAGCCCATCCCTTCGGAAGAGCCCATCCTTTCCCCCAAAATGTTCCCCAGTTCCTAAGAAATCCAAAACCCTCATCCTTGGACCATCATCTCATCCACGCATTGAGACTCCGGAGCTCTGCCTGCCTTTTGGGTCCTTCGCTTGGAACGGGAAGCATTTCAGAGAACGCTACTCTGAAAGTTCTGGATTTCAACTTCCTACCTATAAGCCTAAATTTAGCCTCCAGAACCTCCCTACCATATTTTCCTATGTCATTGGTACCGACATGTACCAAGACAGCAAACTCCTCCCCAGCACTATCTAAAACCTTGTCTAGGTGGCGCGTGATGTCCGCTACCTTCGCACCAGGCAGGCATGTTACCAGCCGATCCTCATTTCCACCAGCCACCCAGCTATCTACATGCCTAATGATCGAATCACCAACTATAATGGCTGTCCTAACCCTTCCCTCATGGGCACATGGCCCTAGAGAAACGTCCTCGGTGCGAGAGGGTTTTACATCACCTGGAGGACAGGTCCTAGCTAAAGGATCACTTCCTGCCACACCAGGGTGATGCATGGCAACAGGGATGCTGCAGACTGGAGGTGGGACTTCAAGACTATATCCTTGTAGGTCTCGTCTATGTACCTCTCTGTCTTCCTTATGTCTTCCAAGTTTGCTACTCTTGCCTCCAGAGATCGGACTCGTTCCCTGAGAGCAAAGAACTCCTTGCACCTTGTGCACACGTAAGACCCCTCACCAACTGGGAGAAAATCATACATGTGACACTCAATGCAAAAGACTGGAAAGCCGCCATCTCGCTTCTGGACTGCTGTCTGCATTTTCGTTTTAAGGTTGTGTTTAGATATTTAAGTTCTTTACTTACTAAGGGTTGCTAAGTATACTTATACTAATAAAACGTGTGGAAGGAGCAGGAGCCCTGGAAGTGATGGCAATTCATTTTGTGTTATTACTCTCATGAAGTAGACAATCAGTGCCATCAGATGTAGTTATTTCAGCCTGCTGATGTCACAGAGGGTCACATGACAAGATTTGGGAATGACCAGGTGTGTGGAAAAATGCATCTCCAGCAACAAGCAGGAATGTAGTCTTCACATATGGGTGACATCGGTACTGAGAGAGCCCGTGCAGGAACGCTCCCCAGCGTCCAATAGGAAAGCTTTTGGGAGCATCCCACTGTGCCTGCGGAGCTGCCTTCCCGCCTTTCCAGCTCTCCCTCCTCAGTTCTTCATTTTCCGCGGAGCCGACAAGAAGCAATTCCTCTCACCACAGAAAATTTGTGTTTTTTCATATTTTTTGTTCTTTGCATCTCCCTTCCTGTCTACACTGGTACTGACCTCCGTTGGTGCTTTCTTTCTTTCTTTTCAAAAGAAAAAAAAATCTGTGACGAAAAGAATTATTTCTTTTCTTCAGGTGCATTGATGCCATCTTAGGCCTAGGCCTTCCATTTTGTCACATACAAAATGGAAAAACTATCCAGTGGTTTTAAGAAGTGTCCCAAATGTGGCCCGTACCATTTCGGCCACAGACACCCATGACTGGTGTCTAAAATGCTTAGGACCAGATCATCAGCTGTCAGAATGTCCTCTCTGATGGAAGATGACAAAGAGAGGCCTACAGAATCAAACTGCAAAGCTGGACACCCTCTTTGCCTCCGATGCAGTATCTTTAGCATCGATGTTATCAAGAGCTTCCTCCCAAGGATCTCAGATATCGAAACCTAAATCTTCATCGAAGGCTGTCCAGCCCTCCAAGGGTAGAACTCCTTCTAAGCATCGAGATGCCTCAGGCATTGCCCTGGAGAGGGACACACTGGCCAAACAACCCCAGCGGGAGGACCTTCCCTTCAAAACCTTAGTGGGGTCCCAGGCAATGTTCCCTCTAATTTTCTGTAGGCTGTGTGCGCATAAAATATCAGCTGTGCAGCTTTTGAAGGAAGGTTAAATTTTTGTGCGCCACATAACGACACTCGGAGTTATATACTTTAAAATTTGACTACATGTCAGAATACAGTATGTACACCACATTGATTGCACTAGAAAATATTGTAGAACTTGTGAAAACCGTAAATACACAACAACTTTAAAATTTTAAGACATCTGTGTTGTTTTCTATCAGAATCAGAACTGTAATTTTTGTGCGCTCTGTTATAAAGTATGTGCACTCGCTCGGCGAGGTGTGTGCGCGCGCACACGCGCACAGCTTAGAGGGAACAGTGGTCCCAGGATGTTCCTGAGGCCTCCACCTCTGGAGAGCTCCTGGTGCCATGCTCAGGGATTGTGGCTCACAATTCAGCTACCGATACCCAGTCATCAGCATGCTCCATGGATCAACATATCCTGGCCATCGAGCGGAGCTTAGCGGCCTTACTGGCGGCCTTGCTACCAGTAAAACCCTTACATTCGGTACCGATACAACCTTCATCGACTTTTTTGCCGCTTTCCACGCTACCGCCCATGCTAGCCCTCAAATCCGTTTCCGATACCGAGGTTCCAACAGCCCAGGCTTCAACTACCGGTTTCAATCTGTACAGAGTTTGTGCGGAGCGGGAACACCCTGCCGTCGATACTTCAAGTCTTCGGACTCCGATTAATCAGATGATGAATCGGCTGAGACATGAGAAATATCCCGGAAGACCCATCTCCGTCTCCACAACGTCGCATGTCCCCACCAGAGGAAATCTGTTTTCAAGACTTTATTCACAATGTTGCTAGGGGTCTGTCCATAACAATGACATCGGAGAAAGAGCCTAGGGCCAAAGAACTCAAAATTCTTCAATACCCTAGAGCTCCGAAGGAGGCTGCTATGCTCCCTATCCATCGGATACTTCACGACCTCATGCTTCTTATGTGGGAGACACCTCTTACCGTTTCTGCCCATACCTGGCAACTCGATACCATGTACTGGGTACCGGAGTGTCCCAGTTTAAGAACATAAGATATGCCATACTGGGTCAGACCAAGGTCCATCAAGCCCAGTATCCTGTTTCCAACAGTGGCCAATCTAGGCCATACGCACCTAGCAGTTTCCCCAAAAGACACAGGTTCCACAATGCTTGTATTGGGTCAAGCATTGATATCCTGGGTCCCTTTTTAATAATGGTTTATGGACCTTTCTTCCAGGAACTTGTCCAAACCTTTTTTAAACCCAGCTACACTAATAGCCTTTACCACATCCTCCGGTAACAAATTCCAGAGTTTGATTACACGTTGAGTAAAAAAATATTTTCTCTTATTAGTCTTAAATAGTTTACCCTGTAGCTTTTATTCTCCATACTTTCTCATTCCAAAAGACGCAATTGCCACACCATTCCATGGTAGTGGAATCGGCAATGCGTCGAATAAGAGTGCTAAGACACATTCCTCGAACCCTGCAGATAGGGAATCGAGAGCCTTTGGCGCCTTTGGTCGACGTTGTTTTCAGGCCTCCATGCTATCAGCCAGGATTATTTCCTACATATATGGGTATGTTCCTTAGAGAGGTGGCTAAGGATTTGGAATTAATCCTCCATCAGCGAAGGCCACACTCCTAATGCAACTCTGCGTTTCTTTTCACTTCTAGCGCTCTGCCTCCTCACAGTGAGTGGAACGGACTGCCTGTCTTCTCCACCCTCTCTTTCTGATAGTACCGTGTCTCGACTGCTTCAGGTACAGTCTCCCTCTTATACTTATACTCTCTCCCCCTTTTTCATCCGCCATTCTATGGCTCACATACCTGTGTTCTGGGGTCGCCGCCCGAACAAGGCTGCCAGCCCACGCCTTCGCTGCCACTCTAACCTCCGCCTCTGCCTGCCCTCCACTCATACTCCCTCCCTATCACCCATCCCCTCTACTCTTCGTCATGCTCCCCTTAAAATAGGTCTTCTAAATTGCCGGTCTCTTAGAACCAAAACTCTCCTCATTCAGGATCTTATCATACAAGCATCCTTTGACCTTACCCTTCTCACCGAAACATGGTTGAAGGACGGGGAGGATGCCTTCCTCGCCCGTTGCCTTCTCTCTGGCTTTTCCGCAGTTTCAGTCCCTTGTATTGGCCGATCAGGTGGTGGCGTGGCGGCTATTCTTCGCCCCACCCTCCCCTTCACTCAGATTTTCTCACCTTCCCTCCATTATCCTGAAGCTCTTCTACTCCATCTTCACACCCAACACACATTCTCCTTATCTATTCTCCCCCCGCTCTTCGTTCCGATCTTTGGGACTCTCTTCTTCTAACCATCTCCGACCTCTCCTTAATTTTCCCCCATCTCCTCATTGCTGGCGATTTCAACCTTCACCTTAATCCCCCTTCCTCTTCCAGGGATCATACCTTTGCCTCCCTGCTACAAGACCTGTCCCTCTTACAACACGTTCCCTTTCCCACTCATTCTGCTGGCCATACTCTCGACCTTATCCTCTTCCATGCTTACACTTCATAATTTGTTCTCCCTCCACCTTCCTTGGACAGATCACTTCTGCCTCTGTCTCTTGCTCCCACTCGAAGGCATCCCCTTCACCCTCCCCCCCCCCTTCAACACCTCCCCCTCTACGTCTTTCGCGCACTATCACCCCATTTACTATCCAGCAATTTCACCCTGCAACTGAACTCTTGCCCACTGACTTCTCCTCCCTCTCCCCCGATTCTCAGACTTCCCTTTGGTCCTCCACCCTTTCTGCTGCACTCGATCATCTTGCCCCCCTGCGTCCTCACCCAGCAAACCATCATTCTACACAGCCCTGGTATCATTGCGGTCTTCATCTGCTTCATTCCCATCTCCGCAGAGCTGAACGACTATGGTGGAAGGCCCCCTCCCCAGCCACTCTATCATCTTTCAAAGCTTCATATTATCGTTCCCAAGTTCATCTTGCCAAGCGCACGTACATTTCTGATGCCATCTCTAACGCTCCCAATCAAACCCGCCACCTTTACTCCACGCTCAAGTCTCTTACCTCTCTTCGCCCAAACACCTCCACTGCATCTGCTCAGCCCTTCCCTCCTCCCTTACTTCTGGCATCGTTTTTCAGTGACAAGATTTCCTCCCTGAGAACATCTTTGCCTTCCTGTCCCGCTCCCATTCTCTCTCCCCCCCCCCCTATCGCATTCCCCCCCTCCTTTGTTCCAACTCTCACACTCCCCCCCTCCTTTGTTCCAACTCTCACACACATGGTCCTCTTTCTCTCTAACTACTACGATCGAACTCCACCAACTTATCTCTTCCTCTAGCAAGACATTCTGTCCTCTTGATCCCATTCCCTCCTCCTGGCTACTCACCCCCTCCCTAGCACTCCTTCCCTATATCCTCTCTATGCTCAACTCCAGCCTCTCCACAGGGACCTTTCCCCGTTCCTGGAAGCATGCCCTGATTCGCCCCATCCTTAAGAAACCCTCTCTTGACCCTCTGGTTCCTGCCCATTACCTCCCAGTTTCTAATCTTCCCTTTCTTTCCAAACTCCTTGAAAAAAATCGTCTTCGCACAGCTCTCTCACCACCTTGATTCCACTAACTTTCTCCACCCCCGTCAATCCGGATCCGTCAGGGCCACAGCATCAAAACTGTTCACTAACGCACTGCATGTAGCACATGACCGTGGTGACATCTCGGTGGCGGTAGCCCTTGATCTCTCCTCTGCCTTCAACCTAGTTGACCAATCTCTCCTTCTTTGCCTGCGAGAAGCAGGCCTATGTAACACAGTTTATCGTTGGTTTCATTCCTTTCTCTCTTCTCGTTCCTGTGCAGTTCTTTCTTCCTCTCCCTCTATTCCCTCCTCTGACCCATTTCCTCTTCCCTGTGGGGTTCCCCAAGGCTCTGTTCTGGCCCCTCTCCTCTTTAATCTTTTCCTAGCTCCCCTCGCTCTACTGATACAACAATCTGGGATTTCTGCTTTCTACTACGCAGACGATATAGTTCTTCTTTATCACACCTCCCCCTCCTGCCCAGACCTTTCTACACTTAATTCCTGCCTTTCTACCATTGCTGACTGGCTGACCCAGAATTGCCTTCACCTCAACCTAACTAAAACCACTGCAATCTGGTTTCCTCATGGTAGCCCCCCCCCATTGGCCCCATCTTTCTTCGGTACTCCCATACCTCTGGTTTCCACCCTCGGTTATCTAGGTGTACTCTTTGACTCCGATCTTACCTTTCAAGCTCACGTCTCTCACATTACCAAGACCTCCTTCTATTTCCTTCGCCAAATCCGTGCGATCCGCCCCTTTCTCTCCCCATCTGCTCTTACTACTTTACTACTATCACTTGTTATGACACGCGTTGATTTTTCTAATTCTGTCTTCACTGGTCTTTCTAAATCTCAACTGAACAACAGACTTCAGAGGATTCAAAACACTGCTGCTCGTCTCATCACCCACTCTTCCCCTCGAGATCACGCAACACCCCTTCTTCTCCATCTTCACTGGCTGCCTGTTTCCTTCCGCACTCAGTTTAAATTGCTCACCCTCGTCCACAGGGCTCTTCATACCAACACCCCACAATACTTGGCAGACCTTATCCATTTCCACACGCCCAGACATATCCCCCGTTCATTTCACCTTAACCGACTTACACTTTCCCCCCCCCCCCCCTCCCTTGCCCACCTCCAGTCCACCCGTTCCTCAGCTTTTTTTTTCGCAGGCCCTGCCCTCTGGAATTCTCTCCCCACCTCCCTTCGTTTAGAACCCCATCACACCGACTTTAAACGTGACCTAAAGACCCACCTCTTTTCCCTGGCCTTTAACCTTCCCTCTCCTTTTGTGTAATCTCTCCTCCTATGCTTATAGTTTTAGACTCCTCCTCTCTCCTCTGTCCTATAGAAGATTGTAAATTCCTTTCCTTTTCCCTGGCCTTGCACCTCTCCTTGTTAATTAATGCATTGTAAACCGCTTTGATTACTACAGAAGGGCGGTCTATCAAATGAAATAAACAATAAACAACAATAAATGGCTCCTCTTCTCCCCGATGACAAGAGAGCAGATTATCTCACCCTTGTAAAGTTTGCTCAGAATGTTTCAAAGTTTGTTAACAGAGCAACTTTTGACTGTTTTGAGTGCATCAGCAGGACTTCATCCATCTGCATCGGTGCACGCAGGATTGCTTGGCTTCAAGCATTGTATCTTGAACAATGGGTTCAGTATAAGCTGGGTAATATCCCTTGCACCGGTGAAAACCTTTTTGGCAAGGATTGGCAGGCAAGGCCTCTCAATTAGAATCTGAGAACACTACCCTCAACAGGCTATCTAGATCTATTGCCAACCCAGCTAGGAAAATGCAGCAAAGAATGCTTTTTTCAATAACAAGAAGAAGTACTATCCTTCTTAAACCCCTGCTGTACAGTGTCAACATCATGCTCCTCAGAAGGGGCAGCAATCACCAAAGCAGCAAAAGAAGGCTCAGACTCCTAAGTCACAGCCACCCCCAGCAGACCCATACTACTCAGGGTCTTTGACTCCTTTTTAGAGAACATAGCTGTCCTGCCTCTGGAGTGTCCAGATCCCATCCACATTCCTGGCAGACTCTGTCACTTTGCCCAGAGGTGGGATCTCATCACATCAGAGCAGTGGATATTGTCCATAGTACGGGAGGGGTACAAGCTTCATCTACAAAGTCTACCCCCCTAAGAATTCTCCAAGAGAGTTCTGCTCTCAGTCCCCTCTCACTGCTCTTTTGCTACAAGAGGTTACCTCTCTTCGATTGCAGGGTGCAATAGAAGAGGTTCCATTATCCCAGCAGGGAATGGGCTTTTATTCTCCATACTTTCTCAATCCAAAGAAAACGGGGGGATACAGGCCCATTCTGGACCTCAGAGAACTGAACAAATACCTACTACCCTTTGCAGCAAACCATCACCGATTGATTCACATAAATTGCCTGCCCCCAGAAAAACTTAAGAGACGCAAGACTTCATCCCAGGTAAACCTCAGCAGCATGCTAATTAATGCTCGTTCCATCCATACCAAATCGCCTGCCCTCACCGACTATATTAACCACTGGAAAATAGACCTACTCCTCGTCACGGAAATGTGATTACCAGACACAGATACAGTGATCACCAGCCAGCTAAAACCTCCTGAGTACGACCTCTTCAGCTGCCCCAGAACGAACCGGCATGGAGGCGGGGTCCTAATAATAGCCAGAAGCAACCTCCATTTCCATTGTACCTTAACACAAAGCTCTACCAACCTAGACATCATCCAAATCTCCAACAAGACCTTAACAATCTATCTCCTATTCCACCCACCCTCTTCAAGTACCGATGAATTGGCTACAATTCTTGATCAAGCATGCAACAATATCCAACAGAAACAACTCTGGATCCTTGGTGACTTTAATCTTCCCTCTCTCCCTGTGAAACACTCCACAGCATTCCTGGACGCAATGACTGACCACAATGGGCTACCACAAAATCGTTCACACTTCTACCCACACTGGAGGCAACACCTTGGATCTCATTTTTGCTCCGCAACCTGACAACACCTTATGCAATCAGTACTCCCCACAGGTACTCCCAGTGCCATGGTCCGACCACAAGGCCATCCTCTTTGACATTCCACACAATAGTAAAGAACAGCAATCTACTGCACCAAGCGCTCCTGCTCACCGCTGATTCAGGCACTTCGACAAGGAAACCTTCATCAGCAACACATTACATCACCTCAACCCCGACACTAATGACCTGGATACTCCACTAGACAACTGGAACAACCACCTTTCAGGAGCTGCACTCCTCCCACCATCCACAAAGCCTGCCCACAAAAAACACACAGCAGTATGGTTCACCGCTGACCTGCGTGAATCACTAGTGCAACTCAGGAAGCTTGAACGCCACTGGCGACATTCCAAACTGACTAGTGACAAAGATGCCTACCTGAACAAACTACAACATCATCGAACAATGATCCAACAACAAGAGAAAGGAATACCACACCAACACCCTCATGCGCTCTCTTAACAAATCTTGTGAACTCTTCAACCTAGTCAAATCACTCACAAAGGATCCATCTACAAAACAACCAATAAACACTCCGAGCCCAGATGACTTTGCCACATACTTTCAAAGCAAAACTACTTCACCTACAACCAACCCAGCTAATCATGAACTACCCAGCACCCCTACAACTCCGCCGGCACTCCCCCACCAACTCTAGAATCCTTCTATCCATACCCTCCTGATCAAATAGAAAGAATCATCAGTGGGATTAACACTACGACTTCCCCAATGGACCCCTGTCCACCATTCTGGATCAAACAAACACAAACCTACCTCAGCCCAATCATAGCTAGAATCACCAACATATCCCTATCTGAAGGCATCCTTCCTCCACCTTTGAAAACTGCCTCTTTCAGACCTCTGATCAAGAATAACAAACTTGACCCATCGGATATCAAATCCTACAGACCTATCTCTAGCCTCCCCTTCCTAACCAAAATCATAGAAAAGATCATCTACCAACAGACCCAGGACCACATCGACTCCTACGCACCTCTAGACCAGCAACAGCACAGATTTCATCAACAGCATGGTGTTGAAACCCTTCTCACGACTCTCCTTGACAGACGCCATGTGTCCTTGATAAGAAAAAACAAGGCTTCATCCTCATATTTATGGACATTGCCTCAGCATTCGATACTTTCAACCACAACCTCTTGCTCACCCAACTGTATCAAAAAGGCATAAGAAACCTAGCCTTAGACTGGTTTAAATCCTACCTATCCGACCGACAACAACAAGTCCGCATAGATAACCGTGCATACAAGCCTTTCCAACAAACACAAGGGGTCCCCCAAGGATCTTCCCTCTCATCCCTACTCTTTAATATCTACAAGCAGCCAATCTGCTCCATCATTCAACATACTCTACCACATCTATGCTGATGATGTGTTACTATACACTCCATTCCTCATTGACAAGCCGGACTACTCGTCAGTAGTTGAATGCTTCAATACAGTCTCAGACTGGCTCATGACACACAACCTGATGGTCAACACCAATAAGACTGAGGTCTTATTCATATCCAAAGACCCCACATTTACCCCACCGCCCTCCCTCAAAGTGAAAGACTTTGACCTCATAACCAAAGAAGAAGTCCGCTATCTGGGAATAACAATCGACCAACGCCTGTGCTGGGAGACCCATATTCAAAATTTCTCCAGGACCAAGCAGGAAGTCAGTCCTCACATATGGGTGACGTCGACGCCGACGGAGCCCCCGTGTGGAGCATTTCCCCAGCTTTCAAAGAAAGCCTTTGGGAATGCAGCACGCATGCGCTGTCCCCTTCCCACCCAAGGGTGCCATCTTGCTCAGTCTTCTTTTTTCCGCTGAGCCCAACGGACGTGTTTCGTTTTCACCCGAGGAAAAAGTTGATTTTATTCTGAGTGGACCCGTTTTCTTCGGTTCGACACCGGTTTCCCTTTCCCGCCTGGGTCCGATACATCGGTATCAAGCCTGGACTTCCTTTTTCGGTTTTTGTCCTTAGTGACTAGCTTACGCGCCATTTTTCTATTTTTCACTGGCAGCCCTGTCTTTTGACCTCGCAGGGGCCCTTTTTCCCCCGATGGCTGCCAGCGGGTTTAAGAAGTGTGATCGGTTTAAAATACTTATGTCTCTCACCGACACACATGACTGCTGCCTCCGTTGCCTCAGACCTGATCATGACCCAATGATCTGTGGCCCGTGTGGGAAAATGTCCTCGAAGGCGTTGAGGAGTCAGCAGCACCAAAAGGAAAGAATCTTCTCTGACTCCACGTCCGGACAGGCCCGGACTTCATCAGAGGCCTCGACGTCTCAGGACTCCGGCCCCGAGCATCTCCGAGGCTCCTCTGAGAGGGGGTCTCCCTCGTGGGAGCATCGCAGGAAGAAGAAACCCGCAAGGGCGTCGTCGGTGGAAGCACTTGGCTCCTCGAGGGCCAGGTCGCATAGCCCCGAGCGCCGTTCCGGGTCTTCGGAGTTGGAGAGGCCTGCCAAACAGCCTCGTGTGGAGATGGAGTCCCCGGGTCACGTGAATAGTGTAGTCCTCGTGGACTCTCCTCTGGGGGAGCCGACGTGGGGCCCGACGCCGTCGGGGCCCGAGTCGGGGGCTGCTAAGTCTCCTGAGCTTGGACTCAGGTTGACGGCCTTGGCGTGCAGCTTGGCTGCCTTCATGGAACAGCAGCGGGCACTGATCGCCGGTCTCACTGGTGCATCTGCCCCGACCACCGGGACATCAACGTCCAAGTCGACCCCAGAGGCCGAGCCGATCCTCGAGGCCATGCGCTTTCGAGTCGATCCTCGGCCAAGGTCTCCCTCGGCCTCCCGTTCGGGACCGAGGTCGTCGATGCCGGTACCCTCGGCGTCGGGGTGGATGGCATCGGTGCCTGCCCGACCGGAGCCGCTCGATTCCTCCTCCGAGTGGTCCGGCTGGGAAACGGAGGACGAGGAGTCACCCGACACCTTTCGGACTCAGTGTGTCCCATCGGACTCGCTGGAGTCCGAGCCTTAGAGAAGGTCTCCCCCGGAGGATACCCGGTTCTCAGACTTCATGCGGGATATGGCCAAGGCCTTGGCATTCCCCGCGGATCCCGAGGAAGAGCCTCGAGCCGAGGAGCTCGAGGTCCTGCAGTATGACTCTCCTCCCAAGGAGGCCTTTACTATACCGGTTCCTCCGATGCTGGAACGGTTGCTCTTCCGCATGTGGGAGGCGTCAGCCTCGATGCCGGTTTTGAGCAAGCGGGTCGATTCTATCTATCGAGTCCGCAAGAGCCCCAGGTTCCAAAAGGCACAATTACCGCACCACTCCATGGTTGTGGAATCGGCCATGCATCGTCTGAAGAGTCAGAAGATGAACTCCTTGGTGCCTCCCAGCCGGGAGGCCCAGAACCTGGATGCCCTCGGTAACAAGTGCTTCCAGGGCTCTATGCTTGCTTGCCGTGTCCAGACTTACCAGCTGTACATGGGCATGTACCTTCGAGACCTGGCAAAGGAGATTGCCGGGTTCTCTGCTGGTCTCTCCGAGGAACCTTTGCAGAGGTTCAAGGCCCTGTCATCGGGTATTCGAGAGTGCTCGAAGTTTATCTCTCGAGCAGCCTATGATGGCTTCGAGGCTTCGGCCTGAGTAGCCGCGGCCGGCATCGGTGCACGCCCTCAGGCCTGGCTACAGTCATCGGAACTCGAGCCATGGGTGCAGGACAAGTTGGTCGATGTCCCCTGCCGAGGTGAGAACCTCTTTGGCAAGCCCATGGCTGAAAAGGCTGCAGAACTCGAGACCGAGACTCTTACCCGGACAAGGCTGTCCAGGAAGACCTCTGCCCCTTCTCAGAAGAAGAAGGGCTCGGGAAAAAAGACCTTTTACCTGAGGAAGTCATCTGCCTATAAAACATACCCTCATTTTCAGGCCTCTGTAGCTCCCCAACAGGGTCAGCAGGCCAAGGGGCAGGGACATGGCCCCGTAGGCAGAAAACCCCCAAGCCATCAGCTCCGGCTCCTGCACAGCAGGGAGCGGGGTTTTGACTCCAGTGGCATAGCCTCTCCTCCTCAGCTGGCCCCTATCAGCACAGGAGGCCAGCTGGCCCTGTATGCCCATAGGTGGCCAGCCGTAACAAGGGATACCTGAGTACTAAGCATAGTCCAGAAGGGCTATCTCCTCCACTTCCACCAGGTACCCCCCTCCTACTTTCCAGGGGAGCCTCCAAGACTTCCTCTGCACAGGGACCTACTCCTGCAGGAGTTAGCAAGCCATTCAAAGGAACAGGCAGTGGAACCGGTGCCCCACCACTTGAGAGGTCAAGGCTTCTATTCCACGTACTTTCTCCAGGACCAAGCAGGAAGTCAGTCCTCACATATGGGTGACGTCGGCGCCGACGGAGCCCTCGCGGAGCAATTTCCCCAGCTTTCAAAGAAAGCCTTTGGGAATTGCAGCGCGCATGTGCGGTCCCCTTCCCGCCCAAGGGTGCCATCTTGCTCAGTCTTCTTTTTTCCGCGGAGCCCTACAGACGCTGTTTGTGATCGCCGCAGAAAAAGTTGATTTTATTTCTTATTCTTTTCTCGGTTTGACGCCGGATCCTTTTCCCGCCCGGACCCGCTACGCCGGTAACGGGTCCGTTCTTTATTTTTTGTTTTTTTGTCCTTCGTGACAAGTGTTCGCGCCATTTTTTCTTTTTCACTGGCAGCCCTGTCTTTTGACCTCGCAGGGGCCCTTTTTCCCCCGATGGCTGCCAGCGGGTTTAAAAAGTGTGATCGGTGTAAGAAACTTATGTCTCTTACCGACACACATGACTGCTGCCTCCGCTGCCTCGGACCCGATCATGACCCGATGATCTGTAGTCCGTGTGGCAAAATGTCCTCAAAAGCGTTGAGGAGTCGGCAGCATCAAAGAGAACGAATCTTCTCTGACTCCGCATCCTGCCGGGCCCGAACCTTGTTAGAGGCTTCGATGTCCCGGGACTCCGGTCCTGAGCATAGTCGGAGTTCCTCTGAGCGGGGGGCTCCAGCCCGGGAACATCATAGGAAGAAGAAACCCGCGAGGGCGGCGTCAGTGGACGCTCCTGGTTCCTCGAGGGCCAGGTCGCATAGCCCCGATAGCCGTCCCGGGTCCTCGGAGTCGGAGAGGCCTTTGAAACATCCTTGTCTCGAAATGGAGTCTCCTGGACACGTGAGTACTGTAGTCCTCGTGGACTCACCTCCGAAGGAGCCGACGTCGGGCCCGACGCCGTCGGGGCCCGAGTCGGGGGCTGCTGCGTCTCCTGAGCTTGGACTCAGGTTGACGGCCTTGGAGAGCAGTTTGGCTGCCTTCATGGACCAGCAGCGGGCATTGCTCGCTGGCCTCGCCAGTGCATCTGCCCCTGCCACCGGGACGTCGACGTCCAAGTCGACCCCAGAGACCGAGCCGATCCTCGAGTCCATGCGAGCTCGAGTCGATCCTCGGTCGCGGTCTCCCTCGGCCTCCCATTCGGGACCGAGGTCGTCGACGCCGACACCCTCAGCGTCGGGGCGGAGGGCATCGGTGCCTGCCCGACCGGAGCCGCTCGATTCCTCCTCCGAGGAGTCAGCCTGGGAATCGGAGGACGAAGAGTCACCTGGTACTTTTCGGACTCGGTGCGTCCCATCGGACTCACCCGAGTCCAAACCTCGGAGACGGTCCCCCCCGGAGGACACCCGGTTCTCGGACTTCGTGCGGAATATGGCCAAGGCCTTGGCATTCCCCGCGGATCCCGAGGAGGAGCCTCGAGCCAAAGAGCTCGATGCCCTCCAGTATGACGCTCCCCCAAAGGAGGCCTTTACTGTACCGGTTCCTCCAATGCTGGAACGACTTCTCTTCCGCATGTGGGAGAGCCCGGCGTCGGCGCCGGTGTTAAGCAAGCGGGTCGATTCCATTTATCGAGTCTGCAAGAGCCCCGGGTTCCAAAAGGCACAACTACCGCACCATTCCATGGTGGTGGAATCGGCCATGCATCGACTCAAGAGTCAGAAGATGCACTTCTTGGTGCCTCCCAGCCGGGAGGCCCAGAACCTGGATGCCCTCGGTAGGAAGTGCTTCCAGGGCTCTATGCTTGCTTGTCGAGTCCAGACCTACCAGCTCTATATGGGCATGTACCTCCGAGACCTGGCAAAAGAAATTGCCGGGTTCTCTGCTGGTCTCTCCGAAGAACCTTTGCAGAGGTTCCAAGCCTTGTCCACTGGTATTCGAGAGTGCTCGAAGTTTATCTCTCGAGCAGCCTACGATGGCTTCGAAGCATCGGCTCGAGTAGCCGGAGCCGGCATCGGTGCCTGCCGACAGGCTTGGCTTCAGTCATCCGACCTCGAGCCATGGGTACAGGACAAGTTGGTCGATGTCCCCTGCAGAGGTGAAAACCTCTTTGGCAAGCCCATGGCTGAAAAGGCTGCACAGATCGAGACCGAGACTCTGACCAGGACTAGGCTGTCCAGAAAAACCTCTGCCCCTTCTCAGAAGAAGAAGGGCTCGGGGAAAAAGCCCTTTTACCCAAGGAAGGCGGCTGCCTATAGACACTACCCTCAGTATCAGGCCTCAGCAGCTCCCCAAAAGGGTCAGCAGGCCAAGGGACAGGGTAATGGGTCCCGTAGGCAGCAGGCCCCCAAGCCCACAACACCGGCCCCTGCTCAGCAGGGTGGGAGTTTTTGACTCCATCAGCATAGTCTCTTCCCCTCCGCTGGTTTCTCTCAGCACAGGAGGCCGGCTGGGCCACTTTGCCCACAGGTGGTCAGCCATCACATCAGATACCTGGGTGCTTCATATAGTTCAAAAAGGCTATCTTCTACACTTTCACCAGGTACCTCCCTCCTACTTTCCAGGGGAACCTCCAAGACTCCCTCTGCACAGGGACTTACTCCTTCAGGAGTTAGCAAGTCTTCTTCAGGAACAGGCTGTGGAACCGGTGCCCCACCACCTGAGGGGTCAAGGCTTTTATTCCAGGTACTTTCTGATTCCAAAACGAACAGGAGGCCTCAGACCCATCCTGGACTTGCGAAGCCTCAACAAGTTCCTGGCAAGGGAAAAGTTCAAGATGCTTACCCTTGGAATCCTGCTGCCCTACCTCCAGCAGGGAGACTGGCTATGCTCCTTAGATCTGAAGGATGCCTATACTCACATCCTTATTCATCCAGACCACCGACAATATCTCAGGTTTGTTGTGGGAGGAAATCATTACCAGTACAGAGTACTGCCCTTTGGCCTATCCTCCGCTCCCAGGGTGTTCACCAAATGCCTAGCAGTGGTGGCGGCCTATCTGAGGCTTCAAGGCCTTTTTGTGTTCCCATACCTGGACGACTGGCTCATCAGGGCCCAGTCTTCCCAAGAGGCCACTCAGGCCACTCATCGCACTGTAACTCTGCTCCAGCACTTGGGCTTTGTCATAAACTTCGCAAAGTCCACTTTGCTCCCCTCTCAAAATCTCGAATTCATCGGCGCAAGGTTGAGCACACTTCAGGCACGCGCCTTCCTGCCTCTAGACAGAGCACACAGGCTCATGGATCTCGCCAGCCACTTTCACAGCAATTCCCTAGTCTCTGCAAGGGAATTTCTGAGACTGCTCGGCCATATGGCTTCCACGTTCCATGTGACCCCCAATGCACGCCTGAACATGCGACCTGCTCAGTGGTGCCTTCGCACTCAATGGCATCAGGTCACGGGGAGCCTGGCAGACTCAGTACAGGTATCCGACCTGCTGGTCTCTTCTCTGCGGTGGTGGCTTCATCTGCCAAACCTGCTGCTGGGAGTGGATTTTCAGTCTCCTCAGCCTTCTCAGGTGCTAACAACCGATGCTTCTCTCCTGGGTTGGGGAGCACATTGCCAAGGGACATGTACTCAAGGCCTCTGAACTCCTTGGGAGTCTGCTCAGCAGATAAACTTCCTGGAGCTCAGAGCCATCCGCCTAGCTCTGAGAACCTTCTCCCACCTCACTTCTCACCAGTCTGTGCTGGTCCAGACCAATGTTCCCTCTAATTTTCTGTAGGCTGTGTGCGCATAAAATATAAGCTGTGTGCAGCTTTTGAAGGAAGGTTAAATTTTTGTGCGCCACATAACGACACTCAGAGTTATATACTTTAAAATTGACTACACGTCAGAATACAGTATGTACACCACATTGATTTTAATCAAATTAAATGAAAATAGACGATTACTAAATGAAGCGGGAAATTTCTAGTAATTACAATCATAACTTTTAAATTTTAAGACATCTGTGTTGTTTTCTATCAGAATCAGAGCCGTAATTTTTGTGCACTCTGTTGTAAAGTATGTGCGCTCGCTCGGCGAGGTGTGTGCGCACGCACACGCGCACAGCTTAGAGGGAACAGTGGTCCAGACGGACAACCAAGTTGCAATGTTCTACGTGAACAAACAAGGTGGAACAGGCTCCTTCCTTCTCTGTCAGGAGGCACAAAAACTGTGCTCTTGGGCCGTCCACCACAGTATCCTCCTCAAAGCTGTCTATCTCCCAGGTCAGGAAAATTACCTGGCAGACAAGCTAAGCAGGATCCTCCTACCACACGAGTGGAGATTGGATCCATTGGTGGTTCAGCGGATCTTTCTCAAGTGGGGCCTCCCCACCATGGATCTGTTTGCCAGTCTTCTGAACCGGCAGCTTCCCAGATTCTGCTCTCGACAACTGCAAACTCTCAGAATAGCGGCAGATGCTTTTCTGATTCCATAGTCCACAGGCCTCTTGTATGCCTTTCCTCCCACGCCACTGGTGTCTCGCACGCTCTTCAAGGTTCTCAGAGACAGAGCCTCAATGATCCTAGTGGCTCCCCGGTGGCCGAGACAGCCCTGGTTCCCGCTTCTGATGCAGCTGGCGGTGGACACTCCTCTTCCTCTGGGGTTTCAACCCGATCTCCTGTCACAGGATCAGGGGACTCTTCTACACCCCAACCTCCGGTCCCTTCATCTGATGGCCTGGCTGCTGAAAGGGTAGTCCTTGCTCCCCTCCTGCTGCCTCGGGAGGTGGAAGAGGTCGTCTTGGCCTCCAGACGGCCCTCCACCCGGAAGTCCTACGCTCTTAAGTGGCGTCGGTTCTCCGTGTGGTGTGCTCAGCAGTCTGAGAATCCCTTCTCCTGCTTGGTGGCAGTGGTCTTGCAATATTTGCTTTACCTCTCCAATCTGGGCCTTAAGTCCAACTCTGTCAGGGTCCACCTCAGTGCTCTCTCTGCGCATCACGCACCGGTGGATGGCAGGCCTCTTTCCAACCACCCTTTGGTGGCTCGTTTTCTCCGAGGCCTCCTTCTCCTTAAGCCTCCTTTGCGCCCACCAGCCCCTGAATGGGATCTGAATGTGGTCTTGCAGCGGATTACCTGTCCGCCCTTTGAACCTATGGCTACCTGCCCTCTTCGTTTTCTTTCCTGGAAAACCTTGTTCTTGGTAGCCCTTACCTCTGCTAGGCGCGTTAGTGAACTTCAGGCCCTAGTGTCTGATCCTCCTTACACTAGGTTCTACAGGAATAGGGTAGTCTTACGGACTCACCCTAAGTTTCTTCCAAAAGTGGTATCCCCTTTTCACCTCAACCAGGAGGTGGTTCTTCCGACCTTCTTTCCCAGGCCGCACACCAGCCGGGCTGAAATGGTCCTGCATACCCTGGACTGTAGGAGGGCCTTATCCTTCTACCTTGACCGTACGCGGGAGCATAGGAGGGCTGTTCAGCTCTTCGTTTCTTTTGACCCTAATAAGTTGGGGCTACCTGTCTCCAAGCGTACTTTGTCCATATGGGTTGCTGACTGTATCGCTTGGGCTTATGGGGCAGCCGGCCTCTCGTTGGAGGGTCGAGTCACGGCTCATCGTGTTAGGGCGAAGGCTGCGTCAGTGGCTCATCTCCGCTCTGTTCCGTTGGCAGACATCTGCCGGGCCGCTACTTGGTCTTCAAGCCATACTTTTGCAGCCCATTACTGCCTGGAGAGGGAGTCCCGCAGGGACAGTGCTTTCGGTAAGGCAGTCCTCCATAATCTCTTTGAGGTTTAGGCAACTCCTACCCTCCGGCCCTGGTGTTGGGCTACCGGTCGGGGGCGTTTTCAGAGAAGATTCCTTCCTTCTGTGCTACTGAGCTAGAGGGAGCTCATTTTTTCCGTTTGAGGTCTCCGGTAGTCTTAAGCTGGGGAGTCCCATATGTGAGGACTGACTTCCTGCTTGGTCCTGGAGAAAGAGTAGTTACTCACCTGTAACAGGTGTTCTCCAGGAGCAGCAGGAATCAGTCCTCACAACCCTCCCTCCTCCCCTTGGAGTTGCAGTCCTATCACTTCGTTTTTTGCTAATTTTTTGCTGTCTTTTAGCTATGTCATCAGACTGAGCAAGATGGCACCCTTGGGCGGGAAGGGGACCGCGCATGCGCGCTGCAATTCCCAAAGGCTTTCTTTGAAAGCTGGGGAAATTGCTCCGCGAGGGCTCTGTCGGCGCCGACGTCACCCATATGTGAGGACTGATTCCTGCTGCTCCTGGAGAACACCTGTTACAGGTGAGTAACTACTCTTTCTGGTAACAAAAAGAACAGGAGGCCTCAGGCCCATCCTAGACTTGCGGAACCTCAACAAGTTCCTGGAGAGGGAAAAGTTCAAGATGCTTATCCTTGGAATCCTGCTGCCCTACCTCCTGCAAGGAGATTGGCTATGCTCCTTAGATCTAAAGGATGCTTATACTCACATCCTCATTCATCCAGACCACAGACAATATCTCAGATTTGTAGTGGGAGGAAATCATTATCAGTACAGGGTACTGCCTTTTGGCCTAACCTCCGCCCCCAGGGTATTCACCAAGTGCCTAGCAGTGGTGGCGGCCTACCTCAGGGTGCAAGGACTCTTTGTCTTTCCATACCTGGATGACTGGCTCATCAGAGGCCAGTCTCCACAGGAGGCCAATCAAGCCAACCTTCGCACTGTCGCTCTGCTCCAGCATCTGGGCTTTGTTATAAACTTCGCAAAGTCCACTTTGCGCCCCTCGCAGAACATGGAGTTCATAGGAGCAAGACTGGACATCCTCCAGGCAAAGGCCTTTTTACCCGTGGACAGGGCCCACAGGTTGATGGATCTGGCCAGCCAGTTTCACAGCAATTCTCTGGTCTCCGCCAGACAATTCCTGAGGCTATTAGGCCACATGGCTTCCACGGTCCGTGTAACTCCAAATGCCCATCTACACATGAGACTGGCTCAGTGGGGCCTTAGAACTCAGTGGCATCAAGCCACAGGAACCCTGAGGGACAAGGTGAGTGTGTCCAAGCTACTAGAGTCTTCTCTACAATGGTGGCTTCATCTTCCGAATCTGCTGCAAGGGGTGCCTTTTCAGGCACCTCCACACTCTCAGGTGCTGACAACCGATGCTTCTTTTCAAGGTTGGGGTGCACATTGCCAGGAAGCATGTACTCAAGGCCTGTGGTCTCCTTGGGAGGCCGCACAGCAGATCAATCTCTTGGAACTGAGAGCTATCCGATTAGCCCTGAGGACTTTCTCTCATCTCATCTCTCACCAGTCTGTCTTAGTTCAGACGGACAATCAAGTTGCTATGTTCTATGTGAACAAACAAGGGGGCACGGGGTCCCGACTTCTGTGTCAGGAAGTACAGAGCCTGTGCTCCTGGGCAGTCAATCATGGCATACTTCTCAAAGCAGTCTATCTCCCTGGCCAGGAGAATTACCTGGCAGACAGTTTGAGCAGGATCCTGCAGCCACACGAATGGCAGTTGAATCCTCTAGTGGTTCAACAGATCTTCATGAGATGGGGTCTTCCAACTATAGATCTCTTTGCCAGTCCTCTGAACCGTCAGCTGCCCAGATTCTGCTCCAGACAACCGCATCCTCTCAGATTAGCAGCGGATGCGTTTCTCATTCCGTGGTCTACAGGCCTTCTATATGCCTTTCCTCCCACGCCTCTAGTGCCCCAGACACTGTTCAAAGTGCTCCGGGACAGGGCCTCTATAATTCGTGGCCCCCAGATGGCCCAGACAGCCATGGTTCCCACTACTTTTGCAACTGGCGGTGGACACTCCTCTTCCTCTGGGGATGCAACCAGATCTCCTGTCTCAGGAGCAGGGATCTCTTTTACACCCCAATCTCCAGTCCCTCAGTCTGATGGCCTGGCTGCTGAAAGGGTAGTTCTAGCACCCTTAATGCTGCCTAGGGAAGTGGAGGACGTGGTCTTGGCCTCTAGACGGCAGTCCACCCAAAAGTCTTATGCCCTTAAGTGGCGTAGATTCTCTACCTGGTGTGCTCAACACAACGAGAATCCTTTCTCTTGCCTGGTACCAGTGGTGCTGCAATATTTGCTTCACCTGTCCAACCTAGGCCTTAAGTCCAATTCTGTTAGAGTTCATCTTAGTGCTCTTTCAGCGCACCACTCACCGGTGGAGGGTCAGTCTCTCTCCAGCCACCCTTTGGTGGCTCGCTTCCTTAGAGGCCTGCTTTTGCTTAAGCCTCCAGTTCATCCGCCTGCCCCTGAGTGGGATTTAAATGTGGTCTTGCAACAGCTTACTTGCCCACCATTTGAGCCTATGGCCACTTGTCCTTTGCGTTTTCTCTCCTGGAAAACGTTGTTTCTGGTAGCTCTTACCTCAGCAAGACGAGTGAGTGAGCTTCAAGCCCTGGTGTCAGATACACCATAAGCTAGGTTCTATAGGAACAGAGTAGTCTTACGGACTCACCCTAAGTTCCTTCCAAAGGTTGTCTCCTCCTTCCACCTCAATCAGGAGGTGGTTCTTCCAACTTTCTTTCCCAGGCCGCATGCCAGCTGGGCTGAGATGGTCTTGCATACCCTGGACTGTAGGAGGGCATTGTCCTTCTACCTTGACCATACGCGGGAGCACCGGAGGGCTGTTCAGCTCTTCATCTCTTTTGACCCCAATAAGTTGGGGTTACCTGTCTCCAAGCATACTTTGTCCATATGGGTAGCCGACTGTTTCGCCTGGGCTTACGGGGCAGCCAGCCTCTCCTTGCAGGGTCGAGTCACGGCCCACCGTGTCAGGGTGAAGGCTGTGTCAGTGGCTCATCTCCGCTCTTTTCCATTGGCAGACATCTGCCGCGCCGCTACTTGGTCTTCAAGCCAGACTTTTGCGGCCCACTACTGCCTCGAGAGGGAGTCCCGCAGGGACAGTGCTTTCGGACAGGCAGTACTCCATAATCTCTTTGGGCTTTAGGCAACTCCTACCCTCCAGCCCTGGTGTTGAGCTACCGTTCGAGGGCGTTCTCAGCGAAGATTCTTTTCTAACGTGCTGAGGCTCTAGAGGGAGCTCATTTTTTCAGCTTTGGGTCTCCGGTAGCCTTAAGCTGGGGAGTCCCATATGTGAGGACTGACTTCCTGCTTGGTCCTGGAGAAAGAGTAGTTACTCACCTGTAACAGGTGTTCTCCAGGAGCAGAGGAATCAGTCCTCACAACCCTCCCTCCTCCCCTTGGAGTTGCAGTCATATGCTTTATTTTGTTATTTTTGCTGTCTTTTAGCTATGTCATCAGACTGAGCAAGATGGCACCCTTGGGCGGGAAGGGGACCGCACATGCGCGCTGCATTCCCAAAGGCTTTCTTTGAAAGCTGGGGAAAAACTCCGCACGGGGTCTCCGTCGGCGTCAACGTCACCCATATGTGAGGACTGATTCCTGCTGCTCTTGGAGAACACCTGTTACAGGTGAGTAACTACTCTATCTCCAAAACAGTCTACCATAAACTGAGAACCATAAACTGAGAACCCTCCGGCGCCTACATCCTCTCCTCGAGTCCTCAGACTTCCACTCATTTGCACAAGCTCTCATCCTCCCTCATCTGGACTATTCCAATATCATCTTTCATGGTATGTCAAAGCACACACTCTAACCATTACAATTCGCCATGAACACGGCTGCCCACACAGTCCTATCTGCATCCAGATACGACCACATCACTCCTCTCCTGATTCAGCTTCATTGGCTCCCCATAGCAAGTCGCCTGACCTACAAAGCACTGCTACTCACTTTTAAAGCCCTGCATACAATGTCTGCAACATCGCTCTCAGACCTTATAACGAACGCCGGAGATTAGGACCAGGAGAACATGCATGATAAACTCTCTCATGACCCCTTCAACAGTAAGGACCTGTACGCAATCAACTAAGAACCGCGCTTTTTTCTATTTGCGCCAACCCAATGGAATGCCCTACCTCCTATGATACGTGCCATCCCTGATCTTACATCTTTTCGGAAGGCATTGAAGACTTACCTCTTCCAACTAGCCTATAACCATCCACCCTAGATCAGCCGCACACTGTGTGCCAACCTCATACAAACAAACTCCTAACGATGCCAGCTTAATCCTGTGTTAATATAAATATGCTCCAGCAATGTAAATATGTTGCTAGTTATAATTCCTGTAATGTAAATATGTTCATAGTTATACCAACTTGCTGCAAATTGTCATATGTAACCTGTTCGATACCATCTACTGTAATTATCATGTTATATGGAAACCATGTAATCTAGTTATTATGTTATATGTAAACCTTGCTCAAATGTTATTTGTAAAACACGTTCATATGTTTCTTGTAAACTGCACTGATCTGTAATAGCGCGGTATATAAAAACAAATACTACGGGAGAAATTCAAAATGATCTCCCTAGGGACCCTTCTCCCCTATCTCTAGGTTCTGTTATCTAGATCTAAAGGAAGCGTGCACTCACATACGTACTTATTCATCCACAGCACAGAAAGTTCCTGCACTTCATGTTCCAAGGAAGACATTATCAATACAGAGTCCTGCCTTTTGGCCTTACCTCTGCCCCAAACGTCTTCACAAAATGTATGGAGGTAGTAGTCACATTCCTAAGGACTCTAGGGATATTTGTCTTCCCTTACTTAGACGACTAGCTCATTTGAGCAAACACCTCTCTAGAGGCCAGCCTATCCATGCAGGTGCTACAACACTTGGGATTTGTAATAAATCTTCCAAAGTCCCAACTCGTCCCCTCTCAAACTCTAGAGTTCCTAGGTGCTCTACTAGACACTCAGCAATCAAGGGCATTTGTGCGCTTGACTCAATCAAGTAGCATCTCAAGCATGCCTCAAGAACTTTCTCACTGCTCGAGAAATGCTACAGCTTCTGGGCCATATGGCATCAACAGTGCATATTGTTCCATATGCTCGCTTACATATGCGCACAGCCCAATGGACACTGGCATCCCAGTGGTCTCAGGCATCGGGTCACCTGGGAGACAAGAAAATGGTCTCTACCCTCCTAATCTTGCCTCTCCAGTGGTGGCAATCCCCAGAAAACCTTCATGTAGGGTCACCTTTTCAGATGCCAGCACATCAATGTACCCTGACAACAGATACGTCCAGATTGGGCTGGGGAGCTCATCTAGACACTCTCCTCTCGGGAACTCTGGTCTCATCAGCTCCACATAAATCTGCTGAAACTCAGAGCCATTCTCAATGCTCTCAAAGTGTTCCAGAACCATCTTCGTTGCTGCAGAGTCCTAGTCCAACAGACAATCAAGTAGCCATGTTCTATGTGAACAAGCAGGGCAGAACAGACTCTTGGACCCTCTGCAGTGAGGCTCTACAACTCTGGTCCTTTGCCGTACATCATCGCATTCGCCTACATGCAGTGTATCTTCCAGGCAAACACAATGTCTTAGCGGACAGACTGAGTCAAATCCTTCTCCCCCATAAGTGGTCTCTTTGTGTAGACAAAGTCTCTCACATTTTTCAAATCTGGGGGACTCCAGAAATAGACTTTTTCGCAAGGACTCCTGCACCGGACAGCCAGCAGGTGGATGCTTTTCACCTCCACTGAGGTCAGGGCTTCCTATATGACTTCCCTCCCATACCCCTAATTCCCAAAACACTTTTCAAACTCCAGAGAGACAAGGGCTCCATGATACTCATTGCCCCACGCTGGCCACGCCAACCATGGTACCCTCTCCTTCTACGTCTGTCTCAGGCTCAACCCATAGATCTTGGATCTGCTCCAGATCTCTCTCAAGAGGAAGGGACGCTGCTCCATCCCAATCTGCAGTGTCTCCATCTCACAGCATGGCTGTTGAAGGCATAGCCTTCCAAGACATTAACCTTCCCCAGGAGGTTAAGGACATCCTTTTAGCTTCTAGGAAGCCATCCGTCAGATGGTCCTATGCTTTCAAGTGGCAAAGGTTTTCTTTCTCTCAGAAGAATCTCAATCCCTTCTCAGCTCCAGTGGAGGCATTAGTGAGCAGCAAAAGTGTACCTCCTTCACCTGCAATCTTCTGGACTCAAAACCAATTCAGTGCAATTAAGTGCAATTGTGGCCTCTCACCTGCCCTTAGATGGCCAGCCCATCTCTTCTCAGCCGCTTCATGAGGGGTCTTCTATTAACCAAATGTCCCATTAAGCTGCCTCCAGTGGCATGGGACCTTAATGTTTTCCTAGAACAGCTTCTTAAGCTGCCCTTTGAACCTCTAGCCACTATTCTACTTGAGTTTCTCACATTTATTTATTTATTTAACCAGTTTTCTATACCGCCTTCTCCTTCAATCAAAGTTGTTTACATTATGTAATCACTACAAACAGGTACTAGATACATTCCCTTATCCCCAAAGGCTCACAATCTATGTGTACCTGAGGCAACGGAGGGTTAAGTGGCTTGCCCAAGGCCACAAGGAGTGCCTATAGGACTAGAAACCACAGTCCCTCCAGACTGAGATTGCTGCCCCCGGGTGGGACTTGAACCCCTGGCCCTCCGGCCTGAGGTACCTTGTCCTAACCACAAGGCCACTCCTCCCTTAGGTTATCTTCCTTATTGCCCTCACTTCAGCAAGGCACATTAGTGAGCTCCAGGCTTTGGTGGCTGACCCTCCTTATACACAGTTCCACCATGATAAGGTTGTTCTTAGGACTCATCCTCACTTCATACCGAAGGTGGTCTCTCCCTTCCATTTAAACCAGTCAGTCTACCTTCCTCTCTTTTTTCCTAGTCCTCATTCCTTTAGGGCAGAGGCAACCCTCCACATTCTGGATTGGAAACGTGCCTTAGCTTTTTATCTCCAGAGAACCTGAGAGCACCGAAAAGCTTCTCAGCTTTTCATTTCCTTTCATTCGAGTCACCTTGGCTTGCCAGTATCCAAATGAACTCTCTCCAAGTGGATAGCTGACTACATCATTTTTGCCTATGAGAAGGCAGGACTTTCTCTCTAGGGTCACGTCACTGCCCATAATGTTCGAGTCATGGCTGCCTCTATGCAAATCTACGCTCTGTAGCTATTGACGAGATATGCAAAGCAGCAACTTGGTCTTCGGTCCACACTTTTGCTACTCACTATTGCCTAGACAAGGACTCCCGCCAGGATGCCTTGTTTGGCCAAGCTGTTCTCCCAGCATCTCTTTCAGACTTAGTGCAACTCCTACCCTCCGTCCCGGGTTTCGATACCAGACATCCATGGAGGATACATGACCTCTCTAGACATACCTGTGTGATCCACAGCAGACTCAGAGATCAACTCTCTGGCATCTCCTAGCTAGGCAGTCCCATATGCGAAGACTACATTCCTGCTTGTTCCTAGAGATAGCGTAGTTACTCATCTGTAACAGGTGATCTCCGGGAACAGCAGGAATTTAGTCTTCACAACTCACCCTCCTCCCCTACGAGTTGTAGGTCTTCTTCTCTTTCTCTCCTTTTATCTCAGCTACAGACTCGAGGAGGGAGAGCTGGAAAGGCGGGAAGGCAGTTACGTAGGCACAGTGGGATGCTCCCAAAACTTTCCTATTGGACGCTGGGGAGAGTTCCCGTGTGGGCTCCGTCGGTACCAACATCGCCCATATGTAAAGACTAAATACCTGCTGTTCCTGGAGATCACCTGTTACAGGTGAGTAACTATGCTTTTTCATTGTATCTTTACCATACATCAAGAGAGTTGCAAAGTTACCCAGATCCACGAGTGAGATTTTTTGCCAGTTCTGGTTTTAAATTTGTATTGCAACGCAGTATGGTATTTATAGACCCTGCCCTTACTCATGGAATCAGTGCTGCATGTCTCATAATGCATAAGGATGAGATCATCAGTAATCCAGGACTGACTTAAAATCCCACTCCAGGAACTGGATAACTTGGCAACTCTGCATCAAATATTCTTAACAGCGTGCTTTAAATGCATGATATGTGAATTTTTGACAGACTTCATCTTGTCTCAGAGCCAAAATATCTCAGAATTACTGGCGTAAATTCCATCCAAGCAGCCCCCGCAATGCAGGGGGACCTGAGCAGAAAGGGAGCCTATATAGCAGTGGCGGCAGCAGCGCCACAGCAAACTTACTTTATCATGTTGGCCATGCTTCTCCGCTCTTTTAAGTCTACCCCGGGCCTGGCTGCTGTTCCTCGCCAGGCTGAAGTCTCACAAAAACAGCCACACCACGAGACGAACTTACAAGAGTGGAGCAGCACGGGAAACTTGATAAATAAGTTTGCCGTGCTGCTGCCACCACCACTGCATGAAGAGGCTGCTGCATGAAGGGGGGGACCCACATGGGGGAGGAGCACTCCACTGCCGCAACAGTGGGGGGCACTAAGCAAAATTTTGCTTGGGGGCCCCTCACGGTAACTTATAACACTGCTCAGAATTCCTGTTTTACTTCCCATTTTCAGAATATCCTGTTAGACCATTCCAGACCATCGGGTTATGTCTCCTAACCAGCAGATGATGAGACAGAGAAAATACCAGAATAGTGCCGTGACATCAGCACTAGTACCTTACCCAGTACAGCTAGGGGCATTCTTCAGTATTTTCTCTGTCTCAGCAGATGGTAATTGTGTCCAATACAGCTCCAGAGGATTTTGGTTTCACCTGCTGTCAGGAGGACAGCTGATGGTTCGGCCAGGGCTCCCCGGTGGGTATATGAGATACCTCACTCCCCATGTCGGGACTGATCTTTGAGTGGGTGGGGGGGGGGAGTTTCTGACTAGGAGGGTCAGTTCAACTGCCTGCGAGTCCATTGAGGGATGCGTGCTTAGACCTCTGGGATTTTTTTTCTTTCTTAGGCTTTCTTTAAAAAAAAAACAGAAAGAAAGAAGAAAAATGGTTAAAAAATCAGGAGTTGAGTACCTGTTTATTTTTTTCTGGGGAAAGTTAAGTGTCAGAGGCAGGTCCTTAGGAGAGAAGTCTGGTGGTCGACAGCAGGCCCAGGAGCTGATTAGCGTGGTGTTTTCCTCCTTTACTTTCCCTCCCCCCTTGCTACTGCCTGGAGGCTTGAGGTGGGTCCCGCAGTGCAGCAGTGCGGCTCAGAATCCATCGGCTGACCAAGAGTACTAAGGGGTGGTCTGCTGGTGGAGTTATTGTGACGCGGCAGACCTTTGCATTGGGCTGAGTGTTTTTATTTATTTATTTATTTATTTAGCTGTATTTATATCCCGCTTTTCACCGGGTCAAAGCGGTCAATTGGGGGATACATTTAACACGAGGGGATATGAGACATACGCTAATACTTACAGGGAACATGGGCAATGGAGGGTTAAGTGGCTTGCCCAAGACCACAAGGAGTGCCTATAGGACTAGAAATCCCAGTCCCTCCGGCCTGAGATTGCTGTCCCCAGGTGGGACTTGAACCCCCGGCCCTCCGGCCTGAAGTACCTTGTCCTAACCACTAGACCACTCCTCCCATGTTTTCCTGCCGTTTTCAACACCATTGCTGACTGCACGCTTGCACGCGCTGGACTATCCTAATACTGGGACAGCTTCCCCAGTGCCTTGGCAGCAGCAAGCGGCGCTGGTACCTGGTAGACCAGATGTGCACCACTTGCAGAGCCAACCCCAGACATTCTTCTACGGCCAGGCAGTGGGAGATTCATCGCGGTAGTCTCCTTTGATGGCATCGTCATCCACCCCTGTACCTCCAGGCCCCCCATGGGCCACACGATCAGTGAACCCTGTGGGAGAAGGGGAAGCCTCACCACCCAACTTGATCCCTCAAGATTTGGAGGTTGTGAGGAAGCAAGGAGCAACGGATCAAGGTCAGACAGCCAAGGCAGCTGAGTTTGCTGCTCTTTTCTGGCAAACCTGGGCCCTGTGGAAGGAGGACCTAAAGGACTCGTTATAGGTGGCAAAACCCACTTGCTCGGCTTCCTCCAGCGGAGAGAAAAGGAAGAGGCATCTGAGGACCACAGGGTCCATGGGGGTGACAAAGAGACAGAGTAGGGCTCTGGCCTGGAACCGCGGGGATGAGGACCTTCCTGAGGAGGATGACCAGGCTAATGATCTTGCTTGGGGGCAATCACTTGATGTGTCCGGCATGGAAGAGGGTGCATTTTCCCTTTCTGAGGAATCCACTTCCCAGGTGGTCTGTTTGTTTTGGTGTGAGGAGGTGGCCCCTCGTCTCAGCTAAGTGGCAGCGGAGCTCCGTATTCGTGAGCCTACCACACCCGCAGACCAATCCTCGTCAGGTTCCAATTCTTCGGGGTAGCCAGGCGCCCGCCTGGGCCTTTCCTTTTCCATCTAAGCTCCAGAAAATGGTAGTGTCGGAGGAATGGAGTACCTCTGAGGCCAACCTCTGTACCGCTCGACACCTGGGGAAGATCTACCCTTGGTTGCAAGAGGACCAGCAACATTGGCTCCATTACCAGAAGATGGACTCCCTAGTCATGGCAGTGACCAAGAGAACAACCAGCCGCCCTGTGGAGGGTGGGGCGGCCCTCCGTGATGCCTCGGACAGGAAATGAAGGGGCTACTGAAGACTGCCCTCTCAGCATCTGCTTTGGCGATTCAGATGTTGGCATTCAGGGGCCTAGCGGCCTGGGCCCTGTCATGCTGGATACAATTCTTGCTGGAGGACTCTCACACAATACGTCTGGAGTCAGTCACTGCCTTTTTGGCTGATGCCTACTATGATCTCCTGCATCTGGCCACATGAGGGTAGCAGCCTCTAATGTGGCCTACCGCTGGCTTTTGTTGCGGAACTGGTCTGCAGATGCAGTGTCGAAGGTGCACCTGGCCTGCCTCCCCTTTAAGGGCAGCTTGTTTTTTGGGGAGGAGTTGGAGAAGCTAGTCAAGGACCTGGGAGAGATGAAGCTGCAGCACTTGCCGGAGGACAAGTGTCTCAGCGGTCAGGTTCTTCTAGCTCCGGAGCTCTGCGCTCAGGCTTCCAAGTCTCCCAGCATAACCGGCCTTCTAGGTTCTCATCCACATATGAGCAACTCTAGCAGTTGCAGCCAGTCCTCTCAGGGGGCCCAGCGGTTCCAAAGCTCTCCTGGGGCTCCGCAGAAATCCGGTTCTTTCAGCCGGTCCTCCCAGCTAGTTCTCCCATTGATGGGCGAGGGGGTCCATTCCAGGGTGCTACCGGTCAGCGGATGAATCCAGCATTTTTATCAGGAATGGGCTTGCTTAATATTGGACCGATGGGTACTGGAGGTTGTCAGGCAAGGATATGCGCTGGACCTGGCCAGACCCATTCAGGATGCCTTCATGGTCTCTCCGTGCAGTCCTGCTCCAAAGCATGAGGCCATTCAATCCACCCTGGAGCACCTGATCCATCTTCGAGCCTTGGTGCTAGTGCCGCTCACCGAGAAGGGCGAGCAGCAGTACTCCATCTATTTTGTAGTGCCGAAGGAGGATAGAACCTTTCATCCAATCCTGAATTTGCAGGGAATCAACCACAGCTTGAGAGTTCCCCACTTTCGCATGGAGACCCTGCAGTCAGTGATAGTAAGTGTGCAAGGGGGAAGTCGTTAGCCACCCTGGATCTGAAGGAAGCGTACCTCCATATTCCCATCCATGCCGACGATCAGCGATACTTGAGGTTTGCCATCCAGTTTTGCATTCTCCCATTTGGCCTAGCTATGGCCCCACGCATCTTCTCCAAGGTCATGACTGTCAGAGCAGCAGAACTTTGCCGCATAGGGATTTGTTTGCACCTTTATCTGGACAACTGGCTGGTCTGGGCCAAGTCGAGGGCTCAGGCAGTGCGGCAGGTGATTTGACTCTTGGAGTGCCTCGGCTGGGTAATAAATCTCGACAATAGCTGCCAGACTCCTTTGCAGGAATTGGACTTCCTGGGGGCTTGGTTCAACACACGCAGTGGCAGGGTGTATCTTACGGCAGAATGATGGCACAAATTTCAGAGGTAACTGCATGGTTTCCTCAGTCTATTGAGCTTGCGAGCTTGGGATTACCTGTAGCTCCTGGGAGCCATGGGGCGACCTTGGAGGTCGTTCCATGGGCCAGGGCGCACATGTATCCGTTGCAGCGATCTCTGAAGAGCTGCTGGTCGCTTTAGTCGCAGGATTTCCAGAAGTGATTGTCATTACCGGCGACAGTGCACCGCAGCCTCTGCTGATGGGCCTCAAGGGTCCACATGCTGTGGGGCATGGCTTTGGATCCACCGGACTGAGTGGTGGCGATGACCAACGCCAGCTTGTCCAGCTGGGTGGCGCATGTTTCTATTAAATACCTCCGTGGCATAAATGTTCAGGGAGAGAGCCTCTTTCAATTGAAAGCAAGTTCTGCTACAAGGGAACATGGGATGAGGTTGAAGGGAGATAGATTCAGGAGTGATATGCGGAAATATTTCTTTACGGAAAGAGTAGTGGATCCGTGGAATAGTCTCCCAGTGGAGGTGGTAGAGACGAGGACAGTAACCAAATTCAAAAAAGCATGGGACAAACACAGAGGATCTCTAAAGGTAAAAAGGGGACTGTTGTAGTTGTTGATATGGAAGGACAGACTAGATAGGCCATGTGGTCTTTTTCTGTCATCATATTTCTATGTTTCTATTGTTTGGGGCGGTCCATTCACATGGTCACGAGCAGAAGCCCAGTGGGCGATCAATCAGCTGGAGGCTCTCGCCATTCGCCTGGCCTTGTGGCAGTTTCAGGACGTGTTTCACGTTTAGGCTGTGCATGTGCTGTCAATCAAAGCGATGGCCATCGTGTATGTGAATCACCAGGGTGGGACCAAGTGCCCAGTGGTGACCCATGTAATAGAGTTCCTCTTCTCTTGGGCCGAGAGCCATTTGCAGGTCCTTTTGGCTCAGCACATCGCGGGGGAGGACAATGTCCATGCAGACTACCTCAGTCAGCATCTTCTCGACCCCAGCAAGTGGGGAGCTCACACTGTGGGCATTCGAGCACATTATACATTGTTGGGGGCCCCCGGCAATGAACCTGATGGCATCTCCGGCCAACGCCAATTTGTCCATGTTTTTTAGTAGATGGAAAGCGATGGGGTCTTAGGGGGTGGACGTGCTCATCCGCCCTGGCTGTCAGCCTCACTTCTCTATGGCTTCCCGCTGTGGCCTCTGATTCTCAGGATCCTGCAACATGTTGAGAGACATCCATGGCTAGTGCTGCTCGTGGCACCGGATTGGCCCTGGCGGCCATGGTACACGGATCTGGTTCGGCTCTAATTGGATAACCCAGCTCCCTTCTTGCTTATGACCTGGCTTGAGAGGCAGCGGCACCTGTGCAAAGGTTACTCCTCAGCAGTAATATCGACAATGCTGCAGGCCCGTCAACAATCCACATCACTGGCTTATATTCAGGAATGGTAGCTCTTTGAGCATTGGTGTCGGGAACATTCACTCTTCCCCTGGCACACACAAGTGCCCGTGGTCCTGGCCTTCCTGCAAGATAGGTTCCAGAAGGGGCCTGGCTTGGAAATACTTATGGGTTCAGGTGGCAGCCCTTGCCACCTTTCGGGGGCTGTTAGGGGGCAGATCATTGACCTGCTATTGCAATGTTGGCCACTTCCTCCAGGATGTCCAGGTCTTGCGCCCTCCTGTGCAGTCAGCCGTGCCATCTTGGGACCTGTCGGTGGTTCTGCGAGTGCTAGTGCAAGATCCATTGAAGTGGGCTATGCTCAAAGACTTGACCTTGAAGACAGCGTTTCTCGTGGCCATGACGTCAGCGCGTCATATCTCTGAACTGCAGGCCTTGTCTTGTGGGGATCCCTTTTTATCCTTTTCCACAGAAGTGGTGTCTTTGCTGCTGGTGCTATCGTTTCTGCCAAAGGATTTGAGCCCTTTCCATGTTAACCAAGTGATCTCCTTGCCTTCCTTTTCTACAGCGCAATGCACTGGAAAAAAGACAAACATCTGCAATACCTGGATGTGCACAGGGTGTTGCTCCGGTACTTGGAAGTCACTGTATTACTAATTAAAAATTTATTTGGATCAGCAAGGAATATTGAACTTTTGAGCCATCCTGTGAGGAATCATGCTGAGCCAGCTGTTTACTAGTTTACTAGCCAGGAGACAGAAGCTGTGGAGAGTGACTGACCAGAATTGTGTATTAACTTGGAGAACAAACAGAGGCTGGGAACCAACAAAGGCTGGAGAAAGACTGGTCAAATTACTGTTGAACAAAGGTGTATGGGTGTATTACTATATCAGATTAGGTCCTCACTGACATACAAATCAGGCACAGCTCAATAGTAATACTAAGATACTTTTTATTGCATAGCAAGATAATTATTATAAGTAGGTATAGCATGAAATGAAATGCATCAATACATCACCGGATATTGTAGCTTCACTTCAGCAATCGGGGGACTTTCACGATGCTGCAAGGAATCCGGGAAAAACCACCGAAACACGTCTGCTTCGTCCCTGGTACAGTCCCGTTTTCCTTGGAAAGTCCCGCATCTTATATACATCTTTCATCAGTTATTTACCATTGGAAATGTGTATGGATAGGATACCACATCATGAGCTTCACGTGAAAGCAGGATGCTCATGATTGTAATTGGTTATGAACTTCATGCATAATTCATGCACAGAGGATGTGTCCATCATGACAGTCAGGCGCTCCTGACTCATCATACTGGTTCTAGCTGGTTTCAGACCACTCAGTGCAAGCTGTTATGCCCTATAATAACCCCAATAGCTACATGACTGCTGTATCCATTCCATTCAAGTTAAAACCACAACTTGTCACATTCGTATCACAATGGGGTGGAAACTCATGGGAGGAGTCATGTGGTCCAGCTGCAACACACTTACAGCCTATATAGAGAGAGAGATAATCCAGAACAGAGAGAGAGCTGATATCTGCTTGGCCGGGCGCATGCCATTGCGTGAGGAATCACAGACTTTTCCAGCCTTCACTGTGCTCTCCCAGCTGATGGTAAATGGTAAAGGGCTGTGATGATGTCAGAAAGTTCTGGTGATGCATTGATTGTTCTATGTGTTGTCCTTGTAACATTGTTATATTGTCTAGCTAATTGTCATATTAAATAGCTTATTAAACACCATGCATGAGTGGTTGAATGATCTTGAATTTAATAGAATCCTAGGCAATACAGTCACCAAAATTTTGATTATTAGATCATCATTTTGTTCTCTTTTCCGGGGCCCACAAGGAGCAGGCAGCCTCTAAGGCCTCTCTTGTTTGCTAGATCACGGAAACCATTTCTTCTGCTTATCTGCTAGCGGGGAGGCCTGTGCCATTGGGGTTATGGGCAAATTCTACCCGTGCTCAGACACAGCCTCCTGGGCGAAGTTGGCCAAGGTGGCACCCTTGGATATCTGCCAGGCAGCGAAGTGGTCTTCCTTGTCCAAGTTTGTTTGACATTATCGCCTGGATGTGCAGGCACGTTCAGCAGCCCAGTTCAGCACCAATGTGCTGTCTGCTGCACATTTGGCCTGCCCAATTAGAGAGTAGCTTTGGTACTGCTCAATGGTCTGGACTGGTCTAGCAGGATGAGCTGGAAGAAGAAATGTACTTACCAATAATTTTCTTTCCTGGAATACTGCTAGACCAGTCCAGGACCCACCTGTTGATGCCTTCTCGTGGGCTGGCCGGTCTGGGTTCTGGACTCTTCAGCTTTGTCTGGTTATCTGCTTCTCTGGTCACTGTACAGAGTTCCCGTGTGCAGAGTGTATATAGAGGGGTTGGGGGCCCTATGCTATGTGTATATACTTCAGCCTATGGCTTATGGGCCCTTTGGTGGACTTCGTGGGGTGCCATTGCTTTTGACATAAATACTGAAGAGTGCCCCTAGCTGTACTGGGTAAGGTGTTAGTGGTGATGTCACAGCACTATTCTGGTGTTTTCTCTGTCTCATCATGTTGGTTGGGCGACATAATCCAATGGTCTGGCCTTATCTAGCAGTATTCTAGGAAAGGAAATTATCGATAAGTAAATTTCTCCATTGAGCATTTCAGATTTAAGGCCTCCTTTTTTTTTTCTTTTTAATTTATCAAGACACACAAGAAGCAAATACATTGTCAGTTTCTGTAAGAGAATATGCCGAAATGGGAGCTTTGGGTGAAGAACAAGCAAGAGATTCAGTCAATTGTAAGTAACAGATTCCTTTATTTTATTTAACAATTTTTTTATACCACTTTATCTAAAAGTCAAAACAATTTACAAGTAACTTAAATCAAATGGGATTTACAATGAAATTGAACAAGAGATTAGCATACACAAAAGAACATTGAACAGTATAACTTTTTAAGTATAAATAACATTAACAAGACATTAACATTTGGTGCGTGGCGCGTGGATAGGTGCTGGTATGCGGGCAGTGAGGAGATGACTGTAGGTAGTATATCTTCACAATGTGAACAAGGAGTCCTGATAGTGAAGCTGTATAGAGGGGCTTCTTTATTGCTAAGTGTCTGTTCCAAAGTATTCTGTTGAAGAGGTGTGTTTTTAGCCTACAGCAGAAGTCCATAATGGTGTCAGTAGCTCTTATTCTCCAGGACCAAGCAGGAAGTCAGTCCTCACCTATGGGTGACGTCGGTGCCGACGGAGCCCTCGTGCGGAGCATTTCCCCAGCTTTCAAAGAAAGCCTTTGGGAAAGCAGCGCGCATGCGCGGTCCCCTTCCCGCCCAATGGTGCCATCTTGCTCAGTCTTAATTTTTCCGTGGAGCCCAACGGACGTAGTTCGTGTCACCTGGGAAAAAGTTGATTTTTTTCTGCGATTTTCGTATCTCTCTATCCGGTTCGACGCCGGTTCCCTTTCCCGCCTTCGGCTCGGTACACCGGTATCGAGTCCGGAACATCTTTTTTCGGTTTTTCTCCTTTGTGACTAGTTTTTGCGCTTTTTCTGTTATTTTCACTGGCAGGCCGGTCTTTTGACCTTGCAGGGGCCCTTTTTCCCCCAATGGCTGCCAGCGAGTTCAAAAAATGTGAAAGGTGTAAGAAACTTATGTCTCTCACCGACACACACAACTGCTTCCTCCGATGCCTCGGGCCCAACCATGACCCGCTGGTCTGTGGCCCGTGCGGCAAGATGTCTTCAAAGGCGCTTCGGAGCCGTCAGCATCAACGTGAAAGAATTTTTTCGGAGTCTGCGTCCGGCCGGGCCCGGACTTCGTCAGAGGCCTTGACATCTCAGGAGTCTGACCCTGAGCGGCGTCGTGGGTACTCCGAGAGGGGGTCTCCCGCCCGGGAGCACAAAAGGAAGAAGAAGCTTGTGAGGGTGGCGTCAGTGGAGGCACCTGGATCCTCGAGGGCCAGGTCACACAGCCCTGACCACCATCACGGGCTCACTGAGTCGGAGCGGCCGACCAAGCAACCTCGCCTGGAGCCTAAGTCCCCGAGTCAGGTAACTTCTGTTGTCCTCATGGACTCTCCCCCAGGAGAACCGACGTCGGGCCAGACGCCATCGGGGCTCGAGTCGGGTGCTGCAGAGTCTCCTGAGCTCGGACTCAGGCTGACAGCCCTGGAGAGCAGCCTGGCTGCCTTCATGGAGCAGCAGCGGGTACTGATCGCCGGTCTGACCGGTGCATCTGCCCCGACCACTGGGACCTCGATGTCTAAGTCGACCCCAGAGGCCAAGCCGATCCTCGAGTCAATCAAGTCTCAAGTCGATCCTCGGCCATGGTCTCCTTCGACCTCCCGTTTGGGGCCAAGGTCGTCGATGCCGGTGCCCTCGGCATCAGGGTGGTTGGCATCGAGGCCCACACGGCCAGAGCCGCTCGACTCCTCCTCGGAGGAGTCGGCGTGGGAGATGGAGGACGAGGAGTCTCCTGACACCTTCTGGACCCGGTGCGTCCCGTTGGACTCCCCAGAGTCCGAGCCTCGGAGAAGGTCCCCCCCGGAGGATACCCGGTTCTCGGATTTCGTCAGGGACATGGCCAAGGCTTTGGCATTCCCGGCAGATGCCGAGGAGGAGCCGAAGAGCTTGATGCCCTCCAGTATGACTTTCCTCCGAAGGAAGCCTTTACTATTCCGGTTCCTCTGAAGCTGGAACGGCTGCTCTTCCATATGTGGGAGGCACCGGCCTTGGCGCCGGTTCTGAGCAAGCGGATTGATTCCATTTATCGAGTCCGTAAGAGCCCTGGGTTCCAAAAGGTGCAGCTACCACACAACTCCATGGTTGTGGAATCAGCCATGCACAGGCTGAAAAGTCAGAAGATACACTCCTCGGTGCCTCCTGGCCGGGAGGCCCGGAACCTGGATGCCCTCGGTAGAAAGTGCTTCCAGGGCTCTATGCTCTCTTGCCGTGTCCAGACTTACCAGCTGTACATGGGCATTTACTAACGGGACCTGGCAAAGGAGATTACCGGGTTCTCAGCTGGCCTCTCCAAGGAACCCTTGCAGAGGTTCAAAGCCTTGTCTTCAGGGATCCAGGAGTGCTCAAAGTTTATAAATCGAGCAGCCTATGACGGCTTCGAGGCTTCGGCCCGGGTAGCAGCGGCAGGCATCGGTGCACACCGTCAGGCCTGGCTACAGTTGTCGGACCTGGAGTCATGGGTACAGGACAAGTTCGTCGATGTCCCCTGCTAAGGTGACAACCTATTCGGCAAACCCATGACTGAGAAGGCTGCAGAAATCGAGACCGAGACGCTCACCAGGACAAGACTGTCCAGAAAGACTTCTGCCCCTTCTCATAAAAAAAAAGGGCTCGGGAAAGAGGCCTTTTTTCCCGAGGAAGGGTGCTGCCTACAAAACCTACCCTCAGTATCAGGCCTCTCCAGCTCCCCAACAGGGCCAGCAGGCCAAGGGGCAGAGGCATGGGCCCTGTAGGCAGAAAACCCCCAAGCCGGCAGCTCTGGCTCCTGCACAGCAGGGAGCAGGGTTTTGACTTCCACAGCATAACCTCTCCTCCTCCAGTGGCTCCACTCAGCACAGGGAGTTGGCTGACCATGTACGCCTACAGGTTGCCAGCCATCAAAGGGGACACCTGGGTACTGAGCATAGTCCAGAAGGGCTATATGCTCCATTTCCACCAACTACCCCCTTCCTACTATCCAGGGGAGCCTCCAAGACTCCCTCTACACAGGAACCTCCTCCTTCAGGAGTAGGCAAGTCTTTTAAAGGAGCAGGCGGTGGAACCGGTGCCACACCACCTGGAAGGGCAAGGCTTCTACTCCAGGTACTTCCTAGTATCAAAGAGAACAGGAGGCCTCAGACCTATCCTAGACTTGCGAAATCTGAACAAGTTTCTGGAGAGGGAAAAGTTCAAGATGCTTACCCTTTGGATATTGCTGCCCTATCTCCAACAGGGAGACTGGCTATGCTCCTTAGACCTGAAGGATGCTTATACTCACATCCTCATCCATCCAAACCACAGACAATATCTCAGATTTGTGGTGGGAGGAAACCATTTTCAGTACAGGGTACTTCCCTTTGGCCTGACCTCTGCCCCCAAGGTTTTCACCAAATGCCTGGCGGTGGTGGCGGCTCTTCTCAGGAATCAGGGGATTTTTGTCTTCCCGTACCTGGACGACTGGCTAATCAGGGACCAGTCATTCCAGGAGGCCCGACAGGCCACTCTTCGCACTGTCTCTCTGCTTCAGCATCTGAGCTTTGTCATAAACTACGCAAAGTCCACTTTGCTCCCCTCTCAGAACCTAGAGTTTATAGGGGCGAGACTAGGCACCCTTCAGGCAAGAGCTTACTTGCCCGAGGACAGGGCCCACAGATTGATGGAGTTGGCAAACCAGTTCCAAAGCAATTCTCAGGTTTCCGCCAGGCACTACCTGCGGCTTCTGGGCCACATGGCATCCACTGTACATGTGATCCCGAATGCCCGTCTGCACATGTGGGCTGCTCAGTGGTGCCTCAGAGATCAGTGGACACAAGCCACCGGCGACCTTCGAGACAGAGTAAAGGTGTCCAGACGGCTTCTGAACTCCTTACAGTGGTGGCTACATCTACCAAAACTTCTCAAAGGTGTACCTTTTCAGGCTCCAGCACACACCAGGGTGCTGACGACAAATGCATCCTTAAAGGGCTGGGGTGCACATTGCCAGGGCATATGCACTCAAGGCTTGTGGTCCCCTCGGGAGGCCATACAGCAGATCAACCTTTTAGAGCTGCGAGCAATTTGCTTAGCTCTGCAAACCTTCTGCCATGCTCTCTCTCAACAGTCTGTCCTAGTTCAAACGGACAATCAGGTAGCAATGTTCTACGTGAACAAACAAGGAGGCACAGGGTCCAGGCTCCTATGTCAGGAGGCACGAGACCTTTGCTCCTTTGCAGTCAAACAAGGCATATTTCTCAAAGCAGTTTATCTGCCTGGTCAGGAAAACTTCCTAGCAGACAAGCTAAGCAGGATTCTCCAGCCCCACAAATGGCAGTTGAATCCATTGGTGGTCCGGCAGATCTTCCTCCGATGGGGACTTCCATCCATCGATCTCTTTGCAAATCCACTAAACCATCAGCTTCCTAGGTTTTGCTCCAGACAACCGCATCCCCTGAGGATGGCAGCGGATGCCTTTCTAATCTCTTGGTCTACGGGCCTCCTGTATGCGTTTCCTCCCACGCCCCTGGTGGCCCGAACTCTGTTCAAGATCCTCCAGGACAAGGTCTCGGTGATTCTGGTAGCCCCCAGATGGCCGAGGCAGCCGTGGTTTCCACTTCTTCTGCAGTTGGCAATGGAAGCTCCGTTTCCTCTGGGGCTGCAACACGATCTCCTGTCTCAAGAGCAGGGTTCCCTTCTGCACCCCAATCTCAGGTCCCTCCATCTGATGGCCTGGCTGCTGAAAGGATAGTTCTAGCTCCCTTATTTCTACCTAAGGAGGTGGAGGAGGTGGTCTTGGCGTCGAGGAGGCAGTCCACCAGGAAGTCCTATGCCCTCAAGTGGCGTAGGTTTACGGTATGGTGTGCTCAGCGCAATGAAGATCCTTTCTCTTGCCTTGTGCCAGTAGTACTGCAGTATCTACTTCACCTTTCAGACCTAGGCCTTAAGTCTAACTCTGTTCAGGTCCACCTCAGTGCTTTGTCAGTGCACCACTCACCGGTGGAGGGACAGTCTGTCGGGTCACCCCTTGGTGTCCAGATTTCTCAGAGGTCTGCTTCTACTCAAGCCTCCGGTTCGTCCACCGGCGACTGAGTGGGATTTGAACGTGGTCTTGCAACAACTTACTCATCCACCGTTTGTGCCGATGGCTACTTGCCATTTGCGCTTCTTCTCTTGGAAAGCGCTCTTCCTGGTGGCTCTTACATCAGCCAGACGTGTGAGTGAGCTACAAGCTCTGGTTTCTGATAGGCCGTACACACGGTTCTATAGGAACAGGGTGGTCCTACGGACCCATCCCAAGTTCCTCCAAAAAGTGGTCTCCTTTTTCCACCTCAATCAGGAGGTGGTCCTTCCCACCTTCTTTCCCAGGCCGCATTCCAGCTGTGCTGAGACAGTCTTGCATACCCTGGAATGTAAGAGGGTGTTGTCTTTTTACATAGAACCTATGCGGGAGCATCAGAGGGCTACTCAGCTCTTTGTCTCCTTTGACCCTAATAGGATGGGGTTACCTGTCTCCAAGCATACGTTGTCCACTTGGGTGGCAGATTGCATCGCCTGGGCATACAGGGCAGCCGACCTCCCCTTGCAGGGTCAGGTCACGGCCCACCATGCCAGGGCGAAGGCCGCTTCAGTAGCTCATCTCCACTCTGTTCCGTTGGCAGACATCTGCCGGGCCGCAACTTGGTCTTCAAGCCCAACCTTTGCAGCCCATTACTGCCTGGAGAGAGAGTCCCGGCGGGACAATGTTTTCAGCCAGGCGGTACTCCGTAATCTCTTTGAGGTTTAGGTAACTCCTACCCTCCGGCCCTTGTGTTGGGCTACCGTGCGGGGTGCGTTCTCAGAGAAAATTCTTATCACAGATGCTGAGGCTCTTGAGAGGGAGGGTTTTTTTTTTTTTTAGCTCTGGGTTCACGGTAGCCTAGAGCTGGGGAGTCCCATATGTGAGGACTGACTTCCTGCTTGGTCCTGGAGAAAGTGTAGTTACTCACCTTTAACAGGTGTTCTTCAGGAGCAGCAGGAATCAGTCCTCACGACCTCCCTCCTCCCCTGGAGTTGCAGTCATATACTTCATTTTGATTTTTGCTGTCTTTTAGCTATGTCATCAGACTGAGCAAGATGGCACCCTTGGGCGGGAAGTGGACCGCGCATGCGTGCTGCATTCCCAAAGGCTTTCTTTGAAAGCTGGGGAAATGCTCCGCACGAGGGCTCCATCGGCGCCGTCACCCATATGTGAGGACTGATTCCTGCTGCTCCTGGAGAACACCTGTTACAGGTGAGTAACTACGCTTTTTCACTGGGAGTGAGGGTGTGAATAGGGAAAAGGCTCAATTGGAAGTCGCTTGGTTGCTCTTTGCCTTCAGTGTTGGAACAATTAGTAAGTTTTGGGTGGTTTTCGTTCTAGATCTGGTGTTGGAGGATTTTAGGATTAGTGTTTATAGGTGCTCTGCCGATAGGCTGTGGAGAATCTTAAAGATGTTCATTGTTGTTTTGTATTTGATTCTCATCTGTATTGGGAGCCAGTATAATCATTTTAAAATAGCTGGGATATTGGCTCTTCTTGATGAATCTATATGGTCCTGGCAGATTGTGCATTATCCTCATTTTATGGTATGCTGACTTATGACCTTTTTGATGTGGGATTGAAAGTTTAATCTTTGGTCCAGAGTTATTCTAGGTATTTGACTTCTTCCTTCACCTGGAGGAGTGGAGGAGTGGCCTAGTGGTTGGGGCAAGGTACTTCAGGCCGGAAGGTCGGGGGTTCAAATCCCACTAGAGGACAGCAACCTTGGGCCGGAAGGACTGGGGTTTCTAGTCCCACAGGTGCTCCTTGTGGTCTTGGGCAAGCCACTTAACCCTCCATAGCCCATGTTCCCTGTAAAATAGTTCTCTGTGTGCTGTGCTTTCCTGTCTAATCAATGTGTTTATACCTCAAAAATTTCCTGTCATGATTTGACAATTTCCAATCTGTAATCAAACCGCTGCTGATCGCTGGAAGTAGCGGTATACAAATGTATACTAAATAAATAAAATAAAATAAAATAAATTCACCTCAAGAACTGTATCTGATAGTTTTAGGATGGTTGGAGGAGTGAATGTTGGGTCTCTTGTAATGAGCACAATTTCCGTTTTTTTAGATTGATAGCTAAATTGTGTTCAGAGAGCCACAGTGCATTTTCTTATAGCTGTTTAGTCTGGATTGTCAGTGGAAAATGGTGTGTAGATCAGGATGTTGTTGGCGTATACATGATAGAGAATGTTGTTTCTGAGTTATTGTGCATAGTGGCTTTATAAAGATATTGAATAGGAGTGAGGCTAGGGCTAATCCCTGGGGTAGACCTTGTTATTGCTTGTAAGGGCGGGAATTGGGAGGCCCTACTCTTACTTGTTGATGCCGATCCTTTACTATTCAGGAACAAATTAACCCACAAATCCAAACCACCAAAACAATCCACTTAAATAATATCAGATCAAAATAAAGAATAACATATGTTATAAATTAAAGTTGAAACGTTTGCTATGTAAAAACCCTCCAAAAAACAAACATATTCTTTTTAATCTTTAAAATGTGGTCACCAACCACCAAGATTGTGTAAAGCCCATTAAGTGCAAACACAAATACAAACTGAAAAATAAATAAATCCAAAATCTTAACTTAAGTTAAATGATCTTCACCGATCCCTGTGAGCGTTTGAAATAGAAATGCTGTTAAATTCAATACCATAACCAAAAAGACCTATTCTCATGCCTCAGAATTGAGTCAACGCCTGGGAGGAGTAGCCTAGTGGTTGGGGCAAGGTACTTTAGGCCGGAAGGTCGGAGGTTCAAATCCCACTAGAGGACAGCAACCTTGGGCCGGAAGGACTGGGGTTTCTAGTCCCACAGATGCTCCTTGTGGTCTTGGGCAAGGCACTTAACCCTCCATTGCCCATGTTCCCTGTAAGTATTAGTGTATGTGTCTCATATCCCCGCGTGTTAAATGTATCCCCCAATTGTGTTGTGACCGCTTTGATTGAAGGATAAGGCGGTATACAAAACTGTCTAAATAAATAAATATATGCTCAGGATTATCCAAGCTCTGTGGTTAGGAGGGCATACAAATGAGCTTTAAATAACCATAGAGAATGGTATTCATATTTTCCAGGCCAATTAACTACCAAGCTTGAAGATATAGTTGGTATTTTACTTTTTAGTGACCATTCTGTTCAGGTCACTAAGATCCTCTGAAGGTATTGGCATATGCTTAGTGTGCATACCTGTTTTCAAAAGCCTTTGAAAGTAGCATACACCAAAGGTAACAACTTACGGGATCGTTTGGTGCACATGGTTCTGGCTCCACATTTTGGGCCGGAGCGGATGGCCATTTCCCATGTGGGGAGTGCTCCTTCTGCTCTGGCACTTTGGAGGGAGAAACTTGGTTAGACACTGCATCACAGAAAGAATAGCATGCATGCTACTATACAACACATACCACTGATTTTGTGGTTTACCTTATCATTTGTCCTTGTGATCTAAACTATGTTGACCATACGATTCGCCCTTTGTTGGAGCATGCATCTTGTCTTCGTACTAGGGCAATGTCAGCTCGTTTGGCTCAACACAGGATACAATTTCAACATTCTTTTTCTTAATTCAAATAGTTTTGAATTGGATTCCTCCATTAACCAGAGGGGGCGATCATAGAAACATAGAAATATGATGACAGAAAAAGACCACATGGCCTATCTAGTCTGTCCTTCCATATCAACAACTACAACAGTCCCCTTTTTACCTTTAGAGATCCACTGTTTGTCCCATGCTTTTTTGAATTCAGTTACTGTCCTCATCTCTACCACCTCCACTGGGAGACTATTCCACGGATCCACTACTCTTTCTGTAAAGAAATATTCCTATTCGTCTCTCCGAGCCAGTCCAGGGTACCATTGGGTGTTGTCAATCCCCTTCAGCAGCTGAGGACTGAACTCCAAGTTCTTGCTGGCAGGGTATAGCCACTCCCCCCTGTGACAGCTCTCTAGTCTTCAGTCCTCAGCAGCTGAACAGGACATGGAAAGCTGACAGGGTCCCTCGACAGTGCAGCTGAACGCTTATTTAGCAGACTTTCTGAAGAGAATTAGTCTTAGCAGGGCTGTAGCCTCTCTTCTGTATTATTGTTATTTATCTCTTCCCTTGCGCCTATTTTCAATTAAGCTAATTGAAAAAAAAACGCACGAAAGACAAGGGGGAAGCAAGTCCGGGGCTGCCGGTTTCGGGAGCGTTCACAGAGGCAGAACCTGTCTCCAGAAGTGACTGGATCCATTTCTTGCAGGGGGATTGTGCCTGGGAGCCCCAGGTTTCACCCACCTTATGGTCTGCAGGTGAGATTCTGCGTTTCCCGCTAGCAGCGGGATCCGGAGGATCGGTGCGGTCAGAGCTGCTCTCAGGTCAGTTTTTCTTCTTTGTTTTAGCAGCCGGAGTCCCTGCGGCGTGTGTGTGTCGGTGTAGGTAGCTGTTTTGAGCAGTTGTTTGTCTGGGTTCTGTCACCCTCACGGTGGCCAGCCCAACGCCTAGGGCGCTGAGACTTGGTCTGCCTGTGGTGTTCCTGCCTCAGAGAGCATGGGCTTGCTTTAACTCTGCAAGGCCTTCTGGGAATGTAAGTCCCTTTACCCTTTGAGCACAGATGAGTTGCAGTTGAGTGGTTTCAGGCAATGACAAGAATTTATTTTCCCCTTCCCGGCGGATTAAATGCAAGTGAATAACTCAAGACAAAACATGCCATACAATTGGCTTGAGGAAATTATACATGAACTCAGGTAAGTTAGCCTTGTCAGCTTCAGGCTTTAAACGTGCAGTGCTTGATACAAAACAAAACCACAACAGCTTCAATTAGCAAAGAAAATGTTCCCTTTTCTTCTGCTGCATTTACCATCTCTCTCAGACACTGTTCAGCATAGGGAATTCACATGGTCAGCCAAAGATAATGTACAGTCCATCTGATAATCCACTATTTCATTATGGTCAGAGTCTTTCTGCATTTCCTCAGCATCAGGGTGTGTCAATAAGCTGCTATCCTGCTCTTTGAAACAAACGTTTTTTCTGACCTCACGTGGTTTCTCTCTGTAACACTCTCTTGAGCAGGGTTGTAAACTACCATATATGCTATAGTTTTTGTCCAGGGAGTTTGCTACTTTCTGGTAACTATAGGGAACTGCTTTATATCTAGGTTCAAACTTGTATGAATTATTAAGCCTACCTTTTGGCTTTGAAAGGGAAGGAACTCTCCACTCTGCAGGGTTAGACTGGTTCTCAAACACAGCTGGTGTTTGCTTGCCTCTCAGCCTATTAACTTTCCCCTCAGATGTACCGGTATTCTCCTGCCAGCCTGTCTCTCTCCTCGGAGCGTGTGAGCTTTGCCAAGCCTGCCTCTCAGGAAGATTCTTCTCTCTCCTGCCTTTACCGGACAACCCCTGTCCTGGGTTGCTTCCTTCTGGCCTCAGGAATATGGCTCCCTTGGTTCTCACTCCTCCTTGACTCCTTCTAGTCAGTGTGCTCCTTTGCTGGCTTCCTTTTTCGTCCTCCCTTCGGTTCTGCATCTGCTTCTCCCTGGTCCAAGCTAATGACCAGTTTTTATCATTGTAACTCTCAGGGCTTAGCTGTGCCCTGCCCTGAAATAGGTGAACCTCATTACCTCCTGAGCTAGGGAATACGTCACTGCAGGGGCGTGTCTCTCCAGCTCGTGACTCTCTTTGTTTACTTCTTCTTTGCAAACACTGAGCCATGTGCTCAGACTGCCTGTCAGTTTCTGAAAGCAAATCCTCATCTTGCCCTACCTCCATAGGCTCAGAAGGGTCTTCTTCATGACAGTTCTCGGGCGGCGGTTTGAGTCGTCGGGTACAGGTTTCAGCGCGCCGTTGTCTGCTGCAGATATGGAAGGCAAGATGGAGTCTTTGAAGCCTCAAAGCATGGCTGAACAGGCGGGAACGGCGGCCATTTTAGGGGAAAGCGCCGTTTCTCCCGCGAGGCAGCATAAGCTGTTCCCTGTAAAATAGTTATCTCCAAGTTATAATGCCCTGTTCAATGTAATTTCAGTTTGTTCAATGTAAACCACACTGATGCAGAATAGCACGGTATATAAGAGACTGTAAATAAATAAATAAAATAAATAAGCAGGGGAAGAGGAAAATGAAATCGGTTAAAGAAAATCCCTCTGATTTAAAGGAACAGCGCAAGTTGCCTGAAGCTCAGGAGTCTTTAGCTGCTTTATTTTCCCCAGATTTTATTTTAGCTCTGCATAGGGCTTATACGCTAAACGTTTCCTAGGCCAACAGGGCTCCCTTGCCCCCTGGCCTTGGGGAAGGGGTTAAGCTAGGAGAATCTAAATTGGATCCTGGAGAGGGTACCTCTCATTCAGGGGCAGGCACTGCGACTGTCTTGGAGAGCTTAGGACAGCAGCTGCCTGAGTCTCCTAAGAGGGATGAGACTGAGGTTTTTTCTGAGGCGAGTTTTGATCCTTGGTCGGGTGAGCTGGAGGATGGAGAGCTGGCTCCGGGCGAGGATCCCAATCTCTTTCGGGTCTTCCGAAAAGAAGAATTGGGGGCGCTCATTGGCCAATCTTTGGCTGCCTTGAATATTCTCCTACCTGCGGTGGAACAGGAACCGCTGGAGGACCCCTTATTGCAAGGTTTTAAGACTGAGCAACGTTGTTTCCCGGTCCACCGGGTGATAAAGCAGATGATAGAGTCTGAGTGGGAGTGCCTGGAGGCTACTCTGAGGGGCGGTCGTGCTCTGGGTCGCCTTTATCCAGTTCCCCAAGAAGAGAAGGATTTGTTGAAGATGCCTAAGGTGGACGCCCTGGTTTCGGCAGTGATGAAGAAGACCACGATTCCGGTGGAGGGCGGTGCAGCGCTTAAGGATCTGCAGGATCGTAAGCTGGAGGGGCTGATTAAACAAGCCTTTGATTCTTGTGCGCTAGCTCTACGGGCTTCCATTTGTGGAGCATATGTGTCTAGGGCTTCGATCCGATGGCTCCAGGGAGAGTCGCCTTCAGATACTTCTGAAGAGTCTTCCACAGAGGGAGCAAAGTTGGAATCGGCGGCAGCAGCCTATATGGCGGATGCATTTTATGACTTGGTTCGTATCTCGGCAAAGTCCATGGCATCCTTGATTGGGGCTCGACGGTTCCTTTGGCTAAGGAACTGGTCGGCCGATGCGTCTTCAAAAGCCAGGCTCAGTAAGCTCCCTTATAAGGGCAAGCTGCTCTTTGGGGAGGCCTTGGAGAAAATTGTAAAGGATTTGGGGGATTCCAAAGGAGGTCGATTGCCGGAGGATCGACCCAAGGCTTTTAGACAATCCTCCATGCAGCGGGGGCAAGGAAAGGAGTTTCGTAGATTTAGAGGAGCGCGTTTTTCTCCCTATCCCAGAGGTCATTTTGTTTCTAGGGCTCAACCATTACCCAGAAAACAACCACCCATCTTCACACCCTACCCCACCCCACCCACAATCCAACACCATAAAGAGAACGATTAGCTCTACCACTATGTCCCCTCTCCTGTTTAACGTTGGTATTGACCCCACATTTTACTGATTAAGCCTCTTATAAAATTGCTGAAAACCGACCTATATTATGTAAATAAGCAGTTAGTATAACTCCATGTACAAATTTATACTATACTCTGTGAATTGTAAATAGTCACCCCAGTTACCTCCAAGTTATCTTGTCCTTGTTAAATGTAAACTCAGCTGTCATGTGACATTGCAGTATGTTTTTGTTCAATTGTAAACCGCACTGATTTTAATAGCGCGGTATATAAGAAAAGTAAATAAAATAAATAAAAAATAAAACCCTTTCGAGGGACCAGAGGTTTTGGTAAAGGTTTTTTCAATGCCCAGCAAGCCTCTGCAAAAAAGCCGCAATGAAGGTCAGCTGGTCCAGGTGGAGTTACTGGTAGGGGGTCGCTTACAGGAGTTTCTCTCTGCCTGGACCGCGATAATTTCCGACCAATGGGTGCTGGAGATTATCCGAGACGGTTATGCGCTGGAGTTCGCGCGGCCACTTCACGACGCCTTCTTAGTATCCCCGTGTGGGCTCGGAACCAAAAGGCAGGCGGTAGAGGACACGCTGCTGCGTTTGGTGCAGCTGCAGGTGTTTGTTCCGGTTCCTCCAGACCAGTTAGGGTCAGGTCGATACTCAATTTATTTTGTAGTTCCCAAAAAGGAGGGATCCTTTCGGACGATTCTGGACCTCAAATACGTGAACCGGGCTTTGAGAGTTCCTCATTTTTGGATGGAAACTCTCAGATCAGTAATTCGTTCCGTACGTCCTGGGAGATGCTCTCCTCGATAGATCTCACAGAAGCTTATATGCATATCCCGATCAGGCCGGATCATCAGCATTTTTTAAGATTTGCGATCGCCTCCGGCCATTTTCAGTTCCGAGCGTTACCTTTCGGCTTGGCGACGGCTCCGCGGACATTTACGAAGGTGATGGTGGTCGTCGCCGCAGCCTTGCGGATGGAAGGGATTCAGGTTTACCCTTATCTAGACGATTGGTTGATCAGGGCAAGTTCTCGGCAGGAGTCGGTCAAAGCTACCTCACGAGTAGTGCAGCTCCTGGTTCTCCAGGATCAAGCAGGAAGTCAGTCCTCACATATGGGTGTCATTGGTGCCGATGAAGCCCCAGCGGAGCATTTCCCCAGCTTTCCATGAAAGCCTTTGGGAATGCTGGCACGCATGTGCAGTTCCCTTCCCGCCTAAAGGTGCCATCTTACCTCAGTCTCTTTTTTTCCGAGAAGCCCATCGGATGTGTGTCCTGTTCTCCCGGATAAAAGTGATTTTTTTCTTCAGCGATTTTCGCTATTTTTTCTCCAGTTCGACGCCGGTTCCCCTCCCGCCGGGTTCGGTACACCGGTATCGAGCCCGTTTTCTTCATTTTTCGGTTTTTGCCCTTCGTGGCTGGCGTTCACGCCCTTTTTTCATTTTTCACTGGAAGGCCAGTCTTTTGACCTCGCTGGGGCTCTTTTTTCCCCGATGGCTTCCAGTGGTTTCAAAAAGTGTGATCGGTGTAAGAAAATTATGTCTCTCACCGACACACACGACTGCTGCCTTCGGTGCCTCGGCCCTGACCACGACCCAAAGTCGTGTGGGCCATGTGGGAAGATGTCTTCCAAGGCACTAAAGAGTTGACAGCATCAAAAGGAAAGGTTTTTCTCGGACTCTGCCTCCGGCCGGGCCCGGACCTCGTCTGAGGCCTCGACATCTCGGGATTCCGATCCCGAGCGCCATCGAAGCTCCTCGGACAGGGGGTCCCCTGACTGGGAACGTAAGAGGAAGAAGCGACTCGCGAGGGCGGCGTCGGAAGAGGTCCCTGGTCCCTTGAGGACCAGGTCTAAGACCCCCGACCGCCGTCCCGGGTCCGTGGACCAAGAGAAGCCTGCCAAAGTTCCTTGCGTGGAGCCGGAGTCTGCTGGACACGTAAGCCCCGTAGTCCTCGTGGACTCTCCTCCCAGAGAGCCGACGTCGGGCCCGGCGCCGCCGGGGTCCGAGTCGGTGGCTGCTGCGTCTCCCGAGCTGAGTCTCAGGATGACAGCCTTGGAGTGCAAACTGTCTGCCTTCATGGAGCAGCAGCGGGCACTGATGGCCAGCCTGTCTGGTGCATCTGCCCCGACCACCGGGACGTCGACTTCGAAGTCAACCCTGGAGACCGAGCCGATACTCGAGACCCTCGCGGCTCGAAGTCATCCTCGGTCAAGGTCTCCCTCGACCTCCCGTTCGGGACCGAGGGTGTCGACGCCGGTGCCCCCGGCGTTGGGGCGGGTGCCTCGGGGCCCCGCGGGGTCGGACCCTGACTCCTCCTCGGACGAGTCCGCCTGGGAGACGGAGGACGAGGAGTCTCCCGAAGACTCGGTGCGTCCCGGACACACCGCAGTCTGATCCCTGGAGTAGATCCCCTCCGGAGGACACTAGGTTCTCGGAGTTCATCCAGGATATGGCCGCTGCCTTGGCTATCCCTGCCGATCCCGAGGAAGAGCCTCGAGCCGAGGAGCTCGATGCTCTACAGTACGACTCTCCTCTGAAGGAGGCCTTTACTGTCCAGGTTCCTCCGATGCTGGAACGGCTCCTCTTCCGAATGTGGGAGGCCCCGGCCTCGGCGCCGGTTCTAAGCAAGCGAGTCAATTCCATTTATCGACTCCGCAAAAGCCCGGGTTTCCAGAAAGCACAGCTACCACACCATTCCATGGTTGTGGAATCGGCCATGCATCGTCTGAAGAGCCAGAAGATGCACTCTGCGGTGCCCCCCGGCAGGGAGGCCCGCAACCTCGATGGCGTCGGTAGGAAGTGCTTCCAGGGGTCGATGCTTGCTTTGCCGTGTCCAGTCTTACCAGCTGTACATGGGCATGTACTTGCGGGACCTGGCCAAAGAACTGGCCGGCTTCTCTGCTGGTCTCTCCGGGGAACCCTTGCAGAGATTTCAGACCTTGTCCTCGGGGATTCAGGAATGCTCCAAGTTCATTTCCCGCGCCGCCTACGATGGCTTCGAGGCTTCGGCCCGAGTAGCGGCTGCCGGCATCGCGGCTCAACGCCAGGCATGGCTGCAGTCATCGGACCTCGAGCCATGGGTTCAGGACAAGTTGGTCGATGTCCCCTGCCGAGGTGAGAACCTTTTTGGCAAACCCGTGACCGAGAAGGCCGCTCAGCTCGAGACAGAGCAGCTTACCCGGACAAGGCTGTCGAGGAAGACCTCTTCCCCTTCACATAAGAAGAAGGGCTCGGGTAAAAAGTCCTTTTACCCAAGGAAGGGCACTGCCTACAAACAGTACCCTCAGTATCAGGCTGCCCAAGCTGCCCCCCAGGTTCAGCAAGCCAAGGGCCAGGGTAATGGGCCCCGTAGGCAGAGGACCCCCAAGCCAGCAGGGTGGGGGTTTTTGACACCTTGAGCGTAGCCTCTCCTCCACTGCTCTCCCCACCCTGCACAGGAGGTCGCCTCGCCCTCTTTGCCCACCAGTGGCCCCTTATCACCGGGGACAGTTGGGTGCTGGACATAGTTCACAATGGCTATGCCCTCCATTTTCACCAACTGCCACCACCATATTTTCCAGGGGAGCCTCCAAGGCCTCCCCTGCACACAGACCTCCTTCTACAAGAGCTTCATGGTCTGTTGGTGGACAGGGCGATGGAGCCTGTGCCTCCCCACTTACAAGGTCACAGATTCTACTCCAGGTATTTCCTGATACCCAAAAGAACCGGTGGCCTTCGTCCCATTCTGGACCTCAGAAACCTCAACAAGTTCCTGGAGAAAGAAAAGTTCAAGATGCTTACTCTTGGGACACTTCTGCCCTACCTCCAGCAGGGAGACTGGCTATGCTCCTTAGATCTCAAGGATGCGTACACTCACATCCTCATTCATCCAGACCACAGAAAGTACCTCGGGTTCATTTTGGGAGGAAACCATTACCAGTACAGAGTACTGCCTTTTGGCCTGTCCTCCGCTCCCAGGGTCTTTACCAAGTGCCTGGCAGTGGTTGCGGCCTACCTGCAAAATCAAGGCATCTTTATCTTTCCTTATCTGGACGACTGGCTCATCAGACGTCCCTGGAGGCCAGCCAAGCCACCCTCAACACCATTGCTCTGCTTCAGAAGGTGGGCTTTGTCACAAACTTCGCAAAGTCCACTTTGCTCCCCTTCCAGAACTTGGAGTTCATAGGGGCAAGGTTGGATTCTCAACTGGCAAAGGCATTCTTGCCAAAAGACAGGGCTCAAAGGCTGATGGACGTGGCAAAGCAGTTTCTGAACAGGTCCTGGTCGCCGCCAGACTCTGCCTCAGGCTTCTGGGTCACATGGCTTCGACAGTACATGTGACACCCAATGCCAGGCTCCATATGAGGCCTGCACAGTGGTGCCTTCGGACTCAGTGGTCTCAAGCCATAGGCCACTTACGAGACAAGATAAAGGTGTCCAAACCCCTTTTGGCCTCCCTCAGCTGGTGGCTACATCCACCCAATCTACTCAAAGGAATGCCCTTCCAAATGCCAGAATACTCAGTGGTCCTCACCACCGACGCCTCTCTGAAGGGCTGGGGGGCTCATTGTCTGGACAAGTGCACCCAAGGCCTCTGGTCTCCCTGGGAGGCAGCCCAACAGATCAATCTGCTGGAACTTCGAGCTATCCGCTTGGCTCTCAGAGTTTTTTCTCCAGCCCTGGCTCACCGCTCAGTCTTGATTCAAACAGACAATCAGGTGGCCATGTTTTATGTGAACAAGCAGGGCGGCACTGGGTCCCAGATCCTTTGTCGAGAGACTCAGGACCTTTGTTCCTTTGCCCTGAAGCACCACATGCTTCTCAAGGCGGTGTACCTCCCAGGCCAGGAGAACTGCCTGGCCGACCGGTTGAGCAGGATTCTGCAGCCCCACGAGTGGCGGCTGCATTCCTTGGTAGTTCAAAAGATCTTCCTGAAGTGGGGTCTCCCTTGGATAGATCTCTTTGCCAGTCCGCTAAACAAGCAGCTACCCAAGGATCGCACCAGATGCTTTTCTGATGTCCTGGTCCTCAGGGCCTCCTGTATGCGTTTCCTCCCACGCCCTTGGTGGCCCGAACTGTGTTCAAGATTCTTCGGGACAAGGCCTCGGTCCTGCTGGTAGCTCCCAGATGGCCGAGACAGTCTTGGTTTCCTCTTCTGCTTCAACTGGCGGTGGATCACCCTCTTCCTCTAGGGTTGCAACCCGACCTTCTCTCTCAGGAGCAGGGTTCCCTACTACACCCCAATCTCAAGACTCTCAATTTGATGGCCTGGAGGCTGCAAGGGTAGTCTTGGCTCCCTGGGGCCTGTCTCAGGAAGTTGAGGAGGTTGTCCTAGCCTCTAGAAAACAATCCACTAGGAAAGCCTATGCTCTCAAATGGAAGAGGTTTTCTGTGTGGTGTCAGCTACATACAGTGGATCCTTTCTCCTGTACTGTGCAGGTAGTGCTTCAGTACTTGCTGCACTTATCAAATCAGGGACTTAAGTCCAATTCTGTTCGGGTCCACCTCTCAGTTTTAGCAGCTCACCACTCACTGGTGGAGGGACATTCTTTGTCAGGTCACCCCTTGGTGTTCCGCTTCCTCAGGGGCTTGCTTTTGCTCAAGCCTCCCATACGTCCTCCTGCTCCTGAGTGGGAGCTGAATGTGGTCTTGCAGCAACTGACTCGCCCACCCTTTGAGCCGATGGCTACTTGTCCACTGCGCTTCCTCTCCTGGAAGACACTTTTCCTGATAGCCCTTACCTCGGCTAGGCGAGTGAGTGAGCTTCAGGCACTGGTCTGTGATAGGCCTTACACCAGGATTTATAGGAACAGGGTAGTCCTCAGGACTCATCCCAAGTTCCTCCCTAAGGTTGTCTCCTCTTTCCACCTCAATCAGGAGATGGTTCTTCCAACATTCTTCCCTAGGCCTCATGCAAGCCAGGCTGAAGCAGTCCTGCATACCCTGGACTGTAGGAGGGCCTTATCCTTCTACCTTGACCGTTCGCAGGGGCATAGAAGGGCTACTCAGCTTTTCGTATCCTTTGACCCCAATATGTTGGGGTTAGCTGTGTCCAAGCGTACCTTGTCCATCTGGGTGGCTGACTGTATCAGCTGGGCTTACAAGGCGGCTGACTTTCCTAAATCTAAAAAATTGAGGATACCCAAATAAATAGTGCAGCATTAAATGGCCCTGTATGATAACACTGAATCAAGACAAATTAAAAAAGGCAATAAAAAATAATTTAAAAAAGGGGGAGGAACAAATGTGAAATGTGCTAGACCACCATACTTGTCCATAAAGTGATTGTAAAGCACATGACTAGCCTTCATGATGTAAACCGCTGTCAAAAGGGAATGATTAAAAGTACTTAAAACCGATTATGTGGTTAAAATGTTCCATAGAAACAAACCCTAAAAAGTGATAGAAACTAGAATGATGCATTCCCTTTTGACAGTGGTTTACATCATGAAGGCTAGTCATGTGCTTTACAATCACTTTATGGACAAATATGGTGGTCTAGCCCTCCTTCTCACATCACCCAATTTGACAGTTCATTTGGGTCCCGTGAACAACGCTATGTTTTGAATATAATCCACTGTATGTTTCTCACCTTTTACGTTGGAAGATGTGCCAACAGCACATTTCACATTTGTTCCTCCCCCTTTTTTAAATTATTTTTTATTGCCTTTTTTAATTTGTCTTGATTCAGTGTTATCATACAGGGCCATTTAATGCTGCACTATTCATTTGGGTATCCTCAATTTTTTAGATTACGTTCTTTACTTCATTCACACACATGGTCAATTAAGCTGGATTATTCATTTGAGTAGTCTCGATTTCTTCAGATAACGCTTATACATTTCACTCACACACCAGCATACCATGTTGGTTATTTAAGTATTGTATTCGTCCCCCTTTTTCTTTGGTTAATTAGCATTACCAGTACATTATTACAATTAGTTAATGTGTGCAACACTAACAATGTATCCTTTCTTCCCCTTTAAAACTTTTAGTTAATATTTGTGTTATATACAATGTGCATGATTTTATGGGTTCCTTTTATTGTACATAATGGTTAAATTATTCCATCACATATATATAATATTCATATGTTTTATCCTTTTAGTTATTTAATTTATTATTATTATTATCAATTATGTCTTTATTTTTATTTTTAATTTTATTGTTTATAGTTTTACTTATGATCACAATTAATATCCACACTAGTACGTCTGTGTTCCGTTTCTCAGCCCTACGTTTGTTTGTGTCCTATGTTTTATAATTTATTTATGGTTTCACAATTAATTTATGTGCTTATTAAGTTCAAGTGATTTTTATATATAATATTTGCTGTTGTATACTCTACATCATGCCAATTGGTTTTAATTATTTTTAAATATTTTGCAATATTAATATTGATTTTGTTTTTATTGTTTGTTTAAGTGATAATTCCCCTGAGGAAGGTGTTGCCGAAACGCGTTGGGGTCCTTATCAATAAAAGACTATTTAGTTCATCCAACGTCTCCTGCTCCTTGTGTTCCTTCACTGATTCCATTAGTAGCATGCAGTTTCACCTGAGATCAAGCCCAAAATGTTCAAACCAAAAACTCCTTTATAAAGGAAACCAGATGGTAGAAGGGAGGAGCAGCAAGGAGAGCAGTAGTAAGAGCCGGCAAAGCAGCAAGGAGAGCCGTGGAAGCAACAGGAGCGGCGAAAGTAGCCTAACCAGGAACATAGCCAGAAGCACAGCAAGTATCACTGCAAGAGGCTCAGCAAGAGGCTCAGGACGGAGCACAGTCTGGAGCAGCAGTTTGGATAGCTGTGGGAAAAGGAACCTGGAACAGGACAGCTTCCACGTACAGCCAACTCAAAGAGACAGAATCCAAAGGAGTTTCACTCAAAGGGATAGAGTCCAGAGAGGCCAAACATATTGGGACAGAGTCCATAGCAAAGCAAACAGAAGAAGCAGTCTGCCGGATAAAAGCAACTCTCCTAGCCCAAGTAAGTTCATTGTATCAAACCAGCCAGGAACAAGGAGGGGAAGTTCCTACTACAGAGATACCTTTGCTAAGAACCACAAAGGGTGGAAATCCATACCGGGTTTGCCTGATAGCCCTGAAAGCAGAGCACTGCATAGAACAGCTTGTCTGCCTGAGAAAGCACGTTACAAGGAGAGCTCTGGGTGTGGCAGCTTAGAGAAGCCAAGGTATGCAAAATCCTTAATTCTAAGAGAAAGTTTTACTGATGAAAACCCTGTTCAAAGAGTTAAACTTTATAAGGGGAGAAGAAGTAAAACTGACCTTTTAAAAGCATTTCCCCAAAGCTTAGTAAGAGTTTTATGGGAAGCAAAAGAATCCCTGTGAGGAGTTAACAGGGAGTGAAAATTATCATTCATCTGAGGAGGGCAGTGACCCTGAGTCAATGGACTTCGAATATGAAAACAGTATTCCCATTCCTCAGGAGGAGCCGATGGAATGTAATCTTTGTTCAGCAGCTAGCATGAATTCCCTGCAGGATTTCTAGAGAGAGAAGAATTCTGCTGATGGTGAAGTTTGTAACCATTTCTCTGCTGATATATTAATTTGTTTTGATTTAAAAGAAGCCTTAGCCCAGACTTACACTTAGCTGTGAAACCTACAACAGTTGATTTGTTTGAAATGTTGGTGGAACCTTTTTGTTAAAGAGAAGGACTGTATTTACTTTCTTTGTGTCTTACTGGACCTTAGCGTTGACCGGGGAAATAAAGCCTTGTTACTCTACACTTTGGCTTGAATCGTTCTTCATAAGGAGTTCTGTACTACAAGGACCAGAATCCTCTAGGCCCTTTAGGTCAATCACTCCTTAAAAATTAATTAAATGTGCCAGATGCCCTTACTCCAACCAACCACTAGGGGCACCTGGTGACAGTAATCAACCGTACGAAGAGTCAGCTGCAGCTGCAGTCCCGGCTGGTGTATCTGGGAGCAGAGTTCGACACAGAGCGCGGATTGGTCTTCTTGCCGGAGAGCAGAGTGCTAAAGTTATTGGCTCAAGTGAAGGCATTTCTGCGGCTCCAGGCCCCCACAGCGTGGAGGTATTTTCAGCTCTTGGGGTCCATGGCGGCAGCCTTGGATCTGGTGCCCTGGGCCAGGGCACACATGCGGCCCTTGCAGCAGGCGTTGCTGTCCAGATGGTCTCCGCAACTTCATGCCTTATCGAGCAAGCTGTTCTGCCCGGATGTAGTGCGCGACAGTCTCAGTTGGTGGCTAGATCCGAGACATCTCCAGGCGGGAGTTCCATTGGAGCTTCCGGATTGGATGTTAGTGACGACGGACGCCAGTTTATCAGGCTGGGGAGCTCATTGTCAAGCTCAAGTGACTCAAGGGCTCTGGACCCAGGAGGAGGCTGCGTTTTCAGTCAACCTGTTGGAGCTCAGAGCGGTTCGACTGGCTCTTCTCGCATTCGCTCCGTTCCTCGCAGGGAGAGCGGTACGGGTCTTCTTCGACAATGCGGTGGCGGTCTCGTAAATCAATCGCCAGGGGGGCATGGGCAGTGCTCTGTTGCTGGCGGAGAGTCAATTGTTGATGCTGTGGGCGGAAGACCATCTCGCGGCCTTGTCGGCAGCTCATGTGGCCGGACAGGACAATGTTCAGGCCGACTATCTCAGTCGCAATCTTCTCGATCCCGGAGAGTGGGAGTTGAACGCAGCGATTTTTCACGATATCACCTTACGCTGGGGGCGGCCGGTGATGGATCTCATGGCCACGCGCAACAATGCAAAAGCGTCGGTTTTTCAGCAGACGCAGAGAACACATGTCCGAGGGTCTGGATGGCATGGTGCAACCTTGGCCGTTGGGCAAGCTTCTGTATGTTTTTCCTCCGTGGCCGATGATCGGTCGGATCGTTCAGCGAATTGCGGGCCACAGGGGAACGGTGATTCTCATTGCACCGGATTGGCCCAGAAGGCCTTGGTATGCGGACCTGAAGCGACTTCTAGTAGATTCCCCTTGGAGATTGCCGGCTCGGTGCAATCTGCTGAGTCAGGGTTCCGTTCTCATGCCGCAGGTGGAACGCTTCTTGCTTATGGCTTGGCTCTTGAAAGGGCACGGCTGAGACACAAGGGATATTCGTCATCAGTGGTGGACACTATGTTGCGGTCAATGAGATCATCGACGTCTTTAGCGTATGTTCGCATATGGCGCGTGTTTGAATCTTGGTGTATGCCACGGGGCGTTCCTCCATTTTCGGCGGCCTTGCCTGAGATTTTGTCCTTTCTTCAGGATGGCTTGCAGAAAGGGTTGGCTCTTAGTACCTTAAGGGTTCAGGTAGCAGCCTTAGCGTGCTATAGGGGAGTGGTGCAAGGCAGGAGGTTGTTGTCGCATTCGGACGTGGTGCGTTTTCTCGGAGCGGTGAAGCTTCTCAGACCGCCAGTGCGGTCGGTTGTTCTGGCTTGGGATTTGAGTCTGGTGTTGGAGGCTCTAACTCGGCCTCCTTTTGAAGCAGGCTCGCCGGGCAGTTTGAGAGAGTTATCGTGGAAAACCGCCTTTCTGGTGGCCTTGTGTTCGGCGCGGAGGATTTCCGATCTAAAGGCGCTTTGTTGCAGGTAGCCGTACCTTCAATTTTCAACGGAGAGAGTGCTTCTACGGCCGGTGCCTTCGTTTTTACCCAAGGTGGTTTCTTCGTTCCACCTTAATCAGTCAGTGGCTCTTCCCACCTTCGCTGATCTGTCAGAGTCGCGGATGGATAGCTCTTTGCTGAAGTTGGATCTGAGGCGAGTCTTGAAGAGGTACCTCAGAGCCACGCGATCTTTTAGGAAGTTGGACAGGTTGTTTGTTCTGTTTGGAGGTCCTCGGAAGGGGCACGCGGCTACTAAAGTGTCGATTGCCCGGTGGGTGAAGCAGGCTGTGGTAGCCGCTTATGAAGCAGAAGGTAAATCGCCTCCCGTTGGCCTCAAGGCTCATTCTACATGGGGACAAGCGACTTCTTGGGCAGAGTTGGCCTTGGTTCCGCCGGTGGATATTTGCAGGGCCGCAACGTGGTCGTCACTGCATACGTTCACGAAACATTATAGGTTGGCTGTTCAGGCCATGGAGGATGCGAGAGTAGGGGCCTCGGCTGCTGTAGCGGGGCTAGCGGGTCCCTCCCGAATTTAGGCACTGCTTTGGTACTGCCCAATGGTACCCTGGACTGGCCCGGAGAGACGAATAGGAAGGAGAAATTAGACCTTACCTGCTAATTGTCTTTCCTTGAGTTCTCTCTGGGCCAGTCCAGGGCCCACCCAGTTTTGTTTTTTTGCAGGCTTCGCAGAAGGTCATCTTGGTGGTGCCGCATCCGTAGGTTCGAAGAGACTAGCTTTACTTTGGTGGATGTGGTGTTTGGGGCTCCTTTGGGCTATTTGGGGGCTCCTTTTTGAAAAAAATAAAATAAAATAAAAGATCCTGACAAGGTCTCTTTGTCAAACTCTTTGGGCTGAGATAATGCAAAATACAGAGGAAGAGCTGTGTTCTCTTCCGCACGGGCGCAGTAGCGTTAGCGCGGGAGGTGCATTTGATAGGGGAGTTTTTCCCAAAGTTAAGTTTTCTTGTTGGTTTTTTGTGGGTTTTCTATTTTTTTCGGTAGTCATTTTGAGGTTCCGCGGTTACACTGCTTTGCTAGAAAAGACTGGAGAGCTGTCACAGGGGGGAGTGGCTATAGCCTGTCAGCAAGAACTTGGAGTTCAGTCCTCAGCTGCTGAAGGGGATTGACAACACCCAATGGTACCCTGGACTGGCCCGGAGAGAACTCAAGGAAAGACAATTAGCAGGTAAGGTCTAATTTCTCCTTTCCGCATATCACTCCTGAATCTATCTCCCTTCACCCTCATACCATGTCCCCGCATAGCAGAACTTGCTTTCAATTGAAAGAGGCTCTCTCCCTGAACATTTATGCCACGGAGGTATTTAAACATCTGAATCATATCACCTCTATCCCTTCTTTCCTCTAAGGTGTACATATTAAGATCCTTAAGTCTGTCCTCATGTGCTTTATAATGAGGACCATTAATCATTTTAGTAGCCACCCTCTGCACTGACTCCATCCTGTTCACATCCTTTTGAAGGTGCGGTCTCCAGAATTGCACACTATACTCCAAATGAGGTCGCACCAAAGACTTATACAGAGGCATTATCACCTTCTTTTTTCTGCTAGCCATTCTTCTCTGTATGCACCCAAGCATCCTTCTAGTTTTTGCCGTTGCCTTTTCTACCTGTTTAGCTACTTTAAGAAAATCAGACACAACCATGCCTAGGTCCCGCTGTTCTTTAGTGGACAAAAGTACTTCACCCCCTATACTATATTGCTCCCTTGGATTGCTGCAGCCCAAATGCATGACCTTACATTTTTTAACATTAAATCCCAGTTGCCAAATTCTAGACCATTCTTCAAGCTTAGCTAGATCCCTCCTCATGTTATCTACACCTTCCTGGGTGTCTACTCTATTGCAGATTTTGGTATCATCCGCAAAGAGGCAAACCTTACCCGACAGCCCTTCCGCTATATCACTAACAAAGATGTTAAAAAGAATCGGACCAAGGACAGATCCCTGGGGCACACCACTGGTAACATCCTTCTCCTCAGAGTGAGCTCCATTTACCTGTAATCTTTGTCGCCTCCCACCCAACCAATTTCTAACCCAAGCAGTAACTTTAGGGTCCATCCCTAGGGTGCTCAGTTTGTTTATAAGTCGCCTGTGAGGAACAGTGTCAAAGGCTTTACTGAAATCTAAATACACCACATCTAGGGCTCTCCCTCGGTCCAACTCCCTGGTCACCCAGTCAAAGAAACAAATCAGATTTGTCTGACAAGACCTGCCTCTGGTGAATCCATGCTGCCTCGGATCCTGTAATCCGTTGGACTCCATAAACCTCACTATTTTCTCTTTCAGCAGTGTTTACAATAATTTACTCACCACCGAACTTAAACTAACTGGCCTGTAGTTTTCAACCACATCCTTACTTCTGCTTTTGTGTAAAGGCACCACATGAGCATCTCTCCAGTCCTTTGACACCAATCCTGACTCCAATGAGGCATTGAGAATTTCAGTCAGTGGAGCTGCTAGAAGTCCCCAAGTTCCCTCAGTATTCTAGGGTGTATCCCATCCGGTCCCATCGCTTTGTCAATTTTAAGTTGAGCTAGTTTCTCACGAAGACAGTCTTCTGAAAATTGTTCAAAATGTTCCTCGCTTCTGTTGCTGTTTGTGGGTGTTTTCTGAGGTCCTGTTCCTGGTTCTTCATCTGTGAACACAGAACAGAAATATTTGTTAAGCAATTCCGCTTTATCCTTATCAGCTTCTGCATATTCCTCCCCTCCCCCCTTGAGTCTGACAATACCACTTTTGCCCCTTCCTCTTCTCTCTAACATATCTTAAAAATGTCTTATCCCCCCTCCCCACCCCCCACCCCCATTTTATTGCATTGGCTATTTCCTCCTCCTTTTTAATCTTTGCCTTCCTGACTACTTTGCTAGCTTCTCTAAGTTTTTCCAAATATAAATGCATGTCTTCCTCTCTCTGTGATCTCTTGTATTTCATGAAGGCCTCCCTCTTTTTCTTCATTTTTTCAGCTACTTCTTTCGAATGCCATAGCGGTCTCCTTTTCCTTTTACCTTTATTTACCATTTTAACAAAAAGGTTGGTTGCCCTTAAAATATCCCCTTTTAGTCTTGCCCATTGTTTTTCTACATCCCCCAGCTGTTCCCATCCCACTAATGACTCCCTGAGGTATTAGCCCATCTTGGCAAAGTTAGTCTTCCTAAAGTCTAAGTTCCTCACCTTTGAATGGATTCTAACAGCCCTAGTCCTAATACTGAACCACACGATCTGGTGATCACTGGATGCAAAATGATCTCCCACTACAACATCAGAAACACTTTCACCATTGGTAAGCACCAAGTCCAGTATGGCCCCTTCACGTGTGGGGTCTGTTACCAATTGCCTGAATAGTTCTCCCTGTAGAGAATCCACAATCTCCTTACTTCTAGATGATACTGCAGCAGGAATGTGCCAATCAACATCTGGCATATTGAAGTCTCCTATCAGTAGCACTTCCCCTTTCCTAGCAATGCTGCGTATGTCTTCAATTAACTCTCTGTCCACCTATTCCTCTTGTGAGGGAGGTCTGTATATCACGCCAATGCAAATAGATTTCTCTTTTCCCTCTTTCTAGTTTAACCCACAATGCCTCCTCTCTCCCTTTTAACACTAGAAGCCCCAAAAGGAATTTTACCTAGAAACCCCAAAGTGCGTCAATTGACGCATTATCACGACGACTGCGTTTAGCATGAAATGCAGATGTGAATTAATGTGAAGTTACTTATTTGTTAAATACATGCAGTATGTGACATCATTACATGACGTCATCGTGTGTTTATTGTTTGTAATGTCGGAGTAAAACTATAAACAGTGATTGAGATGCACAACCTAGTGGGAACATGAATTTATACCTAGAAGCCCCAAGTACGTCAATTGACGCATCCAAGACAATTGAGTGCGTCAATTGACGTACTTTGGGGCTTCTAGGTATAAATTCATTTTCCCGCTAGGTAGTGCATCTGTCATTAATTTTCGATTCACATATTTGAACATCTTGACCTTGCTAAGAAAGTCATGGAACATGACTGACATGGTTCTAGCAGTGGTGCTGGTATACAACTTCGAAGATGCATGTGCATCAATTGACGTACTTTGGGGCTTCTAGTGTTAAGCTCTGTAATTCCAAAGCTTTAATAGTAGTTTATACATATAGTGCCACTCCTCCTCCCCTTCTTCCTACCCTGTCCTTTCTGAATAAAGTATAGCCAGGTATAGTTACATCCCAATCATGGTTTTCTGTGAACCATGTTTCTGTAACTGCCACTAAATCCAAGTCAGCCACTCCCACCAAAGCTTCAACATCAGGGATCTTATTTCCCATGCTACGGGCTTTTATACACACTGCTTTCCATATGTTACCCTTGTTACCCATTTCCATAAAGGCATTTAATGTATCACCTACCTGGGGGCTTTCTTCACCCATCCTCAACGAATTTAGTTTAAAGCCCTCTTCAGTAGATTAGCCAGTCTACTACCGAAGATGCGTTGACCTTTCTTGGACAGATGGATGCCATCTCTGCTCTGCAACCCTTGGAACAGCATCCCATGGTCTAGGAAACCAAAATGCTCTTGATGACACCATCCACTCAGCCATGCATTCATCTTCAGGATGCGAGCCTCTCTGCCTTGGCCTTTACCTTCAACAGGGAGGATTGAAGAGACCACCACCTGTGCACCTAACTGCTTCATCCTCTGTCCCAGAGCCATGAAGTCACTTTTGATATGTTCCAAGGGATACCTGGCAGTATCATTTGTTCCAACATGGATTAGCAACATTGGGTAATAGTCAGTGGGCTTGATGAGTCTCGGCAAACTCTCCGTAGCATCTTGGATTTTGGCACCAGGCAGACAGCATACCTCTCTGGACATCAAGTCTGGTCGGCAGATGGATGCCTCAGTACCCCTCAGAAGAGAGTATCCAACCACCACTACCCTTCGCTTCCTTGTGGTCACTGAATCTGCAACTTTGGGGTACTTGAGCTCTGGTTCTTCCCTTTCCAGGGATGCTTTCACCTCCTCCACTTCCAGGGCTGCATAATGGTTCTTAAATTCAAGGGCTGGAGAAGTTGGATTGGTGAGTCTGCAGGCCCTGGTGACTTGTGTCCAACCATCGACATTCTGTTGGCACCCATCTTCTCCTCTGCTGGAGAGCTTGGTTGCTGCAAGAAGCATCTCATCAATGTACTTCTCACTGTCTTGAATGCTTCTCAGACTTGCCACCTCCTCTCTGAGTTCCTCCACTTGTTTCCTCAGAACTTCAGCATGCAGGCACCCTGCACATGGAGCCGGTCCTTCAGCTGGCATTAGGACCTCTGTCTGGACAGAGGCAGAAGCTGTAATGGGGGCAACAGCTGTAGCGATACGATTTTTCCCCAGCCATTGTTCTGTTCGTGGAGCTTAGGTATCTGTTAAAGCAAAAGAGAGAGATCTACCAGCCGGTTTCCCAGCTGTCCTTTCAGAGAAAAAGCAGTTAAATCTCTTTAATTATATTCAAAATGTGCTGGTCCAAGTCTCTGTGCTTTGTTAAATGGGGAGGTGCCCTGTAAAGCAAGACTGCTCACTAGGGGTGGGTGGGAGTCGGGGTGGGTAGGGAGGAAACTAACTCCTGATTAGGTGTCAGCAGTTCCCAAAAGCTGAGAAGGTTAGTAGAGTTCAACAACCTACTCTGCTCAAGGAAATTTCTACTAAAGCACTAAAAAGTAAGTAGCTTTGCTCTAAAAATATACAAAACCCCTTTTAAGAGCTCCCAGTCAGAGAGCTTGCAATTTAATAAAAATAAACCCTCAAATCCTTACCGTTGTTTGACCTGTAGAGCCCCTGTTAGGAATGCCTTCAATTACGTGAACAGAGATGTATTTTTACATTAAAATCAGTTTCCCCATTGGGGAACCAGGAACTCGATTAGTATAGCCTTGTATAATTAGAGCCTACGAGGTAGGTGTTTGCATTGTTGCCTTCGCATCCCCATTGGCCCGAGCAGTAGTTAGCAGGGTGGAGATGTCACACGCCGGTTTTTAAATGAGAAAGTTCTACCATGGCAATTCATGCTTTCACGATCTTTGTTGTTGGTTTGGGGATGTCTGCCTGATGCAGGGTCTTTAAAATTCAATGGACCCAAAACGCAGTGCTTTATCATACCCCGTGATGGCTGTTGCCATATGAATTGTGGAAATCATGTTTATTTCAACAACTGAAGGACTACAAGATAAGTGTTTTACGTTATTAAATGTATTCTACTGCATACAATGATTAAAATGGACACAGACTATAGTAGGGTTTAAGTCCTCACATGGCCCATTGGTCCGACAAAAAACATCATTCTCCAGGACCAAGCAGGAAGTCAGTCCTCACATATGGGTGTCATCGGCGCCGATGAAGCCCCAGCGGAGCATTTCCCCAGCTTTCCATGAAAGCCTTTGGGAATGCTGGCACGCATGTGCGGGTTCCCTTCCCGCCTAAAGGTGCCATCTTACCTCAGTCTCTTTTGTTCCGAGAAGCCCATCGGACGTGTGTCCTGTTCTCCTGGATAAAAGTGATTTTTTCTTCAGCGATTTTCGCTATTTTTTTCTCCGGTTCGACGCCGGTTCCCCTCCCGCCGGGTTCGGTACACCGGTATCGAGCCCGTTTTCTTCATTTTTCGGTTTTTGCCCTTCGTGGCTGGCGTTCGCGCCCTTATTTCCTTTTTCACTGGAAGGCCAGTCTTTTGACCTCGCTGGGGCTCTTTTTTCCCCGATGGCTTCCAGTGGTTTCAAAAAGTGTGATCGGTGTAAGAAAATTATGTCTCTCACCGACACACACGACTGCTGCCTTCGGTGCCTCGGCCGTGACCACGACCCAAAGTCGTGTGGGCCATGTGGGAAGATGTCTTCCAAGGCACTAAAGAGTCGACAGCATCAAAAGGAAAGGTTTTTCTCGGACTCTGCCTCCAGCCGGGCCCGGACCTCGTCTGAAGCTTCGACATCTCAGGATTCCGATCCCGAGCACCATCGAAGCTCCTCGGACAGGGGGTCCCCCGACCGGGAACGTAAGAGGAAGAAGCGGCTCGCGAGGGCGTCGTCGGAAGAGGTCCCTTGTCCCTCGATCCCTTAGATCTAAAGGATGCGTACACTCAAATCCTCATACATCCAGACCACAGAAAGTACCTCAGGTTCATTGTGGGAGGAAACCATTATCAGTACAGGGTACTGCCTTTTGGCCTGACCTCCGCTCCCCGAGTCTTTACCAAGTGCCTGGCAGTGGTTGCGGCCTACCTGAGAAATCAAGGCATCTTTGTCTTTCCCAATCTGGACGACTGGCTCATCAGGGGTCAGACGTGCCAAGAGGCCAGACAAGCCACCCTCAGAACCATTGCTCTGCTTCAAAACGTGGGCTTTGTCATAAACTTTGCAAAGTCCACTTTGCTCCCCTCGCAGAACTTGGAGTTCATAGGGGCAAGATTGGATTCTCATCTGGCAAAGGCATTCTTGCCAGAAGACAGGGCTCAAAGACTGATGGACGTGGCCAAACCGTTCCTAAACAGGTCCCTGGTCTCCGCCAGACTCTGCCTCAGACATCTGGGCCACATGGCTTCGACAGTGCATGTGACTCCCAATGCCAGGCTCCATATGAGGCCTGCACAGTGGTGCCTTCGGACTCAGTGGTCTCAAGCCACAGGCCGCCTAAGAGACAGGATAAAGGTGTCCAGACCCCTTTTGACCTCCCTCAGTTGGTGGCTGCATCCACCCAATCTGCTGGAGGGGATGCCCTTCCAATTGACAGAATACTCGGTGGTCCTCACCACCGACGTCTCTCTGAAGGGCTGGGGTGCTCATTGTCTAGACAAGTGCACTCAGGGCCTCTGGTCTCCCTGGGAGGCAGCCCAGCAAATCAATCTCCTGAAACTTCGAGCTATCCGCTTGGCTCTCAGGGCTTTTTCTACGGCCCTGGCTCACCGCTCAGTCTTGATTCAAACAGACAACCAGGTGGCCATGTTTTATGTGAACAAACAGGGCGGCACTGGGTCCAAGCTCCTTTGTCAAGAGACTCAGGACCTTTGTTCCTTTGCCCTGAAGCACAACTTGCTTCTCAAGGCGGTGTACCTTCCAGGCCAGGAGAACTGCCTAGCCGACCGGTTAAGCAGAATTCTGCAGCCCCACGAGTGGCAGCTGCATCCCTTGGTCGTTCAGAAGATCTTCCTGAAGTGGGGTCTCCCTTGGATAGATCTCTTTGCCAGTCCTCTGAACAAGCAACTGCCCAGGTTCTGCTCCAGGCAACTGCATCCTCTGAGGATAGCACCAGATGCTTTTCTGATGTCCTGGTCTCAGGGCCTCCTGTATGTGTTTCCTCCCACGCCCTTGGTGGCCCGAACTCTTTTCAAGACTCTTCAGGACAAGGCCTCGGTCCTGCTGGTAGCTCCCAGGTGGCCGAAGCAGCCTTGGTTTCCACTTCTGCTGCAGCTGGCAGTGGATTCCCCACTACCTCTGGGGTTAAAACCCGACCTTCTCTCACAGGTGCAGGGTTCCCTTCTGCACCCCAATCTCAAAGCTCTCAATTTGATGGCCTGGAGGCTGCAAGAGTAGTTTTGGCTCCCTGGGGCCTACCTCAGGAAGTTGAGGAGGTTGTCCTAGCCTCTAGGAAACAGTCCACTATGAAAACCTATGCCCTCAAATGGAAGAGGTTCTCTGTGTGGTGTCAGCTACGTACAGAGGATCCTTTCTTCTGTACTGTGCCAGTAGTGCTTCAGTATTTACTGCACTTGTCCAATCAGGGACTTAAGTCCAATTCTGTTCGGGTCCACCTCTCAGCTCTAGCAGCTCACCACTCTCTGGTGGAGGGACATTCTCTGTCTGGTCACCCCTTGGTGTCTCGCTTTCTCAGGGGCTTGCTTTTGCTCAAGCCTCCCATCCATTCTCCTGCTCCTGAGTGGGAGCTGAATGTGGTCTTGCAGCAACTGACTCGCCCACCCTTTGAGCTGATGGCTACTTGTCCACTGCGCTTCCTATCCTCAACCTGGAAGACACTTTTCCTGATAGCCCTTATCTCGGCTAGGCTAGTGAGTGAGCTTCAGGCCCTGGTCTGTGATAGACCTTACACCAGGATTTATAGGAACAGGGTAGTCCTCAGGACTCATCCCAAGTTCCTCCCTAAGGTTGTCTCCTCTTTCCACCTCAATCAGGAGGTGGTTCTTCCAACATTCTTCCCTAGGCCTCATGCAAGCCAGGCTGAAGCAGTCTTGCATACCCTGGACTGTAGGAGGGCCATATCCTTCTACCTTGACCGTGCGCAGGGGCATAGAAGGGCTACTCAGCTCTTCGTCTCCTTTGACCCCAATAAGTTGGGGTTAGCTGTGTCCAAGCGTACCTTGTCCATCTGGGTGGCTGACTGTATCACCTGGGCTTACAAGGCGGCTGACCTTCCTTTGCAGGGTAGGGTTACGGCCCATCGTGTCAGGGCAATGGCTGCCTCAGTGGCTCATCTCCACTCTGTGCCCTTGGTAGACATCTGCAGGGCTGCAACTTGGTCTTCAAGCCAGACTTTTGCAGCCCATTACTGTCTGGAGAGGGAGTCCCGTAGGGACAGTGCTTTTGGCCAAGCAGTACTCCGGGATCTCTTTGAGGTTTAGGCAACTCCTGCCCTCCTGCCGTCTGTTGGGCTACCGGTGGAGGTTGTGTCCTTGAAAAGCCTTTCTTTGCTGCTGGGACTAGAGGGAGTTCTCTTGTTCAGCCTGGGTTCCTGGTAGCCCAGAGCTAGGGAGTCACCCATATGTGAGGACTGACTTCCTGCTTGGTCCTGGAGAAAGAGTAGTTACTCACCTGTAACAGGAGTTCTCCAGGAGCAGCAGGAATCAGTCCTCACAACCCTCCCTCCTCCCCTTGGAGTTGCAGTTGTACATAGTTTGTGTTTTTACATTTTTGTGTGCTCTTCTTAGCTATGTCATTTGACTGAGGTAAGATGGCACCTTTAGGCGGGAAGGGAACCGCGCATGCGTGCCAGCATTCCCAAAGGCTTTCATGGAAAGCTGGGGAAATGCTCCGCTGGGGCTTTATCGGCGCCAATGACACCCATATGTGAGGACTGATTCCTGCTGCTCCTGGAGAACACCTGTTACAGGTGAGTAACTACTCTATTCTCCCGGTATTAATATAGAGCCTTCTTTGAGAATAGGTCTTTTTGGTTTTGGACTTAACAATGGGGCTGGACCTTTCTCTTTTCAGCCCTTTGAGATATTATTAGCGTGTTTAAATTCAATACAGCAATCCAGCTGCAATCAAACAATCGGCAGCTCCAATCCAGCCTAGTCCAGAGACACAGCACTGTGTTTCGAGCCCCATCAGCAATAGGAGCTCTGTTTCAAGAAATACTTTGGTTTCTCCATAAAAATGATGTGCTCACAGAACTTCACACAGCTATAAAATAGCTGTACCGACATGGAACTGAAATGCTCTTTTAAAGGTCACAGAAGAAAGCGTGTGATGTCGCACAAATCCAGTGAAGTAATTGGTTAGTAATAGAATGATGTTTACAGAATACTCTGCCAATCTAATTCAAGATTGAGTCCTCTAGGGGTGACTGATTTCAACTTGTAAATCCAAGATTGTTCTAAGAATTGCAGACAAGCTTCCCGCCTCCCCCCCCCCCCCCCCCCGAGGATCGAAGGGGACAAAATCAATTACTCTCCACTTCATGTCAGCAAAAGAATGGTTCATTTTCAAACAATGGGAAACAATAGGCGCAAATGTGGTTTTTGTAGTAATGCGTGATTGATGCTCACTCAGACGAAGTTTAATAAGTTGAGTGGTTCTATTAATATGTTTAAGATCACAAGGACAGACAAGCAAATAAACTACATAAGAAGATGTACATATGGTGTGCCAGTGAGTGTGATATTCATTGCCAGTAGAGGTATCTATCCATGTTGGTCCCGTTAATGTGGTCGCACAGTACTGACATTGGAGGCATTGGAAATGACCTGGAGATGAATGAATAGTAACCGCACAATCAGTAATAGCTACAGCCCAAACTACAAAGTCTCTAATATTGCGGCCCCTGCTGTAGGCTATTGTAAGATCTTTTTGGAAACATTTGTGAAGTGCCAAGGTGTGCCAATGCTTATGAAGCAAAGCAGTAACCTGTGACACCCCTGCCACGAATGGAATGAGACCAGCTACAGTGGCATCAGTAGATTTCAAATGATTTGGATGATTAAAAACTGAAGAATTCTCTGGAGTAGTGCCCAGGAGCAACCATTCACGATGGGCATATTTAGCTTATTTATATGCTCGCATTATGACCATATAAGGATAATCTCTCTGTTTAAGTCTTTGAATCAAATCCCATGCATGTGACTCAGATTCTGTCATAGTAGTGTAAACTCCCTTTATTTACAAAAATTGGCCTAATGGAAGACAACGTCTTAAAGGGCCAGGGTTGTAGCTATGATATGCAACAAGTTGATGTGCCAATGCTTCTGAAACAGGTTACTGCTCTGTTTCATAAGCACTGGCACATCTTGGCACTTCATAAATGTTTCCAAAAAGCTCTCACAATAGCCTACAGCAGGGGTCGCAATATTAGAGACTTTGTAGTCCGGGATGCAACTATTACTGATTGTGCGGTTACTATTCATTCATCTCCAGTCATTTCCAATGCCTCCAATGTCAGTTGACCACATTAATGGGAACAACCTGGATAGACAACTCTACTGGCAATGAATATCACACTCGTTGGCACACCATATATGCATCTACTTAAGTGGTTTATTTGCTTGTCTGTCCTTGTGATAAATATATTGGCAGAACCACTTGACCTATTAAACTTCGTCTGAGTGAGTATCGATCACGCATTATTACATAAACCACATCGGCAACTGTTGTTTCCCATTGTTTGAAAATGAACCAGTTTTTGGCTGACATGAAGTAGAGAGTAATTTATTTCTTCCCCTCCAATCCTCAGGGGGATTGGGAATCTAATCTACAATTCTTGTAAATCCAAGATTGTTCTAAGTTGCAGTCAGTACTCCCTAGAGGACTCAATCTTGAATTAGATTGATCAAGTATTCTGTAGACATCATACTATCACTATCCAATTATTTCACTGGATTTGTGTGACATTACATGCATTCTTCTGTGGTCTTTAAAAGAGCATTTCCTTATCACTTCTCCGGGCCAGTCCAGGGAAAGGTAGGGTTGTCAATCCCCTATAGCAACTGAGGACTGAATGCTTCAAGTTTTCTGAGAGGTGAAGCCACTCCCCCTTAGGGCTAACCATCAGTCTTTCAGTCCTCAGCAACTATAGAGGATCGTCTTAAAATTTCTCCCTCTTCTCTTTCTTTGTTTTACCCATATTAGCTCTAGCAGAGCTGATTTCTGTAGTTCTGGTATACAAATTGTGCACATCTACATTTAACACTGTGCCTTTAAGAGCGCTGAGACGTGAGTACTACCACTGCTTGCAGTGCGGGGTAGAGCCTGCCCCATTGCCTGCCTCCGTCTCCATTTTTAGAGGATCCTGGGGGCCCCAGTTGTACCTCTACCGTAGCGCTGAAACTCTTGCTGTCCCTGCCGCTGGCAGCGGCTTCGCGGGACCGGCTCCTTATTTTTTGTGGTGAGTTGTTGAAGTTTCTTCGTTTTCCTCAAGAGTACCGCCGCGCGGTTTCGGGCCGCGTGCTTTCATTTTCTTTATCGGGGGTGCCTGACCGGTGCGTTCGTTCTCCTTTGCGGTTTTCCTTTCGGGTGCTGTTGTTTTTTTCTTATGGCTGAGCAGCCTTTGCAGGGCTCACAAGAGATGTCTTTACCGCCCGAAAAGGCGGGAAAGGCAGCCATTTTGTCTCCAACGGCGTCTGCCGTCCCGGAGCAGCCTCGGCCTCATAAAAGCAGAACTAAGACCTCTAAGGAGCCTAAACGCCCAGCAAAGCTTGCTGATGCAGTTTCTGAGTCTCAAGAGGGGATTCCTTCCTGTTTTTCGCCGGAATTTATTCTGGCTCTGCATACAGCGTTTTTAATGAAATCCTCTCAGACAGTTTCATCTCCTATGCCTTTGCCTGTACGGAATACCGGGCCGGCTGATCCTGGTGAGGGATCATCTCAGGCTAAGGTTTTTATGCCAGATAACATTGATCTCTTTTCTCCTCAGGATCCTGCCATTTCCCTGGATCAGGGGGATTCAGAGGTGGGAGCTGAGGTACCTTTGGATTTTGAGACGGAAGACTTGGAGGAAGGGGAGATTGCTCCGGGAGAGGATCCCAATGTATTCCGCGTCTTCCGTAAGAAGGAGCTTTCGGCTCTTATTTCTCAGTCTTTAACAGCTCTGCATCTTTTGCTTCCTTCCTCTTCGCAGGAGCCCTTAGAAGATCCCTTATTACAGGGATTTAAAGCAGAACAACGCTGTTTCCCTCTCCATCGGGTGATCAAGCAAATGATTGAGTCCGAATGGGAATGTCCGGAAGCGTCCCTGCGTGGTAGCCGCGCTTTAGCACGCTTGTACCCTCTTCCCCAGGAAGTGAAGGATTTGTTGCACATGCCGAAGGTAGATGCTATTATTTCCGCTGTCACCAAGAAGACTACCATTCCGGTCGAGGGGGCAGCGGCTCTCAAAGACCTGCAAGATAGGAAGTTGGAGATCCTTCTTAAACAAGCCTTTGATTCCAGCGCTCTGGCGCTGCAGTCAGCGATATGTGGGGCGTACGTTTCTCGAGCTTCCATTCGCTGGTTACAAGGGGACGGCTCGGGTGAGCAACCTTCTGCCATACCCGACGCAGCAAAATTAGAGTCAGCCGCGGCGTATATGGCAGATGCCTTCTATGATTTGTTACGGATTGCGGCTAAGACTATGGCATCTCTCGTGGCGGCTAGACGCTTTCTTTGGCTGCGCAATTGGTCGGCGGACGTGTCGTCCAAGTTGCGTCTCAGTAAGTTGCCCTACAAGGGGAAGTTACTTTTCGGTGAAGCCTTGGAAAAGATTGTTAAGGATTTAGGGGATTCCAAAGGCGGCCGTTTGCCGGAGGATAGGCCCAAGCCGGGTCGCTCGGGATCGGTATCTCGGGGCTCTGGCAGAGATTCCCGTCGTTTTCGTGGGGCGCGTTTTACCCCCTATGCCAGAGGCCGTCCCAGCTTTCGTGGTCAGTCCTTTCGGGGTGCCAGGGGCTTTAACAAGTCCTACTTTGGGGCGCCTCAGCCCATCGTTAAGAAGCCCTAAAGAAGGTTTGCTGGTCCAGCCGTTAGTGCCGGTAGGCGGGCGACTACAGGCATTTCTGACGGCTTGGACCACCATTACTTCCGACAGGTGGGTGTTGGAGATCATTCAGAAGGGCTATGCTCTCGATTTTGCGTCCCCCTTACCTCCCGCGTTTGTGATGTCACCCAGTGGCTCGGGGCGGAAAGCCGAAGCCATCGCGGAAACGCTATCGCGCCTCTTGCACTTACAGGCGATCGTTCCCGTGCCTTTCGATCAATACGGTTGCGGTCGATACTCGATTTATTTTGTGGTACCCAAACCGAACGGTTCTTTTCGGCCGGTACTCGATCTCAAAGCCGTAAACCGTACTTTGCGGGTGCCACACTTTCGCATGGAAACGCTTCGTACCGTCATTCGTGCGGTGCAGCCGGGAGAATTTCTTACCTCAATAGATCTCACAGAGGCCTATATTCATATTCCCATCCGGCCATCGCATCAGCGTTATTTGCGCTTTGCCCTTCCCGAGGGTCATTTCCAGTTTCAAGCGTTGCCCTTCGGGCTGGCTACAGCTCCCCGCACGTTCACGAAGCTCATGGTAGTGGTTGCAGCGGCGCTTCCGAAAGAGGGCATCCGCGTTCATCCATACCTCGACGATTGGTTGATCAGGGCCGATTCCCTAGTCGATTCCATCGCAGCGACGGCTCGCGTGGTGCAGCTTCTCGAGCAACTCGGTTGGGTAATCAATCAGGCCAAGAGTCTCTTGGTTCCGTCACAGCGGATGGTTTATCTGGGAGCTCTTTTCGACACCGAGCGGGGAAGAGTCTCTTTGCCCGAAGTCCGCATAGACAAGCTGGTTCAGCAGGTTCAAGCGTTCCTGCGGCTAACGACTCCGTCAGCATGGACTTATTTACAGCTCTTGGGATCCATGGCGGCAGCGCTAGACCTGGTTCCGTGGTCCAAGGCACACATGCGGCCTCTACAACAGGCTTTGTTGTCCCGTTGGTCTCCTCAACTTCATCCTCTCTCACAGCGCCTGCCCTATTCAATTCTCGTCAGACACAGTCTCGAGTGGTGGTTAGTTCGGGAACATCTGTCCGTGGGAGTTTCCTTGCTGGAACCCTCCTGGGTGTTGGTTACCACGGATGCAAGTCTGGTCGGCTGGGGAGCTCACTGTCAGACACATATTGCTCAGGGTACTTGGTCCCCCGAGGAGAGCTCCTGGTCCATCAATCGGTTGGAGCTCCGGGCAGCTCGTCTGGCACTCCTTCGATTTGCTTCCTTTCTCAAGGGATCGGCAGTCAAGATTTTTTCCGACAATGCAGTCACGGTTGCGTATATCAATCGTCAAGGGGGGACCAAAATTCCTTCGCTCTTGGCCGAATGTCACACGCTGATGACTTGGGCGGAGCAGAATCTGTTAGCGCTTTCCGCGGCTCATGTGGCGGGCACGGAGAATGTGCAAGCGGATTATCTCAGCCGTCATCTTCTCAATCCCGGAGAGTGGGAATTGAATGTGGCAGTATTTCACGAACTCGCCTTGCGTTGGGGGCAACCAACAATGGATTTGATGGCGACGTGCAGCAATGCCAAAGCGAATCGTTTCTTCAGCCGGCGCAGGGAACACATGTCCGAGGGACTCGATGCTCTCGTTCAACCCTGGCCTCCGGATTTTCTGCTGTACGTTTTTCCTCCTTGGCCGCTGCTGAGTCGAGTTCTCCAGCGTATTGCCCGGCACAGAGGGATGGTGATTCTCATAGCTCCGGATTGGCCGCGCAGACCTTGGTATGCAGATCTGGTTCAGCTCCTGGTAGATCAGCCGTGGCCTCTTCCGGTCCGCGCAAATCTTCTCCATCAGGGTCCGATTCTCATGCCACGGGTAGATCGCTTCTTGCTTACGGCTTGGCTCTTGAAAGGACGCGATTAACGCGCAAAGGTTATGATGCCTCAGTAGTTTCTACTTTGCTGCAGTCTAAGAGACTGGTGACTTCTCTGTCGTATGTCAGGGTTTGGCGCCTTTTTGAAACTTGGTGTGATCGGCGCAATATTCGGCCGATGTCTTCTTCCTTGCCGCAGCTTCTCCTTTTCTTACAGCATGGCTTGGACAAGGGGCTGGCTTTAAGTACTTTTAGGGTTCAAATAGCTGCGCTTGCCTGTTTTCGAGGTCTGGTGCAGCGGCGCCGTCTTTCTGCGCATCCCGATGTGCGTCGTTTTTTGCGAGCGGCTAAGATTATCCGTCCTCCAGTTCGCTCGGTGGTTCCTCCTTGGGACTTGAATGTGGTTTTGGATGCGTTGTCTCACTCTCCTTTAAAATCCATTTGCTCACAGCAGATACGGCACTGTTCTTGGAAAACGGCCTTCCTGGTCGCCTTGTGTTCGGCGCGCCGAATTTCAGATTTGCAAGCCTTATCTTGTCGGGAACCTTATTTGCAGTTTCTTCCCGAACGAGTGTTGCTGTGCACGGTTCCTGCCTTTTTGCCGAAAGTCCTCTCGTCTTTTCATGTTAACCAATCTATAGCGTTGCCGGTTTTCTCGGGTTCCTCCCATTCTCCCATGGACCGAGCGCTTCGGCATTTGGATCTAGCTCGCGTTCTCAAGACTTACCTTCGTATTTCCAAGTCTATTCGTAAGACGGATAGACTCTTTGTCCAGTTCAGTGGTCCTCGAAAGGGTCTCGCGGCCTCGAAGTCCACCATTGCCCGTGGGTACGTAAAGCCATTTCCGAAGCTTACTCTATCCGCGGACTATCTCTGCCTGAGTCGTTACGAGCTCATGCCACTCGAGCTCAAGCAACTTCCTGGGCGGAGTTCGCTTGTATTCCGCCGGTGGATATTTGCAGAGCAGCAACGTGGTCTTCGTTACATGCGTTTGGAAAGCATTATCGCTTAGATGTTCAAGCCCGGGACGATGCTAAGGTGGGGGCCGCGGCTCTTATCTCAGGTTTGGCGGGTCCCTCCCAGAATTAGGTACTGCTTTGGTACTGCCCTACCTTTCCCTGGACTGGCCCGGAGAAGTGATAAGGAAAACGAAATTAGGTCTTACCTGCTAATTGTCTTTCCTTGAACTTTCTCCGGGCCAGTCCAGGGTCCCACCCTGGGGTTCCGCCTTTTTTGTAAGCAGTATGTCGGTATCTTTTTCGGCATCGTCAAAGCATGTCATTTTCTCAGCGTTTTCGCTCCAGAAGTACAACTGGGGGCGGGGCGCATACGAACGATGCTACACTCAGGTAGCTCTATAGTACCTACTCTAACTTAAAAAAAAAAAAAAATTGTCAGAAGTGTACAAGGGAAGCGTATTTCTTCCTTTATTGTTGTTCCAGAACTATAGATTGTTATCAGTTTTTCAAGGGTTAATCTACTCTTTTCAGTTTTTTCTCTTTAGTTGCTTTGTCATAAGAAGACTGATGGTTAGCCCTAAGGGGGAGTGGCTTCACCTCTCAGAAAACTTGAAGCATTCAGTCCTCAGTTGCTATAGGGGATTGACAACCCTACCTTTCCCTGGACTGGCCCGGAGAAAGTTCAAGGAAAGACAATTAGCAGGTAAGACCTAATTTCGTTTTCATTTCCATGTCTGTATAAAGCATAGTTACTCACCTGTAACAGGTGATCTCTGGGAACAGCAGGAATTTAGTCTTCACATATGGGTATCATCGGTACCGACAGAGCCTGCGCAGGAACGCTCCCCAGCGTCCAGTTAGAAAGCTTTTGGGAGCATCCCACAGCGCCTGCATGCTGCCTTCCCGCCTTTCCCAACTGCCTCTCTCCAGTTGAGTTTTAAAGCTGAGACAAAGAGAGAGAGAGGGAAAGAGAAAGAGATAGATAGAGAGATACAACTCCTAGGGGAGGTGGGTGGGTTGTGAAGACTAAATTCCTGCTGTTCCCGGAGATCACCTGTTACAGGTGAGTAACTATGCTATCTCCAGGAACAAGCAGGAATGTAGTCTTCACATATGGGGACTCCCTAGCTTTAGATGCCAGGGAGAGATCCCAGAAGTTGTGTGTCCCTGAACCAGGGCTCCACTTCCCCCCCATGGATCTCTGGCATCCAACCAGGGATGGTGGGTAGGAGTTGATTAGGTATGGAACAGGTGTTGAAGAACAGCCTGACCAAACAAGGCATCCCAGCGGGAGTCCTTGTCCAAGCAGTAATGGGCTGTGAAGGTATGAACCGAGGCCCAGGTGGCTGCTCGACAGATGTCGTCGATAGACACAGAGTGTAGATGAGCCAGTGAAGCTGCCATGACTCTCACATTGTGAGCTGTGACATGGCCCTCCAGAGGAAGATTCTTACTCTGATAGGCAAAGGCAATACACTGAGCAATCCAGTTAGATAGTGTTCTCTTGGAGACTGGAAGTCCCAAATGAGAAGGATCAAAAGCAACAAAGAGTTGAGAGGACTTTCTATGTGGATGTGTTCTTTGTAAGTAAAAGGCTAAAGCTCTTTTACAGTCCAAAGTATGAAGGTTCCTTTCTGCCTTTGATGCATGAGGCCTTGGAAAGAACACAAGTAGGTAGACCGCTTGGTTTAGATGAAAAGGCGAGACCACCTTTGGCATAAAATGTGGATGAGTCCTAAGGACTACCTTGTCATGATGGAACCTTGTATAAGGTGGATCAGCCACTAGTGCTTGCAACTCACTGATGCGACGTGCTGATGTGATTGCAATGAGAAAGATAACCTTCCAGGAAAGGAATTTCAAGGAGGTAGTAGCTAAGGGTTCGAAAGGTGGCTTCATGAGCTGACCAAGAACCAAATTTAAGTCCCATGCCACAGGTGGTGGCTTAATGGGAGGCTTAGTCAGCAGAAGGCCTCTCATAAATCTTGCTATAAGAGGATGGGAGGAAATAGGTTGTCCATTTAGGGGCTTAAAGGAAGCTGCAATAGCACTCAAATGGACCCTCACTGAGTTAGTATTAAGTCCTGCATTGGATAAATGAAGGAGATACTCCAGTAATGATTCCAGAGGTATGGCAATGGGGTTAAGACCCTTCTGCGAACGGGATACGGAAATTTCGCCCCCCACACTTCGCCCCTCACATTTCGCCCCCGAGGAAACTTCGCCCCTGGGAAATTTCGCCCCCCACATTTTGCCCCCGGGAAATTTCGCCCCTGCACATTTCGCCCCCGGGAAATTTCACCCCTACACATTTCGCCCCCGGGAAATTTCGCCCCCGAAGTTCTAATATTTATGAGTTCTTCGATTGCCCCAATCTATTGATCAGCTTGTTATACCAGAGGTATGCTTCTCAAAATTTAAAGGTGGCTCTGATTTTATATCAAGTTTTTAAGCGTATCATTTTGAAATTTTGACAAGATTGGATGAAGGAAAATATGCTCATATAATTTTTAATTTGACTGCAAAGTATCAGATACTTTTTATACATTGTCCCATTATGTTCTAGCGTTCAAGGAGCACAAACAATACTGTAATGAGAAGTAATAAGCAACAGCACAGCCCCTTACACGTTCTCTATGAAAAATGCATACGTGTTTTTAGAAGCACAAAAATCTCGAGTTACTTTACACTTTCGAAATTCTAGTTTAGAGCACCTTACTCTAGTATCACTACAACATACGCGTATGTATCTCAATGTTTCAGGATTACCAGTACATCACTATCGATGGGATTAGACAACGTTTTCTATTGTTCGACTCTGGCAATGAAGCTGACCGCATGCTGATTTTTTTTGACTCCTAACAATCTCCAGCTTTTGTCACAAAGCCAAGAATGGTTCGCAGACGGCACTTTCAGTACGGCTCCTATGCTTTTCAACAGCTTTACACGCTGCATGCCATTCATGGAGACCTGGTCGTGCCAGCAGTTTACGCCTTACTACCCAATAAGACCAGAGCAACCTACGTCCAGTTTCTGCGTGAACTAAACAGCCTCCAGCCTGGTCTACATCCACAAAGATTGATGACCGACTTTGAACAAGCCTGTATTCTGGTGTTTGATGAAGAATTTCCAGGCGTGAGCAAAACTGGCTGCTTTTTCCACCTGTCACAATCCGTCTGGCGAAAGGTCACGCAGGAAGGACTAAAGGTAATAAATTGAACACAAGATCTCGAAACTATGGCGTTATGGAGAGGACCATTGAGTTGAATGCAAATAATCCTAAAGTTCTAAGTTTAACAAATTTTATAGCAATATGTTCAATCAACATCGGTTCGTTTCACAACAAAACCCTCTTTTAAAACTGTGATGCCGTGCTACTTACCAGGGTTCTTTTGTAACACACTGTAAGCTTGCATTGGGCAACATTGTAACACACTGTAAGCTTGCATTGGGCTACATTTGTATTGATACGTACACATTTTACAGTCCATGCACCTATATGTTTTGCACAGTAGTTTCAAAACATGCATATTAAGAAAGCTCAAAGGTTAAATTTTTAAGTCTGTCATAAATTTGTTCATTAAAACGGCGTTACACTGTGCAGAGATCGTCAGACGTGTACACACTCAGCTGATTTTCTGAACCTTCCTCATTAATGACCAAAAATTACTTATTTCCTTAATTTCAATGCCACGTAGCACATAAGCATTCCTGCATTTGTGCTGTACTATATAACACGACTTAAACATTTTTTAGGACCAATACCAGAACGATCATGAATTTGCACGCTGCGTACGAATGATCCCTGCCATGGCATTTGTCCCTCCCGAAAACGTGGTTGATGCCTTCGAAGAATTAACAGAGAGCCCTGATTTTCCTGCTGAGGCGATGCCTATTGCCAATAATTTTGAAGATATGTACATCGGAAGAAGGCAGCGTCGTGGTCATCAAATGCCTCCATTTCCTACACATTTCTGGAACGTATACCAAAGAACTCTGGACGGTCGGCACAGAACAAACAATGATATCGAAGGGTGGCATCGTAGCTTCCAAGAAACCTGTGGCATGCTCTACCCCAATATGTACCATTTTATCCAGTGCTTGAAAAGGCAGCAAGGTTTGCATGACTACGAAATTGCTCAACTGGTTGCAGGAAACCAAAACAGTATGAGAAACAAAAAATATCTGTCAATTTCTGTTAGAGTTCGACGTATTGTTCAAGATTTTGACAACAGGAACTTGATTGTTTACTTACGAGGCATTTCATATAATTTTGAATTTTAAACAGTAATTTCTTTCAGTGGTGGATCCAGTATTTGCGCAACGTACAAATATAAAGTTTGTGCAAAAATTGAAAAACATGAAAAATTAGCCAACATCCTTCAGTTAGCGCCTTCGCAAATGAAGGTTGTTCCAAAATATGAACTATGGCAATATTCTGAAAACAGCTTGCCTACTTCAGGGGCAAAATTTCCCGGGGCGAAATGTGTGGGGACAAATTTTCCCGGGGGTGAGATGTGCAGGGGCGAAATGTGGGGGTGCGAGGTTTCCTCGGGGGTGAAATGTGGGGGGGCGAAGTTTCCTATAACCTCTGTGGAAGGCTTCCTGGAAGCATAAAGGATATCCTTTATTTGCTGAGGGAGGTTAAGGTCATGGAGATTGTCATGATGTGGGCACTGATAAAGTTGTTTTGAAGAAAAGAAATCCTGTTTCTTTAGAGGAACTAGATGTGCAGTTACCCCCAGGCACAGCTAGAGGGAGCAGGAACAGACATGCCGCACTTAATGAACCTAGGCTCTCTGATGACCTGCAGCTGAAAGGGAACCAGGAAGTCATCAGTAACCGTTCACTTTATAAGCCAGAGCAGAATGCTTCTGGAGAGGAGGAAGAGAAAGAGGACAGGAAGAGAGGAGTAGAGCTGGTAGTAGAAGAAGGAGAAGGAGAAACAGCAGAGAAGCCTGGAGGCTACCAAGGAGATAAGCCTGATTGCTGTGAAGGAAGCAAAGCTAGGAGCTGGAGGAGAAACAGACCTCACAAGGTGGGAAGCCAGAAGGCCCAAACTGATCCTGTTGTACAAGGGGAGTTTGGTGGAAGTTACCCCAAGGTGAGAGCGTCTGCCACGCCTAGTTCCTATACTCTGCCTGGAGTTAGAATAGAGAGAGGAAAGCCAAGAACCAGAGAGAAAGGTTCTGACAGAAGCTTATTATCTCTAGAGGATCATTACCCAGTTTCACCTGTTCAGAGGAAAAGCACTTTTATAGGCAACAGGAGCTTTTACCCAGAGTGAGAGGAGAATCCAACAGAAGTTTTATTCCACTGCCTAGAAGCACACCTCGGTATCCGGTTGGCAGGCAGAAGTGCAGCTACCAAGGGAGAGGTGCAGGAAAAAGAAGCACTGTGGATTTTATCTCACCAAAGCCAAGGTATGAGGCATTAAATATTGACTGTGATAATTGTGCTACTAAAAGCTCTACTAAAACAAGTATTCCTTCTATGAGATACAAGAATCAAGGCTGGTTTAGTAAACTACCACCAGCCCTGAGAATCCCTGGCTATAGGAAGCCAGACTCCCAAGTTTTAAACTACCATGCTGAGATAGACAGGGACAGTGAATGCTCCTTGAATGAGTACAGGGGAGAAGAATCTATGGAAGTGGATTATCCCAGCACTGTTCCCTCACCTATGCCAGAGTTAATGGAATGTGATTGGTGCACTGCCTATGCTCCAAAGTCTGCATGCTCCACATACCACAGAAGAATAAGTGAAATGTAATTTAATGTTTCTTATATTGAATGCTACTATGGAAAAACTTGCCTTAACTGTGAAGTAACAGTTAAGTGCTCAGTGAATATTGGTACCTTTTAAGACAAAGGACTGTTTCTGTTATCTGGAATTATCTCTTAGTTGAACCTTGCTTTAAACAGGGAATAAAAGCCTTTATTTCCCTCCACCTGGTCTCTTTGATCATTAACGTCTCTACATAGTGGCGTAAAATCTTTGTGTCACCGGGAACCCCGTGACAAGATCTAGGCCTTCATCAACCAAGCCCTCAGATGCAGAGACTGGGAATTGGGATGCCATAACATTCTGTCCTCCTGCGATAGGAGATCTGGAGCAGACCCTAACTCCAGGGAGGGAGGGAGCTTGAGAGAGATGTAGAAGCAGAGGGTACCACACTTGCCGTGGCCATTGTAGAGCTATGAGAATCATACGGTCTCTGTCTCTCTGAAGCTTGAACAGGGTCTTGGGAATTAGGGGAATGGGTGGAAAGGCATACAGGAAGTCTTGACCCCAGTAAAGGAGGAAAGCAACCCTGGCCTGAGCCCTCTGAGCTAGAGTTCTGGAACAGAACCGGGGAAGTTTGGCATTCCACGGACTTGCAAAGAGGTCTATGTCCGGGGTTCCCCAAATTTTAAAAATCTTGGCCACCTGGTCTGCATGCAGAGACCACTCGTGTGGAAGCAGAACTCGACTGAGTCTGTCTGCCCAAGAGTTTTGTATACCTGGAAGATACACTGCCAGGAGATGAATCTGATGCTCTCTGGTGAGGGCCCATAGTCGCAAAGCTTCGTTGCAAAGCGACAGAGAGCCTGTTCCCCCCTGCTTGTTCACATAGAACATGACTACTTGATTGTCCATATGAATGAGGACTGTCTTGTAGCTGAGCAGGGTGTGGAACAATTGAAGAGCAAGGAAGATTGCTCTGAGCTCCAAGAGATTGATATGCAGATGAGTCTCCTGTGGAGTCCAGGTGCCTTGGGTGGAGAGGTCTTGCAGATGAGCTCCCCAACCCATCAGAGAAGCATCTGTTGTGAGAGTTGCCTGGGGTAGGGGTTGTTGAAAAGGGGACCCCAGCAACAGGTTTTGAGTGGACTTCCACCACTGGAGGGACAAAATAAGGCAATTTGTATTTTCTATTTTGTCTGACAGGCATCCTGATGCTTGGGTCCATTGAGTGGATAAAGTCCACTGGGCTGCTCTCACATGGACGGTAGATCGATTGTTTACGTTATCAGAATATAGAAAGACTAGGGGACATGCAATGAAGCTACAGGGTAAACTATTTAAATCGAATAAAAGAAAATATTTCTTCACTCAACGTGTAATCAAACTCTGGAATTTGTTACCGGAGGATGTAGTAAAGGCTGTTAGTGTAGTTGGGTTTAAAAAAGGTTTGGACAAGTTCCTGGAGGAAAGGTCCATAAACCATTATTAAGAAGGGACCCAGGATATCAATGCTTGACCCAGTACAAGCATTGCGGAACCTGTGTCTTTTGGGGAAACTGCTAGGTACGTATGACCTAGATTGGCCACTGTTGGAAACAGGATACTGGGCTTGATGGACCTTGGTTTGACCCAGTATGGCATATCTTATGTTCTTATGTTCTTATATGTGGCCTAGTAATTGTAGCATTTCTCGGGCAGTGAGATGAGGCTTTAGCACTGCTTGAGAAGCTAACTGCACTATGTGAAGGCAACGGTCCTGGGGGAGATAGGCCCTTGCCTTTTTGGTATCCAGCACAGCCCCTATGAACTCTAAAGACTGAGTGGGAGTTAGACTGGATTTTGGGATGTTTATTACCAGACCCAAATACTGAAGGATACGCATTGTGCAGGATAGAGAAGTCCTGGCCTCTGACTCTGTTGGGGCTCGAATGAGCCAGTCGTCTAAGTAGGGGAAGACTAATATTCCTAGAGTGCGGAGAAATGCTGCTACCACAGCCATGCATTTCGTGAACACTCTTGGTGCTGAGGCCAGGCCAAAAGGAAGCACCCTGTATTGGTATTGCTTTCCTTGAAAAAGGAACCGAAGGAACCTTCTGTGAGTTGGATGGATGAGAACATGGGTGTACGCATCCTTGAGATCTAGAGAATAAAGCCAATCCTGACTCTGAAGGTATGGCAGCAGAGTTCCCAGAAAAATCATCTTGAATTTCTCTTTGAACAGGAATTTGTTCAATTCTCTGAGGTCTAAGATAGGTCTGTATCCCCCTGTTTTCTTTGGGATAAGGAAATAGGGGGAGTAAAAACCTGTACCCTGTTAATGAGTGGGTACTTCTTCTATTGCCCCTTGGGCAAGAAGCATGGTGACATCTTGATCTAACAGGTTGGAGAGAGAGGTCTGAGAATTGAACTGCCTTATCATTGTGGGAGGGGGCATGCTCAAAAAATGAAGCTTGTACCCCTCTTTTATGATGGAAAGTGTTCAGTGTTCTGCTGCTATCTGCCCCCATCTGGGGGCAAAGTGACACAACCTTCCTGGAATGGTGGAAGGCTCTGGTCCAATAAGAGCCAGGAAGGCTAAGCTCTCTAGCTGAAAGTCAAAGGCTTTGTGGAGGCTGAGACTACTGGGACGGTTGAGGCTTAGCAGTCTTTGCCTTTCTCTGTTTGGGTGGTTGCTGATCCTTCCAGACAAGCTGACCTGCAGAACGTCCCTGCTGAGAATAAGCAGGATAAAACCTTTTCTTTTTGGAAAAGAGAGGTTTTTTGAAAGATTTCTTTTTTGCAGGATCAGCTGTGGCCTTGGATAGTCTGTCCAAGGTGGAGTTGTCAGCATCCAGTTCATTGGTTTTCTCTTGCCAATCCTTGCCAAACAGGTTCTCACCAGAACAAGGAATATTGCCCAGTTTGTCTTGTACCCAGAGCTCCAAATCAGATGCCTGGAGCCATGCAATTCTTCGTGCACCTATGGCAATGGCAGAGGTTCTGCTTATGCACTCAAAACAGTCAAAAGCTGCACGGTTGACAAATTTGGAAACATCCTGGGCATGTTTGACCAAAGTGAGAAAATCCTGTCTTCTATCCTCAGGAAGAAGAGGACTCAAAACCTCTAGATCTCCTGTGATTTCCTTCAGGAACATCCCCATATATAAAATATAGGAACTGATTCTGGCAGACAGCATGGAAACTTGGAAAGTACAACGTCCAAAGGCATCCAAAGTTCGACACTCACGTCCTGGGGGATTAGAAGCATGCCTCTTTGCACTCCTGATCCTTCTCATAGCCGATTCCACTACAATAGAGTGGTGAGGGAGCTGAGTTTTCTGGAAATCAGGACAAGGAGGGACTCGATACATAGTGTCAAGTCTACGAGAATGAGGAGAGGTGGTAAGAGGGGTCTCCCACATTCTTAGCATGAGATCATGCAAGATCTCATGGATGGGCAAAGTAGCTGCCTCCTTAGGAGCTTTAGGATATTGTAAAATTTCCAACTCCTTTGCTCTAGGCTCTGTTTCAGGAGCCACAGTAATGGAGAGACTCTGAACCACCTCCCTGATAAAGTCTTGGAAGGAGATATCCTCAGGAGGAGACATCCTGCGTTTAGGGGAGGAGGGCTCCTCTGGAAGAAGTGCTCCGGTATCGACAGAACTATCAGAATCCTCAGATTCCTCTGAGGACTCAAAGTACCTTCTGTCCGGATGCTCCTGTAGAGCCCGATACCCGTACCGACCGAAGTCGGTACCGGGAGGAATCGGTACCGGTGTATCGGTATCGGAGGGCATCGAGTGCCTGGGTGCCGGCAATGCAGACACCGATGTCGATGTTATCGGTACCGGTGCCGGAGTCGGTGCCGTTACCGGTTGAACTGTCTGACGCGGTTCCGAGGGTGTCGATACCGCAAGGAGAGCCGCCAGACTGCGTTCAATAGCCAGGAATCTCTGGTCTATCGACGCTGCCGATGCCTGGATGTCAGTACCGGAGAAGACAGCCAGTACCCCAGAGCATGGCACCAGTAGTTCTGCCGAGGCCTCAAGAACATCCTGGAGCCCCGATAATGCTTTGGAAGCCGAAGCCTCCCGCCGGGGCAATTTTGCCGGTGCAGAATCCTCAAGGGCAATGCCAGAGGCATCTCGATGCTTAGAAGGAGATCTACCCTTTGAGGACCGGCTGGACTTATGTTTAGTTACCTGAGATCCACGGGAGGAAGAGGAAGCCCTGGAAGACGTCGATGCCACCGAAGCTGCATCAGAGGGAAACAGGGTACTGAGCTTAGCAGCTCGGTTCTGCTGACCTCTTTTAGACATCATGGCACAGGACATACAATCCGTGATGGAGTGGTCAGGACCTAAACATTTTAGACACCATTCATGGGTGTCGGTGACGGAGATGGTACCATCACATTGCACTTTTTGAAACCTGAAGCAGGTTTCTCCATTATAGGAAAAATGTTTGGGCCTAAGGCCCAAAATGGTGCATGCACCTGGGAAAAAACGGGAAAAAGTACTACGTTTTTTTTGTTTTTTAAAGAACAGAAATAAAGAGAGAAAAACTGGCGGTACCGGTAAAGCGTCGAGGAAGGCAGATGCGACCACAAAAAAAGAAAGTAATAAGGAAGAATTTTCTGTGGTGACAGGAACAACGACCTGCTGGCTGCGCGGAAAACGAAGAACTGGAGAGAGGCAGTTGGGAAAGGCGGGAAGGCAGCACGTAGGCGCTGTGGGATGCTCCAAAAGCTTTCTAACTGGACGCTGGGGAGCGTTCCCGCGCAGGCTCCGTCGGTACCGACGATACCCATATGTGAAGACTACATTCCTGCTTGTTCCTGGAGATCTATTTCATAGCCATGTGAAGTTTTGTGTATGCATCATTTTTATGGTGAAACAAAGTATTGATTGAAACAGAGCTCCTATTGCTGACGGGGCTCGAAACACGGTGCTGTGTTGTTGGACTAGGTTGGATTGGAACTGCCAATTGTTTGATTGCAGCTGGATTGCTGTATTGAATTTAACCAACAAAAATAAACTCCAAAATCAGTGTTTACTGTGAAATCAAACCAACAAAAATCACCTATGAAAGCAGAATCCCTCAAAACAAAACTAATATTTTTGTCGAATAGACCAACAGGAGAAGAGCATTTCTCACTCTCGAATGCTTGTAATATCCATTTTAATCAATTTAATTCAAAAATCAAAGCACACTTATCTCATTGGGTTAAACCAAGTGTTTCAAAATCCAATGAAGGTCACTTCCAAACTCATGTGATATGCACGTTTTGAGTCGATTAAAGACTCTGTATCAAGCACCAACAAGGAAGTATAATGAATTTAACAGCATTTCTATTTCAAACGCTCACAGGGATCGGTGATCATTTAACTAAAGTTAAGATTTTGGATTTACTTCTTTTTCTTTTTGTAATTTACTTTTTATTTGATTTTCAAAATAACCTTACAATAAAAAAAAAAAAGCCGACAGTGCTTACAAACTGCCCATCAATAAACCACTCAGTGTTCACCCCCCTTTCCACACTGTCTTACCCATCAGTGTACAATTTAACTGCCTTGACAACCTGCTGCAGTGATGCACTGCCATCCTCTATGTCTTCCATTTTGAATATATCATCTTCTATCTCTCCCTATCACTATGACCTTCCTCCTCCACCTTCACCCACTTTTCTCCCTTCCCTCCCTCACTCCCAAACCCTAATGCATCAGAGTTTTCCCTCCACCACTTTCTGTATATCCTCTTCCCTCCATTCCTCATACCAGTGCCACGTGTCTTTATAATCTCCTGTGTTGTGTCACCTAGATGCTACGACTGCACACAGACTTCATACCTGCTCCAATTTACACACCACCGCCCCCAAAGGTGGGACCTCTTTGTTCTTCCACCAGCCAAGAAGGGTCAATCGTGCGGTCACCACAGAATATCCAAGAAAATTGTCTAAGGCCCTATTTTCACTCCCTACTGCTTCATTTAGTGCCACCATGCCCGAGTCTAATGTGAGCCATACCTTGGTGATATCTCTGTAAAGCCACTCTGCTACTTTCCAAAAACTTTGTACTTTAAGGCAGCTCCAAATCAGGTGTAACAGATCTCTCCCCCCCCCCCCCCACCAACCCCCGCTGCACTCCTTCCAGCACTCACTTGAGCTTTCTGGATAGATAGCATGTAGCTTTACTGGAGTCCAGAACATGCACAAGCGTAATTTTAAACTATTTTCCAAGAACAAGGTTCCCGGGGACAAACTACATGCCCGTTCATAGATACCCTTCCACCATCCTTCATCCCAGGGGCCTGGTAACTCCTCCTCCCACTTCCTCTGACTTGATGACATTTCCCCATCTCTTGTGCTCAGCACCCAGTACAGCAGAGATATCAGACTTTTCTGTGTGTCCTTCTCCATCAGTTCCTAAAATGGTGTAGGTTTGACCTACAAATCTAGTCTGATCTCTTTCTGTTGCAGGGAATACCAGAGCTGTGCATAAGCATAGTGACTCTTCCTGTCTAAATCATATGTTTGCTTAAGCTCCTCAAAGGTTTTGACTGCTCCCCCCTCTTTCACCATTTGACCTATTCAGATCAGGCCCTTTTGGGCCCATTCCTCAAATACTTTCCCTTCTCACCCTGGCGAGAATGCCCCCATTCCCTGAATGAATGTTCATCTGGAATATCTTTTCCCCCCCCAAGAGATACCTTCTCCACTTTTTCCAGACTTGGAGAGTTAACTCTCTTTGAGATTATCGACCTCCACCCTTCTAGGGTTCTCCATCAGGTCCCAAATCAATGCCTCCAAATTTATCTATTTAAGACTAATATTTTTTCACTCAACGTGTAATCAAACTCTGGAATTCGTTACCGGAGGATGTAGTAAAAGCTGTTAGTGTAGCTGGGTTTAAAAAAAGTTTGGACAACTTCCCAGAGGAAAGGTCCATAAACCATTATTAAAGGGGACCTAGGAAATCCATTGCTTGCCCCAATACAAGCACTGTGGAACCTGTGTCTTTTGGGGAAACTGCTAGGTACTTGTTACCTAGATTAGCCACTGTTGGAAACAGGATACTGGACTTGACTGACCTTGGTCTGACCCAGTATGGCATATCTTATGTTCTTACCCTGCCACTCACTTCCATTTACACCCACTGTGGGGCATCGCCCCCCTCCCTCCAAGCAAACAAAGCACGCAGCTGTGCTGCAGCATAACAGATGGCCATACATAGTACCCCAGCCCACCTTCCTCCCTCCACTTATACTTGGTAGATCTTGCCACTCTGGGGACTTTCCCATCCCAGATATATTTCATTATCATGTTTTGAAACCTCTTTAGTTCCTCCAGGGGCACTGCACAGGGCAGGGATGTAAATAAGAATAGAATGCGTGGAAGCACATTTATTTTAACTACAGCTATGCGTCCCAGCCAAGTCAGGTGGAGCCCAGACCATTGAGAGAGGTCCCGCTTAGATTTTCTACCAGCGGTTTATAATTCCAGGACAAGGTTCTCAAGTAGGCTGCCTAATTGGATCCCCAAATATTGGAAGTGCTTATTTACCCACTTGAACAAAAAAAGCCCCCTCAGGCCATCCTTCAGTGCTCTTGGTAGTTAAAGCCCAGAATTTCGGTCTTACTCTGGTTTATTTTAGCTGTGCGGACATCGCCAATTTCCCACCCTATTCTCTCCTCTTTCTCCACCTCTAACTTCCTCAGGTTGCAATCATTCAAAAATGAGGTTCCCCCTTCTTGTATTCTTGATATTTCACTTTTATACAGGTTTTTGTAGTACTCGCTAAATACCTGGCTAATTCAGACGTGCAATGTACCATCTCCCCTTTACGGTTGTGAAGCTCTCCTATGAAGGCCGCTTGCTGCTTGGCTTTCAGCCGGCTAGCCAGTATCTTACCAGCCTTATTTCCCCCTTCAAAGTGTGTTTGCTGCAGCACTGCTAACCCATGTACTATTTCTTGGTCCTGCAATGCAATAAATAAATAAAAAATAAAACCTGCTCAATTCTCTCCGCAGTTTAATCAGTTCAGCAAATCACAGATGGATCAGTGTCACTCTTATGTCTTCCCTCTAACTCTATAATTTTCCCCGGGAGTTGCTTTTCAGATTTATCCCTCTCCCTCTTGGCCTGGGCTGCCAAGCTAATCAGATGACCTCTGGTGACAGCCTTTACCCCATCCCATACTGTGCCCAATGCTCCTTCTCCATTTAGATTAAAGTGGAGATATTCCAGTATATTTTTGCGTATCTGGTTTGCCTTTGTGTCGTCATCCAGCAGAGAGTCATTTAACTTCCAGAATTTAACCCCTTCATCTCTCTTTCCTATATCTAACATGATGCTAAATGGGGGCGTGATCTGTCCAGGTTATCGGCCCCTGCTCCACCACCCGAGCCTTTCATACCCAGCTCCCACTCCCCCAAATCATGTCCAATCTACTGTATATCCCATGGGTATGGGAATAAAATGTATATTTGTGCTCCCCTGGGTGCCAGCATCTCCAAATGTCCGCAAATCCGAGACATTCCTTAAGTTTCCTCAGGCCTTGCCAATCTTGTCGGCCCCCGCTCACATGTCCCCCCACTATTGTCCAATCTGAGATTACTGGTCAAATTAAAGTCCCCCCCAAGATAATTGGGGTACTTCCTAGCCCTTCCAACTCTTTTAGCATCCGCTCATAGAATGCCCCCTGGTGTTCATTAGGGCCGTAGACACTTATTATCCAGACCTCTTCCTCAGCCTCCCTTAGCCAAACCCTTACCCACCGTCCCCCTTTATCCTCACATTCTACCACTACTGCATGTTGACACATCTTTCGTACTATGATACCCACCCTCCCTTTCCGAGAGTTGCTCTTTGTCCTGCGAGGATCACTACCGGGTAGTACCTTGATGATAGCAGGTGCTCCTGTCCCACCTGCAGGTGTGTCTCTTGAACACAGATAATGTCCACATTAAAGCGCTTACCCTCCCTCTCCAGTAGGTGTCGTTTTCCCCATGTCTGGAGCCCTTTGGCATTTACTGTGGCCACTGTTAACTGTTTCCTATTCCAGTTCCCATTTTCCTTAATCCCCTTCCCCTCCTGCTCACCCCCTCCCATGATCCCCAGTCCCCCTTCCCTCCCTTACCCCCTTCCACCTCATAATCCAGAGGCGAATCAAGAATAGTGTGTCCCTTGCCTCCCCTGATCTTCCTCTCCCTGCCCCCTCCCTGCTAGTCCTCCAATTAAAACTCATTTCACTGTCCCCATTCCTATCCTTCCCTATCTACCCACTCTCGTGTTTTGCCCCCTCCCTCTCCACCAGTTCACCTCTAAAGTCATAGTGCAGTCATATTTATCAAATATTGTACATCTACAAACTTTTTTTTATCTTAGCAACATTTAGGTAACCCAACATACTAACTCACAACCAAATGAACAAGTAGGAACTCTTTCCCTCCGTCCCCCCCTATCAGTCTATTGGCTGACACATGGAACGCTGTCCCGATCAGCTCCCACTTTAGGTGGGCTGGGGGGCCTTTGCTGCCCTGTCTGTGCCCCTCTTTTCCACCTCCTGTCCTCCACTCACAATTCATTTTTCAGTTCCATGGTGCCTGCTCCTTAAATGTCCCACTCAGCATTTAGGTCCTTCTTAACATGTTACTCCCACCTTCTCCCTTTGTTCATGATGCTCCACCTCAGGCCTGCTCGTCTCCTGGCATTGTTTGTGCCCCTTCTCCGAGCTCGCCCACTCCCATTCCTGTCAGGCTGCTACTGCTTGTTGGTGTAGGCTAGCTTCTTTTAAAGCCTTGAGTACCGCTTCCATTGTGTACACCGCCATGTTTTCACACCCAGTGAGAATGAAAGCCCAAATGGATGCAGCCAGCAGTACTTTAAATCCATGCCCCAGAGAGCCTAAGAGATGGGTTTCATGGCTCTCCTCTGCTGTAGGGTCCCAGCTGACAAGTCCTCTTATATGGAAACTGGATATCCTTGCCAAGTGAAAGTTCCAAACCCTCTCATTTTTGCCGCTATGCACTCTTTGCGGCAAAAATGAGGGGTCTTGGAACTTTCACTTGGCAAGGATATCCAGTTTCCATATAAGAGGACTTGTCAGCCGGGACCCTGCAGCAGAGGAGAGCCATGAAACCCATCTCTCAGGCTCTCTGGGGCATGGATTTAAAGTACATTTTTGCCGCTAAGCACTCCTTGCCCTCACTTGGTTTGCAGCTTGTCGTGCTGTGAGGGCTTGTGTGCATCAGTGATGCTGAGAGCTAAACTATCGGTAGTTTAACTACTCGCAGGGTCTCCCAAGATGGACAGGTCTCAGCTGAGGTGCCAGACCAAGAGAAACCACCCATCTGGGCAGCAGCAGACTGGATAGTGTTGACGGTGGAGGATCACATCTCTGCGACAACGGCAACACCACCAAACCTAAACTGCGCGGAGGAAAGGCCTGGCAATCTACTTCTGTATCTTGCCATGAAAACCCAATGGATAGTTACAACAAAACAAATTGTGCTATAGTGCTGGAAGATGAGACCCCCAGGTCGGAAGGCACTCAACTAGCTACTGGGGAAGAGCTGAAGACTTTTCAGAGTAAAGCCAGCATTTATGATGTGGTTGGATCAAAGCCCTCGGGACGTCTGACTGCTGATATAGCTGCGCATGAAATGAGAGTCAGAAGCTGTAAAGATGTCTTACACATTGGAACATGGAACGTACAAAGCATGAACCAAGGGAAGTTGGAGGTGGTCAAGAATGAAATGGAACGTGTACAACTTGATCTGTTGGGTGTCAGCAAACTGAAATGGACTGGCATCGGGCACTTTGCATCAGATGATCACATGGTCTACTATGCTGAAAATGAAAGACAAAGAAAAAATGGTGTTGCATTTATAATAAAGAAGAAACTTGCAAGAACTGTAATGAAATACAATGCAGTCAGTGAACGCTTAATCTCTATTTGTCTACGAGGAATGCCTATCAACACAACTATAATTCAAGTATATGCCCTAACAGCTGCAGAAGAGAATGAAATTGAAGAGTTCTATGAAGAAGTACAAGCTGAAATTGACAGAACATGCAAACAGGATATCCTGATAGTCATGGGTGACTGGAACGCAAAAGTTGGCAACAAAGAAGAAGGCAAAGTAGTTGGAAAATATGGACTTGGCAATAGAAATGAAGCTGGAGAAAGACTGATAGAATTCTGCAAGAACAACGGTCTATTCATCTCAAACACCTTCTTCCAGCAACACAAGCGGCGACTGTACACATGGACTTCATCCAATGGATTGTATAAAAATCAAATTGACTACATCTGTGGAAGCCAACGATGGAAAAGCTCTGTAACATCAACAAAGACAAAATCTGGAGCTGACTGTGGTACAGATCATCAACTACTAGTATGCAAACTCAAGCTAAAGTTGAAAAATAGCAAATCACTCATGAATACAGCAAAATATGACCTTGAGAATATACCACTGGAATTTAAAGACTGCCTGCAAAATCGATTTGCTGCTTTAGATACAAATGACAGAGCTCCAGAAGGGTTATGGAATGACATCAAGAAGGTTGTGTTGGAAAAAAGCGAGAAGTCTCTACAAAAGGTGAAAAAGGCAAAAACGGCCAAAATGGATGACGGAAGAAACTCTGAAAATTGCCCAGAAACGCAGAGAAGCTAAAGCCAGAGGAGAAAGAAAGACAATCGCAGAACTCAACAGAGATTTCCAACGTGCAGCAAGACAGGACAAGGAAAAGTACTACAATGACGTATGCAAGGAAATAGAAGCAGAAACTATAAGAGGAAGAACAAGATCGGCTTTCCTAAAGCTACCAGAGTTAAAGAAAAAGTTCCAGCCTCGGATTGGAATGTTACAAGATGCTCAAGGTTCTATGGTGAATGATGCTGAGAAGATCAAGAAAAGGTGGAAGGAATATACAGAGTTTTTATCTGATAAAGATCAAGTGGACCATCAGCCATTTCAACCTGTACCTTATGATCTGGAACCATTTGTGATGAAAGAAGAAGTTGAAGCAGCATTGAAAGCCTTATCAAAGAACAAAGCACCAGGCATTCATAGCATTCCCATAGAAGTATTACAGCAATCTGATGCAGCTGTTACCATACTTACAAGGCTCTGCCAAGAAATATGGAAGACAACATCATGGCCAACTGACTGGAAAAGATCTGTGTTTATACCAAGAAAGATGAGCCAACTGACTGTGGAAATTATCGCACAATCGCTCTGATCCCACATTCCAGCAAGATTCTACTAAAGATTATTCAAAAGAGACTACAACCATACCTGGAACAAGAACTACCTGAAGTGCAAGCAGGGTTCAGGAAAGGGCGAGGAACGAGAGACATCATTTCGGATGCGAGATGGATCCTTGAAAAGACTAAAGAATACAAAAAGGATATCTATTTGTGCTTTATCGACTATAGCAAGGCTTTTGACTGTGCAGCAACACTACTACCTTCGCCAACTAAACACACACTCATTCCATCCACATACACAAATTCAACACACCTCATTAGTAAATACCTTTATGTTAAATGTTACTTTTATTGTAATGTCTAAACATTGTCTAAATGTCTAAATACTGTTACATAACTGTGCTGTCTAAATGATTACACGTACCCTAATGTTAAATGTAACCCTCCAATTGTGATGGGACGTGACCACCTTGATTGAAGGAAAATGTGGCATACAAATCTGTCTAAATAAATAAACCATGAGAAACTCTGGGCCACATTAAGAAGCATGGATATACCAGAACACCTGATCGTTCTCTTGCACAATCTGTACATTGATCAAGAAGCAGCAGTTTGAACGGAACAGGGAGAAACAGAATGGTTTAAAATAAGCAAAGGTGTAAGACAAGGCTGCATACTTTCCCTCTACCTGTTTAATTTATATGCTGAACAAATCATCAGAGAAGCAGGATTGTATGAAGACAACAGAGGTGTGAAGATTGGTGGAAGACTCATCAACAACCTTCGCTATGCGGATAATACCACATTACTGGCTGAAAGTGAAGATGATCTGAAACATTTGCTTCTCACGATCAAAGAACATAGTCTCAAAATGGGCCTGCACCTTAATATTTATTTATTTATTTATTTATTCACATTCTCTTATATACCGCGCTATTCCGCATCAGTGAGGTTTACATTGAACAAACTGAAATTACATTGAACAGGGCATTATAACTTGGAGATAACTATTTTACAAGGAACATGAGCTATGGAGGGTTAAGTGGCTTGCCCAAGACCACAAGGAGCACCTGTGGGACTAGAAACCCCAGTCCTTCCGGACCAAGGTTGCTGTCCTCTAGTGGGATTTGAACCCCTGACCTTCCGGCCTGAAGTACCTTGTCCCAACCACTAGGCTACTCCTCCACTCCACTTCTTTAATGTAAAGAAAACAAAGATCATGACAACTGGCATAATCAACAGGTTCATCGTTGAAGGAGAAGAAATTGAAATCGTGAACAACTTTAACCTACTTGGATCAACTATCAATAAAGAAGCAACAAGCAGTCAAGAAATCAGACGACGCATTGCTCTTGGCAGAATGGCAATGAAAGACCTAGATAAGATTCTCAAGAGCAGAGATGTCTCTCTCCATACAAAGATTCGACTTGTTCAAGCCATGGTATTTTCAATAACATCATATGGATGTGAAAGCTGGACAGTGAAAAAGATAGACAGGAAGAAAATTGATGCCTTTGAATTATGGTGCTGGCGGCGAATACTGTGTATAACATGGACTGCCTGAAGAACAAACCAGTCGGTACTAGAGGAGAACAAATCTAAGCTTTCTTTAGAAGCTCAGATGACAAGACTTCACCTTTCATACTTTGGACACATCATGCGAACAGAGAGATCATTAGAGAAAGACATCATGCTTGGAAGATAGAAGGTCAATGCAAAAGAGGAAGGCCAGCAATGAGATGGATCGATACAATAACAGCAGCTACGGGTACCAATCTGTCAACAATGAGCCACCTGACTGAAGACCAAACACAATTTAGGACAGTTATCCAGAGGGTCGCCATGAGTCAACTCCGACTCAACAGCACTTAACAACAACAACAACAAATGCACTCCTTGAGTTTGTATTCCTTCATGCATAGGATGATGTCTCTGGGTCTATTGGTTCTTGGCGGACCCAGCGCTCGATGTGCTCTGTCCAACAGTATTTCACCGAGGGCAACCTCCTCCCCTCCCTTTTGCAATACCTTAGAACAGACTGCTGCTGCAATTTTTGCACTATCTTTGAACTTCGAATCCTCAGGCATGCCTCTGTTGTGCAAGTTGTTCCTCCAGGACCTATTCTCAAGGTCCTCTAGTTTGTATTGGAGTCTGTCCTGCCACTCCTCTCCTTTAGCTATCCGTTTTCCATTACCTCCTGTTGTTGTTCTAATTCCTGCAGTCTATTTGCATGCTCTCCCGTCCGATGCATCAGTTCTGCAATCTCCTCCTTCATAATCTCAATGAGCTCTCCAAGCTCCATCTTAACTGTCTGCACCTCCATTTTGATTTCCTTGAACCATTCCTGCATCTCTGCTCAGGTTATGCCCTGAATGGTACTATCTCCTTTTTCAAGGTTATCTGTGAGTGTCTCCATCCCCCGCGCTAACCATCTCTTCAGGCTACTGCTTATCACTCACTGCCATGTTGCTCGCTCCGCTGCCCCCACTCACGCCTGAACAAGCATACTCCCGCAGGTCCACTGCTTTCTCCAGGAACAAGCAGGAAGTCAGTCCTCACATATGGGTGACGTCGACACCGACTGAGCCCTCGCAGAGCACTTCCCCAGCTTTCAAAGAAAGCCTTTGGGAATGCCACCACAAATGCGTGGTCCCCTTCCCGCCCAAGGATGCCATCTTACTCAGTCTCCCTTTTTCCACGGAGCCCTTCGGATGTGCGCCTCGTCCCTGGAAAAAGTTTGCCTTTGTTCCAACCAGTTTATGTTTATGTTCTACTGGCCCTCGCCGGTCCTCTTCCCGCTTCCCGAGCACCTCTGCTTCGGCCCTGGCCTGTTTTTTTTTTTTGTCTTTTTTCAGTTTTACTGCACTTCGCACCTTTTTTAACCATTGGCTGCATCGAGGGTCTTCGACCTCGCAGGGGTCCTTTTTGCCCCAATGGCTTCCGGTTTCAAGAAATGCAATAGATGCTCCAAAAACAAGTCGCTCACGGACACCCATGACTGTTGTCTCAGTTGCCTAGGAGCCGACCATGACCCGCAGCTATGCTCCCTCTGTAAGAAGATGTCCTCCAAGGCCACCCAGAGTCGTAAGCAGAAGCGGGATGATCTCTTCTGTAAGGCAGCCCCGGTATCCCCGGTAGCCTCTTGCTGTTTGGCCCCGCAAGTTCTGAAGTCTCTAAAGGCTCCTTCCCGGGCCCGGCAGCCTGAACACGAGCGGAAGAAGAAGAAGGCCTCTAGGATTCTGTTGGGGGTGCCATACAAGCATGAGAGGTCACGCGCCCGGTCTCTTAGCCCCCCTCGGCAGTCTCTAGAGTTGGAGAGGGAGTGGCCCAGTAAGGTACCTCGAACCGATACAGAGGCCTCCAGCGAAGACGCCCAGTCTCCCAAGTGTCGTCCTGGCGAGGACCCCCCTCTCCTCCTGACCTGGTCACGTCGGTGTCGCAGAGCCTCACTCCCAAGTGGGAGGCCTGGATGCTGGCCTTGGAACACAGTGTTTCTGCGTTCCTCGCTGCCCAGCAGGCGCTGATGCCCAGCCCCGCCAGCACGCGCCTCGAGATCACAGGAACCTCGAGGACTCCCTGGGCCGCCGTTGTGACTTCCGAGAGCCTGAAACTTTGTGAGGATCCTCGGCGCAGTTCTCAATCTCTGTCCCGCTCCTCAGGCGTGAGATCTTCACGGGTGAGCACTTCTGGCTCCAGGCAAGTTTTGGCCTCAGAGACCCGGCACGGGTCACCGATCCGTCTGGAGCCACCCGACCTTGAGTCCTCTATAAACTACTCAGACTGGGACTCCGATGGAGAGACCTCCCTGGAGACTCGGTCCCACCAGGACCTCTCCTCTGACCCTTCCCCGCCTACCCTGAGGCGGCAGTCACCCCCTGAGGACACCTCCTTCCTGGAGTTCGTCCGGGATATGGCACAGGCCCTAGCACTCACTACTGAGTCGGAGGAGGAACCCCGCACCGAGGAGCTCGATATCTTGCAATACGAAGCTCCTCCGAGGGAGGCTCTCTTGGTGCTGGTTCCTCTCATTCTAAACAGTCTCCTACTCTGCACGTGGGAGACCCCAGCCTCTGTCCCAATTGTGAGCAAGCATCTGAATGCTTGCCATGTGGAAGCTCAAGAGCCTGAAGACTCATTCTTCCATCCTGCCAGGCAGGGAGTCTCGTACTCTCTACGCCCTTGGTCGCAAGGCTTATCAGGGCTCCACACTGTCATACCGCATCCAAGTTTACCAATTATATATTGGAATGTTCATCCGTGACCTCGCTAAGGAGCTCGGAGGCTTTGCGGCAGGCCTCGATGGAGACCATCTCTGATGCTATCAGGCCCTCTCAAAGTCCACTGGGGAATGCTCGAAGTACCTCTCACAAACAACGTATGATGGCTTCGAACTTCCGCCCGGGTGGCAGCAGCTGGCATTGGAGCCCGCCACCAGGCTTGGCTCTAGTCCTCGGACCTGGAACAGTGGGTCCAGGAGAAGCTGCTGGATGTCCCTTGCCTTGGGAAGCAGCTATTTGGCAAGCCCATGGAGGATAAGGCCGCGGAGATCAAGACAGAGTACATGACTCGTACTCACCTCTCCCAGAAGACTTCCTCCCTCCCCAGGAAGAAGCAGCAGAACAAGAAGCCCTTCTTCCAATGAAAGGGGCTCCTGTACAGGGGCTACCCAGCCTATTCGCCGGCGTCAACCCCCGTTTAGGGCCAGAACAAGTCTATGGTCCTTGCAAGCTGAAGGGCCCTAAGACCCAACCCCCAGCTCCGGCACAGCCAGCCTCGGGGTTTTGATGCCATCAGCATAGCCCCTCATCCTCTGACAGGGCGACTATTTGTTGGAGAACATCTGGTCCATTTCTCCCACAGGTGGGAGTCCATCTTTACCGACTCCTAGGTTCTCCAGGTCATTCAGGAGGGCTATCGCCTCCATCTGGATTAGGCCCCTCCCCAGTACTTTCCTGGGGAACCATGCACCAGGCCCTCCTGAGTCAGGAACTCACAGGCCTCCTCGAGGATGGTGCAGTAGAACCAGTCCCACTGCAACTCCGAGGATGGGGATTTTACTCCCGATACTTCCTCGTCCCGAAGCGGACAGGGGGCCTTTGGCCCATCCTCGACCTGCGGAACCTAAACAAGTTCCTGGTGTGGGAGAAGTTAAAGATGCTCTCCCTTGGAACGTTACCGCCCTACCTCCAGCAGGGCGACTGGCTATGCTCCTTGGACTTAAAGGATGCTTACGCTCACATCCTCGTCCATCCCAAACACAGGAATTACCTCCGCTTCATGGTTCAGGGAAACCATTACCAGTACAGGGTATTTCCCTTTGGCCTTGCGTCTGCCCCACGGGTCTTCACGAAGTGCCTGGCCGTGGCTGCAGCCCATCTGCAGCTACAGGGCATCTTCATCTATCCGTACCTAGACGGGGGGGGGGGCACGGCCTCCGAAGCCAGACAAGCCACGGACCGCACCATTTGCCTCTGGAGCATCTGGGGGTTGTGATCAATTACCCAAAGTCCCACCTCACTCCAGTTCAGTCTCTGGAGTTCATCGGGGCTCGCATGGCTTTTCTCCCTCAGGACAGAGCGGACCGCCTCATGCCCCTGGCATCCGAGGTGTGGTGCCGCGGCTCCGTCCCAGCACAGATGATTGCTTCGCCTTCTCGACCACATGGCCTCCACAGTCCATGTCATGCCCAACGCCCGTCTCAAAATGCGGGCAAAGCAGTGGTGCCTCAGGGCTCAATCGACCTGCCGCCTCCAAGACCCTATCTCAGTCTTTCCCAGCACGGTGGAGTCTCTGGCTTGGTGGCAGGAGTTTCGGAACCTGCTTCGTGGTATGCCCTTCCAAGCCCCAGCGCATCAGGTGGTCTTGATCATGGATGCCTCCCTGGTGGGCTGGGGAGCTCACTGCGAGAGACGGCACACTCAGGGGTCCTGGTCCCTCAAGGAGTCACGGCAGCAGATCAACCTGCTGGAACTCCGGGCAATTTGCCTCACTCTCTGGGTTTTCAGGGACCACTTGCAGCACCGAGTGGGGCTGGTCCAAAACGGACAACCAGGTCACGATGTTCTATGTGAACAAACAGGGGGGCACCAGCTCCTACAGCCTCTGTGTGGAGGCGATAGCCCTATGCTCCTTCGCAGTGAGCAAGGGCATGACCGTCCAGGCCACCTACCTCCTGGGCCAGGACAATGCATTGGCGGACTGACTCAGCAGGGTCCTCCAGCCGCATGAGTGGTGCCTCTGTCCCCGAACGGCACAGCACCTCTTTCAGCATTGGGGGACTCTGGATCTGGACCTCTTTGTCAGACCGGCGAACTCGCATCTTCCTCAGTTCTGCAGTCCCCTCCCGCACCGGATCAGGGTAGCCCCCGATGCCTTCCTCATCTCATGGGACATGGGGTTGCTATATGCCTTCCCCCCCACACCCCTCATTGCCCAGACCATTCTCATGGTCCAACGGGACATGGCTTTGATGATTCTCATAGCCCTGAGGTGGCCCAGACAGCCTTGGTTCCCCCTGCTGCTCCATCTCTCGATGGAGCCTCCGGTCCCACTTGGGTACTCACCAGCGCTGCTGACGCAAGAGGAGGGTCTGCTTCTTCATCCCAATTGGAAGTCCCTGTCCCTCACAGCTTGGTGGCTAAGCGGGTCACTCAAGTCTCCTACCATCTCCCCATGGAGATCAAGGACATTTTTCTAGCCTCGCGGAAGGACTCGACCAGACGAGCTTATGCCTTCAAGTGGCGTTGGCTCTCGGTTTGGTGCTCGGAGCTCCAAGCGGACCCATTTTCATGCCCTACCGGTCTTGCAGTACCTGCTCCACCTCTCACAGTCCGGGCTGAAGTCTAACTCGGTCAGGGTTCACCTGAGCGCCATCTCAGCGAACCACCACCCTCTTTCGGGGTTACCGCTTATCTCTCGTTTCATGCGAGGCCTGCTTCTTTCCAAGCTCCCCACCTACCCTTCATCGGCAGAATGGGACCTCAATGTGGTCTTCACGCAGCTGACTAAGCCGCCCTTTGAGCCCATGGCTACCTGCCCACTACGGCATCTGTTGTGGAAGGTGGCCTTCCTGGTGGCTGTCACCTCCATCTGGAGAGTCAGTGAACTCCAGGCGCTGATGGCTGAGGTCCCATACATGAGGTTCTATAGGAACCAGGTGGTCCTGCATACTCACCCTAAATTCGTTCTGAAGGTTGTCTCGTATTTTCATCTCAGTCAAGAGATAGTGCTGCCCACCTTTTTCCCAAAGCCCCACACTGACTGGGCATCGGCGATTCTCCACACACTGGATTGTAAAAGGGTTCTCTCTTTCTACCTTCAGCAGACTCGGGCCCCAGCGCAGGTCTGGGCAGTTTTTTGTTTCCTTCAAACCCAGCCGATTGGGGCTGGCAGTCACCAAGCGTACCTTGTCCATCTGGGTGGCAGACTGCATCGCTTTTGCCCAGGCCCAGGCCGGGATTCCCCTGGAACGTTGAGTCACGGCTCACAATGTCTGAGCGATGGTGACATCTGTCACTAGTCTGTGCTTAGTGCCACTGGCAGACATCTGCCAGACCGCCACCTAGTCTTCCACTCACACCTTCACGGTGCATTACTGCCTGGAGAGGGAGTCCCATTGGGACACTGCCTTCGGCCAGGCTGTACGCCGTAATTTGTTCGGAGTTTAAGCAACTCCTGCCCTCCGACCCTTCTTGTTCCGGCTACTGGGAGCGTGGCCATCTATAAACCCGGGGTCCTTGGGCTGCCTTCAGCTTTCACTGGCAACTGCTCACGGCAATGCCATGCCTTTTTCTACAGGTCCTCGGTAGCCAGTAGCTAGGGAGTCCCCATATGTGAGGACTGAGATCCTGCTTGTTCCTGGTGAAAGTGTAGTTACTCACCTGCAACAGGTGTTCTCCAGGGACAGCAGGAATCAGTCCTCACAACCCTTCCTCTTCTCCTTGGAGTTGCTGTATATTTTTGCCATCTTCTTGAAAGGGCTATAGCTATGGCACCTGACTAAGATGGCACCCTTAGGCAGGAAGGGGACCACACATGCATGGTGGCATTCCCAAAAGCTTTCTTTGAAAGCTGGGGAAATGCTCCACGCGGGCTCCGTCGGTGCCGACATCACCCATATGTGAGGACTGATTCCTGCTGTCCCTGGAGAACATCTGTTAACAGGTGAGTAACTATGCTTTCCACCTTGTCGCCATTGTGCCCCCACCAGCGAGATTTCTCTGGGGCCGTGTAACTGCCCCTCTGAGGTGCTGTTTGGAATTTTTTCTATCATTATTGATCAGGAATGATGCCGGAGCAAATAGCTCAGGCAGCCATAGTGCTGGGTGACGTCACTTCCTCTTATTTCTTTTTCAATTTATATTTGTGTTTACACAATTTTGGTGGTTGATGACCACATTTTAAAGATTAAAAGGATATGTTTGTTTTTCGGAGGGTTTTTACTCTGCATAACAAATGTTCCAACTTTAATTTATAACATATATTGCTCTTTATTTTGATCTGACCTTATTTACTATTTTATTTATTTATTTACTATTTTATTTTTTAAATTAGTATTTAGCTCATATCTTTCCGGAATAGTTCAAGGCGAGGTACATTCATTATTGTGTGGCTAGGAACAGAAGTTGTATTTCCTTATCATCCCTGCAGTCCATTCCAGACCAGTGGATTGTCACGCTCATCAACAGCTTGGAAAATGAGTATGCCAGCTCTTGATGACATCACGATAGATAGGCAACTGGCACCACCTACCTGCCTCAGTATTCTCTGTCTCCAAGCAGCTGGAGAAGCGTGGTTCTTGGTATTTGGACTCACTGTGGAGTGACAAATAAGAAAGATTAGGTTTTTATTGCTGAAATTCAATTGATTGTCCATCTCTGAAGAAGCGGTTCCAAAAAACCGCCCAATATACTGTTTTCAACAGTGGCCAACCCAGGTCACAAGTGCTTGGCAGGTACCCAAAGTCCACAGCTTGTCCACAGTCCAATGCTTGTTCTGGGGTAAGCAGTGGATTTCCCGGATCCTCTTTAATAACGGTTTATGGACCTTTTCTCCAGGAACTTGTCCAAATCTTTTTTAAACCCAGCTACAATAACAGCTTTTACTACATCCTCTGGTAACGAATTCCAAAGTTTGATTACACATTGAGTGAAAAAATATTCTCTCTTATTAGTCTTAAATGGGTTACATTTGGCTTCATTGCATGTCCTCTAGTCTTTCTACTTTTTGATGGCGTAAACAACCAATCTACATTAACCCATTCCACTCCATTCATTAATTTATAGACTTCTATTATATCTCCTCATCCTTCTCTTTTCCAAGTCGAAGAGCCCTAACCTTTTAAGCCTTTCTTCATAAGAATATCCTTCCATCCCCTTTACAATTTTGGTGGCTCTTCTCTGAACCTTTTCTAATTCTGTTATATCCCTTATAAAGATACGGCGACCAGAATTGCATACAATATTCAAGGTAGGGTCGAACCATTGGGAGCACACTGAGTCTGCAGTGGCTGTCGGGACTGCACCACTAGGCCTCATGCTGCACTGAAAAGGAGGAATCACCACCATTTTTGAGACTCCTGCTTCATTACAGGAGGGACTCTCTGGGCAGACTCTGGATGCTGGGGGCGACCTTTCTTCACATTTCTTTATTTTTCTCGGCTGCCACCCTTCTTGTTTTTTTTTTTTTTTAATACTTTTAACAGGAAAGGAACACTATGCCCGCAAAGACAATGTACATAGCCTGCGGGGCCCGTTGAGGCTCTGTTTCTGCTGCAGCTGTGAAGCAGAGTCCCGATTAGTAGAAGCAGACCTTGCAAGGGACTGGAATAAAGGAACCATGAGAGGGGTGTCCTCTGGAGGGTCAGAAGTCCCTACTCAGATTTCTGCTGGACCCCACTCTCCTGCTGTTTTGGCGGGAACAGCAGCCATTTTAGAGAAGACAGACAATTCTCTTCTGCCATTACCTGAGGCCTGAGACATCGAGAATTTATCTCCTAGACCTTCAACATTCAAGGCAGCGCTTTTAGAAGAGGTCTCTGGGGGGTTTTCGCTCCCAGAGTTTATCCTTCTCATTCACAAGGCCTTCTGCATGAAGCAGCGGGTGGGGGCGGGCCCCCCAGAGGCTCAGGCAAGGGATAAGAAGAGGGGGTTGCCTGATACCCTACCAACCAAGAAGGCAGATGGTGAGCCAGGACCCTCCAAGAGATGCCTGGAGAGTGACCTGTGGGAGGACACAATTTCAGTCCACTTGGAGGATTCAGATGACCTGGAGGCAGGGGCAGATCTGGGAGTTGAAGAGATGGAACTTGAAGGTGGTGGGATCCTGCAGGGGGAGGACTCCTAGATTGTGCATGGGTTTCGCCAGGAGGAGTTGGCTGCGCTGATCTCCCATTCCCTTGGGGTACTTAATGTTCCCCAGAAGGCTTCACTGGAGGAACCACCCTTAGAAGATCCCCTGTTCCAGGCCATCAGGAAGTCACAAATGGTGTTTCCACTTCAATGAGTAATTAAACAAATGATACAGGATGAGTGGGACGTTCCAGAGGTAGGCCTAAAGGCTACGCGGATTATGGCCCGCTTGTACCTATTGCCAGAATAGGAAAAAGAGCTTCTACACTTGCCAAAGGTGGATGCAGTGGTGTCCACAGTTACCAAAAAGACCACCATGCCCGTGGAGAGCAGCACGGCCCTTAAGGATGTACAGAATCAAAGGCTGGAGACCTTGTTCAATCAGGCATTTGACATTAACACCCTGTCCCTGCAGGCGTCCATCTGTGAGGCCTTTGTGGCCCGAGCATGTCTATACTGGACACAAGGAATTTTGGAAGGCGCTGGATACTTCTGGCAGCCACCTCCAGAGGCGGCTAAACTGGAATCCAGAGTGGCAGATGTGTTTTATGATCTTATTTGGGACTTGTCTAAGAGCATGGCCTCATTGGTGGCTGCTCAGTGGTACCTGTGGTTGCGAAATTGGTCGGCGGATGTTTCATCCAAATCCTGTTTGAGTAAGCGCCCCTTCAAGCTCTTGTTTGGGGAAGCTCTGGACAAGTTGGTGAAGGGAGAGTTGAAGGGAGGTAGGCTCCCCGAGGACAAGCAAAAGCCTGTTCGGTCAGTGGCTCCTGTGCAAGGTCAGTCATGAGATTTTCGTTTACGAGTAGTTTGGTTTGCGTCTCTTTCCCTCCCGGGGTCAGGTCTTTCAGCGTTTGAGGATCCAGTCGAGGCTTCTACACCCTGCCCTCCTCCACAGCTAAGACGCCACAATGAAGCGAGGGGGGCCCGAGATGAGGTAGTTCTTGTGGTGGGTTGGCTGTGGGAGATTTACTCCACCTCTGCCCAGATCACAGCCAACCAGTGGGTACTAGAGATCATTAGTGAGGGTTTGTTCAACCGCTTGCAGATGCTTTTGTGCGGTCTCCCTGCAAGACATCCCGCAAACTCAGAGCAGTGCGGGACATTCTGCTATGCCTGCTACAGTTAAACGCAGTGGTGGAGGTTCCTCCTGACTGGTGCGGTTATGGTTGATACTCCATATACTTCATGGTCCCGAAAAAGGAGGGCTCGTTCAGGCACATATTGGATCTCAAGTACGTAAATAGTTATCTGAAGGTCCCCAGATTTCACATGGAAATGCTGTACTCCATCATTGTGACCATCAGAGGAGAGTACTTGATGGCACTCAATCTCATAGAAGTGTATTTACACATCCTGATCAAGACTGAGCATCAGCGATTCCTGTACTGATGGGACACTTCCAGTTTCGGGTGTTGACGCTTGGCTTGGCAACCACCCCCCGCACCTTCACAAAGGTCATGGTGGTGGTCGCCGTGGCCCTGCGTCCAGAAGGCATTTTGGTGCACCTCTACCTGGACGATTGGCTGGTTCACACAAAATCCATGGAGGAGAGAAGAAAGGCCACGGAGTGCGTAATCAAATGTCTGCAGCAGCTCGGCTGGGTGGTCAGTTTTGACATTTGTAGCCATTGCAGGATTTGGTGTACTTGGGAGCCTGGTTCCAGACGAACAGCTGACAGATGTCCTTGCCTTTAGCCAGGATGCCAACACTGTAGAGTCAGGTCCAGCAGTTCCTCAAGATGGTGACCCTGATGGCCTGGCATTATCTTGGAGGTCAATAGCAGCGTCAATAGAGTTGGTCCCCTGGGCGCGAGCACACATGCATCCATTACAGAGGCTCTGTTGTGGAGGTAGTCTCCACAATGGTACCCACTTGCGAGGAAGTTGCCGTGCACCAGGTCCACTTGGATAGCCCTCTGGTGGTGACTGCACCAAGACAAACTGCTTGCGGGAATGCTGTTGGGAGCACTGCTATGGGTTCCCCTGACTACGAATACCAGCCTCACAGGATATGGAGAACATTGCAAAGCCTGCATAGCGCAAGGACGCTGGATGATGGAAGAGAGCTTGTGGCCTATCAACCGGTTGGAGATGAGAGCAGTGTTCTTGGCTTTGCAGAAGTTTCAGAGTTTCCTTCAAGGAAAAGGAAGTAAGAGTGTTCTTGGACAATGCCACCACGGTGGCTTACATCAATCAGGGGAGCATGGGAAGCGTGCAGCTGGAAGAGGAAGTGGACCAGATATTGCAGTAAGCAGAGGCGAATTTGCAAGCAATCTCTGCCACGCATGTGACCGGCAGGGAGAATGTGGCAGCTGACTATCTCAGTTGGTATCACATATACCCAGGTTAGTGGACACTCAACGTGGCGGTCTTTGCTCAGTTGGTCCGACGCTAAGGCCAGCCCATCATGGATTTAATGGTGACCTTAGAGTTGGTGAAGGTGGCCCACTTCTAAAGCAGATGACGAGAGTGGATATCCGAAGGGCTGGATATGGTAGTACAACCATGGTCCGCAGATGGGCTGCTGTACGTGTTTCCACCATGGGTGCTCATCAGGCATGTGGTACAATGGATTGAGGTCCATCGAGGGCAGGTGATACTGGTGGCTCCCAACTGGCCAAGGAGGCTGTGATATGTGGATCTGATTTGGCTGGAGGTGGACTGACTGTGGTACCTGCTGGCGCAGCCCAACCTGCTGGTGCAGGGGCCTGTTCTCATGCCTCAGGTGGATCAATTCTAACTTACAATCTGGCTCTTGGTTCTCATCATCTGTGATCATGACTCTTTTGAAGGCATGCAAGCGATCCACATCATTGGCGTCTGTCAGAATGTGGAGAGTTTTTGAGGTCTGGTGATTGGAGCATGGCTGTCGGCCCCTATCTGCTTCTGTGCTGGATGTTCTGGCCTTCTTACGAGCAGGGTTGGATAAAGGCCTGGCATATAATTGTCTCAGAGTACAAGTAGTGGCATTAGCCTGATATTGGGGAAGAGTCCAAAGTCAGTCCCTGCCATCACATCTGGATGTCATATGGTTCCTTTGGGCAGTGAAGCACATTCGTCCACTGGTGAGAACCCTGGTTCCCCCATTGGAACCTCAATCTTATATTATTGGCATTAACAGAGGCGTCATTTGAACCAATAGGTGTTTCAACCCTGAAGGATCTGATGTTGAAGACAGTGTTTTTGGTGGCGATCTGTTCAGCTCGGCAGATCTCGGAGCTTCAGGTATTGTTGAGTCAAGAACAGTTTCTTTTCATGTCCAAAGAAAAGGTGGTTTTGAGGCCAGTGCCCTCCTTTCTGCCCAAGGTGGTCTCGGACTTCTACCTCAAATCAACCAGTGATGCTCCCGGTGTTCCCGGGGAGGAGAACTGCAGCAGAGGAGCCCCATCTTCATTTGCTAGATGTTCATCACATGCTACGATGCTACCTGAGGCGGATGGAGCTGTTCCAGAAATTGGATCATTTGTTTGTCCTATTTGGCGAACCATGAAGGGGACAGGCAGCTTCTAAGGTGTTGATTTCCAGGTGGGTATGCGAGAATATAGCCTCAGCATATTTGTTGAGAAGAGAGTTGCCCAAGGGGTTGCGGGCTCATTCTACCCAGTCACAAGTGGCATCATGGGCGGAGGCTAGCTGAGCTCCACCGCTGGATATTTGTAAGGCCACTTAGTTGTCCTCGCATATCTTTGTGAAGCATTATTGCCTGGATGTGCAGGCGGTGTGGGATGCGAGGTTTGGGGGGGTATTGTTATGGTAAATCCCACTGGTCTGGACTGGACTGGACTGGAGGGACGATAAGGAAAGTGAAATTAGGACTTACCTGCTAATTTGTTTCTTTGAGTCCCTCCATTCTAGTCCAGAACCCTCCCTCTCATCTGCAAACACATACACCATGGGTCTTGGCGATCCCGGGATTGAAGAATACATCTTTATTGAGTAGAGGCTGGGATACAGTGATAAGCTAGCTGTGGAGTGGGACTCCTTTTGGGGGGTACCTCTCCGTACTTCTGAAAAAAAATAAAATAAAAACAAAGGAACAGAAACAAGGAGCGATCATTTAGGTTTATTTTATTTTAGCTGTATTTCTTGATGTGTGTGGTTTAGCTGTATTTCTTGATGTGTGTGGGGGGTTTAATTTGTGGGGCAAAGATTGCCATTGATTCTTAATTGTTGCTTGTGAGTTCTGCTTTGTCAGTAGAATACTGAGGCTGGTAGGTGGTGCCAGCTGCCTATGTATCGTGATGTCATCAAGAGTTGGCATGCTCAGTCTCCAAGCTGCTGATGAGGCATGGACTGGAGGGACTCAAGGAAAGCCAATTAGCAGGTAAGTCCTAATTTCACCTTCTTGACTGTTAGCCACAAATTCCTAGAAAACCTTGTTGGCTTAAGATAAATGAAGTTCATGTTCATCCTATTAGTCCATGCCAGTTTTTGAACATTAATTTAAGATGTGAGAAGCACTGATTTACTTCAGGTCTTCAGTCACAATTGTTTGAGATATCAATGAGTGCATGGCATTCATGAGTGTCAATTCACTGATACCCATTAAGATGAAATGCTGAATGTGATGTTCCTACCTGGATACATATCGCATTAAATGTTTTCAGGCAAACCCTCAAATCACTTTCAGGACAATAAAGTGGAAAAGCCTCATGCTAGTCTCTAAATAGAAACCACCAATTAAAAATCCCATGCGGGCTAAGAGAAAAGGGTACCCAAAACCACCACTGAAAAAAAAAACAATTTCCTCAAAATTGTACACATTGGTAATGTGAACTGCAAGAAATTCAGATTGAAAAAAGTTTAATTATTAACTAGTTTTTGTCACACTGAGGTCCAGGTGAGGAAAACACCTCTACCTAGACCGTGTCCATTTTAATCAGTAAAGTAGTGTTCATTTTAATCAGTAAAACGAAAAAGCAATAAAAGCAGTCAAAGTACTAATGATCACTTAACTTATGCTTTGTCCTTCCAAAAAGATATCGCACGTCCAAAGAAATACACACTGATAAGGAGAGAATTGCAACACAGCAAAGCATTTCGGGTCTAAATAATGTTATAGTAATAATAATAATAATATAATAATAATATAGTAATAATAATGTTATATATATTAATGTTATAGTCTATCATTCTCCCTGTAAGCTACAGCTACAGTTATCCTGCTATCACTGAATGACCTCTCATTCACCATATAAGCTGTAGTTATACTGCTATCACTGAAACACTGGTATTATCACTAGCATCATCATCAAGTATTATCACTAGTATTAATCACTGATGTTAATGTTATAGCTTCTTTGTCACTCTATAATCTGCAACTATCCAGCTATCACTGAAATACTGGTATTAATGTTATATCTTCTCATTCATCCAGTAAGCTGCAGTTACCCTGCTTCTCATTCACAATATCATCTGCAGTTATACTGCTATCATTGTGACACTGGTATTAATGTTATAGTTACTCATTCTTCACGTAAGCCTCAATTATCCTACTATCACTGAAACACTGGTATTATCAGTAGTATCTCTACCACAGGTAATTATCACTGATATTAATCACTAGCACTATTCTATTTTATTGAACCTCTTACTAGTTAAAACATAAAAAGTAAATCTAAATACAAACCAAAAATGCATAAACAATTCCTTTCTCCCATCAATGCTATACTTATAAGTATCACAATCCTTACACTGATTAACCTAATAAAATCCATAGATAATAAGAATAATAGACCAATTCCCATAATACAAAGAATATCAAAACATGATAATTTAATACACCCATTCATAATAGGAACCAACCTTAGATCTAGACAATCTAGACTTTTATATATAACAACAACAAAAATATGCAACACACCACACTCACCTCAGACACAGAAATACACAATTCTCACCTGCCAACTCATTAATGCAAGATCTATGAAAAGCAAACTACCAATTTTTGTAGACATTATCAATGATGATAAACCTGATATCCTTTGTATAACAGAGACCTGGCTCAAAGATACTGACTCAGTATTCTTAAACCAATTAAAGACACCTGAATATGAGATCTTCCATACTCACAGAACACTAAAAAAAAGGAGGAGGAGTACTTATAATAATAAAGAAAAACCTCAATGCAAAATTAATATCATCTAATAATATAGAAAATGTTGACATACTCACCATAAAAATTAAAAACATAACTATATCATTAATATATCGACCGCCAGAATACAACTTAGATAAAATTTACAATTTAATTGAATTACTAGCATCATCCACAGATACAAATCCTGTAATACTTATGGGAGACTTTAATCTTCCTTCAACACCCAACAATCACTCTAATCAATTCTTAGAAATGATAAATAATTTGGACTTTCACCAAATAATAACTGAACAAACACACAATAAAGGAAAAACTCTTGACATGGTCTTCTTACCAAACTCTCTACACAACCTATATAACTCTGAATCCCTCTCAAACATTCCAGTCCCCTGGTCTGACCACTATCTTCTAAAATTCAATATAACCATCACCTACAACAATCAAACTAAAAGACCACAACGTCCTCAAACTAATAGATTCAGAAAATTCAATGAAGAAGAATTTCTAGATCAAATAATACCACAACTAACACAAACACCCACAAATCTTGAAGAATCTATCAAAAACTGGAACAATATAATCTCTAAAGCAGCTGAAAGTAATCCAAACCAATCACACCAAAATATAAACAACAATAAAATTGAAAAAAGACATGCTCCATGGTTTAATATATCTATCAAAACATTAAAAAGACAACTAAGAAAAGAGGAAAGGAAATGGAGACAATCAAAATCATTAATAAATCATGAGAAGTACACTAATACACTACAAATTTATAAACAAACAATAAACAACTCCAAACAAAATTATTATTCTAATATAATCTCAAGAGCCACTAATCGCCCAAGAGAACTATTCTGTATAGTACAAAAACTAACAAACAAAACACTAAATTCTGATGAAATATCAATTGATATCTCCCCACAAGAATTAGCTCAATACTATATCAATAAAACAAAGCTACAAATAACACCATTACATATTACTCAACCACAAATTCAAACACAAACAAAGCAAGCTACATTTGATAACTGGACCAACTTCAACTTAATATCAAAACCTACTCTCAAAACTACAATAACTAACATTAATACAACAACCTCATACCTTGATTCATGCCCAGTTGATTGGATAAATAATACTTTCCCAATACTCTCATCTTTCATTCTACCCTTATTGAACCAATCCTTACAAAAATTCTACTTACCACCATCTCTCAAACACGTTCAAATACGACCTATACTTAAAAATAACACATTAGATAAATTATCCCCAAAATCATACAGACCCATATCAAGTATTCCTTTTATGGCCAAACTTATTGAAAAAATTGTACAAATTCAACTACAAGACTTTATTGACACATTAAACCTCCTTGATGAACATCAATATGGCTTTAGACCCTTCCATGGAGTAGAAACCTTGCTAACGATCCTTTATGACACAATATTAAGAGGTATTGATAATCCTAAACAAGCCTTTATTCTTGTTTTCCTTGACATATCAGCTGCATTTGACAGTGTTAATCACTTAACAATGTTAAACAGACTTCAACAAATTGGAATTACATCTACTGTTTATAATTGGTTCAAATCATATCTATCAAACAGAACTCAAACAGTAAGAATCCACACCCAAAGTTCTAACACCTTCAAACAAACTCAGGGTCTCCCGCAGGGTTCTGCATTATCTGCGCTATTATTTAATATTTACTTACAACCAGTTTGTAACATCTTTAAACGTCACAATGTTTATTATCATATCTACGCTGATGATATAATGTTCTACTTCCCATTTGAAATCCCACACCCACCTCTTCAAAAAATAACAGAATGTTTCAATGAACTAACTGAATGGCTCAAAGAACAAAATCTACTTATCAACTTTACTAAAACTGACATATTATTCATCACTAAAAATCAAACATACATACCCCCAAACACGATCACACTAGATACTCATGAAATAAATACAAAAAAAGAAATAAAATATTTAGGTGTGATACTTGACAATAATCTAAATATGGATTCACATATAAAATATCTAACTAAAAAAATACATTACAAACTCAAAACACTAAAACAATTAAGACCATTGATTCATCTACAAGACTTTATTAATATAATTCATGCTATCATCACCCCACATTTTGATTTTGCAAACACAATACTTAATGGCATTTCAAAACAAAATATTAAAAAGATACAAATAACTCAGAACATAGCTGCTAGGATGATTATGAATATAAGCCCACTTGAACATGTTACACCAATTTTGGCTGAACTTCATTGGCTACCTATTTACTCCCGAATCAAATATAAAATTCTTGTCACTACATTTAAACTTATAAATAATCTTGCACCATCGGCACTCAATACACTGATTAATATAGACATCGATAAACGATCTCAAAGAAGCAGAAACTTAAATACCTTAACAATACCAAAAGATTTCACAAAAGCCAGAAAACAAACAAATAAGAGAGCTTTCTCACACTCTGCTCCAATTCTTTGGAACAATCTACCTGACAACATTCGCCTGCTGTCTGATATAAAGGAATTTAGAAAAAAATTAAAAACTCACTTATTCATATTACACTACAATACACCCTCAGAACAGAATACTCAAATAGATACAGGCTAACATTTATACATTATTATTACATACTCTATTTTCAAAATAAATATCACTAATACACTATTAACCATACCACACTCTCATTCACATGATGATTATAGATTTAAACTAACAATGTATATATGTTCTAATATGTTATATCTTTAATGTTACAACATTCCTTGTAAATTATAATTATCTGTTCTATGTAAACTGACTTGGTATATTACATACCAATTAACCTACTGTTCCATGTAAACCGCACTTGATACTAGGGAAAGAGCGGTATATAAATAACTGTTAAATAAAATAAATAAATAAATAGAAACAGCAAATTATAAAAGGCAATTAAACAATCATAAAATTGCAAAGTAAGAGATTTTGTAGGAAGATATTCAAGAGCCACCTTCACACAGAGATAATGCAGGAACTAAACCAAACCCCACAAATTTTGCAAGTTTTCAGCTATCAAAAGTACACCTCAAAAAGCTGACCAGTTGTATTCCAACTAAAGCTAACAGAATTGCCAAGTTATCCAATTCCAGGAGAGAGAGATTTTGCCAGTTCTGGTTTTAAATTTGCATTGCAAGGTAGTATGGTATTTGTAGACCCTGACTTTACCCATTAGAATCAGTGTCACAGGTCCCATAATGCATCAGGATGGTCAGAAATCCAGGACTGGTTTAAAATCTCACTCCTGGAACTGGGTAATTTGGCAACTCTGTAACACTTGAACTCGCAGAAAAGAAAAGTTCAACCTTTGTCTCTAAGAAGTGTGGAGGGGAAGAGAAGTAATTTGTAAGATTAGGAGAAGTCACCTGCAACCTAGGGAGCACAGCATTGACAATTAACTTGTATTTGGGGTTCTAGTCCACTAGTGATTTTCTTTCTATTGATGTCTGTGACATATTCTGACTCACACACACCCTGTTTTGCAGTTCATATTCATTTTGAATAATATAAAGTGTTGTACTTCACTTTATTCCCATTAGTGGAGTCCATTATTGATATATACACAGTGCAGCAATTAAAAGTGAAAGCCTCACAGCTTGAAGACAAGACCCATACTGTCTATGGAGTTGTCTACGCTTATCTTTCTACGCTGAACGTGGATGCTGACATTGGTAAAATAGTCCGAAATAGATGGTAAGGCCAAAAGACTAGTTTTTTACACTAGATACCTGCATTGTGTCACAACAGGCAGTGAAATACCATTCAAATAAATTTTACAGGACAAACCAGTTGGCTTTACAATGCAAAAACAGGCTGTGGTAGAAATTATTTGAATTTAGCTCACCCCTTTTTTTCAGGAGTAATGCAGGAAAGGCCCAAGTTTTCCAAACATACCAGCCTCCACTTCTGTCTCCCAAACTCCTTTGGTGTTGATGCCATGTGGGAAACAAATGTTGATCGGTCCATGGCCTTTTCCTCTGCCTGTGTACTCCTCCTGCTTGCCCTATCCTGCGCATCCTCTTCTTTGAGGAAAAAGTGAAGTAGGGTAGGGTTCTCTGGAGGTGTGCAGCACAGTTTCCAAGAAATATTACTGACACTTTGACTGTATGGATCTGCACTTACCCTTTTTCTCCTTCCCCAGCATTTCAAATCGCCTAAAGAGCTACTTTGCCACTGAGTCCCTTCAATTGAATGAATTTTGAGGAGCACTCTCCTCCCCAGCTCAGCATGCTCCAAGAGGGGGGATACCCCTGGCCCTTTTGGTGATTTGAAATGTTCAATAAAGCCCCCTTGACAAAAATTTGGGGACCCCTGTTCCAGTATGTTGTTGCATACACTTGTCAATCACTTATCGTAATAGAATTTGAATCAGTCAATACTATTCTCAGGAGAGAGCTTGATTTCTAGATAAAAATGGTATATACTATCTCCAGGAACAAGTAGGAATGTAGTCTTCACGTATGGGTGATGTCAGTACAGACGGAGCCTGCACGGGAATGCTCCCCAGCATCCAATAGGAAAACGTTTGGGAGCATCCCATTGCGCCTGCTGCCTTCCCAACTCTCCCTCCTCAGTTCTTCATTTTCCATGGAGCCAGCAGGAAGCAAATCCTGTCAATGCAGAAAATTTCTTAATTTTATTTCTTTAGTTTTTTTGCGGTCTCGTCTGCCTTCCTGTCGATGCCGGGACAGACTACTGTTGGTTCTTTTCTATTCTCTTCTTTCCTTTTTCTTTTTTCTAAAAGTAAATTAGAACTTTCTTGAGCGCATAGGTGCCATTTTAGGCCTTAAGCCTACCATTTGCTTTGGCATAATGAAAAAAACAGCTAGCGGTTTTAAGAAATGTTCTAAGTGTGGAGGTACTATCTCGGCTACCAACACCCACGACTAGTATCTCAAATGCCTCGGGCCCGACCACCAGCCTTCTGAATGTCTTTTATGTACGAAGATGACAAAGAGAGGCCTGCAGAAATGTGCCACAAAGTTAGGCACACTCTTTGTCTCAGATGCAGTGTCTTTAGCATCAACATCATCAAGGGCATTGTCTTCCTTTCATGGATCTTAGGTATCAAAACATAAGTCTTTGAAGACATACCGATCCCCCAAGGATAGATCTCTTTCTAAGAATCGAGATGCCTTGTGCTTTGCCCTAGAGATGGATCGGCCAGCCAAACTACTCCGGCGGGAGGACCCTTCCTCCAAAGCCATCGAGGGGTCCCAGGATGCTCCCGAGGCCTCCATCTCTGGAAAGCTCCTGGTGCCATGCTCTGGGATGGTAGCCGACATGTCCGGTACTGATACGCAAGCATTGGCGGGCTCCATGGATCAAAGTATCTTCTCCATCGAGTGCAGCTTGGTGGCCTTACTAGCGGCGTCGATTCCAGTCAAACCCTTACCGATGGTACCGATGCAGTCTGCATCAGGGTTTGTACCCATCGAACCGCTACCACCATTGCCTGGCCTTGAGTCCATCCCTGGTACTGGTGGCTCTTCCAGGCAACCTCCCCGATCCGATACAAATTTTGATTGGTACCGGGCCTTAGCGGAGCGCAGACATCCCTCTCGTCAATACTTGGAATCGTCAGATTCCGATTCTTCCGCTGAGGAATCGATTGGTACCCGAGCGATGCAAAGTATACCGGAGGATCCTTCTCCCTCTCCAGAACGCCGCATGTCCCCTCCTGAGGACATGTCTTTTCAAGAGTTTATTCGGGACCTAGCCATGCTTCGGATGTGGGAGACACCACTTACCATCTCTCCCCATACTCAATGACGTGAAACCATGTATCGAGTACCAGAGTCTCCTGGATTCCAAAAGACTCAGTTACCTCATCACTCAATGGTGGTGGAATCAGCATTGTATTAAATTAAAAGTTCAGACTCATTCTTCGAACTCTCATGGTAGAGAAGTGAGGACTTTCGATGCTTTTGGTCATCGATGTTTTCAGGCCTCCATGCTTTCAACCAGGATAAGACCATACATACTCTGTATGGGTATGTTCCTTAAGGACATTACTAGAGATCTTGAATCTATGGCTGCTCTTCTTCCTGATGATAAGAGAGCTGATTATCTCACATTGGTCAAACATGCCCAGAATGTGTCAAAGTTTGTCAATAGGGCAACTTTTGACTGTTTTGAGTGTACCAGTAGAACCACCTCAATTTGCATTGGAGCATGCAGGATTGCTTGGCTTCAAGCATCAGATCTTGAACAATGGGTTCAAGATAAACTGGGCAATATTCCTTGCACAGGTGAAAACCTTTTTGGCAAAGACTGGCAAGACAAGGCGTCTCAGTTGGAGTCTGAGAATACTACCCTAAACAAGCTTTCTAGAACCACTGCCAACCCAACTAAGAAGAAAGCAGCTGCAAAGAAGTCTTTCTTCAATAAGAAGAAGTATTTACCCTTCTTACACCCCTGCTTCGCAGTACCAACCCCAGGCTACTCAAGAGGCAACAGTCTCCTAAGCAGCAAAAGAAGCCACAGACTCCTAAAAACCAGCCAGCTCCGCAGACTCAACTTGCGCCTGATTTTTGACTTTTTCCTAGAGAACATAGCCACTCTGCTTCTGGAGACCCCCCCCCCCTTTCCCCCAAAATTGCAGGCAGACTCTGTCACTATGCCCACAGGTAGCATCTAATCACATCAGAGTACTGGCCCCTGACCATAGTGGCAGAGGGGTACAGACTTCGGGTACAGACTCTGCCCCCCTCCACAATGGTGAGGGAATATCCTTCTCAGCCTCCTCTCACTGCCCTGTTGCTACAAGAGGTCATCTCTCTGCTATTAGGTGGTGCCATAGAGGAGGTCTCAACATCCCAACAAGGAATGGGTTTCTACTTTCTGTACTTTCTCATACCAAAGAGAACCAGGGGATACAGACCCATCCTGGACCTCAGAAACCTAAACAAGTTTCTTGTCCACAAGAAGTTCAAGATGGTCTCTCTAGGGACCCTCCTACCCTATCTCCAGAGTCAGAACTGGCTCTGTTCTCTAGATCTCAAGGAAGTGTACACACATATCCTGATTCATCCAGAACACAAGAAATATCTATGCTTCATGTTTAAAGAAAAACATTATCAGTACAGAGTCTTGCCATTCGGACTTCCCTCTGCCCCGAGAGTCTTCACAAAGTGCATGGCGGTCGTGGCCACATTTCTAAGATCTTCAGGGATATTTGTCTTTGCTTACTTAGACGACTGGCTCATAAGGGCAGGAACCTCCCAAGAGGTTCACCTGTCTCTCTCTCGTACCATGCAGGTACTTCAACACTTGGGATTTGTGATAAATCTTCCAAAGTCCCATCTGACTCCTATCAAACACTAGAGTTCATAGGAGCTCTCTTAAATACTCAACATTCAAGAGCATTTCTACCTCGGTCTCGCTGTTTTCGTCTCATCCAGCTGGCATCTCAGGCCCAGGTCAAAGATCATCTCATTGCTCAAGAAATGCTACAGCTTCTAGGTCATATGGCCTCAACAGTACATGTAGTGCAACATGCACGTATGCCCGCATATGCGTACAGCCCAATGGGCTCTGGCTTCCCAGTGGACACAGGCCTCAGACCCTCAGAAAAAATATCAGTGTCTGCCCCTCTGGCCACATCACTCCTATGGTGGTGTTCCCCAGAGAAACCCCTCGTCGGGTCACCTTTTCAAATGCCTCCACATCAATGTACCCTGATAACGGATGCCTCCAAACAGGGGTGGGGGGCCCATCTAGAGTCCCTCCCCACTCAGGGCCTCTGGATGGAGGAGAAGTCCAAGCTCCAGATAAATCTACTGGAACTTCAGTCAATCTTTAACACCCTCAAAGTCTTTCAGACGCATCTAAGCTTCCAGAGGATCCTGGTCCAAATAGACAATCAGGTAGCCATGTTCTATCTGAACAAACAAAGGGGAACAGGATCTTGGCCCCTCTGCAGAGAGGCTCTCCATCTCTGGTCCTTTGCCATTACTCGTCAGATATACCTCCAAGCGGTATATCTTCCAGGGGAGCAAAATGTGTTGGCAGGCAGATTGAGTTGGATCCTCCTTCCCCACACAGAGACAGCACCCTTCATTTTTCAGACCTGGGGGACCTCAGAGATAGACTTGTTTGCCACTCCACAGAATGCCAAACTTCCCCGCTTCTGCACCAGGACTCCCATGTTGGGTCACCAGGAGGTGGATACTTTTCACCTCCACTGGGGTCAAGAGTTCCTATATACTTTTCTTCCCATTCCCCTGATTCCCAAGATGCTTTTCAAGCTCCAGGCAGACAGGGGCCTCGTGATACTCGTAGCCCCGCGTTGTCCACGTCAACCATGGTTTCCTCTCCTACTACGTCTATCTCAGACTCAACCCCTAGATCTCCAGTCTGCTCCAGATCTCTTCTTTCAAGAGGGGACGCTGCTCCATCCCAATTCATAGTCTCTCCACCTCACAGCATGGCTGCTGAAAGCATAGTATTGCAGCATCTCAACCTTACTCAGGAAGTAAAGGAGATCCTCTTAGCCTCTAGAAAGCCACCCACCAGACTTCCTTATGCTTTCAAGTGGCATAGATTCTCCGTCTGGTGTTCTCAGAAGAACCTTAATCCCTTCACGGCTCCAATGGAGGCGCTCCTACAGTATCTTCCCCATCTATCCTCTTCCGGTCTCAAAACCAACTAGGTAAGAGTTCACCTGAGTGCCATCGCAACCTCTCACCATCTCCTGGATGGACAACCAATTTTCTCATAGCCGCTTGCAGCGTGCTTCGTGAGAGGCCTGTTGCTCACCAAACCTCCCATTAGACCACCTCCAATGGCCTGGGATGTCAATGTCATTCTAGGGCAACTTTTCAGGCTGCCCTTTGAACCCTTAGCCACTACCTCGCTAAAGTTTCTGACATGGAAGGTCATCTTCCTCATTGCACTCACTTCGGCTAGACGCATTAGTGAGCTACAGGCTTTGGTGGCAGACCCACCTTAAACACGCTTTCACCATGACAGAGTTGTCCTAAGGACTCACTCCCATTTCATGCTGAAGGTGGTGTCTCTTTCCACTTGAATCAATCAGTCTACCTTCCTGTCTTTTTTCCTAGACCACATTCGTCTAGGGCAGAGGCAACCCTCCATACCCTTGCCTGCAAATGTGCCTTGGCATTCTATCTTCAAAGGACAGCTGAGCACCGTAAAGGCTCTCAGTTATTAAGTCATTTGGGGTTGCCAGTATCCAAACATTCTCTCTCTAAATGGATAGCAGATTGCATCTCATTTGCTTATGACAAAGCAGGACTATCCCTTGAAGGTCATGCTACTGCCCATAATGTTTGTGCCATGGCTTCCTCGATGGCAAACCTATGCTCTGTAGCCATTGACAAAATCTGCAAAGCAGCAACTTGGTCTTCGGTCCATACCTTTGCTGCTCATTTCTGTTTAGACAAGGACTCCCACTGGGATGCCGTGTTTGATCAGGCTGATCTCCAGCATCTCTTTCAGACTTAAGGGCAACTTCTACCCTCCCATCCAGGAACAATACAAGACATCCATAGAGGATTCATGACCTACCCTGAGAACCTACCGGTTCCGAGATCATTTTCTCTGGCATCTGGGAGCTAGGAAGTCCCATATGTCAAGACTACATTCCTACTTGTTCCTGGAGATAGCATAGTTACTTACCTGTAACAGGTGATCTCCGGGAACAGCAGGAATTTAGTCTTCACAACCCACCATCCTCCCCCTAGGAGTGGTAGGTTTCTTCTCTCCTTTTCTCTCAGCTACAAACTCAACTGAGGAGGGAGAGTTGGGAAGGCAGGAAAGCAGTGACACAGGCGCAGTGGGATGCTCCCAAAAGCTTTTCTATTGGACACTGGGGAGCGTTCCCTCACGGGCTCCGTCAGTACTGGCATCACCCATATGTGAAGACTAAATTCATGCTGTTCCCGAAGATTACCTGTTACAGGTGAGTAACTACGCTTACAGGCTGGTCTGACAAGGAGCATTCTGTTTTCATGAGGGAAAGTTGTGTTCCATTCTTGAGCCCAGCTGTTTCTCCTTGGGTCATTTGGGACAGGAGTGCTATGGAGGCACATTCATAGTGGTTTGGGAGGGAGGGAATGGGGAAGGATGACAAGTTGGCCTTCACATAACCATGACACCCAATAACCAAACTCAGAATGCATATGTACCAGGTTCTGGAGGGAGCTGTCATTTGTGGTACTCTTCTGAGGATTATGGGAATGGAGATAAGGTGAGAATAGGGTAAAAATATATTCCTCATCATCCCTCCAGACCAGTCCACAGACGTGTGGTTTACGCTTTCCTATCAGCAGATAGAGACTAAGAAACTGGTTTGATGATGTCACCCCATATAGGATCCTGTGCAGCTTACAGCCAACTATCATTACTCAGTCTCCAGCAGATGGTAGGCTAGGTAGATCTGTGCAGCTCTGGTTGATGTAGTGTGAAAAAAAGGCATCTTTGGGGGAGAAATGGAGTTTACTCCTTCTGGTATATTCCCTTGAGCAAGAGGGCAAAGGCCAGGTGAGGCTGGCTATAGATGCCTGGACGTGCCAAATCTGATTGGATTAGGTCCCTCCCCATCCTCCTTCCATCTCAGTGCTTTGTTGGGAGCTCATCTGCGAGTCTCCTTTCCCTCTCCCCTATTCCTGGGAGGGGGCCAAGGGTTCTTCTCTTAAGCTGGCATTTGGTTAACATAAGAATATAAGAAATGCTATACTGGGTCAGACCAAGGTCCATCAAGCCCAGTATCCTGTTTCCAACAGTGGCCAAACCAGGTCACAAGTACCTGGCAGGTTCCCGAAAAGGCACACAGGTTCCACGATGCTTGTTCCAGGGCATGCAGTGGATTTCCCGGGTCCTCTTTAATAATGGTTTATGGATCTTTCCTTCATGAACTTGGTTGCTTAATAAAGTTTAAAAAACAAACAAAGAGATAAGAACGGAGCAATATGGCTGAAGACAAGCAGTCTCTATCGGTTCTTAGAGGCCATGCACAGCTGCCTCTACTGCTGTCAAAAGGTAGAAGTTAGATTTGGAGGTGCCAGGAAACTAACCTCAAGTCAGTGTCTTGTGCTTAGTGGTGGGAGGACTACGAGAGCAGCATGGCAGCTGCGACTAAATACAGGAATCCCTGTGTAAGCTGAAGCTCCCTGTATGCTCAGCTTGTACCAGGGGGAGTGTGCTGCGCTTGTGCCAGTGATTGATGCAGTGAACAGGAAGTGATCCTAGGAGATCTGCATTGGTTTCGGGCAGTGAGGCATGGCAATTCCTAGTATTGGTTCTCTCAGCAGACAGCTCTCTGGGAGTGCTTCAGGTGGGTCAGAGGCTCTATTTATGGTGGGAACAGCCGCCATGTTGGTTCCTCAGGCTGTGGGTGACAGTAAGGCACTTCCTTCAGTGTTGCTGCCACTGTTATCAGACAGGTCCAGCTTGCAAGGGGGGAATGGATCCAGGGATTCTTTCCTCCCGGAGTTGTTACTCCTGCTTCACAAGGCTTATTGTCTGAAAAAAGAACTGGCAGTGTCCTCAACCAGGGGAACCACTGATTCTGCTTCTGCCTCTGAGTGGATGAATGAGATTGACTCTGTGGCAGTTAAAAGGCCATGAGTGGAGCTGAGCGATGACCTCAATGACTTCGCCTCAGATGGTTCTTTGAGGTCACTCTTCCCCTCTAAGGAGGATAGGGAGCTTGACTTGGAGGATCTGTTGTAGATAGGAGATAGAAACAGAAACATGACAGCAGAAAAACACAGTACGGTCTATCCAGTTTGCCCTTCCATACCAATTACTATATTCCCTTTCTTCCCCTTCAGAGATCCTCTGTTTGTCCCATGCCTTCTTAAATATTGCTCCTGAATCTATTCCCTTTCACCTTCATTCTATGCATCCTCATTGCAGAGCTTTCTTTCAATTGAAAGAGGCTGTCCTCCCATGCATTTATGCCACGGAGGTAGTTAAACGTCTCTATCATATCTCCTCTCTCCTGCCTTTCCTCCAAAGTATACATATTGAGATCTTTAAGTCTGTCCCCATATGCCTTATGACGAAGCCCACTGACCATTTTGGTAGCCATCCTCTGCACCAACTCCATCCTGTTTATTTCCTTTTGAAGGTGTGGTCTCCAGAACTGCACATAATACACCAAATGAGGTCTCACTAAAGACTTATACAAAAGCACTATCACCTCCTTCTTCCTACTGGCCATTCCTCTCCCTATACACCCAAGCTTCCTTCTGGCTTTACCTGTCGCAATTTCTATCTGTTCAGCCACCTTAAGATCATCAGAAACAATCATGCCCAGATCCCGCTCTTCTTTTGTGGATAGAAGTACTTTACCCCATATACTGTACCGCTCCCTTGGATTTTTGCAGCCCAAATGCATGACCCTGCATTTTTTAGCATTAAATCTCAGCTGCCAAATTCTCGACCATTCTTCAAGCTTAGCTAGATCCCTCCTCATGTTATCTACTCCTTCCTGGGTGTCTACACTATGATAGATTTTGGCATCATCTGCAAAGAGGCAAACCTTATCAGACAGCTGTTCTGCAGTATCTCTAACAAAAATGTTAAAAAGAATCAGACAAAGGACAGATCTCTGCGGTAGAACACTAGTAACATCCTTCTCTTCAGAATGAGCTCCATTTACCTGTACCCTTTGTCACCTCCCACTCAACTGATTTTTGACTTGTCTAAGCATGCGTGCTGCAGTTTTTGCCCTGCCGGCTTGGTGGTCTCTCAGATTTTTCTCTAATCGCGCAGCAACTGCCATGGCTCTCTCTTTCTTCGTGGCCTGGTGACTCCTTTTCTTTTTAGATCAACTTTATTCAGTGATTTCAATGCTTTCAACACTGAAGTTCAAAAACTTCAATTCAACAGTGGATTAAAAAACAAAAATAAATGGAAGATCTTCGTGGCGTGACAACACACGCATGCACACACACCCCTCAACCGAGAATCCTCTCAAGCCACAAAATGCCAAAAAAACCCAACTAAGTTACTGGAAGAACTTCTGCTGCCACCTGCATACACTTCAATGGCTTCCCCCTATTCTCCACCACCCCTCCCATCAGGCCCAGACTCGGCATAATTGGGAACTCTTGGGGCAGCCATGAGGCTGGAGGCAGACTTCCTACTGGCACTGTCCCAACAAATGATAGCCCAGAGCTTGCTTACCTAGGCCCGCAGCTCCACTCCCTTCCCCCCAGGACCTGCAGCCTCCCTGGACTAGTTGCAGCCTTGGAAGCTCCCAGAGAGAAAGTTAAAAGTAAATCCGAGAACAGGCATCTTCAGGAGCTGGCCTCAAATGCCAGAGCCATAAGATTCAGGGACTCCCTCGGAAACCAGCCCCTAAGGTAGCCAGACAGCAGGCCATGCCGGCTTTGTCTCCAGAGTACTACCCCCCCCCCACCCAACCCCTAGGTGTCCCCACTCCGGATGCATCATTAATCTCACTCTTGAGGAAATTTGTGTTAGATAGTGCGCTCCTCCTGCAGTCAGCAACAGTAGCAGCAACTCCACAGAGCACCACCCCGGAGAGCCCCTCCACCCTCATCTTCCCCCTGCATTCCAAATCACCCCCCATAGTTCACTGGAGGTCCTCTCCTCCTCTGGAAGAGGATGCATGTTCCCTCTGGAGTGCCCCTTTCTCTCAGGTATCAGACACACATCCTCCCAGGGACACCTCAATGCCAGACCATCAATCAGAGGAAACCTCCTGAAGACTATTCCTATCCTAAATTCCTCCAGAAGGTCTCCTGAGCACTTGCTGTCAGTGACTCCCAGACCCCCACCAGCAAAAGAGATTTTCAGTCCATTCTAAGAGTATGCAGTGCTCCCAAGGAAATCATAGCCCTGCTAGTTTTTCCCATTCTACAAGAGCTACAGGCCTCCATATGAAAAAAAAACATGTCTGTTCATGCCACCTCATGATGCTTAGACCTTAGATGTAAGGTTCTTCTCCAAGAACAAGCAGGAAGTCCCATATGAGAAAGCCTTTGGGATATGCCACCACACATGCGTGGTCCCCTTCCTGCCGAAGGGTGCCATCTTGCTCAGTCTCCTTTTTTTCACAGCGTCTAATGGACTTCTGTCCTGTTTCCATGGAAAACTCCTTGCTAACTCCTTAAAAGTTCTTTTTTCCCCGGTTGCTTACCAGTTCCTCTTCCTGCCTTGAGATGGCACCGGTTCCAAAGCTGCTCTGTTTTTTTCCCTTTTTTTGATCGAGGTTTGCCTCGACCAGCGTTCGCGCCCTTTTTTGCCCAGGGGTTGTCCACCCCGGCCGGGTGTCTCCCACCATGTCTCCCGGTGGTTTAAGAAATGTGACTGATACAGTCAAAGCATGTCAGTAACCAACACCCATGATTGCTGTCTTCGCTGCCCGGGAGCAGACCATGATAGCACCTCCTGTGACCTGTGCTAGGCCATGATTCCAAAGACCAACAAAAAAAAGTTGGAGTTTCAGGAGAAACTGTTCCCATGGTCCAACTTGGCACTGGCTTCCCCGACGCTGAGCTCCAAGCCCCAAGCCCAGCACTTCCCGTGAGGCCCGGGTTTCATCGGAGTCCTGCGGTGGCAGCTCCTCCAAGAAGACCCTGGACCTAGAAGAGAAAGAAGAAAAAGTCATAAGAACATAAGATATGCCATACTGGGTCAGACCAAGGTCCATCAAGCCCAGTATCCTGTTTCCAACAATGACCAATCTAGGTCATAAGTACCTATCAGTTTCCCCAAAAGACACAGGTTCCTCAATGCTTGTATTGGGTCAAGCAGTGATATCCTGGGTCCCTTTTAATAATGGTTTATGGACCTTTCTTCCAGGAACTTGTCCAAACCTTTTTTTAAACCCAGCTACACTAACAGCTTTTACTACATCCTCCGGTAACAAATTCCAGAGTTTGATTATACGTTGAGTGAAAAAATGTTTTCTTTTATTAGTCTTAAATAGGTTACCCTGCAGCTTCATTGCATCTCCCGTAGTCTTTTTATATTCTGATAATGTAAACAATCGATCTACGTTTACCCTTTCCATTCCATTCATTAATTTATAGACCTCTATCATATCTCCCCTCAGCCATCTCTTTTCCATGTTGAAGAGCCCTAACCTTTTTAGCCTCTCTTCATAGGAGTATCCTTCCATCCCCTTCCAGTCCTTCGAGGTGCTACTGAAGAAACCTGTAAAAGCCGTTCCTCAGGTATTCGATCCTCCCCAGTCAGTTTCCATGACTGACCCCAAGTCCTCCGGAGGCCCCCAACCCCTTGGTGTGGGCCTCGAGGCAAAGAGTCGCAGGGCCTCGGATTCATAGTTACCCCTCGATTCAGAGTAGGAGACCGAAGACGAGGCCTCCCCGGAAACTAGTCGGCACCTAGACATCCCCTCGGAGCCCTCTTCCCTGGTGCCATTCTCCTCCGGAGGACGTGGCCTTCCACAACTTTGTCAGGGATATGTCCTGAGCCGTCTCGGTGCAAACCGAGGTGGAGGAAGAACCGCGCACCGAAGAACTTGAAATCCTGCAGTATGAGTCTCCACCTAAGGAGACTCTCACAGTACCACTGCAGCCGATCCTGGAGTGGCTACTACTTAGGATGTGGGAGACCCCGCCATCGGTGCCAGTAGTCAGCTGACGCCTCAACGCCAGGTATCATGTCAGGAGAGGGGCCAGGTTCCAGAAACCCCAACTGCATGGTTGTCAAGTCAATCATGCAAAAACTGAAGAGTCAGAAAACCTACTCTTCCGTCCCCTATGGTAGGGAGGCCAGAGCCCTTGACACCCTCGGGCAAAAGTGCTACCAGGGCTAGATGCTGGGGTGTTGGATACAGGCCTATGAATTGTACATAGGCATGCATCTCAAGGCCCTGACACAGGAGTTGTCCAGGTTTTCAGCAGGGCTCACTGGGGAACCCCTCCAATGGTCGCAATCCCTGACCTCCGGGATCAAGGACTGCTCCATGTTCCTTTCCCGGACAGTCTATGATGGCTTTGAGTCAGCGGCTCTAGTAGCAGGGGAGGGCATCGAGTCCCGCTGCCAGGCATGGTTGCAGACCTCATATCTCGAGCAATGAGTCCAGGAAAAGCTGTTCGACATTCCCTGCACCGGGGAGAACCTGTTTTGGCAAACCCATGGCTGACAAGGCGGCCGAGATAGAGACTGACGTGATTCGGCAGAGGCTCTCCAAGAAGACCTCATCCCTTCCCTGAAAGAAACCCTCGGGGAAAACACCCCCCTATTCCTGAAGAAAAAGGGGCCCTTTTATCAGAGTCACCACTACCAGCCCTTCTCGGGCCAGCAACAGGGTTTTCACCCCAAAAGTCAAGGTCATGGAGCCCGGACGCCAAAGGCACAGAAGCCCCAAACCCCAGCTCCCGCCCAGCCCCGGGGTGGAGGTTATAACTCCCGGGGCAGGTCCTCTCCTCCCCCGGGAGACCCTCACCAGCCCACAGGGGGCCACCTGGCACTTTTTGCCCATAGGTGGGCCGGGGTCACCTAAGACCTGTGTGAACTGCAGGTGGTAAAGGAAGGTTATCTCCTCCACCTACAACAGATACCATCCAGGTTTTTCCAGAAGAGCCAGTGCAACCTCTCCTGTACCAGAATCTCCTGCTCTCAGAGCTCCCAGGTCTACTCAGGGACAACGCAGTAGAGCCTGTACCCAAACACCTATGGGGAAAGGGCTTCAACTCCAGATATTTCCTTGTCCCAAAGAGAACTGATGGTCTCAGGCCTCTATTAGACCTGAGAAACTTAAACAAGTTTCTGGTGAGGGAGAAGTTCAAGATGCTGTCCCTTGAAACACTGCTGCCCTACCTCCGCCAGGGAGATTGACTGTGCTCCTTGGACCTAAAAGATGCATACACACACATCCTGATCCATCCCTTCCACAAGCAGTGCCTACAGTTTGTTTATTTGTTTATTTATTTAACATTTCTTATATACTGCCTTTCATGATATCAAGGCGGCTTACATTGAACAAACTGAAATTGCATTGAACAGAGCATTATAACTTGGAGATAACTATTTTACAGGGAAGATGGGCAATGGAGGGTTAAGTGGCTTGCCCAAGACCACAAGGAGCACCTGTGGGACTAGAAACCCCAGTCCTTCTGGCCCAAGATTGCTGTCCTCTGGTGGGATTTGAACCCCCGACCTTCCGGCCTGAGGTAACTTGCCCCAACCACTAGGGCACTACCAGTTCAAAGTGCTACCCTTTGGCCTGGCCTCCTCGCCAAGGGTCTTTACCAAGTGCCTGGTAGTTGTCGTTGCCACCCACCTGCGTCTACAAGGGGCTTTCGTCTTTCCCTACCTGGGTGACTGGCTCATCAGAGTTGGCATGGCTTCAGAAGCAAGCCAGGCCGCAGACCGGGCAATCCTTCTTCTGCAGCACCTAGGGTTTGTCATCAATTACCCCAAATCCCATCTCTCTCCAACCCAAAGTCTGGAGTTCATAGGGGCCCATTTGGACACGTTACAGGCCATCCTCCTAACAGAAAGGGCAGAATGTCCCAGGCAACTAGCAGAAGAGGTGCAGCATCGTCAGTCAGTGCTGGCTCGCCTCCTCCTCCACCTACTGAGCCACATGGGCTCGACAGTCCACATCACGCCCTCAGTCCGCTTACACATACGAACAGCCCAATGGTGCCTCCGCTTGCAGTGGACTCGGGCAACTGGCAGGCTGTGGGACAGGGTCAGGGTTACCTGCCAATGGGCAGAGTCCCTCAGTTGGTGGCAAAACCTGCACTATCTCCAGAGGGAATGCCCTTCCAGGCACCCACGCCGCAGAGAACTCTGACCATGGACGCCTCCCTCCTGGTTTGGAGGGTACATTGCGGAGGCCACCACACACAGGAAAGCTGGTCTCAGGAGTCGTCCCTCCTTCAGATCAATCTCCTAGAGTTCAGGGCAATCTTCTTGGCCCTACAAGCGTTCCGCCACTGACTGCGACACCGGCCGGTATTGATCCAGACCGACAACCAGGTCTCCATGTTCTGTAACAACAAGCATGGGGGCATGGGCTCGTACTCCCTCTGCCAGGAGGCAGTGGCCCTTCTCTTCTTTGCAGCACGCAACAACATGCTGCTATGAGCGGTGTACCTCCCGTGCTAGGACAACTGTCTAGCGGACAGACTAAGCAGAGTCCTTCGCCTACACAAGTGGTGCTTATACCCCAGGATAGCGCAACAGCTCTTCCGCCTCTGGGGCAGCTTTGTGATGGACCTATTCGCCTCTCTGGACAACACACAGCTTCCTCACTTCTGCTCCCGTCAGTCACACCCAGAGAGAGTGGCGGCGGATGCCTTCCTGATCTCATGGTCTGAGGGCCTGCTCTATATGTTTCCACTGCCCCCCCCCCCCCCAGTCGCCAAGACTCTCTTCAAGGTCTAGAATGAAAGGGCATCAGTTATACTGATTGCCTCCAGGTGGTCCAGGCAACCTTGGTTCCTATGCTGATCTCCATGTCAGTGCCACCTTCGGTCTCTCATAGCCTAACCCCGAACCTCCTCTCCTAGGAGGAAGGCTCTCTCCTGCACCCCAACCTGGGGTCGCTAATGCTAACAGCGTGGCAGTTGAAAGGATAGCATTGACCTCTTTCAGTCTCCCAGTAGAAGTTGAGGAGATCCTCCTCCTGGCCTCTCGGAAACCCTCCACCAGACGGGTTTATGCCTTTAAGTGGAGAAGGTTTTCAGTCTGGTGTGCTGAAAAAGGGGAGTATGCTTTCTCCTGTCAGGTTCAGCTAGTACTGCGCACTTGTCACACACCAGGCTGAAATCTAACTCGGAGAGGGTACATCTGAGTGCCATAACTGCTCACCACCACCCTATCGAGGGAAAACTCCTCTCAGGCCAGACCCTGGTTTTCAGGTCCCTCAGGGGCCTCCTGTTATCCAAGCCCCTTCTCCGTCCACCACCGGCAGAGTGGGACCGCAATGTGGTGTTCTCTCAGCTCACCAAACCACTGTTCGAACCCCTGGCCAATTGCCACCTATGGTACCTCTCTTGGAAAGTGGCCTTTCTGGTGGTTCTCACATCCACTCGAAGAGTGAGCGAACTCTAGACCCTATACCAGATTTTAGAAGAACAGAGTGGTGCTCCGCACACACCCCAAATTCCTCCCACCTTTCCACCTCAACCAAGAAGTGATCCTCCCCACCTTCTTCCCACAGCTTCATGCCGGCAGGGAGGAACTAATACTCCATACTTTAGATTGTAAGCAAGCCTTGTCCTACATGCAGCGGACTCAGGCCCATCGAAAAGCCTCTCAACTTTTTGTATCTTATGACCCCAGCAGATTGGGGCTCCCCATGACTAAGCAAACTCTGTCCACTTGGGTGGCGGACTGTATTGCCTTCACTTATGAGCGAGCGGCTTCTGCCTCGAGCACCAGATCACAGCACATCGCGTGAGGGCAATGGCCATGTCAGTGGCCAATCTCTGCTCAGTGCTGGTGACAGAAATCTGCAAGGCTGCCACATGGTCTTCCATTCACACGTTCACAGCTCACTACTGCCTGGAGAGCGAGTCTCACAGGGACAGTGCCTTCGGCCAGGTGGTACTCCGTCATATTCTCGGGGTGTAGGCAACTCCTGCCCTCCGACCCTTCTTTGTTCAGGCTATCGGAGTGATAGTGTCACTGGATGCTAGGGTCTGTAGAGTCTCTCAGTGGAGACTCACCTTCTGCAACTCATGGCTACCCGATTGTTTGCCGTAGGTGCTGTCTTGGTTTGGTCCTTGGCAGCCTGGAGCTAGGGAGTCCCATATATGATGACAGACTTCCTGCTTGTTCCTGGAGAAAGCATAGTTACTCACATGTAACAGGTGTTCTCCAAGGAAAGCAGAAATCAGTCCTCACAACCCTCCCTCCTCCCCTGGGAATTGCCTCTCTACCTTGTTTTAGTTTTTACTTCTATCCTAGCTATGTCATCTAACTGAGCAAGATGGCACCCTTGGGTGGGAAGAGGACCATGCATGCATAGTGGCATATCCCAAAGGATTTCTTTGAAAGCTGAGGAAATGCTTTGCATGGGCTCCGTCGGCACCAACATCACCCATATGTGAGGACCAATTCCTGCTGTTCCTGGAGGACACCTGTTACAGGTGAGTAACTACGCTTTCCAGCTCCGGGGTTCCAACACCAACAACTCCCCCATCAGTCCATCATCTCAGAAGAGGTACTCAAATAATCTAAAAGCACAAAATCATTCTTCCAAACTTCGCTGGAGAAAGACCAAAGGACATTGGATGCCATCGGTATATTAAAGATTTTCGTGAGGTCTTGAAGACCCTGCTATTTGCTGAAACTTATAATTTGATATATAATCAATAGTTTTTACCAATAGGTCCATTTTATCACATTAATTCTTTTAGTTTGTTTGTTAATGTCTTATCTACTCTGTTATTTATAACCTTCCATTCGTATTGTGACCACTTTGATTGAAGGATAAGGTGGGATACAAATCTGTCTAAATAAATAAATCGGTCAAAGGTCCTATTAACAATCAAAAAAATGGTCTATGTATTCCAGAGTAATGATACCGTTAGGCAAAAATAATTTCTAATTACTCCGATCTGATGGAGATATAACACAATTATTCTCCAGGACCAAGCAGGAAGTCAGTCCTCACATATGGGTGACGTCGGCGCCGACGGAGCCCTCGCGGAGTAATTTTCCCCAGCTTTCAAAGAAAGCCTTTGGGAATTGCAGCGCGCATGCGCGGTCCTCTTCCCGCCCAAGGGTGCCATCTTGCTCAGTCTTCTTTTTTCCGCGGAGCCCTACAGACGTTGCCTGTGAATCCCCGCAGAAAAGTTGATTTTTCTCTATTTTCTTTATTTTTCTTCGGTTCGACGCCGGTTCTTTTCCCGCCCGGACTCACGACGCCGGTTACGAGTCCGTCCGTTATTTTTCAGTTCTTCTTGTCCTTCGTGACAGACTTCGAGCTTTTTTCTTTTCCCTGGCTGCCCGGTCATTCAACCTCGCAGGGGCCCTTTTTCCCCCTATGGCGGCCAGTGGCTTCAAAAAGTGTGACCTCTGTAAGAAACTTATGTCTCTTACAGACACTCACGACTTCTGCCTCCGCTGCCTAGGCCCAGATCATAACTCCATGATCTGCGGGCCATGCGGCAAGATGTCTTCAAAAGCATTGAGGAGTCGGCAGCACCAGCGGGAGCGTATCTTCTCTGACTCCGGCCGGGCTCGGACCTCGTCAGAGGCTTCGACGTCTCGGGACTCTGGTCCTGAGCATCGTCGAAGTTCCTCTGAAAGGGGGTCTCCTACCCGGGATCATCATCGGAAGAAGAAACCCGCGAGGGCGGGTTCGGTGGACGCTCCTGGTCCCTCGAGGGCCAGGTCGCATAGCCCCGATTCCCGTCCCGGGTCCTTGGAGTCGGAGAGGCCGTCGAAACATCCTCGACTCGAGGAGGACTTGCCCGCTCACGTGAGTACTGTTGTCCTCGTGGACTCGCCTCCGAAGGACCCGACGTCGGGCCCGACGCCGTCGGGGCCCGAGTCGGGGGCTGCTGGGTCTCCTGAGCTCGGACTCAGGTTGACGGCCTTGGAAGTCAGCTTGGCTGCCTTCATGGACCAGCAGCGGGCATTGATCGCTGGCCTCGCTGGCGCTTCTGCCCTGACCGCCGGGACGTCGACCTCCAAGTCGACCCCGGAGACCGAGCCGATCCTCGAGTCCATGAGGGCTCGAGTCGATCCTCGGTCGAGGTCTCCTTCGGCCTCCCGTTCGGGACCGAGGTCGTCGACGCCGACTCCCTCGGCGTCGGGGCGGATGGCTTCAGTGCCCGCCCGGAGCCGGTCGACGACTCCTCCGAGGAGTCGGCCTGGGAATCTGAGGACGAAGAGTCACCTGGTTCCTTTCGGACTCGGTGTATCCCATCGGACTCCCCCGAGTCCGAACCTCGGAGACGGTCCCCCCCGGAGGATACCCGGTTCTCGGACTTCGTGAGGGATATGGCCAAAGCCTTGGCCTTCCCTGCGGATCCCGAGGAGGAGCCTCGAGTCGAAGAACTCGATGCCCTCCAATATGACTCTCCCCCGAAGGAGGCCTTTATTGTACCGGTTCCTCCCATGCTGGAACGGCTTCTCTTCCGCATGTGGGAGAGCCCGGCGTCGTCGCCGGTATTGAGCAAGCGGGTCGATTCCATTTATCGAGTCCGCAAGAGCCCCGGGTTCCAAAAGGCACAACTACCGCACCATTCCATGGTGGTGGAATCGGCCATGCATAGACTGAAGAGTCAGAAGATGCACTCCTCGGTGCCCCCTGGTAGGGAAGCCCGAAGCCTGGATGCCCTCGGTAGAAAGTGTTTCCAGGGCTCTATGCTTGCTTGTCGAGTCCAGACGTACCAGCTCTACATGGGCATGTATCTCCGAGACCTGGCTAAAGAAATAGCCGGGTTCTCTGCTGGTCTCTCCGATGAACCTTTGCAGAGGTTCCAATCCTTGTCTACTGGTATTCGGGAGTGCTCCAAGTTTATTTCTCGAGCAGCCTATGATGGTTTTGAGGCTTCGGCTCGAGTAGCCGCTGCCGGCATCTGTGGACGCCGCCAGGCTTGGCTCCAGTCGTCCGACCTCGAGCCCTGGGTGCAGGACAAGTTGGTCGATGTCCCCTGCCGAGGTGACAACCTCTTTGGCAAGCCCATGGATGAGAAGGCTGCACAAATCGAGACAGAGACTCTCACCAGAACTCGTCTCTCGAGGAAAACCTCTGCCCCTTCTCAAAAGAAGAAGGCCTCGGGGAAAAAGCCCTTTTACCCGAGGAAGGCGGCTGCCTATAAATACTACCCTCAGTATCAGGCCTCCCCAGCTCCCCCACAGGGAAAGCAGGCCAAGGGACGGGGTAATGGGTCCCGTAGGCAGCAAGCCCCCAAGCCTGCACCACCGGCCCCTGCTCAGCAGGGTGGGGGTTTTTGACTCTCTCAGCATAGCCTCTCCCCCTCAGCTGGTTTCTCCCAGCACAGGAGGCCGGCTGGTCCACTTTGCCCACAGGTGGTCCAACATCACCACGGATACCTGGGTGCTTCAGATAGTTCAAAAGGGCTATCTTCTTCATTTTCACCAGGTGCCTCCCTCCTACTTTCCAGGGGAGCCTTCCAGACTCCCTCTGCACAGGGACTTACTCCTTCAGGAGTTAGCAAGTCTTCTTCAGGACCGAGCCGTGGAACCGGTGCCCCACCACCTGAAGGGTCAAGGGTTTTACTCCAGGTACTGCCTGGTTCCAAAACGAACAGGAGGCCTCCGACCCATCCTGGACTTGCGAAACCTCAAGTTCCTTGCAAAGGAAAAGTTCAAAATGCTTACCCTTGGAATCCTGCTGCCCTACCTCCTAAGGTTTGTGGTGGACGGACGCCATTACCAGTACAGAGTACTGCCTTTCGGCCTATCCTCCGCCCCCAGAGTGTTCACCAAATGCCTAGCAGTGGTGGCGGCCTATCTGAGGCTTCAAGGTCTCTTTGTGTTCCCATACCTGGACGACTGGCTCATCAGGGCCCAGTCTGCCCAAGAAGCCACTCAGGCTACTCATCGCACGGTAGCTCTGCTCCAGCACTTGGGATTTGTCATAAACTTCGCAAAGTCCACTTTGCTCCCCTCTCAAGATCTAGAATTCATCGGCGCCAGGTTGGACACTCTTCAAGTGCGGGCCTTTCTGCCCCTAGACAGGGCCCAAAGGCTCATGGATCTTGCCAGCTGCTTTCACAGCAACTCCCTGGTCTCGGCCAGGCAATTTCTGAGACTGCTCGGCCATATGGCTTCCACGGTCCATGTAACCCCCTATGCCCGCCTGAACATGCGACCTGCTCAATGGTGCCTTCGCAATCAATGGCATCAGGCCACTGGGAGCCTAGCGGACTCCGTACGGATCTCCGACCAGCTGGTCTCCTCTCTGCGATGGTGGCTTCACCTGCCAAACCTAGTGCTCGGGGTAACTTTTCAGCCTCCTGCGCATTCTCAGGTCCTGACGACCGATGCTTCTCTCCAGAGCTGGGGAGCACATTGCCAAGGGACTTGTACTCAGGGTCTCTGGACTCCTTGGGAGTCCGCTCAGCAGATCAACTTCCTGGAGCTCAGAGCCATCCGCCTAGCGCTCAAAGCCTTCTCTCACCTGATTTCTCACCAGTCAGTACTTGTCCAGACAGACAATCAGGTTGCCATGTTCTACGTGAACAAGCAAGGCGGAACCGGCTCCTTCCTTCTCTGTCAGGAAGCACAGAAGCTCTGCTCTTGGGCCGTCCACCGCAACATCGTCCTCAAAGCTGTCTATCTCCCGGGTCAAGAAAGCTACCTGGCAGACAAACTGAGCAGGGTCCTCCAACCGCACAAGTGGAGGTTGGATCCGCTTGTGGTTCAGCGGATCTTTCTACGGTGGGGCCTCCCCACCATGGATCTGTTCGCCAGTCCTCTGAACCGGCAGCTTCCCAGATTCTGCACTCGACAGCCGCATCCTCTCCGGGTAGCGGCGGATGCTTTTCTGATTCCATGGTCCACAGGCCTCTTGTATGCCTTTCCACCCATGCCTCTGGTGTCTCAGACGCTCTTCAAAGTTCTCAGAGACAAGGCATCGATGATCCTAGTGGCTCCTCGGTGGCCGAGGCAACCTTGGTTCCCGCTTCTGATGCAGCTAGCGGTGGACACCCCTCTTCCTCTGGGGTTTCAGCCCGATCTCCTCTCGCAGGATCGGGGAACGCTCCTGCACCCCAACCTCAGGTCCCTTCATCTGATGGCCTGGCTGCTGAAAGGGTAGTCCTTGCTCCTCTCCAGCTGCCTCCAGATGTGGAAGAGGTCGTCTTGGCCTCCAGGAGGCCTTCCACCCGGAAGTCCTATGCTCTTAAGTGGCGTCGGTTCTCCGTCTGGTGTACTCAGCAGTCTCAAGACCCATTCTCCTGTTCGGCATCAGTGGTCTTGCAGTACTTGCTTTCTCTTTCTAATCTTGGCCTCAAGTCCAACTCGGTCAAGGTCCACCTCAGTGCTATTTCTGCGCATCACGTGCCGGTGGATGGTGGACCTCTTTCCAGCCACCCTCTGGTGGCTCGTTTTCTCAGAGGCCTCCTTCTCCTTAAACCACCTTTGCGCCCGCCAGCCCCGAACTGGGATCTCAATGTGGTTTTACAGCGGCTTACCTGTCCGCCTTTTGAGCCTATGGCTACCTGTCCTCTTCGTTTTCTTTCCTGGAAAACCTTGTTCTTGGTGGCCCTCACTTCTGCTAGACGCGTTAGTGAGCTGCAGGCCCTAGTATCTGATCCTCCTTACACTAGGTTCTACAAGAACCGGGTGGTCCTACGGACCCACCCTAAATTTCTTCCCAAAGTGGTTTCCCCTTTTCACATCAACCAGGAGGTGGTACTTCCAACCTACTTTCCCAAGCCACACTCCAGCCGAGCTGAAATGGTCCTGCATACCCTGGACTGTAGGAGGGCGCTGAACTTCTACCTTGACCGTACGCGGGAGCACCGAAAGGCTGTTCAGCTCTTCGTGTCTTATGACCCCAACAAGTTGGGGCTCCCTGTCTCCAAGCGTACTCTGTCCATCTGGATTGCGGACTGCATCGCTTGGGCTTACGAGGCTGCGGGCCTCGTGCTGGAAGGTAGAGTCACCGCTCATCGTGTTCGGGCGAAGGCTACGTCAGTGGCTTACCTCCGCTCTGTTCCATTGGCAGACATCTGCCGGGCCGCTACTTGGTCTTCAAGCCAGACTTTTGCAGCCCATTACTGCCTGGAGAGGGAGTCCCGCAGGGACAGTGCTTTCGGACAGGCAGTCCTCCATAACCTCTTCGAGGTATAGGCAACTCCTACCCTCCATCCCGGATGTTGGGCTACCGGTTGGAGACGTATTCAGAGAAGATTCCTTCCTTCTGTGCTGCTGAGCTAGAGGGAGCTCATTTTTGTGCTTAGGGTCTCCGGTAGCCTTAAGCTTGGGAGTCCCATATGTGAGGACTGACTTCCTGCTTGGTCCTGGAGAAAGCGTAGTTACTCACCTGTAACAGGTGTTCTCCAGGAGCAGCAGGAATCAGTCCTCACAACCCTCCCTCCTCCCCTTGGAGTTGCAGTTTTATGCTTTCGTTTTTGCTAATTTTTGCTGTCTTTTAGCTATGTCATCTGACTAAGCAAGATGGCACCCTTGGGCGGGAAGAGGACCGCGCATGCGCGCTGCAATTCCCAAAGGCTTTCTTTGAAAGCTGGGGAAAATTGCTCCGCGAGGGCTCCATCGGCGCCGACGTCACCCATATGTGAGGACTGATTCCTGCTGCTCCTGGAGAACACCTGTTACAGGTGAGTAACTACGCTATCTCTAACTTCCCAAATATATTATCTTAAGTATTTAGCCATGGGTCTCAGACTTACAGGAGCTACGGCAAAAGCTTATTGAACAGTCATTTGGGTCATTGATGCAAATCGGAGCGTTTGGTACAGTAAGCTTTTGCCGTAGCTCCTGTAAGTCTGAGACCCATGGCTAAATACTTAAGATAATATATTTGGGAAGTTAGAGATTAATTGTGTTATATCTCCATCAGATCGGAGTAATTAGAAATTATTTTTGCCTAAAGGTCCTATTAAAGCAGCATGCTAGCAATGCAAATCCTTGCACACCAGCTTCAAATTCTGCACACAGAAAGCTAGTCCTAGTTTTTGACTACTGGCCAGTAGGGGGCCGGATACAACACTTCAAAGAGGCTTGGAAATTGATCACCACCAACCGTTGGGTTCTCAGTATTGTCCAGGGTAGATACAGAATCAACTTCATAAAACGTCCACCAATCCATCTCCCATCACCAGCAAAATTACTTCCACTTCATCAATTTATTCTGCAGCAAAAGATCTTAGACTTCCTCCACAGCCATGCTGTAGCTCCCGTCCCTCCTGATTAATGCCACCAGGGTTTCTACTCCTGCTTCTTCTTCATCCCAAAGAAAACCAGCAGACTTCCACCCATCCTTGATCTCCGCAACCTCAACCACTACATCAAGCGAAAGATATGAACTCCCTCACCCCTATCCTTCCTCTTCTTCACCGGAACGATAGGCTAGCCTCTCTACACATATAGGACGCTTACGCGCATACTCCCATTCACCTTCTCCATTGGCAGTACCTCCGCTTCAAGTTCCAGAGCATTAGAATATATTGCACTAAATGAGAGGTTAGATATGATTGGTATCTCAGAGACCTGGTGGAAGGAGAACAACCAGTGGGACACTGATACCTGGGTACAAATTATATTGTGATAATCGAGTAGATCAAATTGGTGGAGGGGTTGCATTCTATGTTAGAGAGGGCATTAAGTCACACAGGATACAAATTTTTCAGAAAACAGAATGCACTGTAGAATCTCTATGGATCAAAATTCCAAGTAAAAAGGGGAAGGTGATAGCAGTGGGGATTGTACTACCAACTGCCTGGCCAGAATAAACAAATGTATGATGAAATGCTCAAAGAAATCAGGGAAGCTAACAAAGGTTACAACACAGTAATAATAATAGGTGATTTCAGTTACCCTGGTATCGACTGGGTCAGTGTCATGGCAGGACATGCTAGGGAGATAAAGTTCTAGATAAAATAAATGATCATTTCTTGGAGCAACTGATTCATAAACAGACAAGAGGTGAAGCCATTTTGAACCTAGTCCTTAGTGGAACATAAGTTCTCCAGGACCAAGCAGGAAGTCAGTCCTCACATATGGGTGTCATTGGCGCCGATGAAGCCCCAGCAGAGCATTTCCCCAGCTTTCTATGAAAGCCTTTGGGAATGCAGGCACACATGCGCGGTTCCCTTCCCGCCTAAAGGTGCCATCTTACCCCAGTCTCTTTTTTCCGTGAAGCCCACTGGACGTGTGTCCTGTTTCCCGGTTAAAATTAGATTTTTTTTGGCGATTTTCGCAATTTTTTCTTCGGTTCGACGCCGGTTCCCCTCCCGCCGGGTTCGGTACACCGGTATCGAGCCCGATTTCTTTTTCGGTTTTTGCCCTTAGTGGCTGGCGTTCGCGCCCTTTTTTCATTTTTCCCTGGAAGGCCGGTCCTTTGACCTCGCGGGGACTCTTTTTTCCCCGATGGCTTCCAGCGGTTTTAAAAGTGTGATTGGTGTAAGAAACTCAAGTCTCTCACCGACACACACGACTGCTGCCTTCGGTGCCTCGGCTCCAACCACGACCCTAAGTCGTGCGGGCCATGTGGAAAGATGTCTTCCAAGGCACTCCGAAGTCACCAGCAACAAAAAGAAAGGCTTTTCTCGGACTCAGCCTTCGGCCGGGCCCGGACCTCATCTGAGGCCTCGACATCTCGGGATTCCGATCCCGAGCGCCGTTGAATCTCCTCGGACAGGGGGTCTCCCGACCGGGAACGCAAGAGGAAGAAGCGGCTCACGAGGGCATCGTCATAGGAGGTCCCTGGCTCCTCAAGGGCCAGGTCTAAGACCCCCGACCGTCGCCCCGGGCCCGTGGAACACGAGAAGCCTGCAAAGGTTCCTCGCGTGGAGCCGGAGTCTGCTGGACACGTAAGCCCCGTAGTCCTCGAGGACTCTCCTCCCAGGGAGCCGCCGCCGGGGCCTGAGTCGGTGGCTGCTGCGTCTCCCAAGCTGAGTCTCAGGATGACAGCCTTGGAGAGCAGATTGTCTGCCTTCATGGAGCAGCAGCGGGCACTGATGGCCAGCCTGTCTGGCGCATCTGCCCCGACCACCGGGACATCGACTTCGAAGTCGACCCCGGAGACCGAGCCGATACTCGAGTCCATCGTGGCTTGGAGTCGACCTCGGTCGCAGTCTCCCTCGACCTCCCGTTCGGGACCGAGGGCGTCGACGCCGGTGCCTCCGGCGTCGGGGCGGGTGCTCCAGGGCCCCGCGGGGTTGGACCCTGACTCCTCCTCAGACGAGTCAGCTTGGGAGACGGAGGACGAGGAGTCTCCTGATACCTTCAAGACTCGGTGCGTCCCTTCGGACTCACCGCAGTCTGAGCCCGGGAGTAGGTCCCCCCCGGAGGATACTCGGTTCTCGGAGTTCGTCCGGGATATGGCTGCTGCCTTGGCTATACCGGCGGACCCCGAGGAGGAGCCTCGAGCTGAAGAGCTCGAGGCCCTACAGTATGACTCTCCTCCGAAGGAGGCCTTTACTGTTCCGGTTCCTCCGATGCTGGAATGGCTCCTCTTCCGTATGTGGGAGGCACCGGCCTCGGCGCCGGTTCTCAGCAAGCGAGTCGATTCGATCTATCGACTCCGTAAGAGCCCTGGTTTTCAAAAGGCACAGCTACCACACCATTCTATGGTTGTGGAATCGGCCATGCATCGTCTGAAGAGCCAGAAGATGCACTCCGCGGTGCCCCCTGGCAGGGAGGCCCGAAACCTCATGGCGTTGGTAGAAAGTGTTTTCAGGGCTCGATGCTTGCTTGCCGTGTCCAGTCTTACCAGCTGTACATGGGCATGTACTTGCGGGACCTGGCCAAGGAGTTGGCCGGGTTCTCTGCTGGTCTCTCTGGGGAGCCCTTGCAGAGATTTAAGTCCTTGTCCTTGGGGATTCGGGACTGCTCGAAGTTCATGTCCCGCGCCGCCTACGATGGCTTCAAGGTTTTGGCCCGAGTTGCAGCAGCCGGCATCGCGGCTCAACGCCAGGCATGGCTACAGTCAATGGACCTCGAGCCATGGGTTCAGGACAAGTTAGTCGATGTCCCTTGCCGAGGTGAAAACCTTTTTGGCAAGCCCATGACCGAGAAGGCCGCTCAGCTCGAATCAGAGCACCTCACACGGACAAGGCTGTCGAAGAAGACCTCTGCCCCTTCTCACAAAAAGGGCTTGGGTAAAAAGCCCCTTTACTCGAGGAAGGGCACTGCCTACAAACAGTACCCGCAATATCAGGCTGCCCAAGCTGCCCCCCAGGGTCAGCAAGCCAAGGGCCAGGGTAATGGGCCCCGTAGGTAGAGGACCCCCAAGCCTCAGGCCCCTGCTACCACTCCGCAGGGTGGGGGTTTTTGACTCCTTGAGCGTAGCCTCTCCTCCACTGCTCTCCCAACCCTGCACAGGAGGTCGCCTCGCCCTCTTTGCCCACCAGTGGCCCCTTATCACCAGGGACAGTTGGGTGCTGGAGATAGTCCACAAGGGCTATGCCCTCCATTTTCACCAACTACCTCCACCATATTTTCCAGGGGAGCCTCCAAGGCCTCCCCTGCACACAGACCTTCTTATGCAAGAGCTTCATGGTCTGTTGGTGGACAGGGCGGTGGAGCCTGTGCCTCCCCACTTGCAAGGCCTCGGATTCTACTCCAGGTATTTCCTGGTGCCCAAAAGAACCGGTGGCCTTCGACCCATTCTGGACCTCAGGAACCTCAACAAGTTCCTAGTGAAGGAAAAGTTCAAGATGCTTACTCTTGGGACACTTCTGCCCTACCTCCAGCAGGGAGATTGGCTATGCTCTTTAGATCTAAAGGATGCGTACACACACATCCTCATTCATCCAGACCACAAAGGACCTCAGGTTCATTGTGGGAGGAAACCATTATCAGTACAGAGTGATGCCTTTTGGCCTCACCTCCGCCCCCAGAGTCTTCACAAAGTGCCTAGCTGTGGTGGTGGCCTTCCTGAGAAACCAGGGAATCTTTGTCTTCCCCTATCTGGATGACTGGCTCATCAGGGTTCAGACATGCCAGGAGGCCAAACAAGCCACCCTCAGGACTATTGCTCTTCTACAAAGCCTGGGGTTTGTCATAAACTTCGCAAAGTCCACTTTGCTCCCCTCCCAAAACTTGGAGTTCATCGGGGCAAGGCTGGACTCTCTGCTGGCAAAGGCTTTCTTGCCAGTAGACAGGGCCCAAAGGTTGCTGGCCTTGGCAAATCAGTTTCTCAGCAGGTCCCTGGTCTCCGCCAAGCTCTGCCTGCGGCTTCTAGGCCACATGGCTTCGACGGTACATGTGACCGCCAATGCCAGACTCCATATGAGGCCTGCACAGTGGTGCCTTCGGAGTCAGTGGTCACAGGCCACAGGCAGCCTCAGAGACAGGATAAGGGTGTCCAGACCATTTCTGCACTTCCTCAACTGGTGGCTGCACCCACCCAATCTACTAAAAGGGGTGCCTTTTCAGATTCCAGGGTACACAGTATTGCTGACAACAGATGCCTCCCTGCAAGGCTGGGGAGCTCATTGTCTGGGCAAGTGCACCCAGGGCCTGTGGTCTCCTTGGGAAGCTGCACAGCAGATCAATCTCCTCGAACTCAGAGCTATTCGATTAGCACTCAAAGCTTTCACTCCTACCCTGGCTCACCAGTCTGTCCTGATTCAGACAGACAACCAAGTTGCCATGTTTTATGTGAACAAACAGGGCGGAACTGGGTCCAGGATCCTTTGTCGGGAGGCTCAGGACCTTTGTTCTTTTTCCCTCAAGCACAACATGCTCCTCAAGGCTGTGTACCTTCCAGGCCAGGACAACTACCTGGCAGACAGATTAAGCAGAATACTGCAGCCCCACGAGTGGCAGCTGCATCCTTCAGTAGTTCAGAGGATCTTCCTGAAATGGGGTCTTCCTTTGATAGATCTCTTTGCCAGCCCAATGAACAGGCAGCTGCCAAAGTTCTGCTCCAGGCAACCGCATCCTCTGCGGATAGCAGTGGATGCTTTTCTGATATCCTGGTCTCAGGGCCTCCTCTATGCGTTTCCTCCCACGCCCTTGGTGGCCCGAACTCTCTTCAAGATTCTTCAGGACAAGGCCTCGGTCCTGCTGGTGGCTCCCAGGTGGCCGAGACAGCCTTGGTTTCCTCTTCTGCTTCAACTGGCGGTGCATCCTCCACTACCTCTGGGGTTGCAACCCGACCTTCTCTCACAGGAGCAGGGTTCCCTTCTGCACCTCAATCTCAAAGCTCTCAATTTGATGGCCTGGAGGCTGCAAGGGTAGTCTTGGCTCCCTGGGGCCTGCCTCAGGAGGTTGAGGAGGTTGTCCTAGCCTCTAGAAAACAGTCCACTAGGAAAACCTATGCTCTCAAATGGAAGAGGTTTTCTGTGTGGTGTCAGCTACGTACAGGAGATCCTTTCTCCTCTACTGTACCAGTAGTTCTTCAGTACTTACTGCACTTGTCAAATCAAGGTCTTAAATCCAATTCTGTTCGGGTCCACCTCTCAGCTCTAGCAGCTCACCACTCTCTGGTGGAGGGTCATTCTCTGTCTGGTCACCCATTGGTGTCTCGCTTTCTTAGGGGCTTGCTTTTGCTCAAGCCTCCTATCCGTCGTCCTGCCCCTGAGTGGGAGCTGAATGTGGTCTTACAGCAACTGACTCGCCCACCTTTTGAGCCCATGGCTACTTGCCCACTACGCTTCCTCTCCTGGAAGACACTCTTCCTGATAGCCCTTACCTCGGCTAGGCGAGTAAGTGAGCTTCAGGCCCTAGTCTGTGATAGGCCTTACACCAGGATTTATAGGAACAGGGTAGTCCTTAGGACTCATCCAAAGTTCTTCCCTAAGGTTGTCTCCTCCTTCCACCTCAACCAGGAGGTGGTTCTTCCAACATTCTTCCCTAGGCCTCATGCTAGCCAGGCTGAAGCAGTCCTGCATACCCTGGACTGTAGGAGGGCCTTATCCTTCTACCTTGACCGTACGCAGGGGCATAGGAGGGCTACTCAGCTCTTCTTATCCTTTGACCCCAATCAGTTGGGGTTGCCTGTGTCCAAGCGTACCTTGTCCATCTGGGTAGCTGACTGTATCACCTGGGCTTATAAGACGGCTGACCTTCCTTTGCAGGGTCGGGTTATAGCCCACCGAGTCAGGGCAATGGCTGCCTCAGTGGCTCATCTCCGCTCTGTGCCCTTGGTAGACATCTGCAGGGCTGCAACTTGGTCTTCAAGCCAGACTTTTGCGGCCCATTACTGCCTGAAGAGGGAGTCCCGTAGGGACAGTGCTTTTGGCCAAGCAGTACTACGGAATCTCTGAGGTTTAGGCAACTCCTGCCCTCTGTTGGGCTACCGGTGGAGGTTGTGTCCTTGAAAAGCCTTTCTTTGCTGCTGAGACTAGAGGGAGTTCTCTTGTTCAGCCTGGGTTCCTCGGTAACCCAGAGCTTGGGAGTCACCCATATGTGAGGACTGACTTCCTGCTTGGTCCTGGAGAAAGAGTAGTTACTCACCTGTAACAGGTGTTCTCCAGGAGCATCAGGAATCAGTCCTCACAACCCTCCCTCCTCCCCTGGGAGTTGCAGTTGTACATAGTTTATTTTTCATTTTTGTGTGCTGTTCTTAGCTATGTCATTTGACTGAGGTAAAATGGCACCTTTAGGCGGGAAGGGAACCGCGCATGCATGCCTGCATTCCCAAAGGCTTTCATAGAAAGCTGGGGAAATGCTCCGCTGGGGCTTCATCGGCGCCGATGACACCCATATGTGAGGACTGATTCCTGCTGCTCCTGGAGAACACCTGTTACAGGTGAGTAACTACTCTATCTGGTGCAAGAGAAGGGTGTTGGGGCCACTTGGCAATAGTGATCATAGCATGATCGCGTTTGATTTAATAAATGGAGGAAGGACAGCAAGGAAATCCACAGTACTACCTTTTAACTTTCAAAAGGGAGACTATGATAAAATGAGGAAAATAGTTAAAAAAAAACAAAAAGGAGTACCTGCAAAGGTTAAAGATTTACATCAAGCATGGATGTTGTTTAACATGTTATGTATGTATGTATGTATTTATTTAATTTATACTGCAAAACTCCCAATTATTCATTGGATCAGTGCGGTTTACAATAGAACACCACAAGTATAGCAATATAACTCATAAAACTGTTACAATAGAAATAGTCAATCAGAAAAAAAGCCAGATATTAAGTTTTTTTCAAAACACCACAACCAATTCAATTTCTTTCAGATCTTTCGGTAACCTAGACCAGAATTCAGCTGCTTTAAAAGGGATCGTAAACCCAAATCTCTTTTTTCTCGTAATTCTCCCACTTAAGGGAAAGAGAAAGGTTATGGTGCCCTGCAAGCATCTAGACTTTGTACTTTAAAAAAAAAAAAGGCAACAACATTTCAAAGAAGCGAACCAGAACAAATTCATAAAAAAAGTTTTGTGTAACTGCATCTCAATTGAGATTGTTTGCTGTTCTCTGTAAACTGCTTTGGTCTAAAGGCGATATAGAAAATCTTTTAAATAATTAAAATAAATTTTAAAACATATATGCTCTGATATCCTAAGCCAATGCAACTGTGCAAATAAAGGGGATTCCAAATCACTTTTGCGGGCACCAAAAATTAACCTCACTGATGTGTTCTGGCAAAGCTGCAACCTTTTCATCTTTCATTGAAAACAGTTTAACAGAGTTATATTACAATAATCAAGAAAATTTAGCACTGTACTCTGTACTAAGAGTCTAAAAAATTGCAGTGCCAAAGTATGGGCGCCGCCTACAAAGTTGCTACATCTTAAAAAAAGACCCTGAGATAATTGAGCTAACATGCGTCCATAGTAAGATCTTCATCCAAAAATACCCCCAGTACACATAGCACCATTTCTCTTTTTATATTTAGGTTCTTGATTGTTTCCAGTAATGGCTTAGCTATTGGTTGGTCATTATTTAGGCAAAGCACTTTTGGTTTTGCCATATTCAACTGGAAACAAAGCTATTGTGCCCATTTATTCAGTACTAAAGTCACTTTATTCAATATAGAATAATAATTCTCCAGGAACAAGCAGGAAGTCAGTCCTCACTTATGGGTGATGTCGGCACCGATGGAGCCCGCGCGGAGTAATTCCCCAGCTTTCAAAGAAAGCCTTTGGGATTGCTGCCACACATGCGTGGTCCTCTTCCTGCCCAAGAGTGCCTTCTTGCTCAGTCTCCCTTTTTCCACGGAGCCCTTCGGACGCACGTCCTCATCCCTCTGAAAAAGTAGTTCATCTTAGGCCTTTGGCCTGTGTTTTTCCGGTAGCACCAGTCCTCTTCCGTCCTCCCCTCTCTCTTTTTTTTTTTTCCCCCCTGAGGGAGAAGACATCCTTTTGTGGAAATTTTTTCCCTTTTTGCGGACTTCACTCCCTCTTTCAACCGCTGGCTGCAAAGGTCTTCGACCTAGCGGGGGCTCTTTTTGCCCTAATGGCCACAGGTTTTAAAAAATGCACCCATGACTGTCGTCTTCGGTATCCTGAGGCAGACGATGACCCAGAGCTCTGCCCTCTGCAAGAAAATGTCCTCCAGGCCCTGCTAAGTCGTAAGCAGAAGTCTGATGACATTTTCCGGAAGGTGACCCCAGAATCCCCGGCGGCACCCTCAGTCATCCCTCCGCTGGTGGGATCCCCTACTTCGGCCCTGCACTCTTGGTGGCCCTCTGACCAGGAGTCCCTTGAAGTGGAGAGGCGAAAGAAGAAGAAGACCTCGAAGTCACTGTCGGGGGCTCCAGACAAGCGCTTGCGCTCCTCGTGCTCGGTCGTTCAGCCCCCCCCCCCAGTGTTCCCGAGAGTCGGACAAGGAGTGGCCTCGAAAGGTACCTCGTACAGATACAGAGGTCTCCGGGGAAGGCGCCTGGTCTCCTGAGGGTCGTCCCGGCGAGGACCCCCTCTCCTCCTCCACACCAGACCCGGAAACCCCGGTGTCGGCGTCGCAGGGTCCCACGCCCGTGTGGGAGTCCTGAATGCTGGCACTAGAGCGCAGTGTTTCTGCCTTCTTAACTGCCCAGCAGGCACTCATGCCTAGCATGGCTGGCCCGTGCCTCGAGACACTGGTTCCCTTGAGAGGGACACCGCAACTGCCCTGGAAACCCCCGAGAGCCATGCGCCTCGTGAGGGTCCTTGGGCGTCAGTCTTGCTCACTTTCCCAGTCCTCGGGAGCGAGATCCTCAAAGGCTTCTGGCTCCAAGTGGACCTCAGCCTCTGAACGGGGCGATCTGCCCAAGTTGGGCTCCTCCTCGGACCTCTCAGGCTAGGAGTCAGATGGGGATACTTCCCCAGAGACCCGCACCCACAAGGGACCTCCCCTCGGACCCATCCCCGTCCGCCTCTCAGAGGCGTTCGCCACCTGAGGACACATCATTCCTGGTATTCGTGCGGGACATGGCACAGGCCCTTAGCCTGGCTACACAGACTGAAGAGGAGCTGCGAACTGAAGAGCACGATATTTTACAGTGTGAGTCCCCGCCTCGGGAGTCTTACTGTTCCAGTTCCCATTTTGTCAAGGCTGCTCCTCCGCATGTGGGAGACACCTGCTTCAGTCCCCATTTTGAGTAAGCACCTCGACACCAAGTACAGGGCCAACGCGGCCCAGGATTCCGGAAAACCCAGCTTCCACACACCTCCATGATTGTAGAGTCAGCAATGTGGAAGCAAAAGAGCCCAAAGTCTCACTCTTCGGTACTCCCGGGCAGGGAGTCGAGAGCCCTCGACACCCTGAGGCGCAAAGCCTATCAGGGGTCCATGCTCACATGCCGCATCCAGGCATACCAATTGTATATGGGCATGTTCCTGTGTGACCTCACCAAGGAGCTCGGTGGGTTCTCCACAGGCCTCGGGGATGAACCCCTTCTAAGGTTGCAAACCCTCCTGAAATTTGTCGCGGAGTGTTCAAAGTACCTCTCCTGCACCGCATACAAAGAAGCCGTTCTTTCAAAGGAAGGGGCTCCCCTACCGGGGTTACCCACCCTTCCCACCCATCTCTCCGCCGGCTCCCGGCACACAGGGGAAAGGAGGCATGCATGGCCACTGCAACCTAAAGGGCCTATGCCCAGCTGCCGGTGCCACCCTGGCAGCACATCCGCCGGTGGGGGGATGCCTGTCTCTGTTCGCCCCGCAGTGGGCGTCGATCACGTTGGACACCTGGGTCCTCTGGGTGATCCGAGACGGATACCATCTCCGCCTGGACAGGCGCCCTCCTCCCTTCTCCCCAGTGGAGCCTACTCGGCTTCGCACCAGATCTTCTTTCAGCGGGAACTGTCCAACCTCCTCGCACAACGGACGGGCGAAAAGGTACCACTGCACCTTCGAGGCCAAGGGTTCTACTCCCGCTACTTTCTCATTCCGAAAAGACGGGGGGGGGGGGGCCTAGACCCCATCCTCGATCTCCAAAACCTGAACAAGTTCCTAGTGCAGGAGAAGTTCAAAATGTTATCGCTTGGCGTCCTGCTGCCCTTCCTTCAGTAGGGTGAATGGCTATGCTCCTTGGATCTCAAGGACACCTACGCCCACATCCTAGTCCACCCCCAGCACAGGCAATACCTGTACTTCAGGGTGTAGGGGGAACACTGCGAATACAGAGTGCTCCCCTTCAGGCTTGCATCCGCACCGCGGGTTCTCACAAAGTGCCTCTCTGCAGCCGCCGAGGTGGCAGGGCATACCTGTCTTCCCCTATATCAATGACTGACTTGGTCTCCCACTTCATGTGAGGTCTCTTGCTCTCTAAGCCTCCCATCTGGCCTCCTCCGGCAGAGTGGGACCTCAATGTGGTGCTTATGCAGCTTACACGACCACCCTTCGAGCCGATGGCGAAGTGCTCGCTTCGGCACCTCTCCTGGAAGGTGGTCTTCCTGGTGGCTTTAACTTTGGCCCGCCAAGTCAGCGAACTCCAGGCCCTCATGGCTGAGGCTCCATATACCAGGTTTTACGGGAACAGGGTGGTCCTCCATACCCACCCCAAGTTCCTACAGAAGGTGGTCTCGGACTTTCATCTCAATCAGGAGATAGTCCTACCAACCTTCTTCCCGAGACCGCATGCCAACTGGGCATCAGTGGTATTGCATACACTTGACTGCAAGAGGGCTCTTGCCTTCTACCTGCGGCGTACCCAAGCTCATCGCAAGTCCGACCGGCTCTTTGTCGCCTATGATCCCAATCGTCTGGGGCAGGCAGTCACCAAACGCACCATCTCCATCTGAGTGGCAGACTGCATCGCCTTCGCCCAAATGAAGGTGGGCTCCCCTCTGGATCGATGGGTCACCACGCACAGCGTCCAGGCCAATGCGGCTTCGGTGGCTTCGCTGCGCTCAGTGCCTCTATCGGACATCTGACGGGCCGCGACCTGGTCTTCAGCGAACACTTTTGCTTTGCATTACTGCCTGGAGAGGGAGTCCCACTGGGACAGTGCCTTCGGCCAGGCTGTACTCCGGAATCTGTTTGGGGTATAAGCAACTCCTGCCCTCCAACACTTCTTCAATGACTACCGAGAGCTTCGCCCTGGGGACCCGAGGTCTTGGGCTCCTTCGGGCATCAACTTCTGTTCACGGCCTCATGGAGGCATTTTTGGGTTACAAGCTCGGTAGCCTGTAGCTGGGGAATCCCATAAGTGAGGACTGACTTCCTGCTTGTTCCTGGAGAAAGCGTAGTTACTCACCTGTAACAGGTGTTCTCCAGGGACAGCAGGAATCAGTCCTCACTCCCTCCTGCCTCCCCTGAAGAGTTGCTAATTTTTTGTCCTTCCCTTGCCATCTGCTTAGTAGGGTTCTAGCTATGGGACCTGACTGAGCAAGATGGCACCCTTGGGTGGGAAGAGGACCACGCATGTGTGACAGCAATCCCAAAGGCTTTCTTTAAAAGCTGGAGAATTGCTCCATGCAGGCTCCATCAGTGCCAACGTCACCCATAAGTGAGGACTGATTCCTGCTGTCCCTGGAGAACACCTGTTACAGGTGAGTAACTATGCTTTCCCTTGCTGTCGGGAGAGACAGTAAGACTAAAATATCGTCCACATAAACATAGTATTTAAAGCTTTCCTCGTCCAACAGTCAACCCAAGGTTAATAACAGTATATTAAACAGCACAGGGGATAATGGTGATTCCTGAGTGATTCCACATTCTGATTTCCATGGCCTTGACCGTTCAGCCTTAATTTGAATGGAATAAGTCTGATTACACAAAAAGCCCGAAAACCACTCAAGTACCTTTCTCTGACACGCCCAGGTAGTCCAAAACAACCAACAGCATCTTATGGTTAGCAACATGAAATGCTGCACTCAGGTCAAACTGCAACAACACTGTTATATGACCCCTAGCCAAAATATCATTCATATCCAAGATGAGAATACCTAGTATTCACCCAGGAGCGCATGGTTCGGACGAAGGTATCCTTGAAGGATACTACCAAAAACAGTGAGGTTCCAAAAGGGAGTATAGTAGCCCAAATGCCCTTGAGTAAGGAGCAGACAGAGCATAAAGATTCCAAATTACCCATGCCTACCAATAGCCAGATTAATATTAATAAAATACAGTCTCTAAAATGCTTGTATGCCAATGCTAGAAGTCTAAACAATAAGATGGGAGAGTTAGAATATATAGCACTAAATGAGAGGTTAGATATGATTGCACTCTCAGAGACATGGTGGAAGGAGGATAACCAGTGGGACACTGTGATACTTGGATACAAACTATATCGTAATGATAGAGCTGATCAAATTGGTGGAGGAGTTGCGCTCTATGTTAGAGAGGACATTGAGTCAGAAAGGATTAAAGTTTTGCAGGGAACAAAATTTGCTGTAGAATCTCTATGGATTGAAATTCCATTTATGAAGGGGAAGGTGATGGCAGTGGGAGTATACTATCGACTGCCTGGCCAGAATGAACAAATGGATGATGAAATGCTCAAAGAAATCAAGGAAGCTAACAAAAGTCACAACAGAGTAGTAATAATGGGTGATTTCAATTACCCCGGTATCGACTGGGTCAGTGTCACAGCAGGACAAGCTAAAGAGATAAAGTTTCTAGATGAAATAAATGACTGCTTCTTGGAGCAGCTGGTTCATGAACCGACCAGAGTGGAAGCCATACTGGACCTAGTCCTTAGTGGAACGCCAGATCTGGTGCAAGAAATAAGGGTGTTGGGACCACTTGGCAATAGTGATCATAGTATGATCATGTTTGATTTAATTAGTGGAGGACAGATAGTAAAGGAATCCACAGTACTACCTTTTAACTTTCGAAAGGGAGACTATGATAGAATGAGGAATATAGTTAGGAAAAAACTAAAAGGAGCGGTTCCAAAGGTTAAAGACTTACAGCAAGCTTGGGTGTTATTTAAAAATACTATCCTCGAAGCCCAGACCAGCTGTATTCCACGCATTAAGAAAAGTGGAAGAAAGTCCAAAAAACTGCCAGCATGGTTTAAAGGTGAGGTCAGAGAGGCTGTTGCTGCCAAAAAAGCAACCTTCAGGAAATGGAAAAAAGAGCCAAATGATGAAAACTGGAAACAGCACAAGCACTGGCAAGTTAAATGCAAAGCATTGATAAGGCAGGCAAAGCGGGAATTTGAGAAGAAACTTGCTACGGAAGCAAAAACACGAAATAAAGACTTTTTCAAGTACATTCATAGCAAAAGGCCTGTGAGAGAGTCAATTGGACCATTAGATGATAGAGGGGTAAAAGGGGCAGTAAGAGGAGACAAGGCTATAGCAGAGAGACTGAATGAATTCTTTGCTTCGGTCTTTACTGAGGAAGATGTAGGGATGTTACCCAAGGCTGAAGTGGTATTTAAAGGTGATACTGCAGAGGAATTGAGAGAAATATCGCTACACCGGGAAGATATATTACAACTATTTGATAAACTGAATAGTAGAAAATCACCTGGACTGGATGGTATACATCCCAGAGTGTTGAAAGAACTGAAATATGAGATTGCAGACCTGCTATTGGTAATCTGTGAACTTTCATTAAAATCATCTGTAATACCTGAAGATTGGAGGGTTGCCAACGTAACACCAATTTTTAAAAAGGGTTCCAGGGGTGACCCGGGAAATTACAGACCGGTGAGCCTGACGTCAGTACCAAGGAAAATGGTAGAAACCATCATAAAGAACAAAATTACACAGCATGTAGATAGTCATGGCCTAATGGGAGACAGCCAACATGGCTTTAGACAAGGAAGATCTTGTCTTACTAATCTGATATGTTTTTTTGAAGGTGTGCATAAACAGGTAGACAAAGGTGAGTCGGTTGATATAGTGTATCTGGACTTTCAGAAAGCTTTTGACAAGGTCCCCCATCAGAGACTTTTGGCGAAGCTAAAAAGTCATGGGATAGGAGGCAGTGTACTATTGTGGATCGGGAACTGGTTAAAAGATAGAAAGCAGAGGGTAGGGCTAAATGGCCAATATTCCCAATGGAAAAAGGTGAATAGTGGAGTACCCCAGGGATCTGTACTGGGTCCGCTACTTTTTGACATATTCATAAATGACCTGGAAAAGGGAATAACTAGTGAGGTTATCAAATTTGCAGATGACACAAAACTGTTTAAAGTTGTTAAAACCCAAGAGGATTGTGGAAAACTGCAGGAGGATCTGGATAAATTGGAAGACTGGGCATCCAAATGGCAGATGAAATTTAATGTGGACAAGTGCAAAGTTATGCACCTAGGAAAGAACAACCCACACTATAGTTACACGATGCAAGGCTCCACATTAGAAACCACCACCCAGGAAAAAGATTTAGGAGTCATCGTAGATAACATGTTAAAACCCTCCGCCCAGTGTGCAGCGGCGGCCAAGAAAGCAAATAGAATGCTAGGTATCATAAGGAAAGGGATGGAGAATAAAACAAAGGATATTATAATGCCTCTGTATCGCTCCATGGTACGACCGCACCTTGAATATTGTGTGCAATTCTGGTCACCGTATCTTAAAAAGGATATAGCGTTATTAGAAAAAGTACAGAGAAGAGCCACCAAATTGGTGAAGGGGATGGAAGGCTACTCCTATGAAGAGAGGCTAAAAAGGTTAGGGCTCTTTAACCTGGAAAAGAGACGGCTGAGGGGAGATATGATAGAGGTCTATAAATTAATGAATGGAGTGGAACGGATAAACGTGGATCAATTGTTTACGCTATCAGAATATAGAAAGACTAGGGGACATGCAATGAAGCCACAGGGTAAACTATTTAAGACAAATAAGAGAAAATATTTTTTCACTCAACGTGTAATCAAACTCTGGAATCTGTTACCGGAGGATGTAGTAAGGGGCTGTTAGCATAGCTGGGTTTAAAAAAGGTTTGGACAAGTTCCTGGAGGAAAGGTCCATAAACCACTATTAAAAAGGGACCCAGGATATCAATGCTTGACCCAGTACAAGTATTGTGGAACCTGTGTCTTTTGGGGATATTGCTAGGTACGTATGACCTAGATTGGCCACTGTTGGAAACTGGATACTGGGCTTGATGGACGTTGGTCTGACCCAGTATGGCATGTCTTATGTTCTTAACCATGTGGTATTATGAAATTTGTGGAACCCAAACTGAGTTATTCAAGAAATCATGATCTTCCAGAAATTGCATTAGCTGACCCGCTACCAGTGCTTTCAATATCTTCATATAGAATAGTAGGTCCTCAATCAGATGAAAATTAGGGGCTTCCGCTAAACTAGCCTTTGAATCATTAGGGATAGGTGTTAGTGCGATATTTCCAATCTCCGATGGATAGCCACCTTCCAAAAGGATGGAGACCACCATTTTGTAAAGCCAATATTTAAATGAAAAATGGCATAGAACTTACTTTAAAAACTGGACAAACATCCACTGGTGAGAACTTCTTAGTATATTTTAAAAAACATCTCTCAAATTCTTCAAACAATGGTTCTCTAAAAAATGCCCAAGAACAGTCCCTGACATGTGCTGCTTCCCCATTACCCTTTGGTGAAAGTGCTAATAATTTCTCCACATCCAACCCCTCCATAGGAAGATTACCTCGAATTTTTGCTAATTCTGAAAAAAATCTGCCAAATTCTGTGTTGACAATGAAGGGTCAGGCTGGAATTTTAAATGTTCCCCCAACAATGGTGATGATATTTTATACAATTGCTGTTGTGACGAAGCCTGCATAATTAAGTTTTCATAATACTTCTTTTGACCCTGCCTAATCCGGCTCTTATTTCTGTGATAACTACACTTCCACAAGGATTTATCTTCTTCAGTAACAGAATGATGCTATTTAAATTCTAATTTCCTATCCCCTTTTTAATGCCCTAAGATCTTGTGAGTACCACGGGTCATCCCGTATACCCCATGCTTTCCGTTTAACAACTACTGGCGCCATTTCTTCTAACATAAGAAAATAAGAACGATCCTGCAGCATACCGACCGATCTCCAGCCTACCATTTCTCACAAAAATCATTGAAAAACTGTGCAAAGACATTTGCAGGACCACACAGACTATAACACACCACTAGACCCCCACCAACATGGCTCAAACCACGCCACAATGTGGAAATACTACTAACCTCTCTCTTTGACAATATCATAAGGAGAATAGACAACATCAAGACAGGGTTCCTCCTCATATTCATGGACATCTCTTCCGCCTTTGATATTGTGGCCCATAATATCTTAATCCAATGCCTCCAGGACATTGGCATCTGCAACATAACCCTCAAATGGTTCACTTCATACCTAAGCAACAGAATACAACAAGTCAAGTGCGGAGCAAACAACTCAATGCCCTTCACCATTCCACAAGGCTCCGCACTCTCCCCGATCCTCTTTAATCTGTACATACACCCCATATGCGACATCATCAAGAAGCATAACATACTATACCACCCCTCAATAGAGACAGAAGGTCAGTAACACTCAATACTCTGTTAGTCCCTAAATCAATATCACAGTGTACCAAAACTACTTCAGACAGGGCCTTTTTATTCTGTGCACCAAGGTGTTGGAATAGCCTTCCTCAAAACATCCGAGCAATACCAGACCTTTTGCAGTTTCGCAAAGCTTTGAAACACTACCTCTTCCTTTTATCTTATCCAGTAAACAATAAAGACATCTCAACCAACCCACAGACCTTCCACTCATACACATACAATACAGATACCCCACAGACCACATACACACAAAACTGAAGCCATGATGATATTATGACTATGTTTATTAATTATATACCCTGTTATCCGAGTTATATTCTCCTGTTTTCTGTAAACACAAAGTACTGTTGAATTGTGTATCTCACTGTTTTTTGTGAACCGCGCTGATGCTTAATAGTGCGGTATATAAGAGTCTATAAATAAATAAATAAAATAAATATATGCTGACAACATCATGGTATACACTCCAGTCGATCTGGAAGCACCAAACCTCGCAGCCATAACCCAATGCCTGAAAGACATAACCACCTGGCTCAACAACAACCACCTCACTCTGAACTATAACAAAACTGAAGCACTCTACATCACTAGGAACATTTCCTTCATCCCTCCGCAAGCAATCCATCTATTGAATCATTACGCTATTTAGGAATCATCCTGGATAAAAACAATAACCTCCAGGCACACATGAACAAAACTGCTGCAAAAGAATATCACAGGATAAAAACCATTTGAAAACTAAAACCACTCTTAAACCAGAACCATTTCCAGACAGTATGCCAGAATATCATCACCCCAATACTTGACTACGGCAATGCACTCTACCAAGGTCTCCCAAGATAAACCACACATCCTCTACAGATGGTGCAGAACACGATAGCATGCATCATCACTGGAACAGCCAAGGCAGAACACATGACATCTGTACTATGTCAACTACAGTGGCTTCCAAGCCAAGCTCACACCAAGTTCAAAGCTATACTAAATATCTTCAAAATCCTGCACCACTCATCAGCAGATATCCTAGAGGACTTGGTCATGAGAGACACGGGCACCCGCCCCAGACGAAACAATAACAAATATATTATCACTATACCAAAAGATTACCAGAAAAGCAAACAGTCCACTTCCAAAAGAGCCTCTCCCTAGCTGCACCCCACCTATGGAACGGCCTCCCTGATGAAATGCGAGTCTCCGAAGCTTTCAAAGATTTCAGAAAGAAACTCAAAACCCTCCTGTTCATCAAATACCATGGAAACGTCACTTAGTACAGCAAATGCACTGGACTCCCCTGCCTCGAACATGTACCGAACATTAATACTGCTTGTAACAACCTGCCCAAACTGTAAATAACACGAGCAAACTGTAAATAAGTAGATTTAACTGTAAATAGGTTATACCTTTGTTAAGTACCCTGCATGCCAACCATTTGATCCTAGTTAACTGTATCCAGTTTGTGTGTTGCAATGTAAACCGCTTTGATTGAAGGATAAGGCGGTATAGAAGTCTGGTTAAATAAATAAATAAAGATATGCCATATTGGGTCAGACCAAGGTTCGTCAAGCCCAGTATCCTGTTTCCAACAGTGGCCAATCTAGGTCACAAGTACCTAGCAGTTTCCCCAGAAGACACAGGTTCCACATTGCTTGTATTGGGACAAGCAGTGGATTTCCCAGGTCCCCTTTAATAATGGTTTATGGACCTTTCCTCCAGGAACTTGTCCAAACCTTTTTTAAACCCAGCTACACTAACAGCCTTTACTACATCCTCCAGTAACAAATTCCAGAGTTTGATTACGCATTGAGTGAAAAATATTTTCTCTTATTAGTCTTATATGGGTTACACTGTAGCTTCATTGCATGTCCCCTAGTTTTTCTACATTTTGATGGCATAAACAATTTATCTACGCTTACCCCCATTCCACTCCATTCATTAATTTATAGACCTCTATCATATCTCCCCTCAGCCGTCTCTTTTCCAGGTTGAAAAGCCCTAACCTTTTTAGCCGCTCCTCATAGGGGTATCCTTTCATCCCCTTTACCATTTTGGCAGCTCTTCTCTGTACCTTTTCTAATGCTGCTATATCCTTTTTAAGATACGGCAACCAGAATTGCACACAATATTTGAGGTGCAGTTGCACCATGGAACGATACAGAGACATTTTAATATCCTGTGTTTTATTCTCCATTCCTTTCCTTAAGATTCTCCAGGACCAAGCAGGAAGTCAGTCCTCACTTATGGGTGACATTGACGCCGATGGAGCCCCTTGCGGAGCATTTCCCCAGCTTTCTAAGAAAGCCTATGGGAATACTGCACGCATGCGCGGTCCACTTCCCGCCTAAAGGTGCCATCTTGCTCAGTCTCTCTTTTTCCGTGGAGCCCATCGGACGTCTGTCCGAGTCACCTGGAAAAGTTGACGTTTTTTTCGAATATTTCTTCGCTTTTTCTCCGAGTTCGACGCCGGTTCCCCTTCCCGCCGGGTTCGGTACACCGGTATCGAGCCTATTTTCTATTTTTCGGTTTTTGCCCTTCGTGGCTGGCATTCGCACCCTTTTTTCTTTTTCCCTGGAAGGCCGGTCTTTTGACCTCGCAGGGGCCCTTTTTTCCCCGATGGCTTCCAGTGGTTTCAAGAAGTGTGATCGGTGCAAGAAACTAATGTCTCTCACCGACACAGACGACTGCTGTCTTTGGTGCCTCGGCCCAGATCATGACCCCATGATCTGTGGCCCGTGTGGCAAAATGTCCACTAAGGCACTTCGAAGCCGTCAGCACCAAAAAGAGAGGATTTTTTCAGATTCTGCCTCCGGCCGCGTCCGGACCTCGTCTGAGGCCTCGATGTCTCGGGAGTCTGATCCTGAGCATCGCCGGGGTTCCTCGGACAGGGGTTCCCCCGACCGGGAATGCAAGAGGAAGAAACGGCTCGTGAGGGCGGCGTCGGAAGAGGTCCCTGGCTCCTCGAGTGCCAGGTCTAAGACCCCCGATCGTCGTCCCGGGCCTTTGGAGCAGGAGAAGCCGTCCAAAGTACCTCGTGTAGAGCCGGAGACCGTCGGACACGTAAGTCCTGTAGTCCTCATGGACTCGCCTCCGAGGGAGCCGATGTCGGGCCCGGTGCCGCCGGGGCCTGAGTCGGTGGCTGCTGAGTCTCCTGAGCTTGGACTCAGGCTGACAACCTTGGAGTGCAGATTGTCTGCCTTCATGGAGCAGCAGCGGGTACTGATGGCCAGCCTCGCTGGTGCATCTGCCCCGACCACCGGGACATCGACGTCGAAGTCGACCCCGGAGACCGAGCCGATACGCGAGAACATGAAGGCTCAAAGTCGTCCTCGGTCAAGGTCTCCCTCGACCTCCCGCTCGGAACCGAGGGAGTCGGGGCGGGTGCCACCTCGACCCGCGTGGTCGGAGCCCCTCAACTTCTCTTCAGATGAGTCAGCTTGGGAGACGGAGGACAAGGAGTCCCCCGACACCTTCCGGACTCGGTGCGTCCCTTCGGACTCACCGCAGTCCGAGCCCCGGAGTAGGTCCCCCCCGGAGGACACCCGGTTCTCGGAGTTTGTGCGGGACATGGCCAAGGCCTTGGCGATTCCCGCGGACCCTGAGGAGGAGCCTCGAGCCGAGGAGCTTGAGACCCTCCAGTATGACTCTCCTCCGAAGGAGGCCTTTACTGTGCCGATTCCTCCGATGCTGGAACGGCTCCCTCTTCCGGATGTGGGAGGCACCGGCCTCGGCGCCGGTCTTGAGCAAGCGGGTCGATTCCATTTATCGACTCTGTAAGAGCCCTGGCTTCCAAAAGACGCAGCTGCTGCACCATTCCATGGTGGTGGAATCGGCCATGCATCGTCTGAAGAGCCAGAAGATGGAGGCCTGGAACCTGGATGCTTTCGGCAGAAAGTGCTTCCAGGGCTCGATGCTTGCTTGCCGTGTCCAGTCATACCAGCTGTACATGGGCATGTACCTCCGAGACCTGGCGAAGGAGCTTGCTGGGTTCTCTGCTGGCCTCTAAGGGGAACCTTTGCAGAGGTTCCAGTCTTTGTCTTCAGGAATCAGGGACTGTTCCAAGTTCATGTCCCGAGCGGCCTACGATGGCTTCGAAGCTTTGGCTCGAGTGGCGGCAGCCGGCATCGGGGCCCGACGCCAGGCATGGCTGCAGTCATCGGACCTCGAGCCTTGGGTACAGGACAAGTTGGTCAATGTCCCTTGCTGAGGTGAAAACCTTTTTGGCAAACCCATGGCCGAGAAGGCGGCTGAGCTCAAAACCGAGCACCTGACCAGGACTAGACTGTCCAGAAAGACTTCTGCCCCTTCTCACAAAAAGAAGGGTTCGGGTAAAAAGTCCTTCTACCCGAGAAAGGTGTCTACCTACAAACCTTTCCCTCAATACCAGGCCTCCCCAGCTCCCCAACAGGGGCAGCAGGCCAAGGGGCAGGGACATGGGCCCCGTAGGCAGAAAACCCCCAAGCCTCCGGCTCCTGCTCCTGCCCAGCAGGGAGGGGGTTTTTGACTCCCAAAGTATAACCTCTCCGCCCCTGCTGCCCCATCCCTGCACAGGAGGTCGCTTAGCCCTGTTTGCCCACAGGTGGCCACCCATTACAGGGGATGCTTGGGTCTTAAGCATCATTCGCCAGGGTTATCAGCTTCATTTCCAGCAGCTACCCCCTGCCTACTTTCCAGGAGAGCCTCTAAGGCCTCTCCTGCACACCAACCTCCTCCTCCAAGAACTTCAGGGTCTGCTTCTAGCCAAGGCAGTAGAGCCTGTACCTCCTCGCCTACAGGGGCAGGGGTTCTACTCCAGGTATCTTCTGGTGCCAAAGAGAACAGGAGGCCTCAGGCCTATCCTAGACCTCAGGAACCTCAACAAGTTCTTGGAGAAAGAGAAGTTCAAGATGCTTACTCTTGGAACACTTCTGCCCTACCTCCAGCAGGGAGACTGGCTATGCTCCTTAGATCTAAAGGATGCGTACACTCACAACCTCATTCATCCAGACCACAGAAAGTACCTCAGGTTCGTGGTGGGAGGAAACCACTACCAGTACAGGGTGCTGCCTTTTGGCCTAACTTCCGCCCCACGGGTCATTACCAAGTGCCTAGCTGTGGTGGCGGCCTACTTGAGGAATCAGGGGGTTTTTGTCTTCCCCTATCTGGACGACTGGCTCATCCGAGGTCAGCCTTACTAGGAAGCCAGACAGGCCACCTTCAGGACTGTCACACTCCTTCAAAGACCTAGGCTTCGTCATAAACTTTGCAAATCCACTTTGCTCCCCTCCCAGAACCTCGAGTTCATAGGGGCATGGCTGGACTCTCTGCAAGCAAGGGCTTACTTGCCAGAGGACAGAGCTCAAAGGCTCATGGAGTTGGCCTCCCGGTTTCTCAGTCTGCCAAGGGTTCCTGCCAGGCTCTGTCTGCAACTCCTGGGGTTATTCTGCAGAGGAATTGAGAGAAATATCACTACACCGGGAAGATGTATTACAACTATTTGATAAACTGAATAGTAGCAAATCACCTGGACCGGATGGTATACATCCAAGAGTGTTGAAAGAACTGAAATATGAGATTGCAGACCTGCTATTAGTAATCTGTGAAGTTTCATTAAAATCATCTGTAATACCTGAAGATTGGAAGATCGCTAATGTAACGCCAATTTTTAAAAAGGGTTCCAGGGGTGATCCAGAAAATTACAGACCGGTGAGCCTGACATCAGTACCGGGGAAAATGGTAGAAACCATCATAAAGAACAAAATTACACAGCATGTGGATAGTCATGGCCTAATGGGAGACAGCCAACATGGCTTTAGACAAGGAAGATCTTGTCTCACTAATCTGATATGTTTTTTTGAAGGTGTGCATAAACAGGTAGACAAAGGTGAGTCAGTTGATATAGTGTATCTGGACTTTCAGAAAGCCTTTGACAAGGTCCCTCATCAGAGACATTTGGCAAAACTAAAAAGTCATGGGATAGGAGGCAGTGTACTATTGTGGCTCGGGAACTGGTTAAAAGATAGAAAGCAGAGGGTAGGGCTAAATGGCCAATTTTCCCAATGGAAAAAGGTGACTAGTGGAGTACCCGAGGGATCTGTACTGGGTCCACTACTTTTTGACATATTCATAAATGACCTGGAAAAGGGAATAACGAGTGAGGTTATCAAATTTGCAGATGACACAAAACTATTTAAAGTTGTTAAAACCCTAGAGGACTGTGGAAAACTGCAGGAGGATCTGGATAAATTGGAAGACTGGGCATCCAAATGGCAGATGAAATTTAATGTGGACAAGTGCAAAGTTATGTACCTAGGAAAGAACAACCCACACTATGGTTACACAATGCAAGGTTCCACATTGGGAACCACCACCCAGGAAAAAGATTTAGGAGTCATCGTGGATAACATGTTAAAACCCTCCGCCCAGTGTGCAGCGGCGGCCAAGAAAGCAAATAGAATGCTAGGTATCATAAGGAAAGGAATGGAAAATAAAACAAAGGATATTATAATTCCTCTGTATCGTTCCATGGTACGACCGCACCTTGAATATTGTGTGCAATTCTGGTCGCAGTATCTTAAAAAGGATATAGCGTTATTAGAAAAGGTACAGAAAAGAGCCACCAAAATGGTAAAGGGGATGGAAGGCTACTCCTATGAAGAGAGGCTACAAAGGTTAGGGCTCTTCAACCTGGAAAAGAGACGGCTGAGGGGAGATATGATAGAGGTCTATAAATTAATGAATGGAGTGGAACGGGTAAACGTAGATCAATTGTTTACACTATCAGAATATAGAAAGACTAGGGGACATGCAATGAAGCTACAGGGTAAACTATTTAAGACAAATAAGAGAAAATATTTTTTCACTCAACGTGTAATCAAACTCTGGAATTTGTTACCAGAGGATGTAGTAAGAGCTGTTAGTGTAGCTGGGTTTAAAAAAAGTTTGGACAAGTTCCTGGAGGAAAGGTCCATAAACCATTATTAAAAAAGGGACCCAGGATATCAATGCTTGACCCAATACAAGCATTGTGGAACCTTTGTCTTTTGGGGATACTTCTAGGTACTGCAGACAGGAGAAGATGCTTTAAGCTTAGAAAAAAGTGGCAGACACCGGCTGCAGCATTACAAGGAGCCATATAGGGGGAGCAAGTGGGACCTCCGGAGGACTGAGGAGCCACGCCCCAGAGCCAGTGATGCAATACCGGCCTGCACCCAATCGGAGGAGGGAAGAGTTCCTCTTAAAAAAAGCCCAGATGACTGGTGAAGAGAGGCTTTTCAAGAGGGAGAGAAGGACCAGGAAATAGGAGTCCTGGGGAAAGGAACAGGCCCAGCAGACTCAGCAGAGCCAGGTGAAGGAGTTCGCCCCGAGTATCCCAGGAGTGGAGAGGACACGCCTTCCAAGAGGGAGAGATACAGAAAGGGAGCTACCCCTGGAAGCAGATGGACTGTGCTAGAAAGTCCTGGACCTGAGTTTGGCAGAGGCCAGCAACCATTGAAGGACATAACATGGAGTAACCAAGAAGAAGATGAAAGAACTTCTTTAAAAGGTAACATTCTGGGCTCAGACAGAAGGAAGCTTTGGTGTGAATGTGGTTTAACACCAGCAGAAGGCCTCCGGGAGAACTGAAAGCCTACCATTGTGCAAGTAAGGCCAAACCCCAGCAGGAACTGGCCTCAATCCTTACCTTGCCGGGATAAGCCAAGAAAGAAAGGTAATCACTGTTTTTCTGATTATAATTTCCTGAACGCTGTGACGCAGGAGGAACAGGGAATAGAGGAATGTTGTCCTACTAGAACTGTTTATACTTCAGGATACAAACCTATATCAAGTAAGAGACTCTCCAGTAAAAGAGCCGTGTGCAAGAGAGACTGTTCTCAGTCTAGAGGTACACAAAACCAGGGCTTACCTTTGAACACAGAACATTGGGACATCGGGCAAACGTTGTATAAAAAGCCTGAATGCAAGCTGCCAGATATCGCTGACCTTGAACCAATGCAGGTGGACGTCGCTGACGACCTTTCGGACCCTGAAATGGATTGCAGCTACTGTCAGGCGGAAGGCTTTGAGTCTTTAGACAAGGAATAGAGCTGTAGCCGGGGGAAAGTGTGAATCTTTGTTTTCTCATGTTATTACTGTGAAATTAACAGGTTAAATACAGTTCTTGTTTGTTTTCTTTCAACCTGAAATAAGGACAATTTCTGTTGCTGTAAAGATCTGAGCTTTTGAACCTTTTGTGCAATAGGGGAAATAAAAGCCTTTATTCTCCCTTCACTCGGACTATTATGTTCCTTTGAGCTTTTGGTTACCAGAAGGCTACTAGGACTACAAAGAAAACCTGGGCCCTGTCTTTAAGCCAAACTCACTTACAAATATTTTTGTGTCCACCCTCTCTACCGTGACGCTTCTTCGCCACTAGGGCGGCGTTGGGACAGTACGTATGACCTAGATTGGCCACTGTTGGAAACAGGATACTGGGCTTGATGGACCTTGGTCTGACCCAGTATGGCATATCTTATGTTCTTATGTTCACATGGCATCGACTGTGCATGTAACCCCCAATGCCTGCCTCCGCATGAGGCCTGCACAGTGGTGTCTCAGAACTCAGTGGAAGCAGGCCACGGGGAGCCTCAAAGACAAAGTCAGGGTGTCGAAACCCTTCCTGAATTCTCTTCAGTGGTGGCTACACCCCCCCCCCCCCAACCTTCAGGGGGTGCCTTTTCAAGTGCCTGCCCCCACAGTGGTGTTGACCACCGATGCTTCCTTGCAGGGCTGGGGTGCACACTGTCAAGAGAGCTGCACCCAAGGTCTCTGGTCCCCATGGGAAGCCACGCAACAGATCAACCTACTGGAACTACGGGCTATTTGTTTAGCCCTCAAGGTTTTTTCTCACACTTTGGCTCACCAGTCTGTTCTAGTTCAGATGGACAACCAAGTAGCCATGTTCTATGTGAACAAACAGGGCGGCACTGGCTCCCGGCCTCTATGCCTGGAAGCACAGGCCCTTTGCTCTTTTGCCCTCAGGCACCAGATGTTGCTGAGGGCTGCATCTCTTCCCTTAAAGATCTGGCACTGAAGACTGTCTTTCTTGTGGCAGTTATGTTTGCCCAGCGTATCTCGGAGCTACAGGCCCTTTCTTGCAGAGATCCCTTCCTGTCCTTTTCACCGGAAGGCGTTACCATTTGTACAGTACCAGCCTTTTTGCCAAAGGTCCTCTCCAACTTCCATGTCAATTAGTCTGTTTCTCTTCCAACCTTCTTACAGGAGCAGTGTTCATGTCGCAAGCAAGTCCTGCATCTTCTGGACGTTAGCAGGACCTTGCATCACTATCTCAAGGTTACCAATCCTTTTCGTCTTTCCAACCATTTCTTTGTATTATTCTCAGGTCCCTGGAAGGGGGCGGCTGCCTCCAAGACGATGATTCTGCGCTGGATTAAGCAGGCCATTGAATCGGCCTATATCCTCCAGAATAAGCCCGTTCCCATTGGACTTTGGGCACATTCCACTCGAGCTCAGGCCACTTCTTGGACTGAAAGATCACAGGTACACCCGCTTGATATTTGCAAGGCAGCCACTTTGTCTTCCCTGTCTACATTTGCTCGTCATTATCACTTGGATCTCCAAGCCAGGGAAGCAGCTCGCTTCAGAGCCACTGTTTGGCTGCAGCTGTATTTTCCCACCCTACGTTGGTGTAGCTTTGGTGGTACTCAATAGTCTGGACTGGTCTAGCAGGATGGTTTAGAAGGTAAAATTTTACTTACCAGTAATTTCCTTTCCTGTAATCCTGCTAGAGCAGTCCAAGACCCACCCTGTGCAGTTCTTGTCGCCACCTCAAAGAAATTCTAGGCAGTAGGGTGGCGACACACCAATTCTCTGTGTACATACTCCTTGATGGGCGCCTCAGTTTCGGCCACATAGCCGTTCTCTGTTTTGTGCATACTCCTCAACTAGAAACCTCAGTTTGGTTGGTTTTCATGTTCATATTCTGTTTTACAACTTTCAGTCTGTTATCGCTTATTGTTGAACTGTTCAGAAGTCCTGGTGCTTGCCAGTGTTATACTGAAACTGACCACTAGGGGGACAGGATTATATACCAAGGGTGATGTCATTAAGCTTCTGCAGTTTTCTCTGTCTCACCATCTGCTGGCAGGGGGACACAACCCACTAGTCTGGACTGGTCTAGCAGGATTTCATGAAAGGAAATTAATAGTAAGTACAATTTTACCTTTATATTGTTAGAGGGGTAAATGAGTATATTAAAAGGATTGTTAGATTTCTAATAGTAGCCCAGGTGCGGGCTTTCTATGTAGAGATATGAAATAGTTTGTAGACTTATGAACCATCTAGAGCTAGAATCTTTGATGAGACATTGAATATAAGTAAGGTGATTTTATGGAGATATAATATGGTTTGCTTCAGTCATCACATTGGGTGTTTTTAGATTCTTTCCAATAGTGTTATGAGTAACTCCTTGATGTTAAATCTTCCGATATTATGGTATTAACCCCCCTCCCTGATGCAGTCATGGGTGAAACGCTCGATTCATCGCGGAGAGGGTGCTAGAATTGAAATTGAATTTGGACATAAAAACATCGTGAAAGGAAATAAGTGACTCTTTAATTACAGTTTAAAAATGTGTTTGATGATATGCTTAAGAGGTTTTTATAGACCCATGATATGTATATTGAAGGACTAGAGTGTTGGCCGTAAGCACATTTGAATCCTGGTATTTGAAGCTTTTGTAACACAGGTCTTTTTCCTCCTATTTAAATTGTTTGACATACCATACTTCACATTGCCACTTTGACTGAGTGATAGCATGTTTATTTTTTTTTCTTCTAATTATCGACCCACCTCTCTCCTCCCCTTTATTTCTAAACGACTTGAATGTGTGGTTCACTGCTGCTGCCTTGGCTTTCTCTACTTTCAGACCCTTCTGGATCCACTGCAATCTGGCTTTCACTCTCTACATTCTACTGAGACGGCTCTTGCCAAAGTCTCCGATGACTTGTTACTCGCCAAATTCAGGGGCCTTTACTTGATCCTCATTCTTCTTGATCTTTCTGCTGCTTTTGACACTGTTGATCACCACCTTCTCCTTGATACCCTGTCCTTGCTTGGATTTAGAGGTCCTGTTCTGTCCTGGTTGTCTTCCTATCTCTCCCACCGCACTTTTAGTATATGTTCTGGTGAATCTTCCTCTACTGCTATCCCCCTTTCAGTCGGTGTACCCCAGGGCTCTGTGTTGGGACTTTTCCTTCTCTCTCTCTCTCTCTATACCCAGTCCCTTGGTGCACTCATCTCCTCCCATGGTTTTCAGTACCATCTCTACACTGATGACTCTCAGATCTACCTCTCTCCATCTGAAATCTCTCTGGGAATCCAGGCCTTGCTCTCTGCCTGATTATCTGACATCAGTGCCTGGTTGTCTCACAGCCATCTGAAACTGAACAGGTTTAAAATCAAACTCCATATCTTCCCCCTAAGCCTTCCTCCCCCTTCTTCTTTTCTCTATTTCTGTGGATAACACTCTACTCCTCCCTGTTTCCTTGGCTCGCAACCTTGGGGGTCATCTTTGACTCCTCCCTCTCCATCTCCACACAGATCCACAGATAGCTAAAACCTGTTGCTTCTTTCTCTATAACACTGGTAAAATTTGTCCCTTCCTTTCTGAACACATTACTAAGATCCTTATCCGTTCTCTTTTCTAGTCACCTCCTGACTATACTATTGCAACCTCTTCTCTGGTCTTCGTCTGAATCATCTCTCCCCACTTCAGTCTGTTTGGAACTCAGCTGCATGGCTAATCTTCTGTCAGTATCGCTATGCTCATGTCACCCCTCTTCGCAAGTCACTTCATTGGCTCCCTATCTGTTACACATCCATTTCAAACTTCTACTACTGACCTATAAGTGCCTTCATTCGGCTGCTCCTCACTACCTTTCCTTTCTTATCTCACCCTACACCCCTCCTTGGGAACTCTACTCTTCTGGCAAGTCGCTTCTAGCTGTGCTCTTTTTTTTCCACTGCCAACTCCAGACTTCAATCTTTCTACCTTGCTGCTCCTTATGCCTGGAACAAATTACCAGAGTCGGTACGCCAGGCTCCATCTGTGGCCCTGTTCAAATCCAGGCTAAAAAATGACTTCTTTGAGACTGCTTTTGTATCCTGATCCCCCTAGTCTCCTATTCACCTCCTATGTGCTTCCTTACCATTCTCCGTGATATATCCCAGTCCCCAGTTGTGTTATCTGTCTTCATATAAACAAAAAAATACAACTCTACTCTCTAACTATAGCACAGTATTTTTAAACTTAGCAAAACTAAAAATAGAAATAAATAAGGAAAAGGCAGACCTCAGAAACTAGAAATTACCCATTGGTCACTTCCGTGAACCCAGGTGCTTTCATAAGTATATCACATCAACGGTCCGCTTAAACTTTTCCTATCAACATACTGTGGATCCAATGCCTAGATATGCAATTTACAATAGTGACAAAAACATTATTCAAACTACTCATATGACATATTTTCTAATTTGATAGATACTGTTATATACAACTATATACTATCCATTCTCCTATAACAAATACCACCGTTCAAACTAAAAGTGGAATAGCCCCAGGAGGAATTTTCTTTGGCACAAAATCTTCATTATGCCGAATGCATAAGTCAACCCAACCCCTATTCAGACAGCTATCCCGAGTTTCGCCTCTCGCTGCTTCAGGGGACTTGGGATTGTACAACAACAAAAGACCCACCAAAAAAAGCACTATGCCACGTGAACAATAAGAACCTGTAAACGGGGGCGCTGGTCGTGAATGGCCACAGTCTAAGCAGAGGCAAAAAATATTATTATGACTTGCAAAGGATTGTGGGGAACGTAGTTCACTTATACCAGAATCAGCCGTTCACAAAATAATGAGTTGTGATGCACGAATGTAAGCAAAGAAAAATGGATTTTATTCATGGGGTTAATTCTCCCACACAGATTTACTTGGTAACACAAAAAGGACACTTGCTTTCAGTATTGCATTCAGGAAAACAAAACATGAAATAAGGTAACTGAACTTCTTAAGCAAAAATTAAATAAGACCTTGATGGGAAACAGAAAAGGTCTTTTTGATGGCTCATGCTAATAACTTTCTTAGCATTGCTCCAAAGGCAAAAACAAAACCCAAAAGTAACAAAAACTGTTCTTTATCAAGGATAACCTTCTTCTATTTACACACACAAAAAGAAAAGTTTCCTTTCAGAGCTCACGTGCACTTGTGCCTGGCTCAATTATCACCAATTAGCCAGCTGCAAACCCCTTTGCTGGTTCACTTTCTCTACGTGGCTCAATCCTACCCAAAAGCTTTCTTGCAGACTTTTCTGGGTAGATAAAAGAACAAATTACAGTTCCTTTTGGTGGTTTTTGTATTAGTGAGAAAATATTTTACCACAGCAGCCTAGACAGAGAGCAATCCATGTATTCATTCTGATCATTTAATATATCTCCTTCTTCCTCAAATATCATGGAATCAGTATCAGGGTCTGGCTCAGAGGAATTCCTTACTTGATCATTCTCAGGATAATATTTATTTCCCTGCTGTCTTCCTGGAGAAGAGCTAGGGCATAGATCAAAGTTCATACCTGAGCTTCCTTTGCTGTTAGGCTTCCTCTCCAGGTATCCTGGCCAGTAAGTAGTCCAGCTTTTATGTCCAGCCTTCCAATCAAGATCCCTGGACACTGGGTCTCTCTTCACATACCTCCTTGCACCGGTCTTAGGGCCCCTTCCACATGCAGCCGTCTCCTTCAAAGGTGCTGTCTGGGAATTCCTGGCTCTATAACCCCACTCCTCTGGCTTCCTCCAGTCCAATGGAGTATGCTTGCCTCTGGAATGACTCCCAACATACGTACTGCTGTGGGCTCCTTCTTTAGAGCTCCAAGATGTCTTTCTCTTCTTCCTTCCACGTTGCTGCTGCTGGTTCTGTGTGCTCTCACGGATCTGCTGGCTCCCTCTGCTCTCCTGGCTCCCTCTGCTCTGTCTGTGTGTAGAAAATCTATTACTTTTAACGTGCTTAGAGGGACACTCCACTCTAGCACAGCCCAGGTGTGCTGAATCAAGCCCTGCCCTTGGAGATGAGTGATTGGGGATTACCTCATAGCTCTCCTGATTGAACACACGTTTCCCCACTTCAGCCCTTCTAGAGGCTGTTTGAAACCTGGTGCATTCTGGGACTGGTAGTCTTTTATGAAAACATTCTGTTTTAGTATTTCTACCAGCAAAGACAGGTTGCTTGTTCAAAGCCAATTCACCTCTTTTATAGCTCCCTCCTGAACTATGATAAGCTTCCTTATCACATACCCCCCTGCTTAAGTTATTACAGACTGGTGCAACTGGTGAAACTTCTTCTTTACAGTCCGTAATACGGGAAAGGGCATCCGCATTTTTGTGTAACTTCCCAGCACGATGTTCCACTTGAAAATCAAATGCCTGCAAGGCCATGTACCAGCATGTCAACCTGGCATTGTGGTTCTTCATTTGTTGCAACCACTTAAGTGGAGCATGGTCTGTAACCAGTTGGAACTTCCTCCCTGTAAGGTAAAACCTTAATGCCTCCACTGACCACTTTATAGCTAAACATTCCTTTTCTATTGTGGAATACTTCTGTTCAGCCGGTGACAATTTCCTGCTCAGGTACATCACAGGATGTTCCTCCCCTTCATGACATTGGGATAAAACAGCTCCTAGCCCTACATCCGAGGCATCTGTTTGAACCAAGAAGGGTTTCCTGAAATCCACCCCTTTCAGTACTGGTCCTGTACACAACTTTCCTTTTAGGACTGAAAATGCTTTTTCTGCTTCAGGAGTCCATTTCAGCTGGTTTGGGCAATTCCTCCACAGCATATCAGTAAAAATTGCACTTTTCTCTGCAAACTGTGGTATAAATCTGCGGTAGTATCCAATAAGTCCCAAGAAACTCCTCAGCTGTTTCTTTGTTGTTGGAGGAGGAAAATTCCTGATGCTATCCACCTTGCTCATTAGAGGTTTAATTTTCCCTCTTCCCACCAGGTGGCCTAGGTATTTTACCTCTCTATTAGCAAAGGCACACTTCTTTGGGTTCAAAGTGATCCCTGCTTGCTTCATGGAGCATAAGACTGCCCTGATTCTCTTTAGATGTTCCGCCCAAGTGTTACTATGGATTATGACATCATCCATATAGGCAAAGGCATAATTTTGGTGGGGTCGAAGTACCTGGTCCACTAACCTTTGGCAGGTAGCTGCCGCTCCATGCAGTCCGAAAGGCATCCTTTTGAACTGGAAAAGGCCAACAGGGGTGCTGAACGCAGTCTTCGTTTTCGACTCCCTTGTTTAGAGGGATTTGCCAATAGCCTTTTGTCATATCAAGGGTGGTTAAATATTGAGCTTGTCCAAGCTGGTCCAACAACTCTTAAATTCTTGGCATTGGATATGCATCAAAAACTGATATTGCGTTTACCTGCCGGAAGTCAATACAGAATCTTAAAGAGCCATCAGGCTTGGGCACCAAGACTATGGGGCTATTCCAGGGACTCTTCGACTCCTCTATTACTCCCATGTCTAACATTTCCTGAACTTGTGCCACTCTCTCAAAAGATTCAAGGAAATCATCAACATTATCATCTGGAGTCAGCTTCCCAAAACTAAATGCCCCAATTCCCTTATTGAGTCCCACATTGTCCACATGTGGTATACCAGTTGTTACTGCTGGTCTTGCATCCGGTCCACTTTGGTTATGAAGAGCAATTAAGGCTTCCACCAGATCAAGCACTGGCTTCTGCTGGTCCCTTAATGCTTTAATTGCAGTGTCCTGAGCCTGCTGCGCTAGCTCCTGTTGCCTGCTAAATTGGGCTGCCATCCAGCTGGCCAGTTCCTTCGGATCCATCTTGTATCCCTGCAAGAAAACAAAAGAAAAAAACACAGAGCAGCACCCTCCAAACAGGTGTTTTTCTCCTATTTGTTTTTCCAATTACCCCTGTGACTTACTCCCATCCACCACTAGACATGCCCAGGTACTTATTACCTTATGCCAGTGATGAATCCAGCTTACACAGGGTCTTTTCCTCCTTGGAACAGCTCCTGGAACAACCACCTCTTTTCCTCCAAAGTGTTGTTAAGGGAAAATCCACTTTCCAGCTTTTGTCTTGAACTTTTTTTCTTTCAGATTTCAGTTGTAATCCTTATAAATCATGTAAATCCTTTGTGTAAAAGCAATCCAAACTACTACGCCAACTGTAAACGGGGGCGCTGGTCGTGAATGGCCACAGTCTTAGCAGAGGCAAAAAATATTATTATGACTTGCAAAGGATTGTCGGGAACGTAGTTCATTTATACCAGAATCAGCCGTTCACAAAATAATGAGTTGTGATGCACGAATGTAAGCAAAGAAAAATGGATTTTATTCATGGGGTTAATTCTCCCACACAGATTTACTTGGTAACACAAAAAGGACACTTGCTTTCAGTCATGAAATAAGGTAACTGAACTTCTTAAGCAAAAATCAAATAAGACCTTGATGGGAAACAGAAAAGGTCTTTTTGATGGCTCATGCTAATAACTTTCTTAGCATTGCTCCAAAAGCAAAAACAAAACCCAAAAGTAACAAAAACTGTTCTTTGTCAAGGATAACTTTCTTCTATTTACACACAAAAAAAGAAAATTTCCTTTCAGAGCTCACGTGCACTTGTGCCTGGCTCAATTATCACCAATTAGCCAGCTGCAAACCCCTTTGCTGGTTCACTTTCTCTACGTGGCTCAATCCTACCCAAAAGCTTTCTTGCAGACTTTTCTGGGTAGATAAAAGAACAAATTACAGTTCCTTTTGGTGGTTTTTGTATTAGTGAGAAAGTATTTTACCACAGCAGCCTAGACAGAGAGCAATCCATGTATTCATTCTGATCATTTAATATATCTCCTTCTTCCTCAAATATCATGGAATCAATATCAGGGTCTGGCTCAGAGGAATTCCTTACTTGATCATTCTCAGGATAATATTTATTTCCCTGCTGTCTTCCTGGAGAAGAGCTAGGGCATAGATCAAAGTTCATACCTGAGCTTCCTTTGCTGTTAGGCTTCCTCTCCAGGTATCCTGGCTAGTAAGTAGTCCAGCTTTTATGTCCAGCCTTCCAATCAAGATCCCTGGACACTGGGTCTCTCTTCACATACCTCCTTGTACCGGTCTTAGGGCCCCTTCCACATGCAGCCGTCTCCTTCAAAGGTGCTGTCTGGGAATTCCTGGCTCTATAACCCCACTCCTCTGGCTTCCTCCAGTCCAACGGAGTATGCTTGCCTCTGGAATGACTCCCAACATACGTACTGCTGTGGGCTCCTTCTTTAGACCTCCAAGATGTCTTTCTCTTCTTCCTTCCACGTTGCTGCTGCTGGTTCTGTGTGCTCTCATGGATCTGCTGGCTCCCTCTGCTCTCCTGGCTCCCTCTGCTCTGTCTGTGTGTAGAAAATCTATTACTTTTAACGTGCTTAGAGGGACAATCCACCCTAGCACAGCCCAGGTGTGCTGAATCAAGCCCTGCCCTTGGAGATGAGTGATTGGGGATTACCTCATAGCTCTCCTGATTGAACACACGTTTCCCCACTTCAGCCCTTCTAGAGGCTGTTTGAAACCTGGTGCATTCTGGGACTGGTAGTCTTTTATGAAAACATTCTGTTTTAGTATTTCTACCAGCAAAGACAGGTTGCTTGTTCAAAGCCAATTCACCTCTTTTATAGCTCCCTCCTGAACTATGATAAGCTTCCTTATCACAAACCCAGTCCAAAAAAACGTGGTATAAAAGGAAGGAATACTTTAATTTTTTATATCTCTTACGCCATGATACCCGACACAGGCCGTGTTTTGAAATAATTTCTTCAGGGGAACTCTGGCGTACTCTATTGTTAGGTAAGCTCAACTGTGTTGATCTCGTGCTGAACAATTCATTTAAGATACCAGTGCCAAAGCGTTAAAGCCAAAGGCTTTCTTCTTAGCTGTTAATCCACATCTATGCGCAGTAATCGTAAAACCTTGATTATACACTTTGTACCTAAAAACTTCATTTTAATATATAACGTTTCGTGCAGATAGACAAGCTTCTATAAAAAGAGTCTCCGGTATAATTCAGAACTAGTACTTTATATGAAGTTTTTAGTTGAGCTTACCTAACAATAGAGTACGCCAGAGTTCCCCTGAAGAAGTTATTTCGAAACACGGCCTATGTCGGGCATCATGGCGTAAGAGATATACAAAATTAAGTATTCCTTCCTTTATACCACGTTTTTTGGACTGGGTTCAACAACAAAAGACCACATCTATTGCTTAAACAAACATACTATGACAAAACCACCATTACATAACTGAAAAATAGATCTATCTTAGTGGAGAAAACATCTCAAACCTTATAACTTGCACCATTTCACTCCTTCCAACATAGCTTTTTTACTGGGGACTGTGATGCCTGATGGATTAAATGTGGGTATAGATTGAGGAGCCGGTATATAAAGTGATATAGAAAATAGTCGATTTGCTTCAATATGTATGGGAGGAGCCGAGTTAGGGTGACGTAAAGAACAGCTGATTTATTTCAATATGTATGGGAGGAGCTGATTTGGCTTTATATGCGCATGGGTGGTGTTTTTTAGAATGAATGAGTTGAAGATCGGAGCTATGTTGGAAGGAGTGAGATGGTGCAAGTTATAAGGTTTGAGATGTTTTCTCCACTAAGATAGAGCTATTTTTCAGTTATGTAATGGTGGTTTCGTCATAGTATGTTTGTTTAAGCAATAGATGTGGTCTTATGTTGTTGTACAGTCCCAAGTCCCCTGAAGCAGCGAGAGGCGAAACGCGGGATAGCTGTCTGAATAGGCGTTGGGTTGACTTATGCATTCGGCATAATGAAGATTTTGTGCCAAAGAAAATTCCTCATGGGATATTCCACTTTTAGTTTGAACGGTGGTATTCATGTCTAGGATGATTTGTTATAGGAGAATGAATAGGATATAGTGGTATATAACAGTATCTATCAAATTAGAAAATATGTCATATGAGTAGTTTGAATAATGTTTTTGTCACTATTGTAAATTGCATATCTAGGCATTGGATCCACAGTATGTTGATAGGAAAAGTTTATGCGGACCGTTGATGTGGTATACTTATGAAAGCACCTGGGTTCACGGAAGTGACCAGTGAGTAATTTCTAAAGTTTCTGAGGTCTGCCTTTTCCTTATTTATTTCTATTTTTAGTTTTGCTAAGTTTAAAAATACTGTGATATAGTTAGAGAGTAGAGCTGTATTTTTTTGTTTATATGAAGTATCTTATGCAAGCTCTGGTAAAGACCTAAGTGGTTGTTGTGATCTCCAGGAACAAGCAGGAATGTAGTCTTCACATATGGGTATCGTCGGTACCGACGGAGCCTGCGTGGGAACGCTCCCCAGCATCCAATTAGAAAGCTTTTGGGAGCATTCCACAGCGCCTGCGTGCTGCCTTCCCGCCTTTCCCAACTGCCTCTCTCCAGTTCTTCATTTTCCGCGGAGCCAGCAGGTCGTCGTTCCTGTCACCGCAGAAATTTTTTCCATTCTCCTTCTTTTTTCTGGTCGCGTCTGCCTTCCTCGACGCTATACCGGTACCGCCGGTTCTTTCTTTACTTTAAAAAAAAATAAATATATATATATATATATATATAGTTCTTTTTTTCCAAACTTTTCCTCCTCAGGTGCACGCGCCATTGTGGGCCTTAGGCCCCTTAGGCCCAAACTTTCCTTACCATGGAAAAACCCGCTTTAGGTTTCAAGTGCACCAAGTGTGGCGGTACCATCTCCGTCACCGACACCCATGAGTGGTGTCTTAAATGTTTAGGTCCTGACCACTCCATTTCAGAGTGTATGGCCTGTGCCATGATGTCCAAGAGGGGTTGACAAAACTGAGCTGCTAAGCTCAGCACCCTTTTTCCCTCCGATGCAGCCTCTGTGGCATCGACGTCTTCTAGGGCTTTGTCTTCCTCCCATGGATCTAAGGTAACTAAACATAAGTCTGGCCGGTCCTCAAAGGGTAGATCTCCTTCCAAGCATCGAGATGCCTCTGGCGTTGCCCTTGAGGGTTCTGTACTGGCAAAATTGCCCCGGTGGGAGGCTTCGGCTTCCAAAGCATTATCGGAGCTCCAGGATGTTCGAGGCCTCGACCTCGGCAGAACTACTGGTGCCATGCTCGGGGGTACTGGCTGCTTTCTCCGGTACCCAGGCATTGGCAGCATCGATAAACCAGAGGTTCCTGGCTACTGAGCGCAGTCTGGCGGCTCTCCTTGCCGTATCGACACCCTCGGAACTGCGTCAGACAGTTCAACCGGTACCGGCACTGACTCCGGCACTGGTATCGGTACCGGTACCATCAGCATCGGCATCGACATCGGTGTCTGCATTCCCGGCACCCAGTCATGCTATGCCTTCCGGTACCGATACACCGGTACCGATTCCCCCCCGGCACCGACTTCGGTCGGTATGGGTATCGGGCTCTACAAGAGCATCCAGACAGAAGGTACTTTGAATCCTCGGAGGAATCTGAGGATTCTGACAGCTCCGTCGGTACTGGACTACTTCTCCCAGAGGAGCCTTCCTCTCCTAAACGCAGGATGTCTCCTCCGGAAGATATCTCCTTTCAGGGAGGTGGCTCGAGGTCTGTCCATTACTGTGGCTCCTGAAACAGAGCCCAGGGCAAAGGAGTTGGAGATTTTACAATATCCAAATGCTCCTAAGGAGGCAGCTACTTTGCCTATCCATGAGATCTTACATGATTTCATGTTGAGAATGTGGGAGACACCTCTTACCACCTCTCCTCACTCTCGTAGACTGGATACCATGTATCGAGTACCTCCGTGTCCTGGTTTCCAGAAAACTCAGCTTCCTCGCCACTCTATTGTAGTGGAATCAGCTATGAGAAGGATCAGAAGTGCAAAGAGGCATGCCTCTAATCCTCCAGGACGTGAGTGTCGAACTTTGGATGCCTTTGGACGTCGTACTTTCCAGGCTTTCATACTTTCTGCCAGGATCAGTTCCTATATTTTGTATATGGGAATGTTCCTTAAAGAAGTCACAGGAGATTTAGAGGTTTTGAGTCCTTTTCTCCCTGATGATAAGAGGCAGGATTTTCTCACACTGGTTAAACATGCCCAGGATGTTTCTAAGTTTGTCAACTGTGCAGCTTTTGACTGTTTTGAGTGCATAAGCAGAACCTCTGCCATTGCCATAGGTGCACGTAGAATTGCCTGGTTCCAGGCATCTGATTTGGAGTTTTGGGTGCAGGACAAAATGGGCAATATCCCTTGTACAGGTGAGAATTTATTTGGCAAAAATTGGCAAGAGAAAGCCAATGAGTTGGATGCTGACAACTCCACCTTGGATAGATTATCCAAAGCCACAGCTGATCCTGCAAGGAAGAAATGTTTCAAGAAACCATTCTTCTCCAAAAAGAAGAGGTTTTATCCCTCTTATTCCCAGTAGGGACGTTCTGCAGGTCAACCTGCCCGAAAGAGTCAGCAACCACCTAAACAAAGGAAAGCAAAGACTGCTAAGCCTCAACCGTCTCAGCAGTCTCAGTCTCCGCAAGGCCTTTGACTTCCATCTAGAGAACTTAGCCTTCCTGGCTCTCAACGGACCAGAGCCTTCCACCATTCCAGGAAGGTTGTGTCACTTTGCCCCCAGATGGGGGCAGATAACAGCAGAACATTGGACTCTCTCCATTATAAAAGAGGGATACAAACTTCACTTTCCGTGCATGCCCCCTCCCACAATTTTAAGACAGTTCAATTCCCAGACCTCTCTCATCAACATGTTAGATCAAGAGGTCACTATGCTTCTTGCCCAAGGGGCAATAGAAGAGGTACCCATTCCTCAACAGGGTACAGGGTTTTACTCCCCCTATTCCTTATCCCAAAGAAAACAGGGGGACACAGACCTATTTTGGACCTCAGAGAATTGAACAAATTCCTGTTCAAAGAGAAATTCAAAATGATTTCTCTAGGAACTCTGCTGCCATACCTTCAGAGTCAGGATTGGCTTTGTTCTCTAGATCTCAAGGATGCGTACACTCATGTTCTCATCCATCCAACTCACAGAAAGTTCCTTCGGTTCCTTTTTCAAGGAAAACACTACCAGTACAGGGTGCTTCCTTTTGGCCTGGCCTCAGCACCAAGGGTGTTTATGAAATGCATGGCTGTGGTAGCAGCATTTCTTCGAACTCTAGGAGTATTCGTCTTCCTCTACTTAGACGACTGGCTCATTCGAGCCCCATCAGAGTCAGAGGCCAGGATTTCTCTATCTTGCACAATGCGTATCCTTCAGTATTTGGGTCTGGTTATAAACATCCCAAAATCCAGCCTAACTCCCACTCAGTCTCTAGAGTTCATAGGAGCTTTGCTGGATACCAGAAAAGCAAGGGCCTATCTCCCTCAGGCCCGTTGCCTTCGCATGGTGCAGTTAGCTTCTCAAGCAGTACTAAAGCCTCATCTCACTGCTCGAGAAATGTTACAGCTACTAGGCCACATGGCATCTACCGTGCATGTGGTTCCTTATGCTCGCCTCCATATGAGAGCAGCCCAGTGGACTTTATCCACTCAATGGACCCAGGCATCAGGGTGCCTGTCAGACAAAATAGCAAACACAAATCGCCTTATTTTGTCCCTCCAATGGTGGCAGTCTGTTGGTGGGTTCCCCCATTTCAACAACCTTTACCCCAGGCAACTCTTACAACAGATGCTTCACCAATGGGTTGGGGAGCTCATTTGCAAGACCTCTCCACCCAAGGCACTTGGACTCCACAGGAGACTCATCTACACATCAATCTCTTAGAGCTCAGAGCAATCTTCCTTGCTCTTCGAGTGTTCCACACCCTGCTAAGCTACAAGACAGTCCTCATTCATACGGACAATCAAGTAGCCATGTTCTACGTGAACAAGCAGGGGGGAACAGGCTCTCTGTCGCTTTGCAACGAAGCTTTGCGACTATGGGCCCTCGCCAGAGAGCATCAGATTCATCTCCTGGCAGTGTATCTTCCAGGCATCCAGAACTCTTGGGCAGACAGACTCAGTCGAGTTCTGCTTCCACACAAATGGTCTCTACATGCAGACCAGGTGGTCAAGATTTTTCAAATTTGGGGAGCCCCGGACATAGACCTCTTTGCAAGTCCGTTGAATGCCAAACTTCCCCGGTTCTGTTCCAGAGGTCCAGCTCAGGGCTCTCAGGCCAGGGATGCTTTCCTCCTTCATTGGGGTCAAGACTTCCTTTATGCCTTTCCACCCATTCCCCTAATTCCCAAAACCCTATTCAAGCTTCAGAGAGACAGAGGCCGTATGATCCTCATAGCTCCACATTGGCCACGGCAAGTGTGGTACCCTCTGCTTCTACATCTCTCTCAAGCTTCCTCTCTGGAGTTAGGGTCGCTCCAGATCTCCTGTCTCAGGAGGACGGAATGTTATGGCATCCCAATCCCCAATCTCTGCATCTCAGGGCATGGTTGCTGAAGGCTGTGATAAGGAAGCTTATCAAAGCTCAGGGAGTAATGACAAAAGAGGAGAATTTACTCTGATCAAGGGACCTGTGCTGGCAGGTTATAGAACTAAGACAGCTTGTTTCCCTAAAAGACTACATGATCCAGAATGCACTTGTATGCAGAACGTCCCTAGGGGAGCTAGAGTGGAAAAGCATAAGTCTAATCAGAGAAAGCATTATGTCATCCCTAATCAAACCGCCTCTAGAAGAATGCTTAATCCACAACACCTGAAGAATGCAAGGGTGGAGTTACAATCTAAGCCCTTTAAAGCTAGAGGGGAATCTTCAGGAAGACAGAAGAAGGGGAATCAGAAGGAGAATGAGAACAGAAGGAAGAACAACCGGAACCTGAAGGAACAAGGACAAGGAAGCAGACGGTCCAAGAGAGGAGCTCAGAGAAGTACCTATGCCTGGAGAGATACCCGGGGGAAAGAAGAATCTTCAGAGGACTGGAAAAAGCCAGAGGTCTGTAGATCCACAGCCAGGGACCCTCAAGCAACGCCTAGGAAGAGGACTGTTGCAGCTAAGGAAGAAAGGAGCCCAAATACCTCTTGGAGGACATCTGGAGAAATGATCCTGAGGTCCAGAGATACCAACTGGAGGACAGGACACAAAAGCTCTATTGCATACTGGCCAGAATACCAGAAGAAGCAGCCTGACGCTTGCCTGGATTCAGGTAGGAACTGTGAACGTTTTTCTAGCTTTGATTAGTGCAAACAGGGAAACAGTTTCTCTCCGTGCAGAGGTCAGTTCCTAAAGCCCCTGATTCAAAAGAGAAACAGAATCTATGCAATTTCAAGAGCAAGGTTTAATATCCGATACAGAGGATAATTATATGGACTGTTCTTTGAGTAGGTTGTTATTTTAGGAAAATCCTAAATATCAGAGCAAACATCAAAAGGAAACATTCTAAATATTAGCTTCCCATAATGTTTTGTTGAAAAGAAAAAGCTTTTGGGAAAGTTTTGCACGTGTGCTGAAATCAAGCTACTGATTGCAGTTAATTGTCACCTGTTGGTGGAGGAGAATGGAGGAGAGCCCAGCACAAGCCGTGCACACGTGGGTTTTAAAAGTTCTTTTCTGTATGGAGAAAGTGAGCTATGTTTTAGTATAAAGAAGTTTTCCTCTTTGATTTGTTCTTTCCCAGCACTGCTAAGGAGTTTATTAGCAGTGGCTGAAAGAAGCCTTTCTGTTCCATAAAGGACTTTGATTCTTAATTTGCATAAGTTATTTCAGTTGCCTTATTTTGTGTTGAATAAACCCTGGAGAAGTTATCTGGACGGTGTTACCAAGCATATCTGTGTGTGGGATAATCACCCCATAAATAAACTCTAATTTTGTCTACACTCGACCAACTACAAGAGTTTTCATCATTTTAAAAAGGCAAGCTTTGTGTGAAAGGACTTCAATAACCACAATCCTTTGCAAGACAGTTAATTTGCATACTTGCCAAGATGTGGTACCTTCATAACAAGCACCCCCTTTTACAAGGCCTAGATCTTCATGATCTTAACCTTTCCAGCAAGTAAAGGATATCCTTTATGCTTCCAGAAAACCTTCCACAAGACGCTCTTATGCTTTCAAGTGGAAAAGGTTTACCATATGGTGCTCGCAGAAGGGTCTTAGCCCCCTTGCGATACCTCTGGAATCATTACTGGAGTATCTCCTTCATTTATCCAATGCAGGACTTAAGACTAACTCAGTAAGAGTCCATTTAAGTGCCATTGCAGCTTCTTTCAAGCCTCTAAATGGACAACCTATTTCTTCCCATCCTCTTATAGCAAGATTTATGAGAGGCCTTCTTTTAACTAAGCCTCCCATTAAGCCACCACCGGTGGCATGGGACTTAAACCTGGTTCTTGGTCAGCTCATGAAGCCACCTTTCGAACCCTTAGCTGCTACCTCACTGAAATTCCTTTCTTGGAAGGTTATCTTCCTCATTGCAATCACATCAGCATGTCATATCAGTGAGTTGCAGGCACTAGTGGCTGATCCACCTTATACAAGGTTCCATCATGACAAGGTAGTCCTTAGGACTCATCCACACTTTATGCCAAAGGTGGTCTCGCCTTTTCATCTAAACCAAGCGGCCTACCTGTCTGTGTTTTTTCCAAGGCCTCATGCATCAAATGCAGAAAGGAATCTTCATATTTGGACTGTAAAAGAGCTTTAGCCTTTTACTTGCAAAGAACACAGCAACATAGAAAGTCCTCTCAACTCTTTGTTTCTTTTTATCCTTCTCATTTGGGACTTCCAGTCTCCAAGGGAACACTCTCCAACTGGATTGCTCAGTGTATTTCCTTTGCCTATCAGAGTAAGAATCTTCCTCTGGAGGGCCATGTCACAGCTCACAATGTGAGAGCCATGGCAGCTTCAATGGCTCATCTGCACTCAGTGTCTATCGACGACATCTGTCGAGCAGCCACTTGGGCCTCGGTTCATACCTTCACAGCCCATTACTGCTTGGACATGGACTCCTGCCGAGATGCCTTGTTTGGTCAGGCTGTTCTCCAACACCTGTTCCATACCTAATCAACTCCTACCCACCATCCCTGGTTGGATGCCAGAGATCCATGGGGGGAAGTGGAGCCCTTTTCTCAGGGACACACAACTTCTGGGGTCTCTCCCTGGCATCTAAAGCTAGAGAGTCCCCATATGTGAAGACTACATTCCTGCTTGTTCCTGGAGATAGCATAGTTACTCACCTGTAACAGGTGATCTCCGGGAACAGCAGGAATTTAGTCTTCACAACCCACCCACCTCCCCTAGGAGTTGTATCTCTCTATCTATCTTTTTCTCTTTCCCTCTCTCTCTCTTTGTCTCAGCTTTAAACTCAACTGGAGAGAGGCAGTTGGGAAAGGCGGGAAGGCAGCACGCAGGCACTGTGGGATGCTCCCAAAAGCTTTCTAATTAGACGCTGGGGAGCATTCCCGCGCAGGCTCCGTCGGTATCGACGATACCCATATGTGAAGACTAAATTCCTGCTGTTCCCGGAGATCACCTGTTACAGGTGAGTAACTATGCTTTATCTGTCTTGACTAGATTGTGAACAGGGAATGTTTCTTACATGTCTCTATACAGTGCTGCATATACCTTGTAGCGCTATACAAATAATAAGTAGTAGTAGTAGTAGGACCAAAGCTAAAACACAAAACCAAAAATCTTTTACTTAACTACAGAATAGAAGTCTTCTGATATTCTGACTATTTGTCTTACAGTTCTCGATGCAAGTATTTAATTAATGAATCAAGCACATGTACCTACAACTTCTGCAACGATATGTCCTTGGATGCTAAGTCTGTTACCACCGGTTTTGAATTGCAAGTGGATCTTACTGATCATACTGGAACCCTTCAGTCTTGCAACCTGTCTGGTAATGTAGCTGAGGAAGCACTAGGCTGCACGGTAAATAGCACTAAAACATGGCAGAGTAATTTTCAACCCCATAGTTTCTTTTTCACAACTGGCTTGCTGGCCTGTGCTGTAGGGTTCTCATACATCATATACTTTTCAGGTGGGGTAAACCTGCAAATTAAAATCCCACTGCTTGGTTTTGTCAGCTCCTCCATCCCTAGCACCATTTCCTTTACCCACAGAGAAAACAGATTTTTTAAAGACCTTATTTTGTGGTTAAACATGCATTTATCCGCATAAGATTTGCCATACTGAGTCAGGCCGAGTGGCCAATCCAGGTCACAGATACCTGGCAGAATCCTAAAAGGTAAACAGATTCCATGTTGCTAATGGTGTAAATTCAGCCCAGCAGCTGTTGCCTCTCAGACTGAAGACTCACAATAACAACCGAACCACAAGACTTCAGCCCAGGAGACAATAGCTGCCAAGCCTGGAGCAGTGGCAGCATGACAAAGTAAGTTTGCCATAGGGGGTCCCTCATTAGAATTTTCACCACTGCATGCTGCTTATCCCAGGGATAAGCAGTGGATTCCTCTGGAGACAGACAGTGTATGCAGCCACATTGTAAGCAATGTTTCCAATAGCGCCTGTTGTCCGGATCTCCCCAAGCTCAGAGAGGCTTTTGAACCTCTCTGAGCATGTGTCTGATCTCCTGCCTTAGCAGCCCTTGCTTCTGTGCGGCAGTCTTATCTAACTGCAGCCATCGTCAGCCACAGCTGTCCTCTCTTCCTGCTCCTTCTCAGGGTCAAGTAATTCAGCTTCAAGAAACACAACTCCTCACGTCCTGCAATTTGCAACAAATTGAAGATAAAATGAGTAGCCTCAACACAACAACCTCACCATCAGACCCATGTCCAGTAGCTTGGATCAAAGCCACCAAAACCCAGCTCTCCCATCACATTCACAAAATCGTCAAAGATTCACTCCAACAAGGATACATGCCGCAAACCTTGAAGCACGCCATGATAAGACCAATACATAAAGGCAACAGCCTCAGCCTCTCGGAACCAAAATCATACCGACCTATCTCCAGTCTACCTTTCCTTGCAAAAATCATTGAAAATACAGTACAACACCAATTACAAGACCATATTGACATCAATACCCCACTGGACATCCACCAGCACAGTTTTAAACCCCAACACGGAGTTGAAACACTACTTACTTCCCTCTTTGACAATCTCCTAAAAGGCATAGACAACATACAGAATGGATTCCTGCTTGTTTTCATGGACATCTCGGCAGCCTTCGACACCGTGTCACATGCCAGACTACTGCAATACCTGCAGCAAATAGGATTACACAAAAATACCCTAAAATGGTTTACTTCATATTTGGAAAATAGAACGCAACAAGTCAACTGGACGACCCTGACATCCTCTTCATGGAGTACTATGCGCAATTGCTGACAAACCTCATGAATCTTTGTGTCACGTCATACGGGCAAACTACACTGCCTACGACTCAGTCTCCTATTCTGCTGCAGTGGCCATTTCAGCCAGGAGAACTGCTTAGCGCCACGTGTCAGGCTCACGTGAAGACTTTCATGAGTGACAACCTGTTTAGATCAAAAGTGCAAGAAGCTGTATCAGAGGTCAAGTACCACTCCTCCACAGCTAGGGAATTAGCGGCGCAACCCATAGAATCGACCTCCCAGTCCAGACAGCCACAATTCTTGCAATATCAACAGGCATACCACTATGAATTTTTCCAGCAGTTCTACCCATGTCAGCGATACCAGCCCTATGACAGATCCCTCACGCAACGCATGCCAACCCCATGTTATGGTCAATGTATCCATCCCCGTGAGAGGAAGCAGCAACCTTCCACTCCCATGGTGGCTCCCCTAAGCAGAACCCAGGGTTTTGACTACCTGACTAGAGGGCAGGATTTATAACTTCAGGAGACCTGGTAATCAATAACCACCGATCGCTGGGTATGAAAATTGTAAAGCAGGAATACAAATTCAACCTCATGACAGTCCCACACAACCACCCACTGGTTCATAATGGGAATATACCCCCACACCACTTACCTATCTTGGAACACGAGATCAGACACCTCCGTCACAATGCTGCCATTGAACCGGTACCCCCAGAACAACGGGGGCAGGGGTTTTATTCCAGATTTTTCCTCATTCCCAAGGGATCGGGCAGACTCCACAATTTCAATCTCCTTATCCAGAGAGAAAAATTCAACATGCACTCCCCTCAGCACAATCCTGCCTCTACTACGCCTCAACGATTGGCTGGCCTCCCTGAACTTAAAGGATGCATATGCCATGTTCCCATCCATCCCCACCACTACAAGTATCTCCACTTCTTGTTCCAAGCCAGCACTACCAGTACATGGTGCTCCCGTTCATGCTTTCTTTCGCACCTCGCATATTCACAAAATGTCTAGCAGTGGTGACGGCTCACCTGTATTGGCAAGGTCTCTGTGTTTACCCATACCTCAATGACTAGCTGATCACCGGCAGCTCCAAAGACGAGACAGCCCATGCAGTCCAGGCCACTGCACATGCACTCCAAGCACTAGGATTCATTATAAATCTCCAAAATTCTGAGCCAATCCCTCAACAGTGCCTGTTTTTCATCGGAGCTAAATTAGACACCTTACAAGCCAGAGCATATCTTCCAGAAGACAGGGTGGCAATGTTCTGACAACTCAGTCTCAAACTCATCCAGTAGCACATGGCCTTCGCCCGTTCGATACTCCAACTGCTGGGTCATATGGACACGTTTGTCCATGTGGTGCCTCTGGCTCATCTTTATATGTGGTCATTACAATAGCATCTAAAAAGGTATTGGAACCAGTACCGCCAGTCACTGCATACTAAAGTGCCCCTATCGAGACAACATTTTGAAGGTCTTCACAGCTCCCTTCAATGGTGATCTACAGGGGACAATCTGCTCAGCAGATGCCCCTTCCAGATCTTCTCACTGCCAGTGCTTCCACCTTTGGTTGGGGGGCACACCTCTTTCCCCTCACAAATGTACACTTAATATCAAACTTGAAGGACTACCCAGAGGGACTACTACAACTGGAAATAGATTTGCATTTGTAAGTATTTATTTTCTGGACTATATTTTAAATCTTGGGGGAAAAGGGTAATCTTTGGGTTAAAGCATATAAATCTGTGTATTTTAGAAATCAGTGTGTTTGCTGAATCAGTCAGATCTTAGTACCACCAGGGAGCTTTTCACTTAAATCAAATCAGAGTATAGCTTAGCATACAAGTAGAATAAATAGTCTCTAGTGACCTTTAACAAAGAGACCTTCCAGTTAGGAAGCAAAAGATCTGTGAAGTTGTCTTAAATAGATGTTAAAGGCAAGTGACAGATCAAAGGGGCAATTTGAAAGGCCCCCTCTATCAAACCAAGGGCTGTGTGAATCACCCAGGAAATTGGTAAGATTTAACCTTAGAAGCACAGGTCAGGACACTGTGTAGCAAGCCAGCTTGTAAGTCTTCTTTCCCTCCCTCCCACCCACCCCTGGAATAATCTTAGCTTTATAGGCTCTTAAACCTATCAAAGGGGGGAGGGGCCCATAATCACTTTCAGGTGTGGCTGGTTATCCTTATCAGGAAGACATTTATTAAGGACCTGAGATTAATTTATTCTTGAGGTGCCCAAAGTCCATTTAACGTATAAGGTATAGTGGTATTAGTATACATATCTCTTGCAAACCTGAGTAAACAACTTTAATATCTAAACCAAACCTTAAAACTAAGATCCAGACAGCAGTCCAGCAGCGAGATGGGGGTTATCTCCAGGAACAAGCAGGAGTATAGTCTTCACATATGGGTGACGTTGGTACTGATGGAGCCCATGTGGGAACACTCCCCAGTATCCAATAGGAAAGCTTTTGGGAGCATCCCACTGCGCTTGCGTGCTGCCTTCCCAATTCTGCTTCCTCAGTTTTCCACGGAGCCAGCAGGAAGCAAATCCTGTTACCACAGAAAATTATTTAATTCTCGTTTGTTGGGTTTTTGTGGTTAGCGTCTGCCTTCCTGTTGACGCTGAAACCGACTCCTGTAATCAGTTCTCTTTCTTTCTTTCTTTCTTAAAATAAATAAATAAAGACGTTTCTTCAGGCGTATCAACGCCATTTTAGGCCTTAAGCCTACCGTCGTATCTACATACACGATGGAGAAACCAGCTAGTGGCTTTAAGAAATGCTCTAATTGTGGCAGAACCATTTTGGTGACTCAAATGCCTTAGGCCCAGCCACCAACCATTAGAATGTCTCCTGTGCAAGATGCCCAAGTGAGGCCTGCAGAATTGAGTTGCAGAATCTGCCTCAGATGCCGTTTCTTTGGTATCAACGTCATTGAGGGCCTCGTCCTCCTCGCAAGGATCTCAGGTATCGAAGCACAAGTCTTCTTCAAAGGCAGGCCATCCCTCCCCCCCCCAAGGATAGATCTCTTTCTAAGCATAGAGATGCCTCGGGCATTGCCATGGAGGTGGATCGGCCAGCCAAACTACCCCAGCAAGAGGACCTTTCCTCCAAAACCAGCGAGGAGTCCCAGGATGTTCCTGAGGCCTCCACCTCAGGAGAGTTCCTGGTGCCATGCTCTGGGAAGGTAGCACAAGTCTCTGATACAGATACCCAAGCATCGGCAGGCTCTGTGAATCAGCATATCCTGGCCATCGAGCAAAGCCTGGCGGCTCTACTGGCAGCTTTGGTCCCAGTTAAATCACTACCATCAATACTGTCGACACCAGTATCAGATCCGGTACCGATGCAGACAGCTTCAGGGTACATGCTGCTAGGTCTGCTGCCACCCATGCCGGCCCTCAAGTCCATTCATGGTACAGAGGTATCGTCCAAGCAGGTTCCTCTTATCAATACGGACTTTAATCGGTATCGGGCCTTATCGGAACAGGAGCATCATTCTCACCGATACTAAGTGTCTTCTGATTCCGAGTCTTCTGATGATGAGTCACTTGATACCCGAAGGATCCTTCTCCCTTGCCAGAACGGCGCATGTCCCCTCCCCAAGGACATGTCTTTCCAGGAGTTTATTCATGACCTGGCTAGGAGTTTCTTCATAACTGTGACATCCAAGAAAGAGCCCAGAGCAGAGAAATTGAAGATCCTCCAATACCCGACAGCTCCTAAGGAAGCGGCTACACTCCCGATTCCGCGCATTCTCCATAATCTCATGCTCCTGATGTGGGAGACTCCCCTCACAATTTCTCCCCATACTCGACGTCTTGATCCCATGTATTGAGTACCAGAGTGTCCTGGCTTCCAGAAAACACAGCTTCCCCAACATTCAATGGTGGTGGAATTGGCGATGCGCCACATTAAGAGCTAAGACCCATTCCTCTAACCCACCATATAGAGAATCAGGAACACTCAGTGCTTTTGGGCGACAGTGTTTTCAGGCTTCCATGTTATTAGCCAGGATAAACTTATACATTCTCTAATATGGGTATGTTCCTCAAGGAGGTAACCAGGGATCTTGAGGCCATGTCCCCTCTTCTTCCAGATGATAAGAAAGGTGACTATCTCACTTTGATTAGACATACCCAGAATGTCTCAAAGTTTGTTAATAGAGCAACTTTTCATTCCTTTGAATGCACCAGTAGAGCCACATCCATCTGTGCGGAGGATTGCATGGCTGCAAGCATCAGATCTTGAATAATGGGTTCAAGATAAACTGGGCAATATTCCCTGCACAGGTGAAAACCTTTTTTGGCAAGAATTGGCAGGATAAGGCTTCTCAGTTGGAATCTGAGAATAGCCTGTTTAGAATGGTTTCTAGGACTACGGCCAACCCTGATAGGAAAAAAGCAATTGCAAAGAAAACTTTCTATGCTAAGAAGACGACATTTTACCCTTCTTATAACCCTGCTTCTCAGTACCAATCTCAGGGTCCTCAAAAGAGGCAGCAGCCTCCCAAACAGAAGAAGCCTCAGACTCCTTAGGCTCAACCAGTTCCACACACTCAATTTGCACCTGGTTTTTTACTTTTTTCTAGAGAACATAGCCACCCTGCCTCTGGAGATTCCCCACCCCCTCCACATAGCAGGCAGACTCTGTCATTATGCCCACAAGTGGCATCTCATCGTCTCAGAGCAGTGGATTCTAACCATAGTGAAGGATGGGTACAGACTTCATCTTCACACTCTGCCCTCTCTACCCTGGTAGGGGAATATCATTCTCTCTCACTGCTCTTCTGCTGCAGGAGGTGACTTCTCTTCTATCACAGGGTGCCATAAAGGAGATTCCAACACCTCAGCAGGGAACAGGCTTCTACTCTCCTTACTTTCTCATACCAAAGAAGAGCAGAGGGTACAGGCCCATCCTGGATCTCAGAAACCTAAACAAGTTTCTGGTCCACAAGAAGTTCAAGGTGGTCTCCCTAGGGACTCTTGTTCCCTATCTCCAGAGTCAGGACTGGCTCTGTTCTCTAGATCTAAAGGAAGCGTACATGCATATCCTCATTCATCCAGAACACAGTACATTTCTACGCTTCATATTTCAAGGAAGGCACTACCAATACGGAGTCCTTCCTTTTGGACTCACCTCTGCCCCAAGAAGCTTCACAATGTGCATGGCGATCAAAGGCACATATCTAAGATCTCTCGTGATAGTTGTCTTCCCTTACTTAGACGACTATCTCATAAAGGCTGGGACCTCCCAGAAGGCCCATCTGTCTCTCCTTCGTACAATGCAGGTACTGCAACACTTGGGATTTGTCATAAATCTTCCAAAATCCCGTCTCGCTCCGACTCAAACACTAAAGTTCATAGGAGCTCTACTAGATACACAACAGTCCAGGGTATTCCTGCCCAACCCTGTTGTGCATGCTTCATCCCAAGCGCAACTCAGAGACCATCTGACTGCCCGGGAAATGCTGAAACTTCTAGGTCATATGGCCTCAACAGTACATGTGGTACCATACACCCGTCTACATATGCGCACAGCCCAATGGGCACTTGCCTCCCAGTGGAAGCAAGCCTCCTACCGTCTCAGCAACAAGATCAGAGTCATTGCCCCGCTGGTCACATTCCTTCAGTGGTGGTGTTCCCCAGCCAGACAATCTCTTCGTCTGGTCACCTTTTCAGATGCCCCCACATCAATGCACCCCGACGACGGATGCCTCCAAGCTGGGCTGGGGAGGTACATTTGGGCGCTCTCTCCACTCAGGGCCTCTGGACAGAGCAGGAGTCCTAGCTCCAAATAAATCTATTAGAGCTTCATGCTATCTCCAATGCCCTCAGGGTTTTTCAGGATCATCTGGGAAAGGACTCGTGGAAAATGACACTGAAAAAGCAAAATTGCTAAACAAATACTTCTGCTCTGTTTTTACTAAAGAAGATCCTGGAGATGGACCAGCTGTGACTCCCAAATATAAAAATGGAAATGAGGTAGATACCACACCATTCACAGAAGATGAGGTGTTAGAGCAACTTGCTAAACTGAAAGTGGACAAAACCATGGGACCAGATGGGATACATCCCAGGATACTGAAAGAGCTCAGAGAGGTTCGTGCAGGACCGTTAAAGGATGTCCAACAGATCCTTGGAAACAGGAGAGGTTCCTCAGGACTGGAGAATGGCTGATGTCGTACCTCTACACAAAAGTGGTGACAGGGAAGAAGTGTCAAACTACAGGCCCGTGAGCCTTACCTCGGTGGCGTGAAAAGTAATGGAGGCGCTCCTGAAAGAGCGAATAGTGAACTTTCTCAAAACCAACAGGTTGCAAAATCCGAGGCAGCATGGTTTTACCGAAGGACGGTCTTGCCAAACAAATCTGATTGCGTTCTTTGACTGGGTTACCAAGAAACTAGATCAGGGGCATACAATGGATGTCATCTACCTAGATTTCAGAAAAGCCTTTGATACTGTTCCTCATAGGAGGCTTGTCAATAAACTCAGTAGCTTGGGTATGAGTCCCAAGATGGTAAACTGGATCAGAAATTGGTTGACTGAGAGACGACAGAAGGTGATGGTACATGGAGCTCACTCGGATGAGAGGAAGGTGATTAGCGGGGTGCCCCAGGATTCGGTCCTGGGCCCGGCACTGTTCAATGTATTTGTGAGTGATATTGCTGAAGGACTGAATGGAAAAGTCTGTCTTTTTGCAGATGACACAAAAATTTGCAACAGAGTGGACTCCCCCGAGGGAGTGGTTAACAGGAAAGATCTACAAAAGCTGGAAGACTGGTCTAATGCTTGGCAACTACGATTTAATGTGAAAAAGTGCAGTGTCATACACTTGGGTAGCAGAAATCCAAGAGAAATGTACACGATAGGGGGCGAGAGGTTGGTATGCATGGTTCTGGAAAAAGACCTTGGTGTGATTATCTCTGATGATCTCAAGGTGGCAAAACAGTGTGACAAGGAGGTGGCAAAAGCCAGGAGGATGTTGGGCTGCATACAAAGAGGGATCACCAGCAGAAAGGAAGAGGTACTTATGCCACTGTACAAGTCACTGGTGAGGCCTCACTTGGAATACTGGGTTCAGTTTTGGAGACCATATCTTGCAAAAGATGTAAAAAGACTGGAAACTGTTCAGAGGAAGGTGACCAAAATGATTTGGAGCCTGTATCAGAAGCCTTATGAGAAGAGACTTGAAGACCTAAATATGTACACTTTGGAGAGGAGGGACAGGGGAGATATGATTCAGACCTTTAAATACTTAAAGAGAAATGATGAACAAACAAATCTCTTCCAAAGACGGGGAAGCTGTAAAACTAGAGGGCATAACATGAAGCTACAAGGTGGTAAATTGAAAGGCAATGTCAGGAAATATTTCTTCACTGAAAGGGTGGTGGATGCTTGGAAAGCCCTCCCGATGGAAGTTGTGGGGGCAAACACGGTGACGGAATTCAAAACGGCATGGGACAAACACAGTGGATCCCTTTACAGCAACAGGATAAAAACAAAATAAACGGTACCATCTAACTTTTCTGAACCATCTAACGTCTCAAATAGGGGTGTTCTACATGGAATGGTGGGTTCACCCCTAAACAAAGACATGGGGAGGGGTGGCTTGCACAGAGCGACAGGTGCACCTACTCTTGCCATCTTGCTGGGCAGACTAGATGGACCATGCTGGTCTTTATCTGCCGTCATTTACTATGTTACTATCTACGATCTCACACAGTCCTGGTCCAGACGGACAATCAGGTGGCCATGTTCTCTGTGAACAAGCAGGGGGGAACAGGCTATTGGCCCCTTGGCAGGGAAGCCTTTCATCTCTGATCCTTTGCCATTTCTCATCAGATACATCTCCAAGTGGTTTATCTTCTGGGAGAACAAAATGTCTTGGCAGACAAATTGAGTCAAATCCTTCTTCCTCACAAATGGTCTCGCCATCCAGAGACAACCTCCTTCATCTTTCAGACCTGGGGAACTCCAGACATAGATCTGTTTGCCACTCCGCAGAATGCCAAGCTTCCACGTTTCTGCACCCGGACTCCTATGTCCAGCAACCAGCAGATGGATGCTTTCCACCTCCATTGGGGTCAGGGTCTTCTGTATGCCTTCCCTCCCATTCCCCTAATTCCCAAGATGCTTTACAAGCTACAGGCAGATAGAGGCTTCACGATCCTCATAGCCCCACGCTGGCCACGTCAACCATGGTTTCCTCTCCTGCTACGTCTGTCTCAAGCTCAACCTCTGCATCTCGGGTCTGCACTCGATCTCCTCTCTCAGGAGGGAGAGATGCTGCTACATCCCTACCCGCAGTCTCTACATCTTACAGCTTGGCTGCTGAAAGCGTAGCATTGCAAAATCTTAACCTTACTCAGGAAGTAAAGGACGTTCAATTAGCTTCCAGGAAGCCGTCTACTGTCACAGCCCCTCCTAGTGGCAGTGCGCAGAAGGGTCAGGGTGGACATTTTAATTTTGTTGAAAGAAAAACTTTTAGACCAAGTGCATTCTGGTCCTTGTAGTCCCTCTTCTCAAAGAAAATAGATGTGTGAGCCTTGAGCAGGGTGAAACAAAAAGGTTTTTATTCCCTTGTTACGCAAAAGGTTTTTCAGGAAACAAAGTAGAATTTACCTTACTTCAGGTTTAGTGCCAAGAATATTTACAAAAGGTCAGCAACAGTTACAAATGCTTCACAGTTCTCTGTATCCAAGCAAGTTTCTCAAACAGCAAGAAAACAAGACAAAACTTCTTCCTTCAGTGTTAACAGAAGCAAAAGGTACTTTAAAACAACATGTGCTGCTGTTATATCTCGGTAAGAGATTCCAGGCTCTCGGTAATACACAGAGAACAGTCCATTGGTTCAAGCATCAACGGTTCTGGTTCTGCAAACTCAATTTGCATGGGTTCTAGCTCACTCGTGGTGTCTTCTAATCCTGAGCTTTCCCTGGTTAACACAGGTTGCAGTTCAGTATTTCTTTCCCCCACTTCCCAGCCTTGCTGGCCTGGGTTTAGCAAATAACTGTTAGGGCTTTTCCCTATACCTCTCTGTACAGGATTACAAAACTTCCTCCAGCTTTGTTTCTTCTCAGAATGGCTTTTTAAGTTATCAGCCTTCCTAGGACCTGGCATCCATTTAATAAATGAAGTATCACTGTACCTTGGATCTCTGTAGCGTTTGCTGCTTGTGTTCTCTCCACCAGAGACTCTCCCTTTGTCACCGTCTTCCTTGAAGACTGGCTACTGGAGCTTTCTAGGCTGGGCTTGTCCTCCCTGGAACTTAGCTCTGCTTTTCCATGTATCCAAGCTTCTCTGCCTTGCAGTGTACGAGGTTCCTTCCTCAGGTCCTTCCTTCATAGATCCTTTCTCTCTCTCTCCCAAAGGTCCTCCTTCGAGTTCCTTCTTAGATCCTCTCTCGAGTTCCTTAGATCCTCTCTGTCTGCTTCCTTGTGAGCACTGCTTAAAAAGGCGTTCCCCAACTGAGTTTCCTGGCTTTCTGCTCAGGTGCCTTTGATTAGCTACTGCATTGCTACAACCTGGGTGTGTCAGCTTAACTTCTGCAGCCTCGTGCCTGCTCCCTTTAGCTGCACTTCTAGGTAATTGCACCCTCTGTAACTCAGTTGTTTCATAAGAAAGAGAATTTTTTCTACATCCATCGCTTCAATGGCTTCAGCTCCATCACACTACCCAACGTTCATATGCTTTCAAGTGGTGTAGATTCTCTATCTGATGTTCCCAGAAGGATATCAATCCTTTCTCGACTCCAGTGGAGGCACTCCTCCAGTATCTTCTCCACCTGTCTTCTAAAGACCAATCAGAGTTCATCTTAGTGCTATTGCAGTAACTCATCTACTGGATGGACAGCCCATCTCATCACAACCGTTAATTGTGTGCTTTATGAGAGGGTTCTTGCTTACCCAGCCACCCATTAGGCCCCCTCATGTGGCATGGTATCTCAATGTCATTTCTAGCGCACCTTCTCAAGCTGCCTTTTGAGCCCTTGGCTACGACCTTACTAAACTTTCTTTCATGGAAGGTCATTTTCCTCATTGCCCTCACTTCAGCTAGATGCATTATTGAACTTCAGGCCTTTGTGGCAGACCCACCTTACACCCTGTTCCACCAGACAAGGTAGTCCTTAGGACTCGCCCACATTTCATTCCAAAAGTGGTGTCTCCTTTTTACTTGAATCAGTCAGTTTACCTTCCTATGTTTTTTCCTAGACCACATTCGTCTAGAGCAGAGGCAGCACTCCATACTCTAGACTGCAAACGTGCCCTAGCTTTTTATCTTTAAAGGACTCGAGAGCACCATAGAACTTTTCAGTTGTTAATTTCCTTTGATCCTAATCACCTGGGGTTACCAGTATCTAAACATACCCTCTCTAAATGGATAGCAGATTGCATCTCATTTGCTTATGATCAAGCAGGATTATCCCTTGAAGGTCACGTCACTGCTCATAATGTCTGGGCCATGGCTACCTCGATGGCAAATCTCCACTCTGTAACCATTGATGAAATTTGTAAAGCAGCAACTTGGTCTTCAGTCCATACCTTTGCTGCTCATTACTGTCTGGACAAGGACTCCTGCCGGGATGCCATGTTTGGTCAGGCTGATCTACAGCACCTTTTTTCAGACTTAAGGACAACTCCTAACCTCTGTCCCGGAACTTAGCAATACCAGACATCCTTAGAGGATACATGACCTCTTGAAGCCTACCCTGAGACAAACCTCCATCGGTTCTGAGGCCATTTTCTCTGGCATCTTCAAACTAGGGAGTCCCATATGTGAAGACTGCATTCCTGCTTGTTCCTGGAGATAGCATAGTTATTCACCTGTAACAGGTGATCTCTGGGAACAGCAGGCATTTAGTCTTCACAGCCCACCCTCCTCCCCTAGGAGTTGTAGGTTTTCTTTACTCTCCTTTTCTCTCAGCTACAAACTCAAATGAGGAAGCGGAATTGGGAAGACGGAAAGACAGGAAGGCAGCAAGGCAGCACGCAGATGCTGTGGGATGCTCCCAAAAGCTTTTCTATTGGATGCTGGGGAGCGTCGGTACAGACGTCACCCATATGTGAAGACTAAATTCCTGCTGTTCCCGGAGATCATCTGTTACAGGTGAGTAACTATGCTTTACAGTCTTTTTCATTGAGTGTCACATGTATGATTTTCCCCCAGTTGATGAGGAGTCTTGTGTGCACTAAGTGCAAGGAGCTCTTTGCTCTCAGTGAACGAGTCCAATCTCTACAGGCTAGAGTAGCAGACTTGGAGGACATAAGGAATGCAGAGAAGTATATAGGCGAGACCTACAGGGACGTAATACTGAAGTCCCACCTCCAGTCTGGCAACCTCTCTGTTGCCACGGAAGAGAGAGGTCACGAAACAGGAAAGCATCACCCTGGTGTGGCCGGAAGTGATCCTATAGCTAGGACCTGTCCTCCAGGCAATGAGGTGATGTAAAATCCTCTTGCACCGAGGTGGTTTCTCCAGGGGAAAATGTCCATGAGGGGAGGGGGTTAGGACAGCCGTTATAATTGGTGATTCAGTCATTAGGCATGTAGATAGCTGAGTAGCTGGTGGACGTGAGGATCGCTTGGTAACATGCCTGCCTGGTGCGCAGGTAGCAGACCTCATGCGCCACCTAGACAAGGTGTTAGATAGTGCTGGGGAGAAATCTGCTATCTTGGTACATATGTTGGTACCAATGACATAGGAAAGTGTGGTAGGGATGTTCTGGAGGCCAAATTTAGTCTTTTAGGTAGGAAGTTGAAATCCAGAACTTCCAGGGTAGCATTGTCAGAAATGCTTCCCATTCAACGCGCAGGACTCAAAAGGCAGGCAGAGCTCCAGAGTCTCAATGTGTAGATGAGACGATGGTGCAAAGAGGGTTTTGGATTTGTTAGGAACTAGGGAACATTCTGGGGAAAGGAGGGGCTTTTCTGAAGGGATGGGCTCCACCTTAACCGAGATGGAATCAGGCTGCTGGCATTAACCTTTATAAAGGAGATAGAGCAGCTTTTAAACTAGATAATAGGTGAAAGCCTTATCAAAGAACAAAGCACCAGGCATTGATAGAATTCCCATAGAAGTATTACAGCAATCTGATGCAGCTGTTACCGTACTTACAAGGCTCTGCCAAGAAATATGGAAGACAACATCATGGCCAACTAACTGGAAAAGATCTGTGTTTATACCAATACTAAAGAAAGGTGATCCAACTGACTGTGGAAATTATCGCACAATCGCTCTGATCCCACATGCCAGCAAGATTCTACTGAAGATTATTCAAAAGAGACTACAACCATACCTGGAACAAGAACTACCTGAAGTGCAAGCAGGGTTCAGGAAAGGGCGAGGAACGAGAGACATCATTGCGGATGTGAGATGGATCCTTGAAAAGACTAAAGAATACCAAAAGGATATCTATTTGTGCTTTATCGACTATAGCAAGGCTTTTGACTGTGTAAACCATGAGAAACTCTGGGCCACATTAAGAAGCATGGGTATACCAGAACATCTGATCGTACTCTTGCACAATCTGTACATTGATCAAGAAGCAACAGTTCGAACGGATCTAGGAGAAAACGAATGGTTTAAAATAAGCAAAGGTGTAAGACAAGACTGCATACTTTCCCCCTACCTGTTTAATTTATATGCAGAACAAATCATCAGAGAAGCAGGATTGTATGAAGACAACAGAGGTGTGAAGATTGGTGGAAGACTCATCAACAACCTTCGCTATGCTGATGATACCACATTACTGGCTGAAAGGGAAGATGATCTGAAACATTTGCTTCTCACAATCAAAGAACATAGTCTCAAAATGGGCCTGCACCTTAATGTAAAGAAAACAAAGATCATGACAACTGGCATAATCAACAGGTTCATCGTTGAAGGAGAAGAAATTGAAATCGTGAACAACTTTAACCTACTTGGATCAGCTATCAATAAAGAAGCAACAAGCAGTCAAGAAATCAGACGACGCATTGCTCTTGGCAGAATGGCTATGAAAGACCTAGATAAGATTCTCAAGAGCAGAGATGTCTCTCTCCATACAAAGATTTGACTTGTTCAAGCCATGGTATTTTCAATAACATCATATGGATGTGAAAGCTGGACAGTGAAAAAGATAGGAAGAAAATTGATGCTTTTGAATTATGGTGCTGGCGGTGAATACTGTGTATACCATGGACTGCCCGAAGAACAAACCAGTCGGTACTAGAGGAGATCAAACCTAAGCTTTCTTTAGAAGCTCAGATGACAAGACTTCGACTTTCACATTTTGGACACATCATGCGAAGAGAGAGATCATTAGAGAAAGACATCATGCTTGGCAAGATAGAAGGTAAACGCAAAAGAGGAAGGCCAGCAATGAGATGGATCGATACAATAACAGCAGCTACAGGTACCAGTCTGTCAACAATGAGCCGCCTGACTCAAGACCGAACACAATTTAGGATAGTTGTCCAGAGGGTCGCCATGAGTCGACTCCGACTCAATGGCACTTAACAACAACAACAACAATAGGTGAAAGCCGACAGTCGCCCAAGAGCGCATGGTTTGGAACAATGTATCCGTAAAGGATACTAGCAAGAAACTGAAGTTAGGGCATATCGACAAAGAGGTTCCAATAAAGACAAAAATAACTCAAATGCCCTTAAGTACAGAGCAAATAGAACTTGAAGATTCCAAATTACCCCTGCCTATTGATAACCAGATTAATATGAATAAAATGCAACCACTAAAATGCTTGCATGCAAATGCTAGAAGCCTAAAAAATAAGATGGGAGAGTTTATTTATTTATTTTATTTTATTGTTTGTTTTTATATACCGCTTTGTCAAGGTAGACAGAGCGGTTTACAGACAACATTTTTAACTATTGTGCGAGGCAGTTTACAGGGAACAAGAGTTAGAATATATAGCACTAAATGAGAGGTTAGAGATGATTGGTATCTCAGATTCCTGGTGGAAGGAGGACAACCAGTGGGGCACTGTGATACCTGGGTACAAATTATATCACAATGATAGAGTAGATCAAATTGGTGGAGGGGTTGCTCTCTATGTTAGAGAGGGCATTGAGTCACTCAGGATTAAAGTGTTGCAGGAAACAAAATACATGGTAGAATCTCTATGGATTGAAATTCCATGTAAAAATGGGAAAGTGATGGCAGTGGGGGTGTACTACTGACCGCCTGACCAGAATGAACAAATGGATGATGAAATGCTCAAAGAAATTAGAGAAGCTAACAAAAGTTATAATACAGTATTAATAAAGGGTGATTTCAATTACCCCGGTATCGACTGGGTCAGTGTCATGGCAGGACATGCTGGGGAAATAGTTTCTAGATGAAATAAAGGACTGCTTCTTGGAGCAGCTGGTTCATGAACCGAGAAGAGGGGAACCATTTTGGACCTAGTCCTTAGAGGTACACAAGATCTGGTGCAAGAGATAAGGGTGTTGGGGACACTTGGCAATGGTGATCATAGCATGATCTCGTTTGATTTCATAAATGGAGGAAGGATGGCACGGAAATTCAGAGTACTGCCTTTTAGCTTTCAAAAGGGAGAGTATGATAAAATGAGGAAAACAGTTAAGAAAAAACTAAAAGGAACAGCTGCAAAGGTTAAAGATTTACATCAAGCATGGGCGTTTTTTAATACTACTATCTTGGAAGCCCAGACTAGCTGTATTCCACGCTTTAAGAAAGGTGGAAGGAAGTCCAAAAAACTGCCAGCATGGCTTAAAGATAAGGTCAGAGAGGCTGTTGTTGCCAAAAAAGCATCTTTCAGGAAATTGAAAAAGGAGCCAAATGACAAAAACTGGAAACATAAGAACTGGCAAGTTAGATGCAAAGCATTGATAAGGCAGGCAAAGAGAGAATTTGAGAAGTTTGCTGTGGAAGCAAAAACACATAATAAAGACTTTTTCAAGTATATTTGTAGCAAAAAGCCTGTGAGAGAGTCAGTTGGACCATTAGATGATAGAGTGGTAAAAGGGGTACTAAGAGGGGACAAGGTAGAGAGAATGAATGAATTCTTTGCTTCAGTCTTTACTGAAGAAGATGTAGGGAAGTTACCCATGACTGACATGGTATTTAAAGGTGATGCATATTAAGAATTGAAAGAAATACCGATAAACCGGGAAGATATATTACAACTATTTGATAAACTAGACAGTAGCACATCACCTGAACCAGATGGTATACACCGGAAGGTGTTGAAAGAACTGAAATATGTGATAGCAAACAGATTAATAATAGTAGGTCTGCAATCATTAAAATCATCTGTAGTATCTGAAAACTGACACATGGCCAATGTAACACCAATTTTTAAAAAGGGTTCCAGGGGTAATCCGGGAAACTACAGGCTGGTGAGCCTTACATCAATACTGAGCAAAATGTTAGAAACCATTATAAAGAACAAAATTACTGAATATGTAGATAGTCATGGTTTAATGGGAGAAAGCCAACATAGGTTTAGCCAAGGAAGGTATTCTCTTACTAATCTGTTATATATTTTTGAAGTTGTGAATAAACAGGTAGACAAAGGTGAGCCAGTCAATATAGTGTATCTGGATTTTCAGAAAGGCTTTGACAAGGTCCCTCATGACGACTGTTGCTGAAGTTAAAAAGTCATGGGATAGAAGACAGTATACTATTATGGATTAGGAACTGGTTAAAAGATAGAAAGCAGCGGATAGGACTGAATGGGCAATTTTCCCAAAGGAGAAAGGTGAATAGTGGAGTACCCCAGGGATCCGTGCTGGATCTGCTACTTTTGAACTTATTCGTAAAAGACCTGGAAATGGAAATAGCAATAGCAAGTGAAGTAATCAAATTTGCAGATGACACAAAAAACCCCAGAGAACTGTGAAAAATTGCAAGAGGATCTTGATAAATTGGATAGACAGATGGCAGATTAAATGGCAGATTAAATTTAATGTGGACAAGTGCAAAGTTATGCACCTAAGAAAGAAAAACCCATCCTATAGTTACACGATGCAAGGTTCCACATTAGAAACCACCACCCAGGAAAAGATTTAGGCGTCATCGTGGATCACACGTTGAAACCTTCCGTCTAGGGAGCAGCGGCGGCCAAGAAGGCAAATAAAATGCTAGGAATCATGAGAAAAGGTATGGAGAAGAAAACGAAGGATATTATAATGCCTTTGTATCACACCTTGAATAATTTATTTTTATTTATTTTATTTAGATCTTTTTATACCGCGCTATTTAGAATCAGTGCGGTTTACAAGTAACATAAGTTTGTACAATGCAGGCTGCAACATACATTGAACTTTACAAAAAACAGGTATTACAACTTGGGGTTCAACAGGGGTAACTATATACAAACTGAGCAGTTGTGTAACAAGTATGTTTCTGTCAATATGACATGCTCTGTCAATTATTTACATGATGGGTACGTCAATATGATGTATGTGTGCTTGTGATGTCATCATGGTGGGTGGGAGGGTGTGCTGGGTTGTGTTAAGTCACCAGTATGGGCATAGTGTTGAAGGAATAGATGGTGCTTTAGTGCCTTTCTGAATTGAGCGAGGTCAGTAATAGCTCGGATGGTGGTTGGGAGGGCATTCCAGAGTGTATGAGCGTAGTATACAAAGGCTCTGTTCTTTGTTGCAAGAGAGCATTTTGTTATTGCAATGGGGGTTGTGAGTGTGTTGGTAGCGAGTGACCTTCTGGATCTGTTCAGAGGATTGGGGTGGACAAGGTCTGTGAGGGAGGTGGAGGATAGTTTGTTAATGGCTTTGAAAGTCAGCAGTAGTACTTTGAAGGTGAGCCTGCAGTGGATCGGTAACCAGTGGAGGTTTTTCAAGATTGGGGTTATGTGGTCTCTTCTGGAGGCTCCATGCAGGATGCGGGCAGCGGTATTCATTGCTAGTTGTAGTGGGTTCAGTGTGCTGTTAGGGAGTCCATGCAGAATGGCGTTGGCGTAGTCAAAGTGGGGGGTTACCAGTACTTGGAAGATCATCCAGAAGTCGTTAGGCTCCAGTAGGGGACTTAGGTAGCGAATAGTCCATATTTTGTGATAGATTGCCTTGATGGTGTTGCTTATATGTGCTTTCATGTTGAGCTGTTGGTCTAGGGTGATACCCAAGTAGCGGATGGTGGGTCTGCTCGGGAGTTTGGCGTCTCTCATCTTAATCGAGACGGGAGGGGTAAAGGATTGATTTCTGGTGATGAATAGGACATCCGTCTTATTGAAATTGATTTTGAGGCTTTGCGTGTGGAGCCAGTCAATGACTGCATCGAAGCATTTTGTTAATGGCGAGAAGTCAGGCTGGTCAATAGAGAATGGTGTGAAAAGCAGGACATCATCAGCATACACCAGGCAGGAGATTTTGAAGGAGCGGATGATTTCACAGATGGGCTGCATATATATGTTGAACAGGAGAGCTGAGAGTGAGGAGCCTTGGGGGACACCTTGCTTTTCTTGAAAAGGTTCCGAGGACATGGAGTCAGTTCGTACCTGCTGCCATCTGTCTGATAAGTATGACTTGCACCAACTCAGAGCGGAGCCAGGGATTCCCTTCTCTTGGAGGCATGTCAGGAGTGTCTCGTGGTTGACTGAGTCAAACGCTGCGGCAATGATTAGAGCAAAGCCTTGATTAGAGCAAAGCCTTGTCTGATGTTATCGATCCCTGTGATTAAGGTGCTGAGTAGGGTAGTGAGAAGTGTCTCGACGCCATGTCATTCTCTGAAGTCGTTCTGGCATGAATCAAGAGGAGCAGTGGTCTCAATATGGTGCTGGATTTGGCATTGAATGACCTTCTCAATTATCTTGGCCAGCATGGGGATGCTGGAGATCGGTCAATAGGATTCTGCCTTCTGGGGTTCAGCTTGTTGTTCTTTAGGAGGGGTCGGATGGATGTTTGTTTTAGAATCGGTGGGAATGCCCCTATTGAAAAGGAGAGTTCCATGATCTTGGCTAGGAATGGGCTGAATTCCGCCCGCATCGATCTTATCCAGAATGCTGGGCAAGGGTCATTGGGAGCTGTGGTGGTGTTGGTAGATATGATGATGTCCTCGATGTATCTCTCAGAGGGGGGGCGTGAAGGAGGTCAGTGGCGTTAGGTGGTGTGGTTTGTGGCCTGGTGTGAAGTTTGTGGTAGTGTTAGTTAGGCTGGTTTTGGCTCGTAGGTAGTCAGCGAATTCCTGAGGGTGTAGCAGGCTTGGTTGGATGGGAAAACGCTCTTTGGTCAGGGTCTTGACGATGTTGAAGAGGTTGTGAGGTTTGTTTAGGGAGCGTAGCAGGAGTTCAGAGTGATATTCTTTCATTTTCTTGGAGACTGCTTCGCGGTGTATTTTAAGTGGGATGTATAGGCTCCGGCGCCGTACACGGAAGTGCTCCCTAGAGCTCAGACCTTTCTGAGCATGAGCCAGTAGCCCATCCCACGAGCCCGCCCCTAGCCGGCCAGTCTCTTTTCTTCCACTGGACCGTTCATACGTGGATTTCTGCTCTCCATTATTAAGCCAGAAGAAGTACTTACAATGCCGAAGACCAAACCAGGATTTCAAGCAGTGCAAACACTGCTCCAGAAGGATGAGCTGCACAGCTCTTCATAAAGTATGTATCCGCTGCTTAGGGACAAAGCACCAGGTCGCTGACTGCCCGATGTGTGCTCGGATGTCCCCAGAGCCCTCTGATCCCGGAACCACGCTCTGCAGGACTTTTTGGCGTCCCGCCCAGCTCCGGAGACTTCAGCGACCCGGGATGCGCCTCTTGAGGCCTCCATCCCCAATCGCGCTGCAGTGGAAAACCCCTCTGCCTCCTCCATCCAGACTCCTGCAGCACCGGAGCATGCTTTTCATTGGGGCAGCCATCTTGAAAATCCAGCCGGCATGCCCCCTCCACTGCTATTGGACAGCTCAACGGGTCTACCTGACGTCACAGAGACTCTGCCCCCCCCCCTCGGCACCGACTCAAGGGTTTTCCCAAGGACCGGGGACTCCTCGTCGGCGCCGATCTGACCGAGTCGGAGCCGGGGATGCAGCACGGATCGCCAGAAGCGCCGGAGCCGGCATAACAAAAGCGATCGGGACCGCAGCCGTTCCAGGGGCAGAAGCAGCCAAAAGAAGCACCGACACCGACGATCAAGGTCTCCCCGGAGTGCCTAGTCAGAAAGGACTCCAAGGCATAAGATGCACCAATGCACATCACCCCCTAGCTGCGGGGAGGACCTTCCCAGCAATTGCAGCAGCTCAGCAAGCTTACACAGAGACCAGGTTTTAAAACCAGCCCTCCCAAACCAAGAGGCCATTCTGAAGCTCCTCTCCAGCCTCACAAGCCTAATTCAACAGGGTCTCAACACCCCTACAACCCTGGAGGACTGGGAAAAGACCACCCCAGCACACCCAGAGAAAACACACTGCGACGCCACCCATGGAGACACATGGACCTCAGAACTTGAGACTTATGAGTCTGAGCCCTCATATCTCCTCAGCTCCGCAGGGGAAGGGGACGAAAAGGCGGCTATCCCTCTGGGCTCTGATTGCCGGGACAAGACCCCTAGCACCACAGGGAGCACCGATAATGGATCGTAGGCGCACCCTGGGTCCAGCACGGAGCCCACCCAGACAACACTGCCTCCAGAGGACTTCATGTATTCCAAGTTTCGACTGAAGGTGGCAGCCACGCTATCCCTTGCTCCTTCGGAGGACCCGGAGCAGGACGGACCCGAGGTCCTCAGATACCTCAACGCACAAAAGTTGTCGGTCACTCTTCCTATCCACCAATGTCTGTTAGATGCACAGACCAAGATTTGGCAGAGCCCAGCCTCGTCTCCTACCTGCCCACGCAAACTAGACACAAAGTACTGAGTGCGCCAAGCCCCGGGCTTCGAGAAAAGTAAGCTACCCCACCGCTCCATTGTGGTGTCCTCTGCGCTAAAGCGCATCAAGTCATCGTGCAATCATGCCAACTCCCGACCCTAAACATCTGGACGATGTCGGCAAAAAGGTCTTCCAAGGGGCCATGCTAAATGCGAGGAGTGTGGCGCACCTGTTCCAACACGTACTTTCCAGGACATGCTGCTGGCGACTCTCAAGGACACACTAGCAACACTTTCTCCTGAGACGATGGCAAAAGCTGCGTCCACTATTGGGGACCTCAAGGAATGCGGAAAACACCTGATTACGGCAGTGTACAGCGGGTACTGCGATCTTCACCAGGAGACTAGCTTGGCTGCGGGCGTCAGGCCTACGCGAAAACACACACGACCATATCTCTGATTCCCCTGCAACGGGGAGTCCCTCTTCGGAGAGAAGGTCACGGACACAGTCAACGACCTGAAGGATCACTGCACCACCCTGCAGACTCTCGCAGAGGATGGTCTAGAGCGCAGTTCGAGTAACAAAGGAAACTACAACCATAAGTCCTACCCCACACACAGCCACCACACTACGAACAGGGATCGTACCAGACCTCCTACAGAGGATCACACATCAAAAAAAACAAACGCAGAGGGACAGGAAGCAGAAGAAACAACCGCTTTCATCGGGGAAGACCATGCCCTCCTTTTTATTTATTTATTTTTTTACATTCTCTTATATACCGCGCTATTGTGCATCAGTGCGGTTTACATTGAACAAACTGAAATTACATTGAACAGGGCATTATAACTTGGAGATAACTATTTTACAGGGAACATGGGCTATGGAGGGTTAAGTGGCTTGCCCAAGACCACAAGGAGCACCTGTGGGACTAGAAACCCCAGTCCTTCCGGCCCAAGGTTGCTGTCCTCTAGTGGGATTTGAACCCCCGACCTTCCGGCCTGAAGTACCTTGCCCCAACCACTAGGCCACTCCTTCACTCCTCCACTTTTGACAATCAACCACAAGGGGAGCTGACGGTAACCCCAGTGGGAGTGCGCTTAACTGCCTTCTGGGACTCCTGGCGTCTTATCTCCACGGACACATGGGTCTTAAAGATCATCCGAGAAGGCTACCGCCTACACTTCCTATCTCCCCCTTGCCAACGCTCTCACCCGGCACAAACCAGCCGCACCGAGCAGCCCCTGCTGATGTACCAGGAATTGATACACCTTCTGGCATATCAGGCCATCGAGGCAGTTCCCCCCGACCAGATCTACCAGGGCTCCACTCAAGATATCTCCTAGTCCCCAAGAAGTCGGAAGGGGTACGCCCTATCCTCAACCTCAGGAACTTGAACAAGTTCATCTACAAAGAGAAGTTCTGCATGTATTCGCTGGGATCCATCCTCCCGCTCCTCCAGACCGGAGACTGGTTTGCGTCCCTGGACCTGCAGGATGCTTACACTCACATCCCAATTTATCCCGAGGACCGGAAATATCTGCTTTTTCAGGCCCTGGGAGGCCACCACCAGTTCAGGGCCCTGCCATTCGGTCTCTCCCCAGCACCACGAATCTTCATAAAATGCGTGGTAGTCGCACCAGCACATCTGCGCAAGCAGGGCATCCACGTCTTCCTGTACATGGATGACTGGCTTCTTTCATTGCCATCATCACAGGGGGCATGGATGGAAGTAAAACAGACTATCCATCTCCTCACCTCCCTTGGATTCCTCGTAAACCACAGAAATTCACATCTCGACCCCACTCAACGCTTAGAATTCATTGGGGCCGACATAGACACTGTGAAAGCAAAGGCATTCCTCCCAGCGCAAAGAGCAGAGAAGCTGGCCGCCCTCGCCATGGAAGTCTCCCTCCGGCCGGTATCAACGGCACGAACTCTCCTGCGACTCCTGGGCTACATGGCAGCCACCACACAAGTATTGCCTCTAGCCTGACTACACATGCGCCCCCTCCAGTGGTGCCTACGGCCCCTCCTGGAACCAGCGCAGCCAGCCCCTCCCCATGCAGGTCCCCCCTGACGCACGAACCAGGAGGAGCCTCCAGTGGTGGACTACCAAACAAAATCTTACGGCGGGAAGGACCTTCAGCAACCCCACCATCAGATTACCTTCACCACAGATGCATCCAGAACCGGCTGGGGTGCCTACATGCGTCACCTACGCACTCAGGGATCCTGGAGACCACTGGAGGCGGAGCTCTACATAAACCTCCTGGAGCTCAGAGCCATCAAGAATGCCCTGCAGGCCTTCCTGCCTCACATCAAGGGCAAATCGCTGGCCATGTTCTATCTCAACAAGCAAGGAGGCAGGGCTCTCGCCCCTTGTGCAAAGAGGCGCTCAACATCTGGGCACTAGCAATAACAAACCACTGCTGGCTGCAGGCATCCTACCTTCCGGGCAAACAGAACCTCTTGGCCGACTGACTCAGCCGACAGCTGAGCCCGCACAAGTGGACCCTGAACCCCGCGATTGCCAAGGACATCGTCCGCCGCTGGGACCAACCACGGGTAGACCTCTTTGCTACAGAATACAACAAGAAATGTATCCTATTCTGCTCCAAACACCCATCAGCCAGCAGCATGGCTTCGGATGCCTTAGACATGTACTGGGGGGAGTGGTCTCTCATGTATGCCTTCCCACCCACCCCCTGATCTCCAAGACTCTGCAGAAGGTAATCCAAGACAAGGCCCACATCATCCTGGTGGCCCCGTACTGGCCCCGGCAGATGTGGTTCCCAACGTTTCTACGTCTCATGCAGGAGTCACCCTCCTCTTGCCCCCCCAGCCATCCCTACTCACGCAGGACGAGGGCCTCACCCTTCACCCCAACCTGAGAGCCCTAGCACTGACAGCATGGAGGTTGAATGGGTGACCTTCTCCACTCTCAGCATCCCGGAGGAGGTTCAACACATCATCATCGTGGCCAGGCGCCCCGCAACCAGAAAATCCTATGGCCTTAAGTGGCGGCGGTTTAGCCTATGGTGTGCACCCAAGGGGGCTTAACCCGTTAACCTGCCCAGTGCCAAGCATCCTGCAATACCTGGCCTCACTCTCCAAGCAGGGGCTCAAGACCAACTCCGTCCGAGTACACCTATCAGCCATTGCCGCCTTCCACGTCCAGGTGGCGGGCACGGCCATCTCCGCTTTGCCCCTGGTGGCGAGCTTCATGAAGGGACTCAATAACCTGCAACCTCCGGTGCGCGCACCCACGCCAGGTTGGATCTGAATATCGTCCTACACCAGCTGACGCAGCCTCCCTTCGAACCCATGCTCTCCGCTCCAATGAAGCATCTAGCCTGGAAGACCCTTTTCTTGATAGCCATCACATCTGCTCGCAGAATCAGCGAGCCACAAGCCCTTGCTGCTCACCCCCCATATACACAACTCCTCCACGACAGAGCCTCCCTGCGGACTCACCCAAGGTTCGTTCCTAAGGTGGCTTCGGAGTTCCACATAAACCAGAGCATCAAGCTACCCACGTTCTATCCAGAAAATCACTCCTCCCTGGAGGAGCTGAGACTCCACATGCTGGAATGCACTAGGGCCCTTCGAGCATACATCCTGAGGACTGGCCCGGTCCGGAACAGGCCCCAACTATTCGTGTCTCATGACCCTAACAGACCAGGCCGCCCAGTGACAAAGCGCACCATGGCTCAATGGATCTCCCACTGCATCAGCTTCTGCCACCAACAGGCAGGCACACACTCTGCACCGAACGTGGGACCACACCAGCTCAGAGCGCTGGCAGCCACCATAGCGAACCTGCGCTCCATCCCGCTGTGGGACATCTGCAAGGCCGCTACCTGGTCTTCGGTCCACACTTCCAAAGACACTATTGTTTGGACTTGGACACTCAGGCACGCTGCGCATTCGGCCAGGCCGTCCTCTCCACGGCCCCCACAGGTACCGACAGAGCACAGCCGGATATGCTGCCCTAGGGGCAACCTCCCAGAGTCATTCATGCACATGATCGGCCGAATCGGCCGCTTGCTTAATGTGGGTAATACAGCCATGTTGGCCTTGCTGTTCGGCCACATTGGCCTTACTGTTCTACCATGCAACCATAGCTGATATATATGTATGTATATATCAGTCACTATTAAGAATGCTAGTCACTGTCAAGAATGCTATTCTCCACTGCATATAAGGTTGCCGTGGCACTGGAACTGTTGTTACTGTTTTTATCGTGAATAAACAAACCTTATGCTACTCTTAGCCTCGGTCTCCCTCTCCACGACTACATATGGCGCTGTCGCGCAGCTAGGGAGGCACCAGGTGTGGCTGACGAATCCTGCTTGTCCAAGGAGAAAACGGGGTTACTTACCTGTAACGGGAGTTCTCCGTGGACAGCAGGATAAGTCAGCCACACAATCCCGCCCACCTCCCCGAGCCGAGGTCGGCCTCTCGCATGCCCCTAGCCGGAGCAACCAACGGCACAGCTAGGGACAGACTGGCCAGCTAGGGGCGGGCTCGTGGGATGGGCTACTGGCTCATGCTCAGAAAGGTCTGAGCTCTAGGGAGCATTTCCGTGTACGGCGCCGTCGGAGGACATCACCAGGTGTGGCTGACTTATCCTGCTGTTCACGGAGAACTCCCGTTACAGGTAAGTAACCTTGTTTTACTCACCTGTAACAGGAGTTCTCCAGGAGCAGCAGGAATCAGTCCTCACAACCCTCCCTCCTTCCCTGGAGTTGCAGTCATATACTTTATTTTGATTTTTGCTGTCTTTTAGCTATGTCGTCAGACTGAGCAAGATGGCACCCTTGGGCGGGAAGGGGACCGTGCAGGTGCGCTGCACTCCCAAAGGCTTTCTTTGAAAGCTGGGGAAATGCTCCGCACGGGGGCTCCGTCGGCGCCGACGTCACCCATATGTGAGGACCGATTCCTGCTGCTCCTGGAGAACACCTGTTACAGGTGAGTAACTACTCTTTTCAAAGTTAAATCCTTCAATGTAGCCCTAGACAAAGGCTCGAATGGCTCCTTAGTTAACGCCCTGAGAACCAAATTGAGATACCAAGACGGAATTAAAACTTGACAAGGTGGTCGCATATGATTTACTGCCCGAAGAAACCGCATTACATCTGGATGCAAACCCAGAAGCTCCTTATTGACCTTTCCGCGAAAACAAGCAATAGCCGCGAGCTGCACTCATAATGAGCTAGAAGCTAATCCTTTATCAAAGCCATCCTGTAAAAAGGCTAAAATATGAGGAACAGTAGATAAAGAAGCCTGCAAATTTTTACCTAAACACCACGCTTCAAACACGCGCCACACACGTATGTTGGCGAGCGAAGTAGACGTCTTCCGATCATTTAACATAGTTGAAATAACTTGAGATGAATAACCTTTCCGCCTCAGCCTTGCCCTTTCAAGAGCCAAGCTGTAAGCGAGAATAGACTTACCTGAGGCATACGCAGAGGACCCTGCAAAAGCAGGGCAACCGCTATGATCAATCTACTAGAATCCGCATCATGTCCGCGTACCAAGGATGTCTTGGCCAATTCAGAGCTATTAGAATAACATATCCGTGATGCTCCTCGATCCTTTGAATTACACGGCCTATCAAGGCCCACAGCGGGAACACAGAGAATTCCCTCCGTCGGCCAGTGCTGCAACAGGGCATCGATGCCCTCCTACATTCTTTCTCGCCTCCTGCTGTAGAAACGACTGGTCTTTGCGGACTCGAAGGTTGCCATCAGATCCATTAGTGTCTCTCCCCATCTGCGGACAATCCGAGAGTATACCTTCGGATGAAGAACCCACTCTCCTGGATCTATGCGTACTCGACTGAGATAGTCCGCAGCTACATTGTCTATTCCCGCAATGTGAGCTGCCGATAATGCTTGAAGTCAAGGTTCTACCCAGAGAAATAATTTCTCTGCTAGGTCTTCGAGCAGTACGCTGCCTATGCCGCCCTGACGATTGAGATACGCTACCATCATCGCGTTGTCCGACAAGATTCTCACCGACTGAGACAAGAGGATCTTTTGGAAGGCCTTGAGCGCCAAGAACACCGCCTTCAACTCCAATATGTTGATCGACCAACTAGACTCCTGCTTGCTCCAAATCCCTTGAACATAGAGCCCCTTGCAGTGAGCTCCCCAGCCCGACAGACTGGCATCAGTTAAGACTGGAATCCAAACAGGCTCTTTGAGAGGCATGCCCGCAGTTATATTCTTTCATTGGAGCCACCAATAAAGAGCTATCTTTACCTCCTGCGGACACAGAAGCCGCTGGGTTAGAGAACCTGTCTGATGTGACCAATGTCGAAGAAGTGCTCTCTGTAAAGGGTGCATGTGAACTCTCGCCCACAGTACCACTTCCAGTGTTGCTGCCATTGTGCCAAATAACTGAAGGTACCTCCATGCAGTGGGAGACTTGATCTTTAAAAACGACTGAACTAAATGTTGTAAACTGCGTACTCAACGGTCCGGCAGAAACACCGTCCCTACTTGTGTATCGAAGCGGATTCCTAGGTACTCCAAATTCTGGGATGGAAACAATTGGCTCTTGGATTGATTGACTATCCACCCAAGACTTTCTAGAAATTGAACTACTTGAGCAGTGACTCAAACACTTTCTTGCCTGGATTTTGCTCTGATGAGCCAGTCGTCCAGATAAGGGTGAACCAACACCCCTTCCTTTCTCAGTGCCACAGCCACTACCACCATAACCTTGGTGAAAGTCCTGGGCACCGTGGCCAAACCGAACGGCAACGTTTGAAACTGAAAATGCCCCATTGGAACCGCAAACCGCAGAAATAGCTGATGAATGGCCCTGATAGGGATATGTAAATACGCTTCTGTGAGAGCTAGGGACGTTAAGAACTCCCCCTTCCTCACCGCAGCAATTACGGACTGCAAAGTTTCCATGCAAAAATGTGGCACCCGCAGACAACGGTTTACTCCCTTGAGGTCCAAACTTGGACGCCAAGTACCATCTTTTTTGGGCACTACAAAATAAATCGAGTACCGACCGCAGCCGTATTGGTCTCTAGGTATCGGAATTACCGCTCGTAACTGTAGAAGGCTTGTTAGAGTGTCCTTTACCGTTAGAACCTTGTCCAACGCTGCACAGGGAGACTGGATAAAAAAGTTGGTTATTGGTTTTGTGAACGCGAGAGAATAACCCTCGCGAATAAGTTCCAGAACCCATTGGTCAGATGTTGTTCGGGTCCAAGCAGAGTAAAAATCCCGTAGACGACCTCCCACAGGCTGCACCTCCGCCTGGACCGTCCATACTTCATTGTGTCTTTTTAAATCCAGAAGTCGAGGAAGCAGGGAAACCTCTACCTGCACCCCTGAAACCTCTGAATGGTTGACCTTGGGAAGAAAATCTTCCCCTTTGAAATCCCAACTGGCGAAAGGTACGAAATTGACGAAAATCCCGCACCTGGCCACGGGGTACGCACCTGCTTAGATTTATCTTCAGGGAGACGTCCTCCTTTGGACTCGCCCAATTCTTTAACTAATTTATCCAAGTCTTCCCCAAAAAGAAGCTTCCCCTTAAAAGGAAGCTTACTAAACCGGGACTTGGACGAAAAATCTGCTGCCCAATTTCGCAGCCATAAATAGCGCCGAGCAGCTACCATTGAAGCCATACAGCGTGCCAAACTGCGAATGAGATCATAATGAACATCCGCCAGATAAGCGGCTCCTGATTCCAATCTACCACCATCAGTCATATGCTCCATAGACACTCCCTCTGGCTGCTGAAGCCTTCGGAGCCAATGAAGGCAGGCTCTTGCAACCCAGGCCCCACAAATAGAAGCTTGCAATGACAAGGCACTAACATCAAACGCCTGTTTTAAGAGCGTATCCAACTTTCTGTCTTGACTATCCTTTAGGGCAGTACTGCCCTCTACAGGAATGGTAGTCTTCTTTGTAACAGCTGAAACAGCTGCATCCACGTGAGGAGAACGAAACATTTCTCGCTCCTGATCTGAATGAGGGTAAAGACAAGAGAATGCCCTAGCCCTTCTCAGACCAGCTTCCGGCAAATCCCACTCATCCTGAATCATCTGCTTCACCACCCGGTGAACAGGAAAGACTGCTTGGGAATTCCACACTGCTTGAATAAGAGGATCCTCTAAAGTGTCCTCCACCACAGAACAAGCTGGTAAATTCAGGGCATGGAGAGATTCTGCAATTAAGGCGGGCAACTCCTCTCACCAAAAAACTCGCACAATGCGCGAACGGTACTCGGGTTCTAATATTTCACCTTCCTCCAACTCCTCGTTTTCTATATCTGGTTCAAATTCCATGTCATCAGAATAAATTGGATGATCCTCATCCAATCTGGTTTTCTTAGAGAGTGCAGGACCCAGAAGTTTTTCCTTTTGGAAGCCAGAGGCGACTACCATGGTAGAAGTAGCAGCAGAACTTGTACTGCCCCCTTGCTGGCCTAAACAAAAAGCCTGGTGTAAAAGATGCCGAAATTCCGGCGAAACACCTCCCAAAACCATGTTTCCCAGATTGATGGAGGGGGAAGGCTCAGCCACTGTGGAACCGGATTCACTGGAAGTAAACGAAGTTTCAGTGGGAAACAGAGGCTCTGCAGGACCCAGCGGGACCTGAGAAGATGAAGGAAGAGGTTCCTTGGCTTTCTCCTGAAGGGATTGCTTCATATCAGAGGCAGCTACAGTACAGGAGTGACACACTCCTGCCTCTGACAAGTGTCCCCTCCTGGTACCACAAAGCAAACACCTTGGACGAGCAGGCATTGAATAAAATCTTCAGACAATGCCTCAGGTATACAGAATAAATAAATAAATAACTAAATTAACAGTAAAAATAAATAAATAAATAGATTAAATAAATGAAATTAACAGTCAAAATTATAATAAAAATGAGCTTCAGACCTCAACATGGCTTACAAAAATGAAGCCCTAAGAAATCTGTAAAGAAGGAATGCTGGAAAAAAACAAATCCCAACGGTCTGCTTACATGGGCCTTTAACTGCGTCAAAATTACAGAAGGGATTTCTGCACGATAAAATAAAACTGTTGCAAAAAGAAATCAAAGAAACCTACCTTCGATCGCTGAAAAGAAACCAGAAGTTTAATTTGAAGCATTTTTTTTTCAAGCTCCTGTGCTCAGCCGGCAAACGGCTTCGGCGAGGCAGCGTCTGTGCTGAAAGACCCGATGACGGCTCCTCTCCCGCTGATGAGATCGGTAACCGCCAAAGCACCAAAACCAAAGCTCTGCTTATCAGAAGCAAGTATAATAGCCTAAATAGAGTTAAAAGAAGCACCTCCGACGAAAGTGCTGCCCAGCTCACTTCCTCTTCTTTTTTTTTTTTTTAACTTTATCAAAATCAGTTGAACTAAATCAAAGTAACTAAATGAAGACTGCATTAAAATTAAAACTAAAAGGAAAATCACTAAAAAAAATTCCTTATTTGTCACTTCAGTGAGTCCCAAACCTGGACTCGCACAACCTCCCAGCTGCTTGGAGACTGAGTGTACTGGGAGCTTATGGGAGGAGCCAGGAATATTACTGCTACTACCATTCTAAAGAATGTGATGCACTCAGTCTCCAAGCTGCTGGAAGGAGTTGACTACCAGAGGTTCGGGACTGGACTGGAGGGATGATAAGGAAATATCTTTTCCCCTCTCCATCCTCATTCCCCATCCCCTTCTAGTCCTCCCCCAAAATCAGCTCCCTTCTAGTTCTAAATCCACCCAGCATCCGCTCCCTTCTAGTCCCATTCTCCCATGCCCCCACATCAGCCCATTTCTAATCCTAGCCCCCATATGCTCCTTTCCAGTCCCATTCCAGCCCCCCATCAGCCCATTTCCACTCCAAGCTCCCGCATCAGCCAGTTTCCAATCCTAGCCCCCCCCCCCATCAGCCCATTTTCAGCCCTATTTCAGCCCCAGTTTCCAGTCCTATTCCAGCCCATCAGCCCTATTCCAGCTCCCCATCAGCCCATTTCCAATCCTAGCCTCCCCATCTGTCATTTCCAGTCCAAACTTCCCCCCATCAGCCCATTTCCAGTCCTAGTCCCCCCATCACAGCCTATTTCCAGTTCACCCTCCCATCACTGCCCATTTGCAGTCCCAGCTTACCCTCTCATCACAGCCCATTTCCAGTCCTAGCCCCCCAATCACAGCCCATTTCCAGTCCTAGCCCCCCCCCCCCCCCGCATTCACAGCCCATTTCCAGTCCCAGCCCCCCCCAATCACAGCCCATTTTCAGTCCCAGCTTACCTTCCCATCTCAGCCCAAGCTTCCCCCCATCACAGTCCATTTCCAGTCGTAGCGCCCCGCCCGCCCGCCCACCGAAGAGCCCCGCGGCCGTCTAAGGGGCTTCAGAGGGAACCAGGAAAGCCCACGCGAGGCCCCGGCTCCCTCTGCACAGCTGCCAACGTGAAGAGTGTTTTCCCTCACGCTGGCAGCTGTTTCAGTGAAGCACGCTGAATGCCGGAAAAGGTTAAAGGGCATTTCCCAGCACTCGCGCGCTTCACAGAAACAGCCGCCAGCGTGAAGGAAAACACTCTTCACACTGGCGGCTGTGTAGAGGGAGCTGGGACCTCGCATGGGCTTCCCTGGCTCCCTCTGAAACCGTCCGTTTGTGCGAGTATGAAGTTCACGAGGGGTCCCCTGAAGGTACAGGGCCCTGTGTGAAGAACATTCTCATACAATGGATGGGCCGGCCCTGGGTGAAGCTTAAATGTTGGTCTAATGTTATGCCTAAATATCATACCTCTTTTTTCATCTCTAGGTTTGCGTTGTCGATTGTAATTGTTTTTGCTGGAGTGAATTCTTTGTTCCTTTGTACTTCAGTCTTGTTTACGGTGATTTTGAGCATGTGGTTCATTAACCATTGAACCTGGTCTTTGAAGCAGTTTGACATGTGATTCAGGTCTAGATTGGCTAAGTTGAGTGGAGTATACAGCATGATGTCATCGGCATATATGTGATAGTTTATTTTGTGTTTATAAAACATGCTGCATATGGGTTGAATGTATATGTTAAATAGTAGTGCTGATAGTGACGTTCCTTGCGGTACTCCTTGGCTTTGTTTGTATGGTGTTGATTTTTTTTGTACCTTTCCTCACTTGTTGTTAACGGTTGGATAGGTATGATTGAATCCATTTGAGGGGTGTTCTGCCAACTTGAATAGAGGTGAGTCTGTTTAACAGGTGTTTACACAATTGGTGCTTACAGTGCTTGGGGCCAGACTGTAACCCGGATTCTTGTAATTTGTAGCAGCAAATGACAAGGAAAAGGTTTAAAAAAAACCTGGAAAAGCAACATGAGTCTTTTTGGATCTGACTTGGCAGCCTCAGCACACTCTTCTTCAACGTCGACAACCTCTCAGAGCTCCTGTTCTTCACACGGTTCCCGCGCTCCCTTGGAACCAAAAGACCATAGTAAGAAACAGCCAGCCACTGACGACACATCGGCATCTCTGCCTTTGACATCGAAAACCTATTTTATTTATTTATTTAAGTGTTTTGGGGGTTTTTATACCACCCCTTCTAGCAATCAAGGGCGGTTTACAAGGAACAGAATAGGTACATTAAGCACAGTTACTTACCTGTAACAGGTGATCTCTTGGAACAGCAGGAATTAGTCCTCACATATGGGTACGTCGGTACCAACGGAGCCTGCGCGGGAACGCTCCCCAGCTTCCCAAAAAGGAAAGCTTTTGGGAGCATCCCACAGCGCCTGCGCGCTGCCTTCCCGCCTTTCCTAACCAACTCTCCCCAGTTCGAGTTTAAAGCTGAGACAATAGAGAGAGAGAGGAAAGGAAAGACAGAGAGAGATACAACTCCTAGGGGAGGTGGGAGGGTTGTGAGGACTCATTCCTGCTGTTCCCAGAGATCACCTGCTACAGGTAAGTAACTGTGCTATCTCCAGGAACAAGCAGGAATGAGTCCTCACATATGGGGACTCCCTAGCTAAGATGCCTGGGAGATCCCCAAGGGTATGAGACCCTGAAGGGTTCCTCGTCTTCCTATGGATCTCAGGCATCCATTCAGGGAAGGAGGGCAGGAGTTGTTCAAGAATGGAACAGGTGTCTGAGGACAGCCTGACCAAACAAGGCATCCCGGCGGGAGTCCTTGTTCAAACAGTAATGGGCTGTGAAGGTATGAACCGAGGCCCAGGTGGTTGCTCGACAGATCTGGTCGATGGACACAGAATGAAGATGAGCCATAGAGGTGGCCATGGCCCTCACATTGTGAGCTGTGACATGGCCCTCCAGAGAAAGGTTCTTACTCTGGTAAGCAAAAGAAATACACTGAGCAATCCAATTGGACAGTGTTCTCTTAGAGACTGGAAGTCCTAAATGAGAAGGATCAAAAGCAACAAAAAGCTGGGAAGACTTTCTATGTTGCTGTGTCCTGTGTAAGTAAAAAGCAAGAGCTCTTTTACAATCTAGAGCAGTGGTTCTCAACCTTTTTTGTACCGTGACCCCTTTTACCGTTGGTCAACTTGTGATGACCCCCAATGATAAAATCAAATGCGTCTCTCTTCCTTTACTGTTAACGCATTGTCGCTGTAATCATTTGTTGAATTATTAATATATTATAGGCCTTTGCAATATGTTTTTATTTATAAAACACTTATTTAAACCACAATAATTAATCACAAGTAACAATATTTGATTTCAAAATTATGATGATTTTGTAGTCAAATCACTAATATGAAATAAAATTATTTTTTCTACCTTTGTTGTCTGACCAATTTATTCTCTGATCATGCTGGTCCCGATCTGAGGCTTCTGCTTTCCTGTCTTCTCTTAGCTCTCTTTCTGTGGTCTATGGTCCATCTGCCATTTCTTATCTCTTCTTTCGTTTTCTTCACTTCTTTCCATCAGCCTATTTCCAGTCCCAGTAACCCTCCCCAGTATCAGCCCCTTTCCAGTCCTCACTCCCAGTACCTTCCAATGTCAACTTGCATTCCCATGACTGCCACTGGTGTCCATTCCCTTCCAGTCCCCCTCCTTCCCCACTGACCAGTCCCTTCTAGTACAAATACCATGGCAGCCCCTCTCAGATCCACTCCCTTCCAGTTCCATTCTCCCATCCCCTTGTATCAGCCCACTTGTAGCCTTAGCCCCCAGTTTTCTTCCAGGGCCAGCAGCTCTATCCTCCCCTCCCCACAATCAGCCCATTCCCAGTCAAAGCCCCCCAATCAGCTCACTTCTAGTGCTAATCCCCCCTCAACCCCATTACCAGTGCTAGCTCCCTCATCAGCCCAATACCAATCCTACCCCCCATCAGCTCATTACCAGTCCTAGCCTCCCCTAATCAGCTCATTTCCAGTGCTGGTCCCCCCCTCAACCCCATTACAGTGCCAGGCTCCCATAATCAGCCCATTTCCAGTCCTAACCTCACCGATCAGTTCATTTCCAATGCTAGTCCCCCGTCGGTCCGTGACCAGTCCTACCCCCCCCCTTGATAAGTCCATTCCCAGTCCTAGCCTTCCCTAATCAACCCATTACCAGTCCTAGCCCCCCCCCCCATCTGCCCATTACCAGTGCTAGCTCCCTCATCAGCCCATTATAATCCTAACCTGCACTGTCTCTCGCCTCTGTCCAGCATTTATCCCGTCTGTCCAGTATGTCCCCCTGTCTCTCCCCTTTGTCCATTCCAGCCCCCTCCCTCCATGTCAGCCCCATCCTTCCATCTGTCCATGTCAGCCCCCCTCCCTCCATCCATGTCAGCCCCCATCCTTCCATCTGTCCATGTCAGCCCTCCTCCCTCCATCCATCCATCCATATCAGCCCCCTTCCTCCCTCCCTCCCTCCATCCATATCAGCCCCCTTCCTCCCTCCCTCCCTCCATCCATGTCAGCCCCCATCCTTCCATCTGTCCATGTCAGCCCTCCTCCCTCCATCCATCCATCCATATCAGCCTCCTTCCACCCTCCCTCCATCCATATCAGCCCCCTTCCTCCCTCCCTCCATCCCTCCCTCCATCCATGTCAGCCCCCATCCTTCCTTCTGTCGATGTCAGCCCTCCTCCATCCATCCTTCCATCCATATCAGCCTGCTTGCACTCTCCCTCCATCCATGTCAGCCCCCATCCTTCCATCTGTCCATGTCAGCCCCCCTCCATCCCTCCATGTCAGCCCCCATCCTTCCATCTGTCCATGTCAGCCCCCATCTTTCCATGTCCATGTCAGCCCCCTCCCTCCATCCATATCAGCCCCCATCCTTCCATCTGTCCATGTCAGCCCCCTCCCTCCATCCATATCAGCCACCTTCCTCCCTCCCTCCATCCATGTCAGCCCCCATCCTTCCATCTGTCCATGTCAGCCCTCCTCCCTCCATCCCTCCATGTCAGCCCCCATCTTTCCATGTCCATGTCAGCCCCCCCCATCCCTCCATGTCAGCCCCCCTCTGCCGATGTCAGCCGTTTTGCAGGTTCCCTGCCCCCTCATCCCCTCTCCTCATGTCTGCCTCTCTTTTAATGCAGCCGCGGCTCCCTGCCTCTTAGGGAACCGCGGCTGTACCTGTAAAATCGTTGCGGAGCCCTTCCTGTCTCGACGGGCTCCGTGCAGCATTGTCCCGCCTCCAAAGGAAGTTGTTTGCCACTTCCTTTGGAGGCGGGACAATGCTGCACGGAGCCCGTCGAGACAGGAAGGGCTCCGCAACGATTTACAGGTACAGCCGCGGTTCCCTATGAGGCAGGGAGCCGCGGCTGCAGAAGAAGGCAGTGAGTTTAAAGGAGTTTGCCGCTGCCGAGAAGCGGACTCGGCAGCGGCAGCAACTTGTGCGCGTTTTTTTAAAACTTGGTGGAGGCTAAGCGACCCCCGCCAAATCCTGTGGCGACCCCCGTGGGGGTCGCGACCCACAGGTTGAGAACCGCTGATCTAGAGTATGAAGGTTCCTCTCTGCACTGGATGCATGAGGAGCTGGAAAAAAGACAGGTAAATATACCTCTTGATTATGTTTATGTTTATTTGAATTTGATATACCGCTCAGGCCGAAGCATTAGAGCGGTTTACAATAATATATCATCTGAGGAAATATGAAAGGAACGCCATTTGTAAGATAGGACAGAGTAGAGGACAGAAACAGTCAAAAGAATAGATAAAGAAAGGGAACAGCAAGTTACCATAGTATAAGCATATGACAATCCAGACCACATCTCCAATGCTCCCTACAGGACAAACGCCATGGACCAACGCCTAAGGGCCACGCCAAAGGTTAAGATGAAAAGGTGAGACCACTTTAGGCATAAAGTGAGGATTTGTCCTAAGGACTACCTTATCATGATGGAACCTTGTATAAGGTGGAATCTCCAGGAACAAGCAGGAATAAGTCCTCACATATGGGTACGTCGGTACCGACGGAGCCCGTGCGGGAAAGCTCCCCAGCTTCTTAGAATAGAAGCTTTTGGGACCTCCCACTGCACATGCGCACTGCCTTCCCGCCTTCCTGAACAGCTCTCCTCAGTTTCTCTTTTTCCGCGGAGCCAGCAGGTCGTGTTCCTGTCACCGCTGAAGAAATTGTTATTTTATTTGTTTCTTTAGACCGCGTACCTGCCTTCCCCATACCGATACCGGTATCGCCGGTCTTTTCTTTCTTTCTTTAAAAAATTATAATTCTTTTTTCTTATTTTTTAGCTTTTTGGTCACTTCAGAGAGGCCTCTCGGCCTACTCAATTTCTCCTCATGGAGAAGCCAGCCCCTGGATTTAAGAAGTGTACCAAATGTAATGCTGTTATTTCAGTCACAGACACCCATGAATGGTGTCTGAAATGTTTGGGGCCTGACCATTCCATACCGGACTGCCCATCTTGCTCCCACATGTCTAAACGTGGGCTGCAGAACCGGGCCAACAAATTCCATGTGCTGTTTGCTTCAGAGAATACAGCATCACAGTCATCCAGGTCTTCTTCTCCGGATGGATCTCAGGTAACCAAACCTTCTGTGGGCAAGTCCTCAAAGAGCAAATCTCCTTCAAAGCATCGAGAGGCTCTTAGCTTAGAACTTGAGGACCCTGCCCCAGCCAAACAACCCCGGCGGGAAGTCCAACTTCCAAAAACGCCAATTCAGGGGTCTCAGGTTGATATCGATGCTACGGCCTCGACAGATCACCTGTTAGCCTGCTCTGGGGTACCGGGTCACTCCGGTACCGACATCCAGGCAGCTATGGCGTCCATGGGCGATACTGTACAGTCCATGCAGCAGGCCGTCATGGCTTTCATTAAAGCTGCAACGCCATCGGTTCCGCTTTCAGCGGTTCCGGGCCCGATACCGGTATCGTCCGCCATGCCGGTATCGAGGCCGTCCACCTCTAAACGCAAGTCGGTACCGTATGGGCTTTCGCTCCATACCGGTTCCATACCCGATACGCCCGATATCGATACCGATCGGTACGCGTATCGTGCGTTAGAGGAAAGCACCGATTCCTCTGAGGATTTTCACTCCTCTGATGATTCTGCTGAGTTTTCACTCAACTTACCTGAGGAGCCCTCTTCTCCTAAAAGGAGAATGTCCCCTCCAGAGGATTTGTCCTTCCAGGACTTTGTTTTAGATATGGCTACAGCCCTTTCTATTACCACATCCTCTGAAAAGGAACCCAGATCCAAAAAACTGGATATTTTGGGATACTCAAAGGCCCCTAAGGAGGCAGTTACCCTGCCTATCCATGAAATCCTTCAAGAACAACTGATGGATTTCTGGGAAAATCCTTTGACTTTGTCTCCTTATTCCCGTAGGTTGGACACCATGTATAGGGTCCCTCCTTCTCCTGGTTTCCAAAAGACTCAATTGCCCCACCACTCTATTGTGGTGAAGTCTGCAATGAAGAAGATTAGGAGTACCAAAAGGCACTCTTCCACCCCTCCAGGACGGGAATGTAAGACTTTGGACTCTTTTGGTAGGAAAATTTTCCAGGCTAGTATGCTTATAGCCAGGATTAATTCCTACAGTCTCTATATGGGCATGTTCCTGGAGGAACTTGCCAAAAAGGTGCGGCATTTTGCCCCCTTTATCCCTGAGGATAAAAAGCAGGGATTCCTTTCCCTAGTGAAACAACTCTTAGAGGTTTCTAAGTTCTCTAATAGGGCAGCATATGATTCCTTTGAGGGAGCCAGTAGGGCTTCGGGCATTGCTATTGCAGCCCGACGTCTTGCTTGGCTCCAGGCCTCTGATCTGGAACCTTGGGTTCTAGATGGCTTACGGAATCTGCCCTGTACAGGTGAGAACTTATTTGGGGAAGAGTGGCAAATCAAAGCCACCCAGATGGATGCTGAAAAATGCCACCTTGGAAAGACTTTCAAAGTCCACTTCAATTCCTACTAAGAAAAAGTCTTTTAAAAGGCCTTACTATAAGAAGGCCAGAGTTGCTTCAAATACTGGCCAGCAGTCTTCTCAACCTCGCTATACTGCTAAGCGTCAGCAATCCAAACAAGCACGAGCTAAGCCTGCAGCAGCTACTGTAGCTCAGCAGGCTCCAACCCCTCAGGGGTTTTTGACTTGCTCCTAGGGAACTTGCCACTTCTGGTTCTAACACAACCAGAACCTCTCACCATACCCGGAAGGTTGGTTCACTTTGCTCCCAGATGGGAACAAATCACAACAGAACAATGGACCCTCTCTATCATTCGAGAGGGTTACAAACTTCATTTCTCCAGCCTTCCTCCCCATCATATGGTGAGACCATTCAATTCTCCCCCATCTCTCCTAACCCTGTTGGATCAAGAGGTTTCCTCTCTCCTTGCCCAAGGGGCCATAGAAGAGGTTCCTCTTCCTCAACAAGGGTCCGGTTTCTACTCCCCTTATTTTCTCATTCCAAAGAAGACAGGGGGATTCAGACCAATCCTAGATCTGAGAGAATTGAACAAATTTCTCTTCAAGGAGAAATTCAAAATGCTGTCTCTCGGCATTCTCCTTCCTTACCTCCAGGGTCAGGACTGGCTTTGTTCTCTAGACCTACAGGATGCGTATACACATATACTCATCCATCCATCCCACAGAAAGTATCTTCGCTTTCTGTTTCAGGGAAAACATTTCCAATACAGAGTACTCCCCTTCGGTCTAGCCTCTGCTCCAAGAGTATTCACAAAATGCATGGCAGTCGTAGCCGCATTTCTAAGAGGCATGGGAATCTTTGTCTTCCCATATCTGGACGACTGGCTCATCCGAGCTCCAACTCAGTCACAGGCCCAGATTTCCCTGGACCACACAAGGAGCCTTTTGCAGTATCTGGGACTGGTAGTAAACCTTCCCAAGTCCCAACTCATCCCTACTCAATCTCTAGAATTCATAGGGGCCCAGTTGGACACCATCACTGCAAGGGCCTACCTTCCACATGTTCGAGGCCAGCGCCTCCTGAGTTTGGCCTCCCAAGCTCAGTCCAGCACTCACTTGACAGCCAGGGAAATGCTACGCCTACTGGGTCATATGGCCTCCACAGTGCATGTGGTGCCCTATGCTCGTCTTCATATGAGAGCAGCTCAATGGACCCTGGCCACTCAGTGGACTCAGGCGTCAGGAGCGCTCTCAGACCAAATACAAACCTCCGATCGTCTGTTTTGGTCCCTCCACTGGTGGACTTCCACCAAGAATCTGTTGTTGGGGGCTCCATTTCAACCATTGCTACCCCAAGCAACCCTCACAACAGATGCCTCCCAAACAGGGTGGGGAGCCCATCTGCAAACTCTCTCCACTCAGGGCACTTGGTCTCTACAGGAGACCACCCTTCATATCAATCTTCTGGAACTGCGAGCAATTTACCTTGCCCTCAAGGTCTTCCACTCCCTCCTAGCCAACCTCACTGTCCTAGTTCAGACGGACAATCAGGTGGCCATGTTTTACATAAACAAACAAGGAGGGACGGGCTCTCTGTCGCTTTGCAACGAAGCTCTAAGACTATGGGCCTTCGCCAGAGAGCATCAGATTCACCTGCTAGCAGTGTATCTCCCAGGAGTTCAAACTCTCGGGCAGACAGGCTCAGTCGAGTTCTGCTGCCACACGAATGGTCCCTACATTTGGACCAAATAAACCGAATCTTTCAGGAATGGGGGACCCCGGACATAGACCTCTTTGCAAGTCCGTGGAATGCCAAACTTCCCCGGTTCTGTTCCAGAACTCCGTGTCAGGGAGCTCAGGCTACGGACGCCTTTCTCCTGAATTGGAGTCAGGCATTCCTATATGCCTTTCCACCCATTCCTTTGATTCCCAAGACTCTGTTCAAACTCCAGAGGGATCATGGAACTATGATCCTCATAGCTCCACGCTGGCCACGCCAAGTGTGGTTCCCTCTACTTCTACAGCTCTCCCAGGGATCCTACTTGGATCTGGGAGCTGCGCCAGACCTCCTGTCTCAGGAGGAGGGGACTTTGTGGCACCCAAACCCCAAATCCCTTCACCTCAGTGCTTGGTTACTGAAGGCTTAAGCCTTCAAGACTTTCATCTTTCCCAACCAGTGAAAGATATCCTTTCTGCCTCTAGGAAACCCTCTACCAGGCGTTCCTATGCTTTCAAATGGAAACGTTTTTCCATTTGGTGTGCTCAGCAGGGTCTTGACCCTCTGGCACTTCCTTTGAATTCTCTTCTTGATTATCTCCTGCATCTATCCAATGCAGGCCTCAGGACGAATTCGGTAAGAGTCCATTTAAGTGCTATTGCAGCATCCTTGAAACATATAAATGGACAACCTATCTCCTCTCATCCTCTTGTTGCAAGATTCATGAGAGGCCTGACTCTCACTAAACCTCCCATCAGACCACCCCCGGTCGCATGGGATTTGAATCTAGTGCTCGGTCAACTTATGAAGCCACCTTTTGAGCCAATGTTTTCCACCTCCTTGAAATTTCTTTCCTGGAAGGTCATCTTCCTCATTGCAGTCACTTCGGCTCGCCGCATCAGTGAGCTGCAGGCTTTAGTGGCTAATCCACCTTACACAAGATTTCATCATGATAAGGTGGTCCTTAGGACGAATCCCCACTTTATGCCTAAAGTGGTCTCGCCTTTTCATCTTAATCAAGAGGTATATCTACCTGTCTTTTTTCCAGCTCCTCATGCATCCAATGCAGAGAGGAACCTTCATACTCTGGATTGTAAAAGAGCTCTCGCTTTTTACCTTAATAGGACTCAGCCACATCGAAAGTCTTCTCAACTTTTTGTGGCCTTTGATCCTTCCCATTTGGGACTTCCAGTCTCCAAGCGTACACTTTCCAATTGGATTGCTCAGTGTATTTCTTTTGCTTACCAGAGCAAAAACATTTCTCTGGAAGGCCATGTCACTGCTCACAATGTGAGGGCCATGGCAACTTCTATGGCTCATCTGCACTCTGTTTCCATAGATCAGATCTGTCGAGCCGCTACCTGGGCCTCGGTTCATACCTTCACAGCCCATTACTGTTTGGACAAGGACTCCCGCCGGGATGCCTTGTTTGGCCAGGCTGTCCTCAAGCACCTGTTCCATTCCTAAACAACTCCTGCCCACCTTCCCAGAATGGATGCCTGAGATCCATACGAAGATGGCGAACCTTTACAGGGGATCCCATGCATCTAAGCTAGGGAGTCCCCATATGTGAGGACTTATTCCTGCTTGTTCCTGGAGATAGCACAGTTACTTACCTGTAACAGGTGATCTCTGGGAACAGCAGGAATTAGTCCTCACAACCCACCCACCTCCCCTAGGAGTTGTATCTTTTATCTATCTATCTTCCTGTCCTCTCTCTGTTGACTCAGCTATAAACTCGAAACTGAGGAGAGCTGTTCAGGAAGGCGGGAAGGCAGTGCGCATGTGCAGTGGGAGGTCCCAAAAGCTTCTATTCTAAGAAGCTGGGGAGCTTTCCCGCACGGGCTCCGTCGGTACCGACGTACCCATATGTGAGGACTAATTCCTGCTGTTCCCAGAGATCACCTGTTACAGGTAAGTAACTGTGCTTTAGCCACTAAGGCCTGCAGTTCACTGATGCGGCGAGCAGAAGTGATTGCAATAAGGAAAATAACCTTCCAGGAAAGAAATTTCAAGGAGGTAGTGGCTAAGGGTTCAAAAGGTGGCTTCATAAGCTGACCAAGAACCAAGTTTAAGTCCCATGCCACCGGAGGAGGTCGAATGGGAGGTTTTGTTAAAGTTAGGCCTCTCATGAATCTTGCAATAAGAGGATGAGAGGAAATAGGTTGTCCATTGAGAGGCTTAAGGGATGCTGCAATAGCACTCAAATGGACCCTTACTGAATTCGTTTTAAGGCCTGCATTGGAGAGATGCAGGAGATATTCCAATAGAGAATTCACAGGAAGTGCCAGAGGGTCAAGACCCTTTTGAGCACACCAAATGGAAAATCTTTTCCACTTAAAAGCATAGGAACGCCTAGTGGAAGGTTTTCTGGAAGCATGGAGGATATCCTTCACTTGCTGAGAAAGATTGAAGTCTTGAAGGTCTAGGCCTTCAGTAACCAAGCTCTGAGGGGATTTGGATGCCACAAAGTCCCTTCCTCCTGGGACAGAAGGTCTGGCGCAGCTCCCAAGTCCAGGGAGGGGGCTTGGGAGAGATGCAGAAGTAGAGGGTACCACACTTGGCGTGGCCAGCGTGGAGCTATGAGGATCATAGATCCTTGATCCCTCTGGAGTTTGAACAGAGTCTTGGGAATCAAAGGAATGGGTGGAAAGGCATACAGGAAGCCCTGACCCCAATGAAGGAGGAAGGCATCCTTGGCCTGAATTCCCTGACACGGAATTCTGGAACAGAACCGGGGAAGTTTGGCATTCCACGGACTTGCAAAGAGGTCTATGTCCGAGGTTCCCCATTCCTGGAAGATTCTGAGTACCTGATCCATGTGCAGGGACCATTCGTGTGGAAGCAGAACTCGACTGAGTCTGTCTGCCCAAGAGTTTTGGATTCCTGGGAGGTATACTGCCAGGAGATGGATTTGATGCTCTCTGGTGAAGGCCCATAATCTTAGAGCGTCGTTGCAAAGCGACAGAGAGCCAGTCCCTCCTTGCTTGTTTATGTAAAACATGACTACTTGATTGTCCGTATGAATGAGGACTGTCTTGTAGCTGAGGAGGGTATGAAAGACCTTGAGAGCTAGGAACACTGCTCGAAGTTCCAAGTGGTTGATATGAAGAGAGGTCTCCTGTGGGGACCAAGTGCCTTGGGTGGAGAGGTCTTGTAGATGAGCTCCCCAACCTGTTTGGGAGGCATCTGTTGTGAGGGTTGCCTGGGGCAACAAAGGTTGGAAGGGGGACCCCAGCAACAGATTTTGAGTGGACATCCACCATTGGAGAGACCAAAAGAGACGTTTGGAGGTTGCTATTTGGTCTGAGAGAGCTCCTGAAGCTTGAGTCCACTAGGTGGACAAAGTCCATTGAGCTGCTCTCATGTGTAGGCGAGCATAGGGTACCACATGTACTGTGGAAGCCATATGGCCTAGCAGCTGTAGCATCTCCCTGGCAGTTGTGGCTCTTTGACTGAATCTGGGAGGCTAACTGCACTAGATGTTGACAACGGGCCTGAGGAAGGTAGGCCCTTGCAGAAGTGGTGTCCAACCAGGCCCCTATGAATTCCAGGGACTGAGTAGGGGTGAGCTGGGACTTTGGGAGGTTTACCACAAGTCCCAGGTATTGCAGAATGCGCCTGGTGCGGTTCAGGGAGATCTGAGCCTCCGACTGGGTTGGAGCTCGGATGAGCCAGTTGTCCAGATATGGGAAGACAAATATTCCCAGAGTGCGTAGAAATGCAGCAACTATTGCCATGCATTTGGTGAACACTCTTGGAGCAGAGGCCAGACCGAAAGGAAGGACTCTGTATTGGTAATGTTTTCCCTGGAACAGAAAACATAGGAATTTTCTGTGAGATGGATGGATGAGGACATGAGTGTACGCATCCTTGAGATCTAGAGAACAAAGCCAATCCTGACTCTGCAGGTATGGAAGGAGAGTGCCTAGAGAAAGCATCTTGAACTTCTCCTTGCATAGGAATTTGTTCAATTCTCTGAGATCTAGAATAGGTCTGTATCCCCCTGTTTTCTTTGGAATGAGAAAATAGGGGGAGTAAAACCCTGACCCCTGTTGAAGAAGAGGAACTTCTTCTATGGCCCTCTGGGCCAGAAGGGTAGTCACCTCCTGATCCAGAAGGTCGAGGAGAGATGTGGGAGAATTGAAGTGTCTCACCATGGTGTAGGGAGGAAGGTCTGAGAAATGAAGTTTGTAGCCCTCTCTTATGATGGAGAGGGTCCACTGCTCTGATGTGATTTGCTCCCATCTGGGAGCAAAATGAGCTAACCTTCCTGGAATGGTGAGAGGTTCTGGCTGTTGTAGAGCCAGAAAGGTTAAGTTCTCTAGTATCAAGTCAAAAACCCTGAGGGGGTTGGGACTGCTGGGTTGTAGCAGCCCCTGCAGGTTTAGGCCTGGCCTGTTTAGGTTGCTGACGCTTAGTAGCAAAGCGACCTGTAGAAGATTGTTGGCCAGAAGTGGAAGGAAATCTGCTCCTTTTGTAAAAAGGCTTTTTGAAAGGTTTTTTCTTGGCTGGAATGGAGGTTGACTTGGAAAGTCTATCCAGAGCAGAATTCTCTGCATCCATTTGAGTGGCTTTTATTTGCCACTCTTTGCCAAAGAGATTTTCACCTGTACAGGGCAGATTTCCTAAGCCATCCTGAACCCAGGGTTCTAGATCAGAAGCCTGGAGCCAAGCAATTCTGCGAGCAGCTATGGCAATGCCTGAGGCTCTGCTGGCACCTTCAAAGGAGTCAAAGGCTGCCCTGTTGGAAAACTTTGAAATGTCTTGAGTATGCTTAAGCCAAAGGAGGAACTCATCCCTTCTAACCTCTGGAATAAAAGGGAGAAAGTTGTGCAGCTTTTGTGCAACTTCCTTTAGAAACATACCCATATAAAGGCTATATGAGTTGATTCTGGCAATAAGCATGCTGGCTTGGAAGATTTTCCTACCAAAAGCATCCAAGGTCCTGCATTCTCTTCCTGGAGGAGCAGAAGAGTGTCTTTTGGTACTCTTTATCCTTTTCATAGCTGACTGCACCACAATGGAGTGGTGAGGAAGCTGAGTTTTCTGAAATCCAGGACAAGGAGGGACACGGTACATAGTGTCCAATCTGCGAGAATGAGGAGAAAGGGTGAGAGGAGTCTCCCATAAGTCAATCATATGTTCATGAAGAATTTCATGAATTGGCAAGGTGACTGCCTCTCTGGGAGCCTTAGAGTATCCTAAAATATCTATTTTTTTTGCTCTAGGCTCTGTTTCAGAGGTTACTGAAATAGAGAGTCCTTTAGCCACTTCTATTATGAAGTCTTGAAAGGACAAATCCTCTGGAGGAGACATTCTCCTTTTTGGAGAAGTAGGCTCCTCAGGAAGGGTAATGGATACTTCAGGAGACTCATCTGATGAATCAGAATCATCAGAGGAATCGAAGTATCGTCTGTCCGCTTCCAATGATAGATACGCGTATCGATCGGTACTGACATCGGGCATCCCCGGTACCGGATCGGTACCGAGAAATAGCCCTGGACAAGGAACCTGAGTCGGTATCCTGGCCGATGTCGATGCAGTCGGTACCGGTGCTGGTACCGGTACCGGCGCCGGTACCGACAACGGAACTCGTTGCGGTACCGTCGGCGTCGCAGCTTTAATAAAAGCCATTATAGCCTGCTGCATGGATTGAACAGTGTGATCCATGGACGCCACGACTGCCTGGATGTCGGTACCGGGAGATTGTGCCGGTACCCCAGAGCAGTCTAACAGGTGATCGGTCGAGGCCGTGCCATCGATGTCAACCTGTAACCCCATAGGAGGAGCTTTGGAAGCCGGAGCTTCCCGCCGGGGTTGTTTGGCTGGGGCAGGATCCTCGAAGGCAAGCCCGGAGGCATCTCGATGCTTAGAGGGAGATTTGCCCTTCAAGGACCTGCTAGGATTATGTTTGGTTACCTGAGACCCATCGGGAGAGGAAGACCTGGAAGATGTCGATGCCACCGCCGGTGCATCCGTGGGAAACAGCACATGGAGCTTGGCTGCTCGGTTCTGTAACCCTCGTTTAGACATTAGAGAGCAGGACTGGCAATCCGGAATGGAGTGTTCAGGACCCAAACATTTAAGACACCATTCATGGGTATCTGTAACAGAAATTGTACCGCTACACTTAGTGCATTTTTTGAACCCGGAGGCTGGTTTTCCATGAGGGAAAAGTTTCTTGTGGGCCTGGAGGCCTAAGAAGAAAAATACACCAAGTGAGGAAAAAATATATATTTTTTTTTTTTAGAAAGGAAAGAAAAGAAAAGACCGGCGGTACCGGTCCGGCGTCGGGGAAGGCAGACACGCGACCAAAGAAATAAATTAAAATAAAGAACTTCTTCAGCGGTGACAGGAACACGACCTGCTGGCTCCGCGGAAAAGAAGAACTGAGGAGAGTTGGTTAGGAAAGGCGGGAAGGCAGCGCGCAGGCGCTGTGGGATGCTCCCAAAAGCTTTCCTTTTTGGGAAGCTGGGGAGCGTTCCCGCGCAGGCTCCGTCGGTACTGACGTACCCATATGTGAGGACTCATTCCTGCTTGTTCCTGGAGATAACTTTTTAATGCATAAGTGGATCCAAATCATATAACATATTTACATAAAACTATTTATATCAATTACATACCTATGGTAAATGTATTATTGGATATTATTGGGTGGGAGAAGAGAAGGCTGTTCTTTAAGCGTCTGTAATTAAATATGGGATGCTATAGTTCTAGGAGGGGTTAGGGCTAAGAAGTGCAAAACAGAAACTATGTTGGGTAGAGCTGGTCACGGTGGTGATTATCACCAAAATGTTCAATGAATAAGAATGTCTTAATTTCCTTACTGAACAGTTGGAGATCATTAATAGCTCTTAGTTTATCCAGGAGGGCATTCCATAAGATTGGGGCGAAGTATGAAAATGCTCTATTGCTCATGGATTGGTTTGTGTATCTGTATTGGGTGGGGACTGTAATATTATTTTGAGTACATACTCTTCTCGTTCGCTCAACAGGGGAGATATTTATGAAGGTGTTCAGATATGTTGGTGAAATGTTCTTCAGTGTTTTAAAAGTAGTCATTAGTATTTTATATTTTATTTGGCTTATAATAGGAAGCCAATGTAGCTCATATAGTATAGTTGTGATATTGCTGTCTGTCTCATATATAAGACAAATAGGGCAGAAAATATTTTGGGCTAACTGCAAGGGTTTCAGTGTCTGTTTGGGGAGGTATTGTAAGATACTATTGGAAAAATCAAAATGTGGGAGGATCATGACTTGTAAAACTGAACGAAAATCAAAGTTAGATAGTAGTGGTCTAAGGTGTTGATTCCTGGGATCATTCCCTTGGACATAAAACACTTGAGCTCCCCTTGACAGGATTCCGATCCTAAGAACCGAGAGCGGCCAGCTAAACAGCCCTGGTGGAAGGAATCCATCTCCAAAAGCACAAAAGGGGCTCTGGCATGCTACCCAGGTTTTGACCTCGGGAGAGCCTCTGGTTCCATTGTCTGCTGTGGTGCTCCAGAGTCCTGCACCAGTGTCCATCTAGACATCTTCCCATCTCCCTCAAGCAGCGTATGCTGACCATCGAAAGGAGTTTGGGTGCACTCCTGGCAACATCAGTGCAGGAAGCGGGCATTTCAAAGTCCTTGGTGGCCCAGGTCTCGATGCAGAGCCTGGAACCACTGCCATCAGAACCCTCAGGTCTATGCCGAGCCTAGAACTGGCTGAATCCTATCAGTTGCAGCAGGAACAGGCATTGAGCTTCTACAGTTCCAATGCCTCAGGGCATCGGCATCAAAATCGTCCATCAAGATTGGATGGGCAGCAGAGACGCAATGGTGACCATCGCTATTTTGACTTCCTCTCTGATTCCGATGCATGGGAATTGGAAGCTGAGTCCCCTGTTTCACAGAGGCATTGTGATGTGCCATTGGACCCTTCCCTGCCTCATGAGTGCTGCCGGTCCCCGCCTGAGGATATGTCCTTCCAGAACTATATCCTAGACATGGCCAAGGCTCCGTTAGTCTCCGTAGGCACCGAGACGAAACAGAGAACCGGGAACTGGAGATACTCCATTATCCCTCAACTTCGAAGGAGGCTGCCAATCTTCCAGTCCATTGTATTTTACAGGACCTCATGTTTCAGATGTGGGAGACTCCTCTCTCTGTTCCCTTGGTCAGCAAAAAACGAGACACCATGTACAGGATTCCCAATTCCCCAGGATTCCAGAAACCTTAACTCCCTCACTATTCTATGGTGGTCGAGTCAACCTTGCGCCAGCTCAAGAGTACTACAAACCACTCTTCAGTTCCTCCTGGAAGGGAATCGCGTAACCTCAATCTCTTTGGCCACCGATGCTTCCAAGCATCAATATTGGCTTGTCGTATTAATTCTTACATACTTTATATGGGTATGTTCCTCAGGGATATTGTAAAGGATCTTGATGAGTTCTCTGCTGTAGTTCCTTCAGAGAAGCAGAATGCCTACCAGACCTTAGTCAAGCATGGTCAGGACTGTTCCAAGTTCATCACCAGAGCAGCTTTTGACTCGAGTCCACCAGCAGAGCTGCAGCGCTAGGCATTGGAGCCAGAAGACTAGCTCAGTTGCAGTATTCAGACTTCGAGCAGTGGGTCAAAGACAAGCTAGCAGACATTCCCTGTCGAGGTGAAAACCTCTTTGGTAAAGGCTGGAGGGAGCAGGCTGGAGAAATCGAGACTGATGGTTTTACCATGAAGCATCTCTCTTGTAAAACAGCTGATCTTTCTAGGAAGAAGGCTCCTGTACAGAAACCCTTCCATCCTAAGAATTAGAAATATTACCCCTCTTATCTGGCTTATATGCCCTATCAGGCCCACCAAGGTCAACAGAAGTCTCAGGTTCCTCGCCACTCCAAGAGGACAAAATCTCCTAAGCCACAACCAACTCCGCAGCCCCAGCTCTTACCTTGACAGAACCAAGGCACATCAAAAATCCTCACAATTGTTCATCTCTTTTGACCCTAATCACCTTGGTCCCCTCCCCATGACAACACACACACTCTCTAAATAGCAGACTGCGTATCCTTTGCATACGCTTAAATGGGTCTGACATTAGAGGGTCAAGTAACCACTCACAATGTTCGGGCCATGGCCACATCTGTAGCCCACTTACGCTCTGTTTCCATAGCAGAGATCGGCCGTGCTTCCACATGGCCTCGATTCATACCTTTACAGCCCATTACTGTCTGAACAAGGATTCTCGTAAGGACAGTGACTTTAGCCAAGCCATATTCCGGCACCTCTTTGGGACTTAGCTATACCTTCCTTCTTCCGGCCCTCTGTCCATCGAGGCTACCACAACTGTCATCTCGATGTGGGGGAGGAGTGCTGGGGATGCAGTCTACTAGATCCCCTGGACTTCCCATGTTGTTCAACATTTTTTCCCCCGTTTGTAACAGGCCCTACTCCTTGCTGTTTTCCGGTAGCTTGGAGCTAAGGAGTCCCATATTTGAAGACTGCAGTTCTGCTTGTTCCTGGAGATAGCATAGTAACGAACTTTCCTCCCCAAGGAGTTGTCAGATTTTTTTTCCTTTTTTCTCAGCTATGATCCTCACTGAGGAGAATAACTGGGAAGGCATGTACACATATGCAGAGGGATGCTCCCAAACACTTCCTATTGGATGCCTGGGAGTGTTCCTGCGCAGGCTCCATCAGGGGACGTCACGCATATGTGAAGACTGATTCCTGCTGTTCCCAGAGATCTGTTACAGGTGAGTAACTACGCTTTCTCTCTGAGCCCAACATGGAGGCAGGGTGTATGTGTGTGTATTAGTGTGCCTTTAAAAATTTAGTGTGTGCCAGATCAACTTAACATTAACCTATGAATTAACTTGTGTTAAATTGATATTCATGTATTAAAATGTTCTAATGCATATAAAATTATAAAAAAATGACAAAAAAAAATTGCACAAAAAAATATATAATCAGAAAAAGTCTGAAAATGAACCAAAATTTATTTTTGCCTGTATACATTTTCATAACCCAATATGCTCTATTCCTATGCTATATATGTTTCATGTCTACAAAGACAGAGATTCAATTTCTGATTTTACATATTAGCACACATGGTAGATGATGGCAGACAGACCAATGGCCCATCCAGTCTGGTCAATTATTCCAGCAAATGTATTTAAATATTTATTGACCAGATTTGATATACCACTATTCAAGAACCCATCAAAGCGGTTTACAAAAACCAGCAAAAATCCAACACAACCACAAGGCACAAAAGGAGGAGCTGAATAGCACAACAATAAGCAACCAACTACAATGAGGCAGAACGATGAAACAAAAGGAGCAAAATGAAAAACAAGATTTCCTAGTTGTGTTTGTTGTTCATAAGTTACAATTTTTTCCCTATAAATTGATTTCAGTGAAGTATTAACCAGTTCTATATTCTAATACATTTGGTTCACATTTGTTTAAATGAACATTTTTCTAGGTAAATAAATTCCTAACTCTAACAGAAGAGCAGAAGACAGCATTAAAATGGACCCTCCTACTGGAACGTAGCAAAATCTATTTAAAAGTTAGTATGTTCAATGGAAATATTAATAATTCAAAATTAGAACATACACCTAATACACTAGATATAGAATATTTGGAGCCATCCCTAAAGTCTGCTATAACTAAGGGCCCCTGTTAATGTGCGTTAATGCATGGCAAATGGTAGTTGGGAATATTAATATGCGAGCGTGTCTGCCACTGCACGCTAAAACACACGTTAAACAGCAATCATGGGATAGGGTGGGGAATGGGTGGAGAGTGGGCATGGAGAACGCATTAGCACTAGCGCCAGGGCAATTGCTGCACCCTCAGCAGTAATGTGGCTCTTAATATGGGTTCACTAATTATCCTAGGTTCACTTGAGTGGCCCATCACGCATTAGCTGCTAGGAACATAATGATCACACTCCCAACATCTAACGCAAAGGCTTTGCAATTAATGTGTATTTGTTTAGCACGTTAATTGCAAATCCTTTGCAGGCTTTAATAAAAAGGGGCCCTTAGTGTTCATGGGAAATAGGGGGCTACTCACTAATTATTTATTGTATGTGTGTGCAGGGTAAAAAAAATTAGCATGCATACAAATATGGTGATAATGAGCTCTTTATCTCAAGAGTTGCCAAGTGCTGCTCTCTGCCCCTAGTAACTTTCACACCATCTTAGGTATAGGTATTTAATATTGTGCCTGCAGGGCCTTCCACCATTTTAGCTACAAGAAGGCTCAATCAGTTCAAATCCAGTGGTGTGCAAGCAATCAGGATCTGTAGCTTGAGGACCTATTAATAAAATTTTGCAATAGAACAGAAGTAGCTAATCTCCAGGAACAAGCAGGAATGTAGTCTTCACATATGGGTATCGTCGGTACCAACGGAGCCTGCGTGGGAACGCTCCCCAGCGTCCAATTAGAAAGCTTTTGGGAGCATCCCACAGCGCCTGCGTGCTGCCTTCCCACCTTTCCCAACTGCCTCTCTCCAGTTCTTTGTTTTCCGCGGAGCCAGCAGGTCGTTTTCCTGTCACCGCAGAAATTATCCCGTATTTTCATCTTTTTTCTGATAGCGTCTGCCTTCCTCAACGCTATACCGGTACCGCCGGGTCTTTCTTTCTTCTCTAAAAAAATATATATATTTTTTTTTTTTTTTCCTTACTAGATTTCTAAATTTTTCCTCTAGGGCGCCATGCGCCATTTTGGGCACTAGGCCCATAATTTTTCCTCAGTATGGAAAAACCCGCTTCGGGTTTTAAGAAGTGTTCAAAGTGTGGCGGTACCATCTCCGTCACCGACACTCATGAGCGGTGCCTTAAATATTTAGGTCCTGACTACTCCATCTCGGAGTGTGTTGCCTGTGGGATGATGTCGAAGAGGGGTCGGCTAAGCTTTAGCACCCTTTTTCCCTCCGATGCAGCATCCGTGGCATCGACGTCTTCCAGGGCTTCGTCTTCCTCCCATGGATCTCAAGTAACCAAACATAAATCTGGCCGGTCCTCAAAGGGTAGATCTCCTTCCAAGTATCGAGATGCCTCTGGCATTGCCCTTGAGGAACTTCTACCGGCAAAATTGCCCCGGCGGGAGGCTTCGGCTTCCAAAGCACTATCGGGGCTCCAGGATGTTCTCGAGGCCCCAACTTCGGCAGAACTACTGGTGCCATGCTCTGGGGTACCGGCTGCTTCGTCCGGTACCGACACCCAGGCATCGGCAGCGTCAATTGACCAGAGATTCCTGGCTATTGAGCGCAGTCTGGCGTCTCTCCTTGCGGCATCGGTGCCTTCGGGACCGCTTCAGACGGTACAACCGGTATCGACACCGGTTCCGGCATCGATATTGGTACCAGTACCGACAGCATCGACATCGGCAACGGTGTTACCGACACCGAGTCATGCTGTTTCCTCAGGTATCAACAAGCCGATACCGGACCCCTCCGGTACCGACTTCAATTGGTACCGGTATCGTGCTTTGCAAGAGTACCCGGACAGAAGATATTTTGAATCCTCCGATGACTCTGAGGATTCTGACAGCTCTGTCGATGCCGGAGTTCTTCTCTCTGAGGAGCCTTCTTCCCCTAAACGTAGGATGTCTCCTCCAGAGGATATATCTTTTCAAGATTTCATCAGGGAGGTGGCTAGAGGTCTTTCTATCACAGTGGCTCCTGAAACAGAGCCCAGAGCAAAGGAGTTGGAGATTTTGCAATATCCTAAGGCTCCTAAGGAAGAGGCTACTTTGCCTGTTCATGAGATCTTGCATGATCTCATGTTAAGAATGTGGGAAACATCTCTTACCACCTCTCCTCATTCCCGTAGGCTGGATACCATGTATCGAGTGCCTCCTTGTCCTGGGTTTCAAAAACCCCAGTTGCCACACCACTCCATAGTGGTTGAGTCAGCCATGAGAAGGATCAAAAGTGCAAAGAGACATGCATCTAATCCTCCAGGACGTGAATGTAAGACTCTTGATGCCTTTGGGCGTCGAACATTCCAGGCTTCTATGCTTTCTGCCAGGATTAGTTCCTACATCCTATATATGGGAATGTTCCTTAAGAAGGTCACAGGAGATCTAGAGCTTATGAGCCCTCTCCTTCCTGATGATAAGAGGCAGGATTACCTTACGCTTGTCAAACATATCCAGGATGTCTCTAAGTTTGTCAATCGTGCAGCTTTTGACTGCTTTGAGTGTATTAGCAGAACCTCTGCCATTGCCATAGGAGCTCGCAGAATTGCCTGGCTCCAGGCATCTAACTTAGAGCTCTGGGTACAGGACAAACTGGGGAATATCCCCTGTACTGGTGAAAACCTCTTTGGCAAAAATTGGCAAGAGAAAGCTAATGAGCTGGACGCTGATAACACCACTCTAGATAGATTATCTAAAGCTACAGCTGATCCTGCAAGGAGGAAATCCTACAAGAAACTATTCTTCTCTAAAAAGAAGAGGTTTTACCCCTCCTATACCCAGCAGGTACATTCTGCAGGTCAATCCACCAGAAAGGGACAACAGCCCCCAAAGCAAAGGAAATCAAAGCCTGCTAAGCCTCAACTGGCCCAGCAGACTCAGCCTCCGCAGGGGCTTTGACTCCCATCTAGAGAACTTAACCTTCCTGGGATGGTAGAAGGCTCTGGCCTGTTCAGAGCCAGGAAGGCCGTGTCACTTTGCCCTCAGATGGGGGCAAATAACAGCAGAAGAATGGACTATTTCCATTGTAAGAGAAGGGTACAAGCTTCATTTCTTCAGCATGCCCCCTCCTACAGTGGTAAGACAGTTCAATTCTCAACCCTCCCTCAACACTCAGTTGAGTCAAGAGGTCAATTTACTTCTTGCCCAGGGGGCAATAGAACACGTGTCCATGTCCCAACAGGGCACAGGGTTTTACTCCCCTTATTTTCTTATTCCAAAGAAAACAGGGGGACACAGACCCATTTTAGACCTCAGAGAACTGAACAAATTTCTGTTCAAAGAGAAATTCAAGATGATTTCTCTAGGAACTCTACTGCCATACCTTCAGAGTCAGGATTGGCTTTGTTCTCTAGATCTCAAGGATGCGTACACTCATGTTCTCATCCATCCAACTCACCGAAGGTTCCTTCGGTTTCTTTTTCAAGGAAAGCACTACCAATACATGGTGCTTCCTTTTGGCCTGGCCTCAGCACCAAGGGTGTTCACGAAATGCATGGCTGTAGTGGCAGCATTTCTCCGCACTCTAGGAATATTCGTCTTCCCCTACTTGGATGACTGGCTCATTCGAGCCCCATCAGAATCAGGAGGCCAGAATTTCTCTAGCTTGCACAATGCGTATCCTCCAGTATTTGGGCCTAGTCATAAACATCCCAAAATCCAGCCTAACTCCCACTCAATCTCTAGAGTTTATAGGAGCTCTGCTGGATACAAGAAAGGCAAGGGCCTATCTTCCACAGGCTCGCTGCCTTCGCATTGTGCAGTTAGCCTCCCAAGCAGTGTTAAAAACTCATCTCACTGCTCGGGAAATGCTACAGCTGCTAGGCCACATGGCTTCTACTGTGCACGTAGTTCCCTATGCTCGCCTTCATATGGACTCTATCCACTCAGTGGACTCAAGCATCAGGTCGCCTATCAGACAAAATAGCAAACACAAGTTGCCTTATTTTGTCCCTACAATGGTGGTCAACCCAAAACCTGTTGGTGGGGTCCCCTTTCCAGCAACCCCTACCACAGGTCACTCTAACAACAGACACCTCACAGGTGGGTTGGGGAGCTCATCTCCAAGATCTCTCTACCCAAGGCACCTGGTCTCCACAGGAGACCCACTTAGATATCAATCTCCTAGAACTCAGAGCAATCTTCCTTGTTCTTCGAGTGTTCCATACCCAGCTCAGCTACAAGACAGTCCTAATTCAGATGGACAATCAAGTAGCTATGTTCTATCTGAACAAGCAGGGGGGAACAGGCTCTCTGTCGCTTTGCAACGAAGCTTTGCGACTATGGGCCCTCGCCAGAGAGCATCAGATTCATCTCCTTATGGTGTATCTGCCAGGCATTCAAAACTCTTGGGCAGACAGACTCAGTCGAGTTCTGCTTCCACACGCATGGTCTCTCCATGCAGACCAGGTAGCAAAACATTTTCAAAATTTGGGGAACTCTGGACATAGACCTCTTTGCAAGTCCGTTGAATGCCAAACTTCCCCGGTTCTGTTCCAGAATTCCGGCTCAGGGATCTCAGGCCAAGGATGCTTTCCTCCTCCATTGGGGTCAGGACTTCCTATATGCCTTTCCACCCATTCCCCTAATTCCCAAGACCCTATTCAAACTTCAGAGAGACAAGGGCCACATGATTCTCATAGCTCCACATTGGCCACGACAGGTGTGGTACCCTCTGCTTCTACATCTCTCTCAAGCCCCATCTCTGGAGTTAGGATCTGCTCTAGATCTCCTGTCTCAGGAGGACGGCATGTTGTGGCATCCCAATCCCCACTCCCTGCATCTCAAGGCCTGGTTGCTGAGAGCATAGACCTTCATGGTCTTAACCTTTCTCAACAAGTAAGGGATGTCCTTTGTGCTTCCAGGAAACCTTCCACAAGACGTTCTTATGCGTTCAAGTGGAAAAGGTTTTCCATATGGTGTTCGAAAAAGGGTCTTCAGCCCTCTGCGATTCCTCTGGAATCACTACTGGAATATCTCCTTCATTTATCTAATGCAGGACTTAAGACTAACTCAGTAAGAGTCCATTTAAGTGCTATTTCAGCTTCTTTAAAGCCTCTAAATGGTCAACCTATTTCCTCTCATAGCGAGATTTGAGGGGCCTTCTTCTAACTAAGCCTCCCATTAGGCCACTTCCAGTGGCATGGGACCTGAATTTGATTCTAGGGCAGCTCATGAAGCCGCCCTTTGAACCTTTAGCTACTACCGCCTTGAAATTCCTTTCTTGGAAAGTTATCTTTCTCATTGCAATCACATCAGCACGTCGCATCAGTGAATTGCAAGCATTAGTTGCTGATCCTCCTTACACAAGGTTTCAACATGATAAGGTAGTCCTTAGGACTCATCCACACTTTATGCCAAAGGTGGTTTCACCTTTTCATTTAAACCAGGCGGTTTACCTGCCTGTATTTTTTCCAAGGCCTCATGCTTCAAATGCAGAGAGGAATCTTCATACTTTGGACTGTAAAAGAGCACTTGCCTTTTACTTACAAAGGACACAGCAACATAGGAAGTCTTCCCAGCTCTTTGTTGCTTTTGATCCTTCTCATTTGGGACTTCCAGTCTCCAAGAGAACATTATCCAACTGGATTGCACAGTGTATTTCTTTTGCCTATCAGAGTAAGAACCTTTCTCTGGAAGGCCATGTCACAGCTCACAATGTGAGAGCCATGGCAGCCTCAATGGCTCATTTACACTCTGTGTCTATTGACGACATCTGTCGAGCAGCTACTTGGGCCTCGGTTCATACCTTCACAGCCCATTACTGTTTAGACAAGGACTCCCGCCGGGATGCCTTGTTTGGTCAGGCTGTTCTATAGCACCTGTTCCATATTTAACTCCTACCCACCTTTCCCGGTAGGATGCCAGAGATCCATGGGGGGAAGTGGAGCCCTTTCACACAGGCACACAACTTCTGGGGTTTCTCCCTGGCATCTATAGCTAGGGAGTCCCATATGTGAAGTCTACATTCCTGCTTGTTCCTGGAGATAGCATAGTTACTCACCTGTAACAGGTGATCTCCGGGAACAGCAGGAATTTAGTCTTCACAACCCACCCACCTCCCCTAGGAGTTGTATCTCTCTTTTCTTTCCTTTCCCTCTCTCTCTCTTTGTCTCAGATTTAAACTCAACAGGAGAGAGGCAGTTGGGAAAGGCTGGAAGGCAGCACGCAGACGCTGTGGGATGCTCCCAAAAGCTTTCTAATTGGACGCTGGAAAGTGTTCCCGCGCAGGCTCCATCGGTACCGATGTGAAGACTAAATTCCTGCTGTTCCCGGAGATCACCTGTTACAGGTGAGTAACTATGCTGTTCTGCCCATTGAAACTGGGATTTTGTTGACATAACATAAGGCACAGTATAAACAGTTTTCACAATCTTTCATTCATTTTTACAGATGTTTTTGTCTCCCAGTGGAAGAAATGGATTAAGGGTGACTCTGCTGTCGTGCAGAATTGCAGATCCAGTAGAGGCTAATCAGAGCATGTCCAGAAATGGAAAAGATCTGAACAATCTTATCTTAAACTATTAAATATGAGTTGTAGCATCAGTTCTGATTGATAATTTCATTCAGCTTAATGTACCGAGGTCTAGATTTACTAAAATAGGTGTGCATAGTAATGTCATTAATGCATACTATGAGTAAATAGGTCCCATTACAAAAACATAAAATGAGACTCATAGTAAATAATGTGCGTAACGCATGTTAACATCTTTTAGTAAATCTAGCCGAGTTTGTACAAATAGTATTTTAAGTGTTATTTTATGTATACATGAATTGCTACTTCTTATCTGATGTCATTAGCATTTTTCATTATAAAGAGAAATGTTATATTTATTGGAGATCTTGGGCAAACGTTTGGGTTCAGTTCACTGTAAATCGTGAAAACATTCAGGAAAAGAGAATTGCCCGGTACAGATTGCATCAGAATTCTCAGTTGGTAGGTGTGAAGCAGCCATTTAACAAGTTTAAATGAAACAGATGGTAATTTTAAATGACCTAGAACCATTTTTATTGCAAAGTATTTCTGAAATAAATAATTACAGCCTTTGTTTACAAATGACATAACACTGAGCTTGAACTATTTTTGTATTTCTGGATATCATATTCAATATAAAGAAAAATTATCCCTAATAGAATGACAGTCTGAAAAGATTGAACATTCAATTACAGTTCTCTAAGCAAAACTAAAAAAACGTCTCTCTTACAGCAGACATTTATGGAAAACTACTGATTTAATGCCATTCAATTATATCATTTTGTTGAACCGGAATATATGAATATCAACAGGAATGCAATAAAATTACTTCCTAACACTGGAAATGAAAAAAACTGAAGCCCTCATACAAAGTGCCAGGCAACTAAGATAAGCTCTAGGATTCTGTGTCTCCCTTTCTTCTCACATAACTACTTTGCTTGAGACACCTATCAGCTGTATTGATGCATTCAAGCAGCAACACCCTGTGACATACAGTGCAGTTCTCTTTCTTACAGAAAAGTTCTTTTTTTAATAGATTTAGATGGCAATCTAAGAAGAGATATACACCATTTGCACATTAAAAAGGTGATAGTTTACTTACCAGTTAAATGTTCTTTTCTTGAGTCCTGCTAGACCAGTCCAGACAAGTAGGTTGTATTCCCCTACCAGTAGCTTGGTGGAGGCAAAGAACCAATGAAAATCCCAGATTTCAATGACATCACTCGCATGCCTCTATTCACCTCAGTCACCAGAGGTCCCTTCAGTATTCGTCCCAAAGTATTTATTTGAAGGTGGGGTTTCAGTATTGGGTATTTCCAGGAACAAGCAGGAATGTAGTCTTCACATATGGGTGCTGTCGGTACTGACGGAGCCCGCGTGGGAACACTCCCCAGCATCCAATTGGAAAGTCTATGGGAGCACACCACCTCGCCTGCGCGACTGTCTTCCCAACTCCCTCTCTTCAGTTCTTTGTTTTCCATGGAGCCAGTAGGAAGCAAATCCTGTCATCGCAGAAAAATGTTTTTTTATTGATAGTGCTTCTGCCTTCTCATCGACACTGGCACTGTCTTAGACATTGATGTTCCCTTATTCTTTTCTTTTACTTCTTTCTTTAAAAATGGTCTTGGGCGTCAACACCCTTTTTAGACCTTAAACCTACCATACCCTTCACATCCTAGAAGGTATGGAGAAACCAACTAATGGTTTAAAAAAAAAAGTTCCCATTGTGCCAGCACCATTTCGGCAACTGACACACATGACTGGTATTTAAAATGCCTCAGCCCAGACCACCAGCCAAAAGACTATCCCCTCTGTCAGAAAATGACACAGAGGCCTACAAAACCGGGCTTCTACATTTGGAGAATTCTTTGCTTCAGATGCCGTATTGATGGCGTCCACTTCGTCAAGGGACTCCACGTCCTCCGATGGATCTCAGGTATCTTCAAAGTCCAAGCACAAGGTCGCATCGAAGTCAGACAGTACCTCCAGGGGAAGATCTTGTTCAAAGCATCGAGACCCTCGGGTGTTGCCTCAGAGGCAGATTAGCCTGCTAAACAGCCCCAGTGGTAAACCCTGTTCTCCAAAGCCATCGAGAGGCCCCGGGATGCTCCCGAGGCCTCGATTTAGAGAGCTACTGGTGCCATGCACTGGGGGACGGTGGCGCAAATACCCTTCACCGACACCCAGGTATCGGCAACCTCAATAGGCCAGCACATACTGGCCATTGAACGGAGCATGGCAGCCCTCCTTGCAATCTCAGTACCAATAAAACCCTTGGCTACAGGCACCGCCCCATGGATACTGGTTATGGTACAACCATAGACACCGGTTCCAGGCACGGCATCAGGGCTACTGCAGATGACATCATCATCACTCCCACCTATGCCCTCCCTTGAAACTCCTACCAATACTGGTGCCAAACTCAAGTGGCTCACTGAGGCAAATATCTCAGAGCATCAGTACCAGCATCTAGCTTCCAGTGAACACCATGCCCATCGATACTTCGAGTCCTCAGATTCTGATTCCCTAATTTCAGATGCAGAGTCACTCAATTCCCAGGGGCCCCAGGACCTACCTTCGGACGGTTCCCCTCCTCAACAGCGATGCATGTCGCCTCCGTAAGACATCTCCTTCCGGGAATTAATTTGAAATCTAGCCAAGGGTCTCTTTATGACAGTAACATCAGAGGAGGAGCCAAGGTCGGAGGAATTAGAGATCCTCCAATACCAACAGCACCCAAAGAGGCAGCCACTTTACTGGTGCATCGTATCCTTCATGAACTTATTCTCCGTATGTGGGAGACATCTCTCATAGTCTCATCTCAAAGTCGACGTTTCGATACCATGTTTCAGTTACCAGAGTGTCTCAGCTTCCAAAAGCCACAGCTTCCCCACCACTGTATGGTGATTGGTTTGGCAATGTGCCATATCAAAAGCTCGAAGACTCACTCCTCTAATCCTCCAGGTAGAGAATTGAGAACTCTCAATGCCTTTGGGTGTCGATGTTTCCAAGCATCCATGCTCTCAGCTAGGATCAACTTCTACATGGGGTTGTTCCTCAAAGAGGTCTCCAGGGATCTCAAGGCCTTTGCCCCCTCCTCCCAGATGATAAGAAGGCAGATTATCTCGCCCTAGTTAAGCATAGCCAAAATGTTTCAAAGTTTGTCAATAGCACTACCTTCGAAAGCAGGGCCTCAGCAATATGCACTGGTGCATGTAGAATTGCATGGCTTCAAGTCTCCGACCTTGAACAGTAGGTTCAAGATAAGCTGGGCAACATACCTTGCACAGGGGAAAACCTCATTGGCAAAGACTGGCAAGATAAGGTCTCTCAGAGTCAGAAAATACTACTCTAAAGAGACTGTCCAGAGTAACAGCTGACCCTTCTAGGAAAAGGCACCTGCAAAGAAGTCTTTCTACAATAAGAAGAAAAAGTTCTTCTCTTCTTACCCTCCTGCTTCTCAGTACCAGGGTCAGGCCCCACAGAAGAGGCCACAGGTGGCTAAATCTCAACCAACTCTGCAACCACAGTCTGTGCCAGTTTTATGACTGTTTCCTAGAGAACATTGCACCCTGCCTCTGGAGGACCCCCCACCCCCTCCACATAGCAGGCAGACTGTCACTATGCCCACAGATGGCACCTCATCACCTCAGAGCAGTGGGCACTCACCATAGCCCAGGAAGGGTACAGACTTCATCTGCAAACTCATTCCCCATGAAAGTGGAGGGGGGAAATCAAACGCAACCTCCACTCACTGCTCTCCTACAGGATGAGGTATCCTCTTCGTCTCAGGGCGCCATAGAAAATGTCCCAACATCCCAACAGGGAATGGGTTTCTATTCTCCGTACTATCTCATTCCAAAGAAAACCGGAGGGCACAGGCCCATTCTGGACCTCAAAAACCTCAACAGGTTTCTAGTCCATGTAAAGTTCAAGATGATCTCTCTCGGAACTCTTCTTCCCTACCTCCACAGTCAGGACTGGCTCTGTTCTCTAGATCTAAAAAGAAGAAGTGTACACACATATCCTCATCCATCCAGGACACAGGAAATATCTACACTTCACCTTTCAAGGAAAACATCATCAATACAAAGTTCTTCCCTTCGGACTCGCCTCTGCCCGGAGTCTCTTCACAAAGCGCATGGCGGTCATGGCCTCATAGCTAAGATATCTTGGAATATTCATCTTCCCTTACTTAGACGACTGGCTAATCAAAGCAGACACCTCCCAAGAGGTACTGCTTTCCTCGCATCGTACCATCACAATACTACAAAACTTGGGATTTGTGATAAACTACCCAAAATTCCAGCTCACTCCAACTCAAAAAAATAGCGTTTCCCAGAGCCCTACTGGACACCCAACAGCTCCATTTTGCCCATCTAGTTGAACTAGCATCCCAAACACTCCTACGAGACCATCTGATAGCCCAAGAGATGCTGCAGCTCCCTGGGTACATGGCCTGTACAGTACATGTTGTTTCATATGCCCAACTACATATCCGAACAGCCCAGTGGACTCTTGCATCCCAATGGAAGCAAGTCTCGGGCCATCTCCAGGACAGGATCTAAATCACTGCCTGTCTAACCACGTCCCTTCAGTGGATGCCTCCACTTCAATGCACCCTGACGATGGATGCCTCCAAACTGGGTTGGGGAGCCCAACTGGGCAACCTGACTTTACAGGGGCTCTGGACAATGCAAAAGACACAATGCCAGATCAATCTCCTGGAACTTCATGTTATCTCAAATGCCCTCTGGGTGTTTCAACACCATTTCAAAGCACAAGTTGTTCTAGTCAGGACAATCAGGTTGCCATGTTCTATGTGAACAAGCAGGGAGAACAGGCTCTTGGGCCCTCTGTGAGGAGGCGATACACCTCTGGTCCTTTGCCATTGCTCATCAAATACACCTCCAAGCAGTGTACCTCGGGGGGGTGGGGAGTCCAATGTCTTGGCAGACAGACTGAGTCGCATCCTTCTTCCCCATGAATGGTCTCTCAATCCAGACACAACGTCCTACATCTTCCAGACCTGGGGAACTCCAGACATAGAGCTGTTTGTGACTCCGCAAAATGCCAAGCTTCCTCGCTTCTGCACAAGAACTTCGACATCCACCAACCAACAGGTGGATGCTTTCAACCTACACTGGGGTAAGAGTCTGCTTTATGCTTTCCCTCCTATACCCCTCATTCCCAAGACGCTTTTCAAGCTTCAGTCCGACAAAGGTTCCATGATTCTCATAGCCCCTCACTGGCCACAGCAACCATGGTTTCCGCTGCTGCTGTATCTGACTCAGACTCATTCTCATCCTCTGCGATTGGGATGTGTGCCAGATGATCTCTCCCAGGAGAACGGCTCACTAGTACATCCCAATCCACAGTCTCTCCGCCTCACAGCATAGCTTTACAAGGCTTTGACCTTACTCAAGAGATTAAGGGGATCCTTTTAGCTTCTAGAAAGTCCTCCACCAGACATTCATATGTTTTTAAGTGGCATAGATTCTCTGTCTGGTGTTCCCAGAAAGATCCCAATCCCTTTTCTGCTCCAGTGGAGTCACTCCTCCAGTATCTCCTCCACCTGTCCTCGACAGGTCTAAAAACAAACAGTGAAAGTCCACCTTAGTGCTATTGAGGCCTCTCACCATCTACTCGATGGACAGCCCATTTCCACGCAACCGCAAGTAGCACATTTCATGAGAGGTTTCCTGCTCTCCAAAGCGCCCATTAAGCCACTTCCGGTAGCTTGGGACCTCAATGTCATTCTAGCGCAGCTTCTCAAGCCACCCTTTGAACCATTAACCATGAGCTCATTTAAGTTCCTTTCTTGGAATGTGATCTTCCTAATTGCCCTCACTTCAGCTAGACGTATTAGTGAGCTTCAGGCTTTGGTGGCGGATCCACCCTATACACGCTTCCATCATGACAAAGTAGTCCTTTGGACTCACCCACACTTCATGCCAAAGGGCAAGTCACTTAACCCTCCATTGCTCAGAAAAATCCAAGTTATCAATGTCCTTGTTTAATGTATGTTTACCAAGTTTAAGATACAATGTAAACCGCTTTGATTGAAATGACAAAGCGGTATAAAAAAAAAAAAGTTAATTAAATAAATAAATAAACCAGTCAATTTACCTTCCAGTTTTCTTTCCTAAACCTCATGTGTCTCGAGCAGAAGCAACTCTGCACACACTCTTGACTGCAAATGTGCCTTGGCTTTCTATCTCCAAAGAACTCAAGATCGTCATAAAGCCTCACAGTTCTTTATCTCATTTGACCCTAGTCACCTGGGATTACCTGTTTCTAAGTGTACGCTCTCCAAATGGATAGCGGACTGCAATTCATTTGCCTATGACAAAGCAGGACTCTCCCTGGAACGGCATGTCACTGCTCACAACGTTCGCGACATGGCCACCTCGATGACAAACCTATGCTCGGTAGCCATCAATGATATTTGCAAAGAGCAACCTGGTCTTCCGTCCATACCTTTGCTGCCCATTAATGTCTGGACAATGACTTCCATCAGGATACCATGTTTGGTCAGGCTGTACTCCAGCACCTCTTTCAGATTTAGATGCAACCCCTATTCTCTGTCCCAGACTTTGAAGATACCAGAAATCCATGTAGGATCCATGACCCCATCATGCCTTATCAGAGTTGAATCTCTACCGGTTCCGAGGTCACTTCATCTGGGAGCTAGGGAGTCCCGTATGTGAAGACTCCATTCCTGGTTGTTCCTGGAGATCAGCTGTTACCTATAACAGGTTATCTCCGGGAACAGCAGAATTTAGTCTTCACAACCCACCCTCCTCCCCTTGGGTTAAAAGGTTTCATTTACTCTCTTTTCTCAGCTACAAACTCAACTGAAGAGAGGGAGTTGGGAAGGCAATTGAGGTGGAATGCTTCCAAAGGCTGTTCAATTGGACACTGGGGACTATTCCCGCACAGGCTCTGTCGGTACTGACATCACCCATATGTAAATTCCTGCTGTTCCTGGAGATCACCTTTTATAGATGAGTAACTACATTTTATCCTCCGTAGTCCCACGTCGTTATAGGAAGGTCTGAATGCACATTTAGGGACTGGGTCCTTGACTGCTGGTCTTTGTGCAACTCTATTGATTTAATATCCCCGGTTACACTCTCTTCCAAATACAGTGAGAATCGGACCTCAGATTCACACATTAAACTAATCAGTGAGACTCAATTGGTATTTATAGCAAGTCACATGTGTTTTCCTTCTTTCTCCCGATTTCTTTCACGATTGCCTTTGGTTATTAAAAGCAAATATAGAAGATGCTTTGATTATACACTTTTTAATTTCATGTTCACTCATTTTTTTTTATTTATGCAATTCAAAAATACATCCATTAAGTGAATGAACAAGGAAAAACAAAACAGAAGCAATTAAACAATTGCCAAATGAGAAATTAACATTACAAAATAGAACCCTAGTAAGGCAAGAACAGGTAATGAAAAATTACAAGGTATTACCTAAGAAATGAAACTGAATTAGCAGTGGCAGCAGCCCATATGCAGTAGACAACATTCAGCTTTAACTAGCTAAATTCTCAGGCCTATCAACCCGAGTTGCAGAATCCTCTCTAGACATTGAATTGAAGCAATTGATCCAGTTCAAAGAACCATTTAAATTGATAAGAAACCAAACATTTGCAATGAAATAAAATTTTCATAGTTGTACCAATTGTTACAGCTCTGGACCTCAGGGCAAGAACTCCCGGCACTTCTGTGTATCTCTAGAGACATCTGGAAACACATATCTTAGAACCAAAAAATATAGCAGACATTACGAAAGAACAGGCGTAAAACAGAATTCCTGTCTGACTCAAAGGCAAAGCATACTATCAAAAGTTGTTCTTTCCATAACCACCTCTAATGATGACTCCAAAAAGGCAGTTAAACTCATTCCACCAGAGGACTGCACCGGCCCAAGTCCTCTCTCAGGCGTTCAGGGACAGATACTGGGCATATATTCACTCACTGTAATTGTTTTTAGTTCACATATTTATACTGTATATTACCCTGAGATTTTACCTTTACTTACCGTACACAGTATTTAGTTATACTAATGCACTGAGTTTTTATCACTATGATTTTATATAAGAACAATTTCGTCCTTTATTACGGTGGCTGGGCTCAACATCAGGATGGCTTTCCGTTTATGTTTTATATTTTATTATTTCTATAATTTATTACTCCACTATTGTGTACTTTTAACTGATTTTATCTATTTTATATTGTTCCTTATTGTTTTCTATTTATTTCTTGTATAGGCCAAACCCCTGATGAAGGTGGTGCTGAAGCACAGCCGTGTCAGGTTGGCGACTAGAGATTCTCCCCGTGACAATAATAAATATATTGCTTGGCTTACATCTCGCTTCAGACTGGTTGGCGTCTCCCTCTGCAAGTGTGTGTTTTTGTTTCCTAGTTTAATTTTGTACTCAAAGGACATTAATTGGTTAAGTAAAATGTCACCTTCCATATCATCCTGCTAGACCAGTCCAGACAAGTGGGATGTACCAATGCTATAACTCCACTGGACGAGAAGAAGACATAGCAGCTCGCAAAATCCTTTAGCCAAAGGCCATGTCCACCTGCGCATGGACATCCAAGCTGTAATGATTGATAAAGGTGGAAAGTGATGCCCACGTTGCTGCCTGACAAATGTCTGCAGGAGCTACAGAGCTCCGCTCTGCCCACAAGGATGCTTGTGCTTGGGTAGAATGGGTGTGAAAACCTTCCAGAACCGGCCAGTTCCATAACAGATATGCCGAGGCCATGGCCTCCTTTATCCAGCACCTCAAGTATGACTTGGCCACTGTGTCGCTCTTGCACAGGCCAGCAAACATCGCAAAAAGATGGGAGTTATGAATTCCTTTCATAAGTCCGACCAAGTACCCTCCAGATATTCACAAGGCAAAGATCCTTATCCTTCCCCCGACACTGCTTCTTAGAGAAGGAGAGCAGGCAGACCATCTGGTTCACGTGAAAAAGAGAAAGCACCTTAGGCAAGAATGGAAATGGCCTCCTTTGAAAAAGACAGATAAGGATCTCGGCAAGACAGAGCCTGCAGCTCGGAAATTCGCCTTGGGGAACAAATCGCAACCAAGACGACTGCCTTGAGCGTCAAATCTTTTAAGGTAATGTGCTTCAACTGCTCAAAGGGCATCGCCATTAGGGCCCTGAGCACCAAACAGAGATCCAAGGAAGGGATCACAGACTGGAGGGGAGGACACAGATGCCAAACCCCCTGAAGAAAGCGCGAGACATCTGGGTACATGGCTAGAGACTTCCCAGCTAACGGATCATGGAAATAGGCCAGAGCTGCCACCTGGACTATCAGAGAGCTAAGGGAAAGGCCCTTCTCCAGGCCATCCTGTAGAAAGGCCAACAGCCAGGGCACCTTGGCTGCTTTAGGCACAAACTGCCAAGCACCACACCATCGCTCAAAGAAGCACCAGAGCCACACCTATGCTAGCTAGGTAGTTTGCTCCAGGCTTCAAGCAGAGTAGAAACCACTGCTGGAGAGTGGCCCTTACGCGATAGCGGTCTACTTTCAACAGCCAAGCCATAAGCACCACTGATCACTCACCATCCAGCTAGGCAAATCTACGCAAATGTCCAATCAATTCGCATTGTACAGATGTAAATAGTTACCCCTGTTTCTTTCCAAGTTCCTATTCCTGTTATTTGTAAACACAAATCAAGTCATTTGAAATGTGTATGTAAAATGTTCCATGTAAACCGCATTGATGGAAAATAGCGCGGTATATAAGAAAATGTAAATAAATAAATAAAATAAGCAAGAAGGGAAATGGGTCTTCTGGGATGATCGGTTCCTGTTGCATAGGCCCCAAGATGGGGGCAACCGAACAAGAGGTGCCTGCAGGAGTCATATCAGGTCTCCAAACCATGCTCTCCTTGGCCAATCTGGTGCCACCAAAACAATCCTGCCTGGGTGGCATTCTAAACGCTGAATCACATGCTCCACCAGGAGCCACAGAGTAAACACATACAGCAAGTGCCGACTTGACCAAGGCTGGGGTAGGGTGTCAGTGCCCTCGGACTCCATCTCCATGTAGCGATTGAAGAAACTGAAAACCTTGGCATCAGAGTGGGTCACAGAATCAACAAATGCCTCCTGACTCAACCCCCACTCTCTGGGATCCAAAGAGAGCCAGCTGAGGAAATCCACTTCCACATTGTCCACCCCAGCAATATGCTAAGCCAACAAGGCTAGGAGGTTCATCTCCACCCTGACAAACAGGAGAGCTATCTCCAGAGTTATCCCAGTACTCCTTGTGCCGCCTTGCCAATTGACATAAGCCACCGCCGTGGCATTTGAAAACACTCAAACCGCCCGGCCCTCACTACGGGCCAGAAACGCAGAATAATAATGAGCTTCCCAGCCCAAGAGACTGGCATCTGTCATCAGAAGGAACCAGAAGAAATCGTCCATTGGCAATCCCTTCCACAGAAGACTGGGCTGCTGCCACCACCACAGACTGGCCTTCACCATCAGAAGCCGAGCCTGCACTCCAACTCCTGAGAACTCAGGGTCCATCGAGTCAGCAGGGACCGCTAGAGAGGCCACATGTGAGCACGTGCCATCTCTATGGTCACTGCCATCAATCCAAGGAGCTGAAGATAATCCAAGAGTCTGGGATTTTGCTGCGCAGAGAACAGGCGCCAGGCAATCCAACAGCCTTTTGATTTTCTATTCTGGCAGACAAACTCTGCCCTCTCGAGTATCGAAACACCTTCCCAATCTCTGGAGTTCCTGGGAGCACAACAGCTGGCTCTTTCTCCGAATGATTATCCAGCCGAGGCTTTCCAAAAAGGGCACCACTCGGGAGGCCTCCTGAAGCGCCTCTGAAAGGGATTGGGCCCAGATGAGCCAGTCGTCCAGATAGGGATGGACACAGATCCCTCAGTGCCACAGCTACCAAACACCATGACCTTGGAGAATATCCTCAGAGTAGTGGATAGCCTGAATGGGAGGGCAGCATACTGCTAATACTACTACTATTTATTATTTGTATAGCGCTACAAGGCGTACACAGTGCTGTACAGACATATGTAAAAGATGATCTCTGCTCATCATGGCTTACAATCTAGTCAAGACAGACAACACAACAGCTGAGGACAAGGATATATATCTAGGAGAGTGGTAAGAAAACATATAGGAAACTAAGCGGATCAGGATCCAAAAACAGCCTCGAAGAGGTGAGTTTCCAGCCTGGATTTGAAAAGGGCCAGATGCACAGATTCGGGTAGTTTGTTCCAGGTATAAGGAGCAGCAAGATGGAAGGATCAAAGTTTGGAGATGGCAGTAGAAGAGGGTACAGATATAAAGGGATCTACCAAGGAGGGGTGTAGGGAGAGATGAGAGAGGAAAGGTAGTGAAGAGCAGCAGAATGAGTGCACTTATAGGTCAGCAGGAGACATTTGAACTGGATATGGAAATGGACAGGAAGCCAGTGAAGCAATTTGAGAAGAGGGATTATATGAGCATATCGAGGCTGGCAGAGGATTAGCCGCACAGCTGAGTTTTGAACAGATTGAAGGGGAGAGAGATGATTCAGAAAGAGACCACTAGTCTAGACGGGAGGCGACTAAAGAGTGGATAAGTGTCTTAGTAATGTGTGCAGAAAGGAAGAGACAAATTCTGCCAACGTTATAGAGAAAGAAGCGACAGGTTTTAGCTATCTGTTTGATTTGTGCAGAGAAAGAGTAGAGTCAAAGAGGATCCCAAGGTTGTGAACTGAGGAAACAAGGAGGAATGTAGTGTTATCCGCAGAAAAAGAGAAGGGAGGAAGGGGGGAGGTAAGTTTAGGGGGAAAGATAGGGAGCTCAGTTTTGGCTATGTTCAGTATCAGATGGCGGCGAGACATCCAGGCAGCAATGTCGGATAAGCAGGCAGAGATCCAGGCCTGGATTCTTGGAAAGATTTCAGACACATAAAGGTAGATCTGAGAGTCGTCAGCATAAAGATGGTACTGAAAATCGTGGTACTGATAGTGAGAGCCAAGCAAAGCAAAAACGCAGATATGTTTTCTGATCCGTCCAGTTCAAGATATGGAAATATGCCTCAGCCAGATCCAGAGAAGCCAGGAACTCCCTTTGGCACACTACTTGAATCACAGAGCACAAGGTTTCCATTTGGGAGCATAGGATGTGCAAGTACTCATTGACCCTTTGAGGGCCAGAATGGGCCAGAAGGAACCATCCTTTTTGGGCACCATAAAACAGATGGAATATCTGCCTTTGTCCCGCTTGTCCAGCGGGACAACCACTACTGCCTTTAGGCGCAGCAACTTGTCCAAGGTGGTCCACACAGCGCCACCTTTGATTGCAGACCCACAAGGGGAGATGGCGAAAGCATCCGAAATCAGCCCTTTGCATTCCAGGATAGATAAACTGAATGGTGTCTAGCACCCACTGATCCTTGATAACCCGGGCCCATTCCTGAAAGAAAAGGTGAAGTTTGCCTCCAACCAGAGGAACCAGGGAATGGGCCCCAAACCTTCATTGTACATTGAGAGGACAGAGTCCCTAGGCTCATGCACTCCACGAAAGGACTGAGAACAAGATCAGAAGCAGAGAGGAAGAAAGGCTTTCCAGGTCAGTAACGATGCAAGTCCTGAGGCCCCTGGGAATCCAGCCAGCATGCCCTCGTTAGAATGGTGGAGGCTGATGAGAAAGAGGCACCAGCCCACTCCACAGCCCCCCCTGGACCGGTGGTCTTCTCACCTAAGATCTTCACCAGCCCAGGTTAGGGCTCTTTAACCTGGAAAAGAGACGGCTGAGGGGAGATATGATAGAAGTCTATAAATTAATGAACGGAGTGGAACGGGTAAACGTAGATCGATTGTTTACCTTATCAGAATATAGAAAGACTAGGGGACATGCAATGAAGCTACAGGGTAAACTATTTAAGACTAATAAAAGAAAATATTTTTTCACTCAACGTGTAATCAAACTTGGAATTTGTTACCGGAGGATGTAGTAAAGGCTGTTAGTGTAGCTGGGTTTAAAAAAGGTTTGGACAAGTTCCTGGAGGAAAGGTCCATAAACCATTATTAAGAAGTGACCGAAGATATCAATGCTTGACCCAGTACAAGCATTGTGGAACTTGTGTCTCTTGGGGAAACTGCTAGGTACATATGACCTAGATTGGCCACTGTTGGAAACAGAATACTGGGCTTGATGGACCTTGGTCTGACCCAGTATGGCATATCTTATGTTCTTATGTTCTGTAAAATCAGCTCCAAAAGGAAGCTTCCCCTTGAAAGCCAGCTGGGCCAACCGGGCTTTGGAAGATGGATCCGCTGCCCAGTGCTGGAGCCAAAACCAACACTGACACTTTCGTCAGAGTCCCTGGCCACCAAACATACCAGGTCATACATGGCATCAGAAAAGAAGGCTGTAGCCAACTCCATTATCCAGCGGAAGAGACTGAATCCACTGGAGCAGGGCTGAAGACATCAGGATGGTACATACCGCCAGCTGCAGAATAACAGCTGCCATGGCGAACTGGCTCCTCAACAACAAATCCATCTTACGGTCCAGAAAATCCTTTAAGGTTGATCTACTTTCTTCAGGAACGAAGGTTCATCTGGTAATCGCCGTGACCTGTGCATCCATCTTGAGAATACCAAGCCACTCAACACACTCCTTCTCCAGGAAAGCATAGATCTTCTTACACACCTTTAACCCCTTAGGCAGGGAGTCGGAAGAATCCCACTCCAACCAGATCATATCCTTGATCATATATGGAAATGGGAAGACACTAATAGATCTCCTCACCCCTTGAAGGAGCAGGTGACCCTTTGGCTCCTGCTCCATACTGGAAGTATCCCTCAAGTACAAGGCGGATGAGACCCTGGCAATCAGTGGTGCCAGCTCCTCCTTCTGGAATAGGTGGATCACTCTGGCCTTTTCACAGTCTTCTTGAAGATGAGAGTACTTATTCATCCACATTGGAGCCCAGTAGCAAGCCATCTGAATCTGAGCCATAGTCAAAATCTCGAACAGCTCCCAGTTCTTCCCCATTTCCACGGGGCGCCCCTCGCCAGAGGCATTTAGCCAAAGGCAATCGAATAGGGCTTCCACGCTCAGCCTTCCCCACATGAGACTGCAACAGAGGGCACCCAGAGGCTGTAGGGTCCGAATTTCCATGCTAGAAGGACCAGGCCTGCTGCAAAAACAAAAAGAATTCTGGGGAGGACAATCTGGGGTCTGGAAGCTCTCTTCTCAGGAATGATCCCCCAACACCAGGGGACACAGCCGTCACAGACCCCTTAGAGGATGAAAAAGTGGTTCACAGAACATCCAGTTGGCTGGATATCCGTACCCATAGCGCCATCCACCACCTCATGTCCTAAGGCAGGCAAGGCCAGACTAACTGCATTCCCAGGCTGAGAGAGAGGAAGCAGGCCTTCCAGGGACAACTCAGAAGCTGCTTTGCAAGAAGAGGAGAGTCCAGAATCCAGAGATGAGGCACTTTGTTTGCCACAGGTCAAACGTTTCCTGGAAAAAGACAGAGTTAAGGCAAGTATCACAACAGAATGTGCTAAGGCTGTAGTGGCCTGAAGGTGCACTTTTAACTGCGCTTTTATTGTAACGTGCGATACAGGCTCTAGGGAAAGCATGCACGCTTGGGCAGAACACGTGCTAGGACCATGCAACCGCCAAGCGCACCTTGGGTAAAATGCTACTAACATGTAGAATGTGGGAAAACCCCACACCATGCCAACGGGCACCAGCAGTCCACCTCAAATTGTATCCAAATAAGACAGAATCGGGAACCTCCAACAAGGACAATGACGAGGTCAAGTCTTGGCACTTACCTCTAGAGCCCCAGGCAGAGAATTTCCGCCAGGCTCAGCTTTACTCCCTGGAAACTGTTATACTGGCTTGCAGCAATGCGTTTAAGGTGACTGGCAGATAGATCCCTCTGAGAGCCTTCTGCAATCTTTGGGAGAGAGTAGGGGGGAACAGAGGAGGAGGGAGAGGGCGCTGAGGTTGTGCAAGGCTGCGGCACTCTTCCAGATCCTTCCAATTTCTGGCTGCTCAATGGGCTCTTATGATAAGAGCATGGACCTGAACCAATTTTTCCTCCTCTTATGGCTACCAAAAAGACCACGGTCTAGTGGAGCCTCCCACATTGAGCTCAAGTGAGAGTCACCCTTAAGACGGTCTATCACCAGCATTTCTATCAATCTTTTCCTTTAAATTGTTCATATTTTCTTCACAGAGGAGAAAGTCCATCCACCATCTGCTGGAGACAAAGAGATACTGAAGAGATCTCTGGTGGCTGAGGTGAATAGATATATGGGAATGATGTCACTGAAATTTGGGCTTTTCATTGGTTCTTTGTCTCCACCAATCTGCTGGTAGGGGAACACAACCCACTTGTTTGGACTGGTCTAGCAGGACAATATGGAAAGTATATTTACAGGTGTAAATTAACATATATACATAAGTAGCAATTTTGCAATAGGTGCTACCTATACATACTATAGATGTTGCAGCATGCTGTGATTTAAAGGAAGTATGTTCTGGGTAGTCCTTAAAATAATTTTTTGTGTATGTGTATTACAATTCTAAAATACAGAATATCTTGGAAAATTTTCCCTTTCAGCTTTGAGCCACCTGTAGTTGTCTGGCTTGTTTCTCTTTTGGAGCTGGGCTTTGGAGGAGAGCTTGAGGTGGGACTTGTGCTTGGCCCTCTGGGGTTCAAAACCACCTCAAAAAGTAAGAGTTTGAGTTTTGGGAGACAACTTCAACAGTTCCTCATGGATTTCCAGATTTCTAAAATCTGCCACTTCCATATATAAGAAGCAAAACTGATGCTTGTGTGTATAAACTTCCTAGTGACACTGCTCTTTTTCTGAATGTATATATTTTTCTAAAATGGCTGCCCCATTGTGCACGTTGGTACCTCTATGTACTTCTTTGGTGGCATCACATGTAATTTAGAATGAGCTCACTGCTTGCTATGTCTTTCCTAAAAATACAAGAGTTTTGTTTTGAATATACTGTATATTAATTTAGACATCCTATACAAAGTTATTCTCTTAGGGCCTGATATTGAGTTAGGATGGCTAGGCGTGGGTACGGCGCCTAAGTGTCACCACTGTCCTCTAACCCTGGATATTCAATGCCGGGGTCATAAGCGGCCCCAGCATTGAATATCCGGGGTCATCGGACATGCCCGGAAACTGCATAGGCTAATTGGGTAGCAGCGATATTGCACAGCTGCCCAGTTAGCTTCTACGGTTAAAGATGCGCTGCAAAAGCTGGCCTCTGTCTTTTACCCGTAGAAGCTAACCAGGTAATGGTGCAGTATCGCTCTGTCCTTACCCACAACACGCCCCAATGCTAAGCCATTAGCATCGGGGCATGTAGGGGAGAAGATCAGGAATATTAAGCGGCACTAACTGTGTTAGTGCTCTTGGATATCCTGCTGAGTGGCATTCACACAGTTTACAGGGCTGTAAACCATGTAAATGCCTTTCGAATATTGGGCCCTTACAATAAAATCTTCATTTACAGTTGTGGTCAACATCATTGGCACCCTTGCATTTTAGGTATGTTGTGTACAATATCTTGAAAAATAATTGGAAATATTCCAACTGTATTTCATCATAATATTTTAATAGTATGTTCAAAGGTATAAAACAAAACAAAAAAATAGGTGTCTGTGCATCCTAGATGTAGTAATTTCTGAGAAAAAAAATCAAAATATGACCTGGACAGGATTAATGATACTCTTCACTAATATTTGGTTGCCCACCCCTTGGCAGTGATGACAGCCTCCAAATGTTTCTTGTAGCCATCTATACGTTTTGTACATATGTCTACTGCTTCTACTCTTCAACTGTGATTTGTTCTAACTCATGAAAAGGATATAGCGATTTTAGAAAAGGTTCAGAGAAGAGCCACCAAAATGGTAAAGGGGATGGAAGGATACTGCTATGAAGAAAGGCTAAAAAGGTTAGGGCTCTTTAACCTGGAAAAGAGACGGCTGAGGGGAGATATGATAGAAGTCTATAAATTAATGAACGGAGTGGAATGGGTAAATGTAGATCGATTGTTTACGTTATCAGAATATAGAAAGACTAGGGGACATGCAATGAAGCTACAGGGTAAACTATTTAAGACTAATAAAAGAAAATATTTTTTCACTCAACGTGTAATCAAACTCTGGAATTTGTTACCGGAGGATGTAGTAAAGGCTGTAAGTGTAGCTGGGTTTAAAAAAGGTTTGGACAAGTTCCTGGAGGAAAGGTCCATAAACCATTATTAAGAAGGGACCCAGGATATCAATGTTTGACCCAGTACAAGCATTGTGGAACCTGTGTCTTTTGGGGAAACTGCTAGGTATGTATGACCTAGATTGGCCACTGTTGGAAACAGGATACTGGGCTTGATGGACCTTGGTCTGACCCAGTATGGCATATCTTATGTTCTAATGTTTCCAGGATTCCTTTTATCAATGGCAGATTTCAGCTCTTTCCAAGGGTTCTCAATTGGATAGAGATCAGGACTCCTTGCTGCCATTTGTTCCTTTTTAACCATTCTTTTGACTTTTGGATGTTTATGTTTTGGGTCATTTTTCTGCTGGAGGACCCATGACCTTTGACCCAGACCTAGCTTTCTGACACTAGGTAGCACATTTCGCTCCAAAATATATCTTAGTAGTCCTCTGACTTCATGATTCCTTTAATACGTTCCAGGCTTCCAGTTCCTGAGGCAGCAAAACGGCCCGACAACATTATGGAACCTCCACCATATTTAACTGTAGGAAGAGTGTTTTTTTCCCTTTTAAGCTTCATTTATTTGCATGAATATGTATTGCTGTTCTGCATTATCAAAGAGCTCAAGTTTGGTTTCATCTGTCCACAGAACGTTTTTCCTGAAGGATTGTGGTTTCTCAAGGTGGGTCTGTCTTTGAGCAGTGGGCTCCTCCTTGGCCTTGGCCCATGAAGTCCTTCTTTGTTTAATGTGTGGCATATGGTGTGGATTGCTCCAGGTCAATCTTAAGTTCTTTGGATGTTGTATATGGTGTTTTTCCAATAGTTCGCACTAATCTTCGAAGACTTCTTGGATTAATTTTCCTCTTCCCACCACATCCTGGGAGGTTCTTGACGGTATCATGAGTAGAAAACTTCTTAATAACATTGTGAACTGTAGATACAGGAATGCCAAGTTCTTTGGAGATGGCCTTGTACTCCTTTTGAAGTTGGATGTTTGGTGATAATGGCTTTTCTGACTGTCTCAGGCAGCTCTCTTGTCTTCACCATTGTGAAAATGGAACAGGGAGCGAATGTGGTCATTTTAAACATTAAAGCTATTATTCATTGTTTGATTCAAGTCATGCGAGTACCGACAATCGATCACAGGTGCATCTAATTTTACTGCAATGGGAATGTTGTTCTTCTGTTCAAACTAATTTGTCCCAGTTTTTATACTATTTCCTACTATTTCCTTTTTTAATTGGTCTTGTTTTATTTGATTCTTTTATGTGACAAATATATGTGCATATATAGTTCAAAGCCATTTCACTGGCCAGTTTTTTTTAAAGAAGATATTGGACAGCAAAGGGGTTGAACTGTAAGGGTGCCAATAATGTTGTCCACAACTGTAAAAGTGTTTCCCCATTTCTCTATTTTAGTATCCATATTGGTCCTGGATAAAACTGAACATTTTGCAGGTTTATTAGTTATCTAAAGACAAGATCATGTGGATTTCTTCTTCAGATGTACAGGTCATTTAGTCAACACTAAAATGTTTCCACATGCGGTACACGTGCTTTTCTCGTGGTGCACTTGACTGTCAGTATGACCGTCTCCTCACTGTGAATTTCATGCTGAGAATGCCATCAATACCAGCATTCATCTCATCATTCTCCTGAACAGCAGCAACTCCTTTTGGAGTACCTGTCAAAATGAGATCCCCTTCCTCCAGTGCTATTATATTACTAATGTAACTAATGAGATAGGGGATAGAGAATATCATCGAAGAGGTATTTCCTTCCTGCCTCAGTTTATCATTTACCTTCAGCCATATTTTCAGGTTGTGTGGATCTGATATCTTTTCCTTGGGTATAAAGTCACTAATAGGACAGGATGTGTCAAAGGCTTTGGCTAGGGTCCAAGGGAGTCCCTTTTTCTTACACTCATCCTGTGTATCTCTAGCTGTCATATCCAGACACAGCACATATCCCACAACATGGTCCATTGCAATCGTTTGGGAAATTGCTCTTCCTGGCTTCCCGATCACCACCCCCAGTTCTACTTCATGGTGTAGATTGCTGCTGTAGTATGGAATCAGAACAGGTGCACCTTCCGTTACGTAAGCAGATGATGTCTTCAGAAACAGGACTGGCTCAGTTGGAATAGCATTTTTTAGCTCCTTGGCATGTTCTGCATAATTTCTTCCCACACAGATAATCTTTCTTCCCCAATCCCAAAACCTAGCCAGATTTCTAGAAGATGCCATCAGGTTTGCTGCACTCCCTCTTTATCTTTCTTTGCTGTGTTGCGTGTGTACCCTGCAATATGCTGACACACTGTCAGTTGCGAGTTCCTAAATGAATATATCTGCACACAGATAAAAAAAGAAAAAGATTACCATGTAAACATTCATAGAGCAGGCTTATTAATGTGTGTGCATTTTCTCTTTATCCTATTAGCTGGTCTTTCTCCTAAATTCCTTTTCTGCTACAAAAATTGTCTAGCTTATGTAATGTAATCCATTGGAAAAAAGGGGGAAAAAAAACAAAACAAAGATTAAATTAGACTTACCTGCTAATTGTAGTTCCTGGAGGAACTCCAGTCTAGTCCCGGAATCTTTGGGTTGTCAACCTCCTCTAGCAGCTTTGGAGACTGAGAAACTTCACTTCTGTGATGTCACCAGTATATAAGGGCTGGTACCGCCTCCTCACACCAGTTTACCTATTGACAAAGCACACTCCCCGGAGCAACAAGTAAGTAATGAATTGCAGAATGAAAATAACTGTCTCACTAACGGGTAACGGCCCGTCGACCCAACTATTTACAAGACCTGTTCGCCTCGTATGCCTTGAGATCCCCCGTCCAACACCCCGAATTTGGGAATACTGACTACCACCCCTCACCCCGTGATAATCTGTATTAACCTGGACCACGACCCCAAGAGAACGAACAAATGTTGCTTACCAGTAAAAAAAGTCCGCTTCAGGCCGCAGCACATTAACAGGGCGGGGCACGGGACTAGACTGGAGTTCCTCCAGGAACTACAATTAGCAGGTAAGTCTAATTTAATCTTCCCGATCGTCCCTCCAGTTTAGTCCTGGAATCTTTGGGATGTATCAGAGCAGTAATTACCATCAACGGGAGGGACCTGCAACACGGCCTGAAGCACCGCCGATCCAAAACAGGTGTCCTCGTTCGCCTGCACATCCAAACGGTAATGCTTCACAAACATATGTAGCAACGACCAAGTAGCCGCCTTACAGATATCCACCGCCGGCACCAATCTACATTCCGCCCAAGACACCGCCTGCGCCCTAGTGGAATGAGCCCGGAGCCCTTCCGGCACCTTGCGACCATGCAAAATATACGCCGACGTGATGGCCTCTTTCACTCACCGAGCAATTGAACTCTTAGAGGCCGCTTCCTCTCTTTTGGCCCCCGCAAACAACACAAATAGTCAATCCAACCTACGGAAAGACGCCGTCCTAGCCACGTACATCTTCAAAGCCCAGCGGATATCCAAACAATGAAGCTGCTCCGCCGCCTGATTCTTACTTTTCTCGTGAAAAACAGGCAACGAAAGCACATGGTTCAAATGAAAATCCGAAACCACCTTAGGCAAGAACGAAGGAACTGTTCTCAACACTACTTTGGAATCGAAAAAGGATAGAAAGGGCGCCCTACATGAGAGCGCCTGCAACTCCGACACCCGTCTAGCCGAGGCGACAGCTACCAAAAACACCACCTTGAGAGTAAGGTCCTTCAAGGAAGCATCTGCTAAAGGCTCAAAGGGCGCTTTCCCCAAGGCCTCCAAGACCAAAGGCAGATCCCAGGAAGGGACTACAGGCTTTCGCGGAGGACGAAGAAGAGTCACTGCCTTCAAAAAAATGCTTAATATCCGCATGACCTCCCAACGAGGCACCGCGCACCTTACCCCTGTAACAGGCCAACGCCGCCAACTGCACCTTTAGCGACGCTGGCGCCAGGCCCTTCTGAAAACCAGCCTGCAGGAAAGACAATATCTGCAGAATCGACGCCCGTAAAGGAACACAGCCATTCTCCGCACACCACGCCTCAAAGACGCGCCACACTCTGATGTACGCCAAGGACGTAGACCGACGTCTCGCCTTAAGCAAGGTAGAAATCACTGCTGACGAATAACCTCTGGCTCTCAACCTTGCCCGCTCAAGAGCCAAGCCGTAAGCGAGAATCGAGCCACCTGGGGCATGCAGAGGGGCCCCTGGGTAAGAAGATCCCTGTGCAAGGGCAGCTTCCAAGGCTTCGCTACCAAGAGTCTGACCAAGTCTGCATACCACGGCCTTCTCGGCCAATCCGGGGCAGTTAGAACCACTCGCCCCTTGTGTAGCTGTATGCGCTGAAGAACCCGCCCGATCAACACCCACGGTGGGAAAACGTACAGCAGCTGATCTTCCGGCCACTTCTGAGAGAGAGCGTCCAACCCCTCTGCCATCCGCTCTCTCCGCCTGCTGAAAAACCGAGCGACCCTTACGGACTGAAATGTCGCCATGAGGTCCATCACCGGCGTACCCCAACGTTGCACCAACATTGTAAAGACCTCCGGGTGCAGAACCCACTCTCCCGGATCTACTCTTACGCGACTCAGAAAATCAGCCTTCACATTGTCCACCCCCACTACATGCGCCGCCGACAAGGCCTCAAGGTTCTGTTCTGCCCACTCCAACAGACTTTCCGCGTCAGCCTCCAGCGCAATGCTGCTGGTGCCGTCTTGGCGATTTATGTACGCTACTGCTGTCGCGTTGTCAGAGAACACCCGAATGGCCTTTTTCTGAAGAAAGGGGCGCAGCTTCCGCAGAGCAAGCGCCACCGCTCGCAACTCCAGCCTGTTGATCGACCATGACTTTTCTAGCTGGGACCATTGGCCTTGCACCAGGTGACCCAGACAATGGGCCCCCCAGCCGTACAGACTGGCATCCGTTGTTAGTGACACCCAAGACGGAGCTTCCAACGACATCCCTGTCTCTAGACTCCCTGGCCGCAGCCACCATCCGAACGCTAGCCGAGTCTGTGGAAGGCAAGGCAGAGTCTGGGACAGCGAATCCCTTTGGTGCGACCACCTTCGCAAGAGAGCCCGTTGCAACAGTCGCATGTGGGCCCGCACCCACGGCACCAGCTCCAGGGTCGCCGCCATAGTCCCTAACACTTGCAGATACTCCCAGGCGGTAGGCTCCTGTTGGTTGAGAAACCGACGTAGTAACTGCCTGAGGCCCAGTGCTGAGGCAGAAACACTCGACCTATGCTGGTATCGAAATGCGCCCCGAGATACTCCAGGTTCTGAGACAGCTCCAATTTGCTCTTTGCTGCATTGACCACCCAATCGAGATTTTGCAACAGAGTGACTACCTTGGCCGTGGCCGAAACACTCTCCTCTCTGGACTTTGCTCTGATTAACCAATCATCCAGATATGGGTGAACCAAGACGCCGTCTTTTCGCAAGGCCTCCGCCACAACTACCATCACCTTGGTGAACGTTCGTGGCGCTGTTGCCAAACCAAACGGTAGCGCCTGAAACTGGAAATGCCCCATAGGCACCGCAAACCGGAGAAACTGCTGATGCTCCCGACGTTTAGGAATGTGAAGATACGCCTCCGATAGGTCGAGGGATGTTAGAAATTCCCCCTTTCTGACCGCCACGATGACGGACCTTAGGGTCTCCATCCGAAAATGAGACACGTGCAGGCAACGATTCACCCTCTTTAAATCCAGAATGGGCCGCCAAGTCCCGTCTTTCTTTGAAACCACGAAATAGATGGAGTACCGACCGCAACCTAACTGGTCGGCAGGAACCGAGACAATCGCTCCCAGCTCTAGGAGCCGTTGTACCGTTTCCCGCACGGCCTGGCGCTTCGCTCGAGCGTTGCACGGAGAGCGAACAAAAGCCTCGGACACCAGCCGCTACAGCTCTAGCACATAACCCTCTCGAATCACGTCCAGTACCCACTGATTGGAGGTGAGTTGGGCCCAGGCAGGGTAAAAATCCCGCAACCGACCCCCTACGGGAACAAACCCTCCCTGGACCCCCCTGAGACTTCATTGTGACTTTTTGAAGGTGGAGGTCGAGGAAGCCGACGCAAAACCCCTGTTTGCCCCTCGAAACCCCTGGGACCGACCAGGCAAACGGTTCGCTGAGATGGACCCCCTCTCGGGAAACTGAACCGCCGAAAGTCCCGCTGCTGTCCCCGAAACCCCGGAACAGAGCGACTCTGTTTTTGTTTGTCCTCAGGCAACTTACTGCCTTTGGACTCCCCCAAATCCTTAACCAACTTTTCCAAATCTTCGCCAAAGAGCAGCTTTCCCCGGAAAGGAAGCCTACTCAACCTTGCCTTGGAAGAACTATCCGCTGCCCAATTCCGCAGCCAAAGGCACCTTCGACCCGCCACCACAGCCGCCATGCTCTTTGCTAAACCGCGGATCAGATCATAATGAATGTCGGCGAGATACGCTGCACCAGATTCCAACCTGGCTGCCTCCTCGGACACCTCCCCCGAGTGGGCGCCCTGAACTTGCTGAGCCCACCGCAAGCAGACATTCGCCACCCAGGCCCCACAAATAGACGCCTGCAAGGACAACGAATTAGCCTCAAAACCTTGCTTCAGTAAGTTCTCCAACTTGCGATCCTGCGCATCCTTAAGTGCCGCTGCACCCTCAACAGGAATGGTAGTCTTCTTCAGGACCAAGCAGGAAGTCAGTCCTCACATATGGGTGACGTCGGCGCCGACGGAGCCCTCATGCGGAGCATTTCCCCAGGTTTCAAAGAAAGCCTTTGGGAATTGCAGCGCGCATGCGCGGTCCCCTTCCCGCCCAAGGGTGCCATCTTGCTCAGTCTTCTTTTTTCCGCGGAGCCCGACGGACGTAGTTCATTTTTCGCCGAGGAAAAAGTTGATTTCCCTATTTTTTGTACTTCTCCTTCGGTTCAACGCCGGATCCTTTTCCCACCTGGGCCCGATACGCCGGTATCGAGCCCACTCTCTCCTTTTTCGGTTTTTGTCCTTCGTGACTAGCGTTCGTGCCATTTTTTCTTTTTTCACTGGCAGCCCTGTCTTTTGACCTCGCAGGGGCTCTTTTTCCCCGATGGCTGCCAGCAGGTTTAAAAAGTGTGATCGGTGTAAGAAACATATGTCTCTTACCGACACACACGACTGCTGCCTCCGCTGCCTCAGACCCATTCATGACCCGATGATTTGTGGTCCGTGTGGCAAAATGTCCTCGAAGGCGCTGAGGAGTCGGCAGCACCAGAAGGATAGGATCTTCTCTGACTCCGCGTCCGGACGGGCCCGGACCTCGTCAGAGGCCTCGACGTCTCGGGACTCCGGCCCCGAGCAGTGTCGAGGTTCCTCTGAGCAGGGGTCTCCTTCGCAGGAACGGCGCAGGAAGAAGAAACCTGCGAGGGCAGCGTCAGTGGACGCTCCTGGTTCCTCGAGAGCCAGGTCGCATAGCCCCGATAGCCGTCCCGGGTCTTTGGAGTCGGAGAGGCCTGCCAAGCAACCTCGTCTCAAGATGGAGTCTCCTGGACACGTGAGTGCTGTAGTCCTCGTGGACTCTCCTCCAAGGGAGCTACCGTCGGGGCCAGAGTCGGGGGCTGCTGGGTCTCCTGAGCTCGGACTCAGGTTGATGGCCTTGGAGAGCAGCCTCACTGCCTTCATGGAACAGCAGCGGGCATTGATCGCCGGTCTCACCGGTGCATTTGCCCCGACCACCGGGACATCGACATCCAAGTCGACCCCGGAGGCCGAGCCAATCCTCGGCCACGGTCTCCCTCGGCCTCCCGTTCGGGACCAAGGTCGTCGACGCCGGTACCCTCGGCGTCAGGGCAGAGGGCATCGGTGCCCGCCCGACCTGAGCCGCTCGACACCTCCTCCGAGGAGTCGGGCTGGGAGACGGAGGACGAAGAGTCACCCGACACCTATCGGACTCGGTGTGTCCCATCGGACTCGCTGGAGTCCGAACCTCGGAGACGATCCCCACCGGAGGATACCCGGTTCTCGGACTTCGTGCGGGATATGGCCAAGGCCTTGGCCTTCCTTGCGGATCCCGAGGAGGAGCCTCGAGCCGAGGAGCTCGAGGCCCTCCAGTATGACTCTCCCCTGAAGGAGGCCTTTACTGTACCGGTTCCTCCGATGCTGGAGCGGCTGCTCTTCCGCATGTGGGAGACCCCAGCCTCGACGCCGGTGTTAAGCAAGCGGGTCGATTCCATCTATCGAGTCCGCAAGAGCCCCGGGTTCCAAAAGGCACAATTACCGCACCACTCCATGGTTGTGGAATTGGCCATGCATCGACTGAAAAGTCAGAAGATGCACTCCTCGGTGCCTCCTGGCTGGGAGGCCCGGAACGTGGATGCCCTCGCTAAGAAGTGCTTCCAGGGCTCTATGCTTGCTTGCCGTGTCCAGACATACCAGCTCTACATGGGCATGTATCTCCGAGACCTGGCAAAGGAGATTGCCGGGTTCTCTGCTGGTCTCTCCGAGGAACCTTTGCAGAGGTTCCAGGCCTTGTCCACCGGTATTCGAGAGTGCTCGACGTTTATCTCTCGAGCAGCCTACGATGGCTTCGAGGCTTCGGCTCGAGTAGCCGGGGCCGGCATCGGTGCCCGCCGACAGGCTTGGCTACAGTCATCCGACCTCGAGCCATGGGTACAGGACAAGTTGGTCGATGTCCCCTGCCGAGGTGAAAACCTCTTTGGCAAGCCCATGGCTGAAAAGGCTGCAGAACTCGAGACCGAGACTCTGACCAGGACTAGGTTGTCCAGAAAAACCTCTGCCCCTTCTCAGAAGAAGAAGGGCTCGGGAAAAAAGACCTTTTACCCGAGGAAGTCATCTGCCTATAAACAATACCCTCATTATCAGGCCTCTGCAGCTCCCCAACAGGGTCAGCAGGCCAAGGGGCAGGGTCATGGGCCCCGTAGGCAGAAGGTCCCCAAGCCACCAACGCTGGCCCCTGCTCAGCAGGGTGGGGGTTTTTGACTCAGAAAGCATAGCCTCTTCTCCTCAGCTGGCTTCTCTCAGCACAGGAGGCCGGCTGGCCCACTTTGCCCACAGGTGGTCAGCCGTCACATCAGATACCTGGGTGCTTCATATAGTCCAAAAGGGCTATCTTCTCCATTTTCACCAGGTACCTCCCTCCTATTTTCCAGGGGAGCCTCCAAGACTCCCTCTGCACAGGGACCTACTCCTTCAGGAGTTAGCAAGTCTACTAAAGGAACAGGCTGTGGAACCGGTGCCCCACCACCTGAGAGGTCACGGCTTTTATTCCAGGTACTTTCTGGTACCAAAAACAACAGGAGGCCTCAGACCCATCCTAGACTTGCGCAACCTCAACAAGTTCCTGGAGAGGGAAAAGTTCAAGATGCTTCCCTTGGAATCCTGCTGCCCTACCTCCAGCAGGGAGATTGGCTATGCTTCTTAGATCTAAAGGATGCTTATACTCACATCCTTATTCATCCAGAACACAGACAATATCTCAGATTTGTTGTGGGAGGAAACCACTATCAGTACAGATTACTACCCTTTGGCCTGACCTCCGCTCCCAGGGTGTTCACCAAGTGCCTGGCAGTGGTGGCGGCCTACCTAAGGCTTCAAGGTCTTTTTGTGTTTCCGTACCTGGACGACTGGCTCATAAGGGGCCAGTCTTCCCAGGAGGCCAATCAAGCCACCCTTCACACTGTGGCTCTGCTTCAGCACTTGGGGTTTGTCATAAACTTTGCAAAATCCACTTTGCTCCCATCCCAGAACTTAGAATTCATAGAAGCAAGGCTGGACACTCTTCAGGCGAAGGCTTTTCTGCCAATGGACAGAGCCCACAGGCTGATGGATCTGGCCAGGCAGTTTCACAGCAATTCCCTGGTCTCTGCCAGGCAATTCCTGAGACTACTCAGCCATATGGCTTCCACGGTTCATGTCACCCCCAATGCCCGCCTGCACATGCGGCCTGCTCAGTGGAGCCTTCGCACTCAGTGGCATCAGGCCACAGGGAGCCTAGCGGACTCAATAAGAATATCCGACCTGCTAGTCTCCTCTCTGCAATGGTGGCTTCATCTTCCGAATCTGGTACTCAGAGTGGTTTTTCAGTCCCCTCCGCATTCTCAAGTGCTGACGACAGATGCTTCTCTTCTAGGTTGGGGAGCACATTGCCAAGGGACATGTACTCAGGGTCTCTGGACCCCTTGGGAGGCTGCTCAACAGATAAACTTCCTGGAGCTACGGGCGATACGCCTAGCTCTGAGAGCCTTCTCCCACCTCGCCTCTCACCAGTCTGTACTAGTCCAGACGGACAATCAAGTTGCCATGTTCTACGTGAACAAACAAGGAGGCACAGGCTCCTTCCTTCTATGTCAGGAGGCACAACGGCTGTGCTCTTGGGCCGTCAATCACGGAATCCTCCTCAAGGCTGTCTACCTCCCAGGTCAAGAAAATTACCTGGCGGACAGACTGAGCAGGATCCTGCAACCACACGAATGGAGATTGAACCCGTTGGTGGTTCAGCAGGTCTTTCTCCAGGTGGGGCCTCCCCACCATGGATCTTTTCGCCAGTCCTCTGAACCGGCAACTCCCGAGATTCTGCTCCAGACAACCACATCCTCTCCGAGTAGCAGCGGATGCGTTTCTGATCTCGTGGTCCACAGGCCTACTGTATGCGTTTCCTCCCACGCCACTAGTGTCCATAACACTGTTCAAAGTCCTGAAGGACGGGGCCTCAATGATCCTGATAGCCCCCAGGTGGCCGAGGCAAACGTGGTTCCCGCTTCTGCTGCAACTGGCGGTGGACACCCCTCTTCCTCTGGGGTTTCAGCACGATCTCCTGTCTCAGGATCAGGGGACTCTTACACCCCAACCTCCAGTCCCTTCATCTGATGGCCTGGCTGCTGAAAGGGTAGTTCTGGCTCCCCTACTACTGCCTCGAGAGGTGGAAGATGTAGTCTTAGCCTCTAGACGGCAATCCACCAAGAAATCCTACGCTCTTAAGTGGCGTAGATTCTTCGCATGGTGTGCTCAGCACAGCGAGAATCCCTTCTCGTGCTTGGTAGCAGTAGTATTGCAATATTTGCTTTACCTCTCCAATCTAGGCCTTAAGTCCAACTCTGTCAGGGTTCACCTCAGTGCTCTCTCAGCGCATCACTCGCCGGTGGACGGAAGGCCTCTTTCCAACCACCCTTTGGTGGCTCGTTTTCTCAGAGGCCTCCTTCTGCTTAAGCCTCCTTTACGTCCACCAGCCCCTGAGTGGGATCTGAATGTGGTCTTACAGCGGATTACTTGTCCGCCCTTTGAACCTATGGCTACCTGCCGTCTCCATTTTCTCTCCTGGAAAACCTTGTTTTTGGTAGCGCTTACCTCTGCTAGGCGAGTGAGTGAACTGCAGGCACTAGTGTCTGATCCCCCTTACACTAGGTTCTACAGGAATAGGGTAGTCTTACGGACTCACCCTAAGTTTCTTCCTAAGGTTGTCTCCCCTTTTCACCTCAATCAGGAGGTGGTTCTTCCAACCTTCTTTCCCAGGCCGCATGCCAACCGGGCTGAGATGGTCCTGCATACCCTGGACTGTAGGAGGGCGTTGTCCTTCTACCCTGACCGTACGCGGGAGCATCGGAGGGCTGTTCAGCTCGTCGTTTCTTTTGCCCCAATAAGTTGGGGCTACCTGTCTCCAAGCGTACTTTGTCCATATGGGTCGCTGACTCTATCGCCTGGGCTTATGGGGCAGCCGGCCTCTCGTTGGAGGGTCGAGTCACGGCTCATCGTGTCAGGGCGAAGGCTGCGTCAGTGGCTCATCTCCGCTCTGTTCCGTTGGCAGACATCTGCCGGGCCGCTACTTGGTCTTCAAGCCAGACTTTTGCGGCCCATTGCTGCCTTGAGAGGGAGTCCCGCAGGGACAGTGCTTTCGGACAGGCAGTACTCCATAATCTCTTTGGGGTTTAGGCAACTGCTACCCTCCGGCCCTGGTGTTGGGCTACCAGTCGGGGGCGTTCTCAGAGAATATTCCTTCCTTACGTGCTGCCGAGCTAGAGGGAGCTCATTTTTTCGGCTTGAGGTCTCCGGTAGCCTTAAGCTGGGGAGTCCCATATGTGAGGACTGACTTCCTGCTTGGTCCTGGAGAAAGAGTAGTTACTCACCTGTAACAGGTGTTCTCCAGGAGCAGCAGGAATCAGTCCTCACAACCCTCCCTCCTCCCCTTGGAGTTGCAGTCATATGATTTATTTTGCTAATTTTTTGCTGTCTTTTAGCTATGTCATCAGACTGAGCAAGATGGCACCCTTGGGCGGGAAGGGGACCGCGCATGCGCGCTGCAATTCCCAAAGGCTTTCTTTGAAAGCTGGAGAAATGCTCCGCACAAGGGCTCCGTCGGCGCCGACGTCACCCATATGTGAGGACTGATTCCTGCTGCTCCTGGAGAACACCTGTTACAGGTGAGTAACTACTCTTTCTTGGTCACCGCTGACACCGCAGCATCCACCCTCGGAGCCTTAAACAACTCCCGGTTCTGATCCAACAGAGGATACAGCCTGGCCATAACTCGCGATCCTTTAAGAGCGGCCTCCGGCATGTCCCATTCCTCTTGAATCATTTCCTTAAACACCCTATGCACAGGGAAAGCTCTCAGAGTCTTCCGAACTGCCTGAAGAAGCGGATCCTCCAGGGTAGAATCCTCCACCGGTCCTGCGTCCGGCATATTAAGAGCTTTGAGGGACTCCACAATAAGCGCCGGAAGCTCTTCTCTACGAAACACCCTGACCACTCGTGCCTGATCCTCCTGCTCCCTAATCTCGCCTTCCTCTCAATTGTCTAGGTCCCTGTCCCTATCCATATCTTCTGACCGGATGTCCTCAGACAGGACCGACTGCTCCAGAAGCTCCTTACTCGGCCTGGACCTCTTGGCACTGACGCCAGACACTACCGCCGACAAAGGCGAACCCGGCCTCTTCAGCCCTAGAGGCAGCTGCCGTGGACGCTCCCTGAGAGCTCGCCCAAGTCTTTTGAAGCATTGCCATGAAGTCAGGCGAAAAAAATCGAAGCTAAAGTGCCCCCTAAGGAAGGTTGAGAAAGCAGAAGCGGCGTCGTCGAAGGAGCACAAAGCCCCGGGTCTAGAGCAGGCAAAGATGGGGGACCTGGGTCAGCCACCTCCCCCAAAGCGTCATGCCTCCTAGTCTCTGGATCGGGACCTAAGTCCCCTGTCAGCAATTCAGGGGCGCAGCCTTTACACACCACGTCCTGCGAAACAGTACTCTTCTTAACCCCACACAAGAGGCAGAGCTGTTTAGAAGGCAAAGTATCCTGGACCCAGCACGCCAGTTGCAGACCAAAAAATGTATTTATTTATCTTTTCTTTTTTTTTTTTTTTTTAATTTCTGCAGCAACAGCAGATACGTCTCTCCCCTAAATTCTGAAGAGATCCCCGCAAAACGAGGCTCTGAGCCCGAGAAACTACATGCACAAGCCCCACAATTGAAACCGCGATTTTCCCGCACACGGCCCACGCGGTCCGGCCTATTCGCAGAAATCTGCCGTTTCCCGCCGAAACTGACAGCTTACCTCCAGAAGAGCCGACGGATCTCCTATACGGACATAACTCCCTCTCATCCGCTCCACCGGAGATCCGTCTCACCTGTCACCTCTTGGTGCCCTCGCACCCCGAGAAAATGAACAGCGTTTTCACCAGAGAGCTGACAGCGCCAGCAGGCACAGCCTCTGCACGCGCTACTCTCAGAAGTGAGCCGGTACCTGTCCCTTCACAATCGGGACGGTAACCAGCTGTCGATCCTCTCCCCGAAGACCCAGCTCCTCAGAATTGGGCCCCTGACTGTCCCCCAGAGGCAATCAAAAGGAAGGGAAGGAAGTAGAGGATCTCAGAGCAAACAGAAGCAGCCCATCTAGTCAAACTGCAGGCAGAGAGCATATAAGTGCTTTCCTTCTGTTTCCTTTCCTTATTCTGAAACACCACTGCTAGCTTTGCTACCTTTCCTTAATTGTTCCTCTAGTGAGCCCTAAAATCCTTGGGCTCACCACCCCTCTAGCTGCTTTGGAGACTGATAAACTGGTGTGAGGAGGCGGTACCAGCCCTTATATACTGGTGACATCACAGGAGTGAAGTTTCTCAGTCTCCAAAGCTGCTAGAGGAGGTTGACAACCCAAAGATTCCGGGACTAGACTGGAGGGACGATCAGGAACTCCACCATACTTAAGGTCCGGGGGCTGCTCGAAGCCGTGGGAAGCAGCCGGGTGGTTCTCCTCTTCCCCGCAGCAGTGGGGAAGCCAGGGAAGGAGAGGGTTTGATTTACTTTATTTATTTATTTATTAAAAGTAGAAAGAAAAGTTTTGGCGCTGGCTATAGCCATGGGTGCCGACAGCCAGATTTGTTTTGCTTCCTTGCGGTTGCAGGAAAGACAACAGCCATGGGATTTTGTTTTTTTAAAACAAAGAGTTGGGGGAGAGCAGCTGGGAGAAGGCCTGGGTAGGCTGTGATCCTAAGGTCTGCTCCAGAGCCCAACTCGGGGCTCCAGGCTGTGTTCAGGACTGGCAGGTGTGATCGGCTGTCCCTGATCACATCTGGGGGGTAGTTTGGAGCATCAGGGGGTCACAGGGACCCGTGGCTCCCTGATGTTGGTTGTCAGGTTTGCGGGTATCTGTGATCTTCCCTGAAAGGGAAATAAATAATCTTGAGTTATTGTGATATTTGTAAACATAATTTGTCATATACCATATATACACTTACCTGTTTTATTATACACCTATGGGTATGATTAAAACTACTTTATTGAAACATCTCATAAGTCTGATCCTTTAGTTATTTTATTTGTCCTGCCTGTTGTTCCTTTCATCCTGGGTGTGTGGGTATTCCAGTGGGACGTAGATTCTATTCTCCAGTCACGCTCTGAGTGGGTAAATAATTACAGCCTAGACATGACATAACTATTGAAAGGGGAACTTTAATTATAAAGATGTGGTGGTTTGCAGTAATATGTTTGTTTATCAGATAAATGTATATCACTTTCATTACAACTATACTTAACTGATTGCTAGCAACCCCTTGTCCTTAAATGTAATTACAGACTCTTCAGTTAGCACTTTTTCATGCCTGTTTCAATTGCAGCCAATTATGGCTCTCTCCTCCCCAGAGGTGTGGCCATACCCCTAAAGGCCATATCACAATGGTACTATGACCTTTTAGGAACATAGAATATCTGTTATTTACATTGCCACTGTTACTGTCAACTGAGTGCCTCATGTCAGTGCAAAGGGAACGCTGAATAATAACATTATCAGAATTGTGACTTGCCTTGAACTCGGATCGATTAGTCCAGGTGTTGTTTTTCCAATTATGTTTGATTTGTAACCATGGTCCTATGTTTTATTAGACACTGCTGTGTTACATCACAGTCAGTGGCCCTGGGGTGGTTGGATTATGCTTTTGCACAGAATATGGCCACACAAATCTTACTGCATTTGTGGCTGAAAGATCATGTTCTACCAATTCTGGATACATTGTATTGGCTACCAGTGAGTTTTAGAAGTATGTTGAAGGTATTCATGTTAATTTTTAAAAGTTTATTTTTGAAGGATTGGCTTTTTAAGAAATAAAAAGAGTCCGACTATAATGTTCCTTCTAAGGCTTTTTGCTCTACTGAGGACTGTTTATTACAGGCTCCCTTTCCCTCAGAGTTTATTTTAGAAGAAACTAGGAATAGAGCGTTCTCCATGGACAAACAGGAATAAGTCCTCATGTATGGGTGATGTCCTAACAGAGCCCACACGGAAATGCTCCCCAGCTCCTATTAGAAGCTTTTGGAAGGTTCCATCACGCCTCCTGCCCACCTGCCACTAGGGTGCCATCAGAGTAGTCATAGTGCCACAGAGCTGAATGGACACATTCCTGTCTCCTTTGCTTTGTAATGCATTTTTCTCCCTGCGGGGATCCTATCCTTCCAGTTTCCTCAGCGATTGCCTGCCATTGTGGTTTTCTCTTTTCCCTTTTTAGTTATTTAATCTTCTTTTTCTGCAGCACCTCTGCCCCCTTACGCACCTGTGCACCGGCCAGGCCTTCCTCCTTTGAAAATCAAGCAGTTTGATTTTGTTGCGGATATCTTTCTGGGTGACATGTCCTAAACACCAGCCAGCAGGTTCATAAAGTGTTTCCAATGTACTAGGACCATATCCAACCATGAATACCCATAGTTGGTGCCTTCAGTGCCTGAGACTCGATCATTAGCCCTGTTCTTGTAATTTGTGTTTGCAGATGACAAAAGAGGACTAGAGGGTCGAGAGAAGCAGCGCGAATCACTTTTTGGCACTCACAAGTCTGATCCATCAGCATTGATGGCACCAGTCTCCATGGCTTCAAAGGTTGTATCTGATGCTGGCAATGCATCAACATCAAGGAGTTCTCGAGCCCACTCTGAGCCAAGCATCCGTAGTGCCCTGGAGCATCAGATGAGGAAGAATTTGCTTTAGTCTTTGTCGACAACAAAGGGTGATCAAACTGAGCACTGAGTGAAGACTCCGGTGCATCAGCATCAGAGCTCATCGAAGCGTGGCGTCAAGAGCGATGAAGGTCTGCGCGAGTGCCCCTCAAAGTTGCCCCAATGGGAAGAGAGCTTATCCTCCAGAACATCAGAGGGGCACTGACAGCCTATCAAGAGAAGATACCAAGCCGCTGATGCTCCTGTACAAATACTGAATACATTGGTCGAAGTTGCTGAGGCCCCGCAGCCTTCAGAATCAGTAGCCACAGAGAAGCGCCTTCTGCAGGCTTTCGAAGAATGCACTGCAATGCTCTTGGCTGTGCAATATGTCAGGACCTCGATGTCGGCTGCATCGACATCGAATGCCGTGCAACCGATTCTCGAGATGCATCGACATCGGGTCATCGAAGAGTCCCGACATCAGTGCCTGCCTGGTTAATATCACTCTCTAGCATTTCTGGGCATGATGCACCCTCGAAATCTAGAAGAGCTCCCAAGCCCCAAGGGTTAGGAGAGAAATTCAGGCAGAGACTCAGAAATACTTTGACTTCCCCTCTGTCGGAATCAGAAGGCTGGGTGACAGATGTGGAATCTGAAGACATTTCGGAGGGCAGGTCTGCTGAGCTTCCATTGGACCCTTCTCCACCTGATGAGCAGTGGAACTCCTCTCCTGAGGGCATGACCTTCCAGGATTTTATAAGGAACATGACCAAAGCCATACTATTTTCTTTGGAGACTGAGGATAAGCCCAGGACAGAAGAGTTTGAGATCCTTCAGTACTTCTCAGCCCCTAAGGAAGCGGTGACAGTGCTATGCACCATATCCTCCAGAGAGTACAGATGAGAATGTGGGATAACCCCCTCACTGTAACTCTGGTCAGTAGAAGGCTTGACTCCATGTACAGAGTTTAGAAGGCTCCCAAATTCAAGAAGCTCCAACTTCTGAACCATTCCTTGATGGTTGAGTTCGCCCTTAAGAGATCCAAAAGTTCAAAGACTCATTCCTCATTGCCCCCAGGGAGGGAAGCTTGGACATTGGTCTTTATGGGAAGAAGGTATTTTCAGAGTTCCATGCTAGTAGCCCGTATGGCCTCTTACCAGCTCTACATGGTCATGTTTTTAAAGATCATCAGACCTTGCTGATCTGTCCCAGTATCTCCCCTCCAGAGAAATTGGAACAGTACTGTTCTCTGGTGGCTCACGGCAAAGACTGCTTGAAGTTCATGGTCCGAGCGACTTATGATATCTTCAAATCAGCATTGAGAGCCTTCAGTACTGGTGCTCAGAGACTCACCTGGCTCTAGTCCTCAGACCTGGAACAATCGGTGCAGGACAAGCTTGCTGATGTGATGTGCCGTGGAGAGAATCTCCTCAGAGAACAGTTGAAGAGAAGGCTGGCTTCACTGAAAAGCAGCATATCCAAGCCGATCTCCTATCGCAGGAAATACCAAGAAGGGGACCAGAAAAAGACCTATTACTTTCGTAGGTGCAAGTACTTTCCCGAGTCCAAAACCTTAAACACAAACAGGCTCCTCGCCCACAACCATGACGACAGAAGCCTTAGAAAGCCTAGCTTGCTCCTCAGCCAAAGGCTGGGGTAGGATTTTGATTAGTTCCTTCAGAGCATAGCCACTTTACCAATAACCACAGTGGATCACCCTCCGGTCAGGGGAAGGCTCACTCTTCTTGTCCAAAGGTGGCCTCTCCTAACCTCAGACACAGATTCAGTTACAAATTACATTTATTTGATCTACCTCCAAATTGCCCCCCCAAAAATGCATCACCTTAACCCTCTGCATTATGAACTGTTTCAGAGAGAAATCACCACCCTCTTGACAGATCTTACGATTAAGCTTGTGCCACCGGAACAAAGAGGACGAAGGGCTTTATTCCAGGCATTTCCTGATCCCCAAGCAAACATGGGAATGCCGTCCCATCCTAGGCCTAAGGAGAACGCAGTAAGAGAAAATTTCAGAATGATTTCTCTAGGCACCCTGCTTCCTTACCTTGTAAAAAGGAGATTGGCTATGCTCCCCAGATCTGAAGGATGCATACACCCACATACAGATACATCCTGCTCACAGGAAGTATCTCAGATTTGTCCTGAGAGGGACAACACTTTCAGTACAGAGTGATGCCTTTTGGTCTAGCCTCAGCACTTCGCGTTCTCACAAAATGTCTCATGGTAGTAGATGCTTACCTCCAGACGCTGGGAGTATTTGCCTCCCTTATCTAGACAACTGGCTGATCAAGAATACCACTCCGGAAGGGATTCAATAATCAACACAATTGACCATTCAGGTGTTGGAACTGTTAGGGTTCATTATAAAAATTACCCCAAATCCCACCTTCAACCCACCCAGCAATTGGAATTCATAGGGGCCCTGCTCGATAGGCGAGAGCCTTCCTTTCACATGACCGACTGCACAGGCTGACATCACTAGTGCAGGAAACTCAATTGAGTCAGCAGGTAACAATTGGCAAGATGTTGACTGTACTAGGCCATATGGCCTCTACAGTGTATGTCATACCCTTGGCACGCCTCCATATGAGGCAAGTTCAGCAGATTCTGAGGACTCAGTGGACCCAGGCCATGGCTCAACTCAGGAATCGTCTGTATGTCACCAATCCTCTTGTCCAGTCATTGCATTGGTGGACAGTCCAACAGAATTTGCTCAGAGGTCTTCCCTTCCAAATTGCTCCAACACAAAAAATTTTGATGACAGACTCCTCCAAGCTCGGTTGGGGAGCTCCCTCAATGGGTTTCCACACTTAGAACGATTGGTCTGTCCAAGAAAGTCTCCACCAGATCAACCTCTTGGAAAAGAGCTGTAGCAAATGTACTAAGGGCTTTCCGAGATTGTCAGTCTGAATTGGAACAATTTGGTTGGCCAGCCAATCAAGTCGCAATGTTTTACATCAACAAGCAGGGGGGGAACCGGCTTGTACCTCCTTTGTTGGGAAGCAGTCAGGTTATGGAAGTTTTCCATTGCACAGGGGATGGGTTTGAGAGCCACACACCTGCCAGGTGACCAAAACACTCTGGCAGCCAGGCTGGGTCAAGTCTTCCAACCACACAAATGGGCACTGGATGGGGAAGTGGCAGCTGTATCTTTTGGGAGTGGGTCACCCCCTCAATAGACTTTTTTGCCACTCCGCAGAATGCCCAGGTGAATCAGTTCTACACCTAAGTAAGATCACACAACAGACTAGCCTCAGAAGCTTTCCTCCTGCATTAGGAGGGGGGGGGGGTTGTCTTCTGTATAGCCACTAAGCATGTCCAATACCCAATAACTCCCTCTGACATGTATATAGTTACCCATTCATGGTTATGCATATGTATATAGTTTACCCTGTTTTCCAAGTTACTTGTTCCTGTTCAATGTAATGACCTGACTTTTGTTCATTGTCGGTTACCTTATTGTTTTATGTAAACCGCGCTGATCGCAAATAGTGCGGTATATAAGAAATGAAAATAAAATAAATAAATAAATAAATATCCTCCAATCCCTCTTATCGCAAAGACCTTCCTGAAGCTCAAATCAAACACAGGCTCGAAGATTGTCATCACTCCCTACTGGCACAGATAGCTGTGGTTTCCTCTCCTGGTACAGCTCTCCAATCAAAACCACTCCAGCTTGGCCATGCAGCAGATCTGATTTTGCAAGAAGACGGGATGATGCACACCCCAATATCCAGTCCTTGGCCATCACTGCATGAATGTTTAGAGGCTAGTATTGTCTGAACTCAATTTGCCCGACAGTATAACCGACGTCCTTTTGGCCTCCAGGAGAAAGTCTTATTCCTATAAATAAAGGAGGTTTGCTATCTGGTGCGATGACCAGGCCTTAGATCCTTTAGTCTGTCCCACACAAAGATTTTGAGTATCTTCCACACCTCTCCGGTCTAGACTTAAGTCCAACTCCGTCAGGGTTCACCTCAGTGCAATTGGAGCTTATCATAGAGATGTTGAAGGAAAGTCCAACTCGATACAGCCTTTAGTTGTTCATTTTATGCAAGGGTTGCTTCTCTTGAAGCCCCCCCTACATACCTTCTGCAGTGTTTTGGGACCTCAGTGTGGTTCTTGAGTGGCTCAAGGGGAGCTTTCATATTTTATTTATTATTATTGTTTATTAAACAGGTCTTTTATACCGCCTCATCTTCCATTCAAGGCAGTTTAGATTACAACAACTTTACAATGAACAGGGACAATTAACTTGGAGAATTATACATATAACAATTGAGAACTTAGGTATACTATTGTGCAATAATACTGTACAGCGGTATCATGTTAGACCCATTGTAAGAGGGTCATACTAGGGTCTTTTGCGAGAGGGTCATACTATAGTCTTAGTAGTGGGTAGGGAGCTAGGATAGATATTGTGGTTGGGGACAGGGATTGTATAGTCAGACTAGAGTATAGTCAGGTTATACTGGCATATTGTTCTGAGAATAGGAGTGTCTTTATAGCTTTCTGGAAATCCTGCAGATCTTTGGTACCTCTTATACTTTCAGGGAGGGAGTCCCAAAGTGGTGGTGCACAGAGGGAGGGCGCCCTATTGCATGTTAGCTGTTTTGCCTTAATTATAAACTGTGCAATTCCTGCCCTCTGAAGTTCTTGACCTGGGAAGTCTTGTTTCTGGTGGCAGTCACTTCAGCAGGCAGTGAGCGAGCTTCAGGCTCTAGTAGTATATCCACCTTATACTAAATTCCATCATAATAGAGTGGTCCTCCATACTCATCCTAAATTCCTTCTGAAAGTGGTATCTGATTTTCATCTTAGTCAATTGTTCTGCCAACATTTTTCCCCCGAGACCTCATTTCCACAAAGGGGAAGCTGTATTGCACACGGACTGCAAACGAGCCTTAGCCTTCTACTTGGAGTGGACAAAAGCCCATAGAAAGTCCATCCAGCTTTTTCTTTCTTTTGATCCCAGCAAGCTAGAGGCTGCCATTTCCAAACGCTCTCTTTCAGTTTGGCTAGCAGATTTAATCTCTTTCGCTTATGCCCAATCAGGCCTGAACCTTGATGGTCATGTCACAGCTCACAATGTCAGAGCCATGGCTGCGTCAGTGGCCAACTTGCACTCGGTCTCCATGGAAGAGATCTGCAGAGCTGCAGCATGGTCTTTCTGTTCACACATTCACATGTCATTACTGTCTGGACAGAGATTCTCAACATAACAGCAACTTCAGCCAGTCTGTATTCTGGAATTTATTTGGGGATTAGAATCCAACTCCACCCCCCCAAACCCATTCTATTCTGTCCAAGCTACCCCCAAAAAAATGGAGATAATCACCACTATTGTATATAGTTTTTGTATCGTAAGTTGCTACGGCCTATTACCATTAAGCAGATGAATTGTTGCCCCTGTTGGGTTTATCTGCACTCTCCTCGGTTTTTGGTAGCCTGTAGCTAAGGAGTCCCATATATGAGGACTCATTCCTGTTTGTCCATGGAGCGAAAGGTATACTCACCTATAGCAGGTGTTCTCCATAGACAAGCAAGAATAAGTCCTCACAAGCCTCCTACCTCTCCAAGGAGTTGTACTCTGCTACAGCTATACTATCAGACTACTTTAAGATGGTGCTGCAGCAAGTGGGAAGAAGTCACACAAGCATGATGATGGAACCTCCTAAAAGTTTCCAACAGTTCCCACGTGGGCTCCGTCGGAGGACGTCACCCATATGTGAGGACTTATTCTTGTTGTTCATGGAAAACATCTACAGGTGAGCAACTACCTTTTGTCCTTTGTGACTCCACAATTATGTAATTATTTATCAAAAGTAGTATGTACTTTAGAAAGCAGTCTAAGGCCTGTATATTTGTGCAGGACCGAGCAGGTCGGTGCAGTTGGTTGATGGGTTTTTTTCTTGTGGAAGGTCCCAAAATCATGTTAATGATTTGTTTGCAATATTTTTAGGCATATTTCACTTCAGCATGGTACCTAATGTCAAGAGTCAGACTGACACAATTTTGTCTGTCTTTAAGTAGGTGCAAACAAACATGCATATATTCCTGGGCAGATGAGCAGACAGGGGTCCCAGTCCCACCAGCATTAAGAGCTAGGATTATAGCTTTAAAAGACAGGCAGGAAGTCCAGGGTTTGGTCACCAGAAGAGCAAGGCTGTGGCATGAAAAGGCCAGTGGGAGGTCCTGTATCCCACTGGCTGGAAAAGGACGGCAACTGAAAGGAGTGGAGCATAAAGGAAGGGGCATGACAGAAGGGAAGGAAGGGCTGGTCCAAGGGTTTCTGCTGCCCTAAGTGGCACCCATGCCCCCCCTTCCCGGCATCCACCTTCTCACCTGGGGGAGGAGGGCAGCATGGCAATTTCTCCCTTCCTTGAGGTGGCAGCTTCAGAACCATGGCGGAACTTAAAGCAGTCACACACATGCTCACAGCCTGCCGCTCCTGTCCCCCTCGAGTGTAATTACCTGTCAGAGGGGTAGGAGTGAGTGGCATGCTGGACTGCATGCATATGAACGGCTGCTTTAAGGTCTGTCACATTTCAAAGAAGGGAGGGATCACCATGCCACCCATGGCGACTGCCTAGTGGGCAGGCTGGCCCTGAGGGATGGGGCAAGGTTACAGGCAAGAAAGGGAAAAGGTGCTGTGCATTAAGAGAGTGCAAGGATAAGTTGCAGGGGAGAGAGATTGGGAGAGCAGTGATGGATAAGAATGGGGACTAGTTCAAGAGGGTGTGGAAGGGAAAAGGAGTAGGTGGGGGAAAACTGGAAAAAGTGCAGACAAATATACACCACTCAGCACGCACACTAATATACACATGCACAAACAGCCCCCAATGCACTTGCATACACAAAGTTTCAAGACACATAAGCACAAACAAGCCAATGCATGAATATATGCACTCTTAATACTCCCCATGACACATGCACCCCCAACACTCTGCATTATAAACATGCACCTCTGACACTCCCCATGAGACATAAATATCCTTGACACTTCTCATTAGATGCCCACACATCCTCAACATTTCCCATGACACATGCTCATATACATCCCAATACTGCCCATGACACACACACCATTATGTACATGCACCCACCCAGACACTCCACAAGACACACGTGTTCAAACCACAATACTCTCCATCACACACATGCACATCCTTGAGACTTCCCATGATGCATGCACCCAACACTCCCCGTGGCACGCACACGCACATCTCCGACACTGCCTGTGACACGCACGCACACATCCCTGACACTCTCTGTGATGTGCCCACACACATGTATCCCAGACACTCTGCATGATGCGCATATCCCCAACACTCCCTGTGATGCACACCCACATGCATCCCCGACACTCCGCATGATGCACGCGCAAGCACACACGCTTCCAACACTCCCCGTGATGCATGCACACACGCGCCTTCAACACTCCCAATGACGCACACACACATTCCTGACACTCCCGTGACACACACATGCATCCCTGACACTCTCAATGACACACGCACTCCCCCAATGCTCCCCATGCACACACACGCACATGTTCCCCCCAATGCTTCTCATGACACACACAAGAATGCATGCATGTACCCCCGACAAGACATGCACCCCCGCTAGTCCCCATGATATACACACACATGCATGTACCATGGACAGCTGAAAGAACAAATCAGTCGGTACTAAAGGATATCAATCCTAAGCTTTCTTTAGCAGCTCATATGACAAGACTTCAACTTTCATGCTTTGGACACATTTTGTGACAAGAACGATCTTTAGAGAAAGACATCATGCTTGGCAAGATTGAAGATCAGGGCAAAAAAGAAAGGCCAGCAAAATGTCATGCATCGATACAATACTAGGAGCTATGGATGCCACTCTAACAATAATTAACCTCCTGACTGAAGAGCAACTATCCAAAGGGTCCCCATGAGTCAACATCGACTTGATGGCACTTAACAACTAGATATTTACAACATCTATGGGAGGAGGAATGGTTCAGTGGTTGGGACAGGTTACCTCAGGCCAAAGAATTGGGGGTTCAATTCCCACATCGGGACAAGTAACTCTCCATTGCCTCAGATATGCTTAGACTGTGAGTACTTCAGGGACAAGGGAATAAAAAGTGACAGAATATATCTGTAACCCGCTCTGATATACACAGTAAAGGGCGAGTGCCTAAAACCATAACCATAACATTCAATTTGCTATATGTATAGCTATGTGCATAAATTTAGGCGGGTAAACAGGTTGGTCTAAATTTATACTGATAGCAGGCTCAATATTCACTGGTCTAGACATATAATGCATGTCTCCTGCTAATGGGATAGCAGCAGGGCCAGGCCGACCAATCCAGTAGATGAACTAGGCAGTCGCCTAGGACAGCAGACCCTGGTGGGCAGCATCCCCGGCAGCTGAACTGCTATTTCAGCACCGTGGAGGGCTTTAAAACACCCAGGCACGTGTGCGCAGTTCTAGCCTGCTGCTCCTGCCCGCCCTTCAAGAAAGAAGGGGGGAGGGGCAGGATCGGCAGGCCATGAGCACGCATGTGCATGAGCACTTTAAGGCCCGATGCAGCACTGAAGTGCAGTTCAGCTGCCACCATTTCAGCACAAGGTGGAGTTGGCATGGTGGACTGGACGGAGGAACTGTCTTTTGGGGAACCAGCGGCATGGAGACTCTGCCTAGGGCGGCAGAAACCCTCATGCCACTACTGGATAGCAGCACTGAATATATATATCAAATTTAATGCCTTGAATGATGCTTAAAAAAACACCGTGCCATTTCAGTAATGGAGTTAGCGGCTCTGGCCACTGATGAAATACAGTAACGCTAGCAGCCGCCAGCGTCCCTCCGAAGCCAGGCACTCGCTCCTTCCCTCACTCAGTTCTCCCTTCACGGTCTCTCCCTCCCCCTCCCCCTCCCCCTCCCGCCTCTCAGTCTTCAATAGCAGCTCCAGCTGGATACATCCAAAAGCGAGACATCATTTTTGTCCCCCCAAGCGCATCCCTCCTGAACGGTACTAAAACGCTGAGTATGCTGCCGTTCTAAGAAATTGCACAAGGAAAATCCACTGACACCTTATCTTTAGTTTATCTCTGGGTGCCTCATACTTCTAGCACTTCATCTCGAGTACTATTTCTCAATATTACCCTCAAACTCTGCTTATTAAACAAGAAACTCACCTAGAGCTCTAGCAAAGCGTGACAGCAGAAGAAACACTTCCGCCCTGCAGACAGACTCCGCCCCCCAACCGAACGTCAGCCCAAACTTGCAGTCCTCGGAAAATTGATGCATTTGGAAGCCAGTCCAGCAGGCGTCCGGCATGTCCCCTGTTCTTAAACTTTCTACCGGATAAAATATAAAAGATTTTGAATTTAAACTTTCTAACATCCTTATCAAAGTTAAAAAAAAATACGAATGTTTATGTTTATGCAATTTCTTGATATACCGCCCAGGCTGAAGGGCATCATGGTATTATATGAAAAATGCGCATGAAAGATTGCATTTAAACATTCTGGACTTTTGAGATCTTGTATTTAAACGGACAAATCTAAACGAAACAGTCAACTAGATCCATAAAGATCAGGCCAAGAGTCAGTAGGATCTTTTTGTTGGATTTCTATCTCATAGGCTTTTAGATAATATTGTCAGGGGCCAACCTGTCCACTGGGCAGGCTAGGCAACTGCATAGGGCAGTAGACCCTGCTGGGCAGCACTCCATGATTTTTTAAAGCAGTGGCTTTATGCTGCCGCTTTGGTGCTTGTTGCAAGCCATGCACTTAAGCACAAAAAACATGGCCTGCCGCTCCTGCCCCCTTCAAAGCAACTTCCCACGGAGAGGGACAGGAACGGCAGGCCCTGTGTGCCCGTGCAGGCGCCAACGCACTTTGCCTGCTGTGGGTACTAAAATGATGGCACAAAGCCTCCACTTTAAAATCTGAGTCATGCTGCTGCTGTTCCCCTCACCCCCCCCCCACCCCCACCCCCAAGACGAGAAGATGGATTCAGGGAGAAGCAAGACAGGGACTTCTGCCTGAGACAGCTGAAACCCTTGGGCTGGCCCTGAATATTGTGTACTTACAGAGTTGCCAAGTTAGCAGTTCCAGGAGTGAGATTTTTTTGGTCAGTTCTGGTTTTAAATTTGCATTGCAATGTAATATGTTATTTGTAGTCCCTGATTTTACTCATTAAAATCAGTGCTAAAGGTCCCATAATGCATCAGGATGAGCTTGTCAGAAATCCAGGACTGTCTTAAAATCTCACTCCTGGAACTGCATAACTTGGCAGTGCTGTACTTAACAGCATAGGCAGTGGAATGGAGTGGGCCACAGAGCCCTTGGCCCTGGTCCTAACAATATTTTGCCCAACACAGCATCAGCAACTAGAAAAGCTTGGGAGGCAGGACTGGAGATTAGTTTGTTTGGCCCTTCCAACCAAAAAGACATTCTGCTACCCCTGCTTAACAGTTGTTAACTGTGTCAGACCCAAATATAACTCTGCAAAGAGCTGGTTCAGTGACAGTGCCTGCAAACAGTCTGGTTTAAATAAAAAAAACATTTGTACAGTGTTACAAGTTGTAACTAGAATAGATGATATGGGCCAGTCAAGCCAAACACTAAGCATAGGCAGGCCTTTTCCCCCTCCCACATTACCGTTGTCTGCCACCACCACAATGCTTTCCTTCTTGCTTCTACCCCTCCCCTCCACCAATGGGTCCAGCACCTCTCAAACCTTTTTCCTTCAGAAAATGGAAAAACAGAGCCAAATGATGAAAACAGGAAACAACATAAGTTCTGGCAAGATAAATGCAAGGCACTGATAAGGCAGGTAAAGAGAGAATTCGAAAAGAAGCTTGCCTTGGAAACAAAAGCACATAGAACAGCAAATCACCTGGCCCAGACGTACTTTTAATAATCTATGAATTATCCTTAAAATCATCTCTTCAACTTAGAAAAGAGACAGCTGAGGGGGGTGGATATGATAGAGGTCTATAAATTAAAGAATGGAGTGGAACGTGTAAACATAGATTGATTGTTTACACTATCAAAAAGTAGAACAGAGGTACTCAAATCCAGTCCTGGAGGGCCACAAACCAGTCAGGTTTTCGGGATATCCCTAATGAATATGCATGAGATATATTTGCATGCACTGCCTCCATTGTATTTGAATCTATCTCATGCATATTCATTGTAGAAAAGGGCTAACTTATTAATGTATATAAAATGTAAATAGTTTTGAAAATTAATGCACAGTTATTTGTATAAAGTTACAATGTTATAAATCCCTGTTAATAACTATTATCTGTATAAAGTTAAAAAAAAATCTCTGTTCCATGTAATGTATACATCTGTATACAAACTTGTTTACTTGTTCCATGTAAACCGCCCCTGATCTCTGGAAGGGGCGGTATAGAAGAAATAGATAAATAAATAAATAAATAAATAAATAAATAACTAGGCCAGGCGTGAAAAACAAATTGGATACGATTGGAGAATTGGATGAATCCGCTTCTGACACACGAACCTATGTCACCATGGTTCATCCAGTATATGGGGATCTAGATTTAATGGATTCAGGGACAGACAGTGGATCTGGATTCATAATATCCATAGGGATAGGGAGCAGCAGCTCTATACATGAAACTGGATTATAGGACCTAACTTAACTATAGGCCATAGAAATTTAAAGGTCTGAACTGCAGTAAAACTGTCTCTTTAAGTGAACTTCTGCTTTTCTCTAGGACATTGGTTAGCAAATAGGGCTTATGTGGTTAGTAAACAGTGCTCATGTGGACACAGTATTGGGTCAGGCTAAACCTCTCTAAATAAATAGAACAGAGAGTACATCTGCTTTATCCTGCAATCTGATAGGCTAAAGAGTTGCTGGGTCAGGATGAACTGCTTTTAGAAATTAGGCTTTAAGTCAACAAGCAAATATATCTTGCGTAAATAGTAGAAATCAGCAAATATTATAAGTAATTAGCTTCTGTTGTATAGTAGAAACACAGCGACACCTATTGAATCTAGTGAATATAGTTATGAGGTGTAACTTCTTCTTTCTATATGACATGTTGCATGTGTTAGCAAATTTTATGTGCACTTTTGTAATTTGGAAAGCACCAGATGTTAATTAAAGATTAACTGAGTCAGCTGATATTTTCCCAATAAAAGTTGGAGCCCTGTGGAGCCATCTTTGACGAAACTCTAATGGATATGTCTGTTTTAGACTCCATGGGTTTCCTCCGTGCAGAGCTCTGTGGTAATTAATTGGTTAATTGTGTCTCGTCTTTTCTTTCCTATTGAGAGGTATAGAAAAATTAAAAAGAATCCAAGTTTTATGTGAAGGATTTCAGACCCCAGGAGGGTGAGAGTCTACATTCATTAGGGATATCCCAAAAACCTGACTGGTTTGCGGCCCTCCAGGACTGGATTTGAGTACCTCTGAAGTAGAAGGACTAGGGGACATGTAATGAAGCTACAATGCAACCCATTTAAGACTAATAAGAGAATATTTTTTTACTCAAAACCGTAATCCACTTATTAAAAGCTGGCTGCTACACAGTACCCTGTCCTGTGCTTCTAAGGTAATCTGTGACCAATCTCCAGGGGGAGTCCCACAGCCCTTGCTTGGATAGAGGGAGTCTTGTGTTCTATAAAGGTAAAAAGGGGACTGTTGTAGTTGTTATGGAAGGACAGACTAGATAGGCCATGTGGTCTTTTTCTGTCATCATATTTCTATGTTTCTATGTTCTAAATTTAATCAGAAAGCTCTCTTCTGTGTTTTAAATTTAAACTGAAAGTGCCTTGCTGCTACTAGGCCCTGACTGAGTATTACATTTAAACTGGAAGCTCTCTGCTGGGTTCTAAATTTAACCATTTAGGTGACTCTTCTCCATACGTTTTCCAATTCCGCTGTATCCTTTTTTAAGATATGGCAACCAGAATTGCACACAGTATTCAAGGTGCAGTTGCACCATGGAACGATACAGAGATATTATAATATCCTTGGCTTTATGCTCCATTCCTTGCCTTATGATTCCTAGCATTCTATTTGTTTTCTTGGCTACCGCTGCACACTGGGTGGAGGGTTTCAAAGTATTATCCACGATGATGCCTAAATCCTTTTCCTGGGTGGTGGTTCCTAATGTGGAACCTTGCATAGTGCAACCATAGTTTGGGTTGTTCTTCCCTAGGTGCATAACTTTGTACTTGTCCACATTAAATTTCATCTGCCATTTGGACATCCAGTCTTCAAATTTATCAAGGTCCTCTTGCAATTTTTCACAATCCTCTTGTTTTTTTAACAACTCGGAATAATTTTTGCCATCTGAAAATTTGATCACTTCACTTGTTATTCCCATTTCCAGATCATTTATGAATATGTTAAAAAGCAGCGGGCCCAGCACAGATCCCTGGGGTTCTCCACTATTCACCTTTCTCCATTGAGAAAATTGTCCATTTAGCCCTACTCAATGTTTTCTATCTTTTAACCAGTTCCTGATCCACTATAGTACACTGCCTCCAATCCTGTGACTTTGTAATACCCACAAGAGTCTCTCATGAGGGACCTTGTCAAAGGCTTTCTGAAAATCAAGATACACTATATCAACTGGCTCACCTTGGTCTACCTACAGTATTTATTCACACCTTCAAAAAAATATAACAAATTAGTAAGACAAGACTTTTCTTGGTTAAATCTATGTTGACCTTCCCCCATTAAACCATGGCTATCTATATGTTCAGTAATTTTATTCTTTATAATGGTTTCTACCATTTTGCCCGTTACTGATGTCAAGCTTACCGGTCTGTAGTTTCGTGGTTCACCTCTGGAACCCTTTTTAAAAATCTATATTACATTGGCCATTCTCCAATCTTCTGATACTACAGATGATTTTAATGATAGTTCACAGATTACTAATAGTAGGTCTTTAATCTCATATTTCAGTTCTTTCAACACCCTCAGCTGTATACTATCCACTACAGGTGATTTGCTACTCTTCAGTTTATCAAATACTTGCAATATATCTTCTCGGTTTAGCGATATTTCTTTCAATTCTTATGATATATCACCTTTAAATACCATTTCAGGTATGGGTAACTTACCTACATCTTCTTCAGTAGAGACTGAAGCAAAGAATTCATTCAGTCTCTCTGCTATGGCCAGGGCCGGATTTACGTATACGCCATGTACGCCATGGCGTAGGGCCCACAACCGGCAGGGGCCCACAAAAAATAGAACCAGGTTTTTTTTTTTTCAATTCGATTAAAAAAAAAACCTGGTGGCTGCCGCCGCGGGCCCCCTCTGCTGCCGCGGGGGCCCCGTCTACAAGATGGTATGGTCTGGTCCGGTCGGGTCGGGTCGGGTCTCGTCTCCCTCCCTCCCTCCCGGCTGCGAGAGACGCGAAGATAGAGCGTCTCCTCGCGTCTGTGTTAAGCCCGCAGGGGCTGATGGGATTTCCCATCAGCCCCTGCGGGCTTAACACAGACGCGAGGAGACGCTCTCCCTTCGCGTCTCTCGCAGCCTGCAGCGAGGGAGGAGAGAGAGACCCGACCCGACCCGACCGGAACGGACCGGACCCCGACCCGACCAGCTTGTAGACGGGGCCCCCGCGGCAGCAGAGGGGCCCCGCGGCGGCAGCCACCAGGTTTTTTTTTTAAATTAAATTTTACTTTAGGCCGGGGGGGGGGGTAAGAGTCCTATCCCCCCCGGCCTAAAGTAAAATTTAATTTAAAAAAAAAACCTGGTGGCTGCCGCCGCGGGGCCCCCTCTGCTGCCGCGGGGGCCCCGTCTACAAGCTGGTCGGGTCGGGTCGGGTCCGGTCGGGTCTCTCTCCCTCCCTCCCTCGCTGCAGGCTGCGAGAGACGCGAAGATGCGTCTCTCGCAGCCTGCAGCCTGCAGCGAGGGAGGGAGAGAGAGACCCGACCGACCCGACCAGCTTGTAGACGGGGCCCCCGCGGCAGCAGAGGGGGCCCCGCGGCGGCAGCCACCAGGTTTTTTTTTTTAAATTAATTTTACTTTAGGCCGGGGGGGGTAGGACTGGTAATGGGCTATGGGGGGGGGGTATGACTGGTAATGGGCTATGTGGGGGGGGGTAGGACTGGTAATGGGCTATGTGTGGGGGGGGGTAGGACTGGAAATGGGCTATGGGGGGGGGGTAGGACTGGTAATGGGGCTATGGGGGGGTAGGACTGGTAATGGACCTATGGGGGGGTAGGACTGGTAATGGGCTATTGGGGGGGCTGGGGCTGGAAATGGACTGGGGGGGTAGGGCTGGTAATGGGCTATTGGGGGGGCTGGGGCTGGAAATGGGCTGGGCTGGGGGGGGTTAAGGCTAGAGGTGGGCTGATGGGGTTAGGACTGGTAATGGACTGTTGGCTGTTGGGGGGGGGCCTTAGAACTGGCAATGGGCTTTGGGGGGGGGGTTAAGACTGGTAATGGGCTGTGGGCTGATGGGGGCTGTCTGGTAATGGGCTATGGGGGGGCTAGGACTGGAAATGGGCTGGGGGGGTTAAGACTGGAGGTGGGCTGATGGGGTTAGGACTGGTAATGGGCTGTTGGGGGGGGATTAGAACTGGTAATGGGCTTTGGGGGGGTTAAGACTGGTAATGGGCTGTGGGCTGATGGGGGTTGTCTGGTAATGGGCTATAGGGGGCTAGGACTGGAAATGGTCTGGGGGGTTAAAAAATGAGGTGGGATGATGGGGTTAGGACTGGTAATGGGCTGTGGGCTGATGGGGGGGGGGGGTAGGAACTGGCAATGGGCTATGGGGGGCTGACTGGAAAGGGTTGATGGGGTTAGGACTGGACGGGGGCTGCTGGGGGGTTAGGACTGGTAATGGGTTATAGGAGGGGCTTAAACTGAAAATGGGGTGATGGGTTAAGGACTGAAAATGGGTGATGGGTTAAGGACTGTAAGTGGGGGTGATGGGGGGGGGCTAGGACTGGAAATGGCTGATGGATGGCTAGGGCTGGAAATGGGCTGATGCAGGGACTAGAAGGGAATGGATGCTGGGTGAGGCTGGAACTAGAAGGGAGCTGATGTTGGGGGAGGATTAGAATGGGATGGGGCTGGAAGAGTAAAATGGAGAAGGAAAAATATTTTGTGTGGGAGGGATAAAAAATCTACAATTGGCCGGGTATTGGGAGAGTAAGTGGGGATTGAGGATGGAGGGGTAATATTTGAGTGGATGAAATAGGAATGAGGAAAGAGCAAAAGGAGAAAGATTAGTATGTTAAAGCAGATGTAGAGAGAGAATGGAAAAAAATCTAGAAGAGAGAAGAAAGGACAAATGGACAGCAGACGATGGAGAGTTAGCAGAAGACACGAAGAAACCAGAAGAAAGTGGCTGGAGCAATTGCAGCTGAAAAAATGCACAAAAGGTAGAAAAATATCTCTTTATTTTGAATTTATTAATTGGAATATGTCAGCTCTGGTAAATGTGCATCATTAACATCTGTGCTTTGTTTAGTACAAGAGCAAATTAATGTATTGTTTTATTTCTACAGTGTTGTACATTCCAAGTTTGGCTTTTGGGATTCCCAGTTTAATTATTGTCTTCCTATTTCTAAATTGTGATTACTTGTTTGGTGATGGTCTATGTTCTGCATGTGTAACTGAGCTGAGGTGTTCTGTTTATATAATTCCTATTTGACATTGCCACTTGTTCTCTTTCCCAGTAGTCATTGTATTGTTGTTCTCTGAAATGTATTGGTTTAATATTTGCAGTGTTGCCTTTTGATTGGTAGAGTATGGTGCTTTGTGAGTCCTGGTAGTGCTGTTAGGATACGGCGGGTTTACTATGGGCAGTGTTTGTAGTAGTTCCTAATGTGTCTGGCAGTTGGCACTGGATTATAGTAATGTAGAAATCTTTTAGTCTTTCTTTATCCATACACTCATTAAGAGGCACGTTTACTAAAAGTTAGTATATGGTAACATTATGCAAATATTTATGCAAATGAGGCCCCTTATGCAAATGAGGTCCGCACCCCCCTTGGGCCGCCCCTGCTGGGGGCCCACAATTTTTGTTGGTGTAGGGCCTCACTCAAGGTAAATCCGGCCCTGGCTATGGCCTTGTCCTCACTTAGGCCCCCTTTTACCCCTCTATCATCTAATGGTCCAACTGACTCTCTCACAGGTTGTTTGCTAAGAATGTACTTGAAAAAGGTTTTATTATGCATTTTTGCTTCCTTGGCAATCTTGTTTTCAAATCCTCTCTTTGTCTGCCTTATCAATGCCTTGCATCTAACTTGCCAGTGCTTATGTTGTTTCCCATTTTCTTCATTTGGCTCTTTTTTTCCATTTCCTGAAAGATGCTTTTTTTGGTAACAACAGCCTCTCTGATCTCACCTTTAAACCATGCTGGCCGTTTTTGGCTTTCCTTACACTTTTCTTAAATCATGGAATACATCTGGTCTGGGCTTTCAAGATATTATTTTTAAACAATACCCGTGCTTGTTGCAAATCTTTAACCTTTGCAGCTGCTCCTTTTAGTTTCTCTTAACTATTTTCCTCATTTTATCATACTCTCCCTTTTGAAAGTTGAAAGGTAGTACTGTGGATTTCCTTGCCATCCTTTTTCCATTTATTAAATCAAATGTGATCATCCAATGATCCCTATTGCCAAATGGCCCCAGCAATCTTATCTCTTGCATTAGGATCATGTGTTCCATTAAGGACTAGGTCCAAAATAGCTTTCTCTCTTGTCGGTTCATGAACCAGCTGCTCCAAGAAACAGTCATTTATTTCATCTAGAAACTTTATCTCTCTTGTATGTTCTGCTGTGACACTGACCCAGTTAATACTGGGGTAATTGAAATTATCCATTATTACTGTGTTATAACTTTTGTTAGCTTTCCTGATTTCTTTTAGCATTTCATCATCTATCTGTTCATTGTGGTCAGGTGGTCAATAGTATACCTCCACTGCCATCGCCTTCCGCTTTTTACATGGTACTTCTATCCATTGAGATTCTACAGTGTATTTTGTTTCCTGTAAAACTTTAATCCTATATGACTCAATGCCCTCTCTAACATAGAATAGATACAATTAGTGGAGGGGTTGCGCTCTATCATTGCGATATAAGTTGTACCCAGGTATCACAGTGTCCCTTTGTCTTTCCACCAGGTCTCTGAGATGCCAATCATATCTAATCTTTCATTTAGTGCTATATATTCTAGCTCTCCCCTCTTATTTTTTAGACTTCTAGCATTTGCATACAGGCATTTTAGAGGTTGTATTTTATTCATATTAATCTGGTTATCAGTTGATAGCGGTAATTTGGAATCTTTCAGCTCTGTATTTTAGGGCATCCTGGTTAATTTTTAAAATTTAATTTTCAAAGTACAGTAATTTGTATTTTTATTGGCACCTCTCTGTCGGGATGCCCTAACTTCCCTCTTTTGCCAGTATCCTCATTGCATAGATCAGCAGGGGAAGAAAAGCAAGACCATATGTGAAAACCAGTCACTCAGTGGTAGTGGTAGCCATAGCCTTGGTGATGGAAGGCGGCTTGTGGTGCTGTAGTCCCACAGGAGCTGGCTGCAATTGAAGCAGGAGCTCAAATGGCAGCAGGACACTGCTAAAACCAAAGACGCTGAAGTGTACAATTGCAGTATAACACAATGATGTTGCCCCCTTTTGCAGAATCAGGCATGTAGAGGGTACATGTGTTTGTGCCATGGAAACTGTTGGGGCTGCATGTGTGAATATATGTCATGGAGAGTGTCAGGGGCACATACATGCGTGTGTGTGGGTGATGGAAGCATTGGGTGGTGTGTGTACACTTGCATGCCATGGAGACTGTTGACAGTGCATGCTTGTATGAATGCATGTGGATGTTGTAGGAATTGTCTGAGGGTGCGCATGTGTGCACATATAGATAGTTATGGCTTAATGGGAAACAGCCAATATGGCTTTAGACAAGGAAGATCTTGTCTTACTAATCTGTTATGTTTTTTTTTAAGGCGTGAATAAACAGGTAGACAAAGGTGAGTCGGTTGATATAGTGTATCTGGATTTTCAGAAAGCCTTTCACAAAGTCCCTCATTAATTTATTTAACATTTCTTATATACCGCCTTTCATGATATCAAGGTGGTTTACATTGAACAAACTGAAATTACATTGAACCTGGAAAATTATAACTTGGAGATAACTATTTTACAGGGAACAGAGGCAATGGAGGATTAAGTGGCTTGCCCAAGACCACAAGGAGCACCTGTGGGACTAGAAACCCCAGTCCTTCCAGCCCAAGGTTGCTGTCCTCTAGTGGGATTTGAACCCCTGACCTTCCAGCCTGAGGTACCTTGCCCCAACCACTAGGCCACTCCTCCCTCCTCAGAGATTCTTTGCGAAATTAAAAAGTCATGGAATAGGAGGCAGTGTACTATTGTGGATCAGGAACTGGTTAAAAGTTAGAAAGCAGAGGGTAGGGCAAAATGGCCAATTTTCCCACTGGAGAAAGGAGAATAGTGGAGTACCCCAAGGATCTGCGTTGGGTCCATTGCTTTGTAACATATTTGTAAATTACCTGGAAATGGGAATAAAGAGTGAGGTAATCAAATTTGCAAATGACATAAAATTATTCAAAGTTCTTAAAACACAACACGATTGTGAAAAATTGCAAATGGCAAATGAAATTTAAGGTGGACAAGTGCAAAGTTGTGCTCCTAGTAAAGAAAAACCCAAGCTATGGTTACACGATGCAAGGTTCCACATTAGGAACCACCACCCAGGAAAAAGATTTAGGTGTCATTGTGGATAACATGTTAAAACCCTCCGCCCAGTGTGCAGCGGCAGCTAAGAGAGCAAATAGAATGCTGGGAAACATAAGGAAAGGAATGGAGAATAAAACAAAGGATATTATAATGCCTCTATATCATTCCATCTTGAATATTGTATCAATTTCATATTTTGTGCCATATTCTAATATCACTCTAATCCAATCCAACCATGAACCATAGTTTTGCCTCTCCGGCTTCCTCAGGGAAGCTATAATAAAAACAGACATTTCTTCATGGACCCAAAAAAAACAATACAAATGGCAAAAACACCCGATATACATAACTACTCACTGACCATCTGCAGTGCTCTCATATGGCTCCCAAAAGAGACTCAATCTTTACAAAAGACACCCGCGCATGCACACTCTAGACCAGGGGTCTGCAACCTTTAAGACGTAAAGAGCCACTTGGACCCGTTTCCGAAGGGAAAAAAAAAACTGGGAGCCGCAAAACCATAGCGACATTTAAAACAAATCTAACACTGCATATATTGTTTCTTACCTTAATGCTATATACGACCCCCTACTTTTCCTGTTAAAATATATGTTTTTGGCCTATACTCGCCGTATAAGACTACCCCTCTTCCTTCACACACCAAAAAAAAAAACGCCAGAAAATATCACAACAACAAGTAACAATATTTGATTTCAAAATTATGATGATTTTGTAGTCAAATCACTAATATGAAATAAAATTATTTTTCTACCTTTGTTGTCTGACCAATTTATTCTTTGATCATGCTGGTCCCGATCTGAGGCTTCTGCTTTCCTGTCTTCTCTTAGCTCTCTTTCTGTGGTCTATGGTCCATCTGCCATTTCTTATCTCTTCTTTCGTTTTCTTCACTTCTTTCCATCAGCCTATTTCCAGTCCCAGTAACCCTCCCCAATATCAGCCCCTTTCCAGTCCTCACTCCCAGTACCTTCCAGTGCTAATCCCCCCTCAACCCCATTACCAGTGCTAGCCTCCCCTAATCAGCCCAATACCAGTCCTACCCCCCCATCAGCTCATTACCAGTCCTCGCCTCCCCTAATCAGCTCATTTCCAGTGCTCGTCCCCTCAACCCCATTACCAGTGCTCCATCCCTCCATGTCAGCCCCCTCCCTCCCTCCATCCATATCAGCTCCCTCCCTCCATGTCAGCCCCCTCCATCCCTCCATGTCAGCCCCCCTCCCTCCATCCATATCAGCTCCCTCCCTCCATGTCAGCCCCCTCCATCCCTCCATGTCAGCCCCCTCCATCCCTCCATGTCAGCCCCCTCCCTCCCGCCTCCATGTCAGCCCCCCTCCCTCCATGTCAGCCCCCTCCATCCCTCCATGTCAGCCCCCCTCCCTCCATCCATATCAGCTCCCTCCCTCCATGTCAGCCCCCCTCCCTCCATCCATCCATATCAGCTCCCTCCCTCCATGTCAGCCCCCCTCCCTCCATCCATCCATCCATATCAGCTCCCTCCCTCCATGTCAGCCCCCCTCCATCCATGTCAGCCCCCCTCCCTCCATCCATCCATCCCTCCCTCCCTCCATGTCAGCCCCCCTCCCTCCATCCATATCAGCTCCCTCCTCCCTCCCTCCATGTCAGCCCCCCTCCCTCCATCCATCCATATCTGCTCCCTCCCTCCATGTCAGCCCCCTCCCTCCATCCACCCCCCAGCTCCCTCCCTCCATGTCAGCCCCCCTCCCTCCATCCATCCATATCTGCTCCCTCCCTCCCTCCATGTCAGCCCCCTCCCTCCCTCCCATGTCAGCCCCCCTCCCTCCATCCATCCATATCTGCTCCCTCCCTCCATGTCAGCCCCCCTCCCTCCATCCATATCAGCTCCCTCCCTCCATGTCAGCCCCCCCTCCCTCCATCCATCCATATCAGCTCCTCCCTCCATCCATATCAGCTCCCTCCATCCATCCATATCAGCTCCCTCCCTCCATGTCAGCCCCCACCATCCCTCCATGTCAGCCCCCTCCCTCCCTCCATCCATATCAGCTCCCTACCTCCATGTCATCCCCCCTCCCTCCATCCATCCATATCAGCTCCCTCCCTCCATGTCAGCCCCCTCCCTCCCTCCATATCAGCTCCCTCCCTCCATGTCAGCCCCTCCTTCCCTCCATCCATATCAGCCCCCTCCCTCCATGTCAGCCCCTCCCTCCATCCATCCATATCAGCTCCCTCCCTCCATGGCAGCCCCCTCCCTCCATCCATATCAGCTCCCTCCCTCCATATCAGCCCCCGCCCTCCAACCATATCAGCTCCCTCCCTCCATGTCAGCCCCCTCCCTCCCTCCATCCATATCAGCTCCCTCCCTCCCCTCCCTCCATGTCAGCCCCTCCATCCCTCCATGTCAGCCCCCCTCCCTCCATCCATATTCAGCTCCCTCCCTCCATGTCAGCCCCCCTCCCTCCATCCATCCATATCAGCTCCCTCCCTCCATGTCAGCCCCCCTCCCTCCCTCCATCCAAATCTGCTCCCTCCCTCCATGTCAGCCCCCCTCCCTCCATCCATATCAGCTCCCTCCCTCCATGTCAGCCCCCCTCCCTCCATCCATCCATATCTGCTCCCTCCCTCCATGTCAGCCCCCCTCCCTCCATCCATCCATATTCTGCTCCCTCCCTCCATGTCAGCCCCCCTCCCTCCATCCATCCATATCTGCTCCCTCCCTCCATGTCAGCCCCCCTCCCTCCATCCATCCATATCTGCTCCCTCCATGTCAGCCCCCCCTCCCTCCATCCATCCATATCTGCTCCCTCCCTCCATGTCAGCCCCCCTCCTCCATCCATCCATATCTGCTCCCTCCCTCCATGTCAGCCCCCCTCCCTCCATGTCAGCCCCCTCCCTCCATCCATATCAGCTCCCTCCCTCCATCCATATCAGCTCCCTCCCTCCATGTCAGCCCCCCTCCCTCCATCCATCCATATCAGCTCCCTCCCTCCATGTCAGCCCCCTCCATCCCTCCATCCATATCAGCTCCCTCCCTCCATGTCAACCCCTCCTCCCTCCATCCATCCATGTCAGCCCCCCTCCCTCCATCCAGGTCAGCCCCCTCCCTCCATCCATCCATATCAGCTCCCTCCCTCCATGACAGCCCCCCACCCTCCAGCCATCCATCTCAGCTCCCTCCCTCCATGTCAGCCCCCTCCATCCCTCCATGTCAGCCCCCCTCCCTCCATCCATATCAGCTCCCTCCCTCCATGTCAGCCCCTCCTCCCTCCATCCATGTCAGCCCCCCTCCCTCCATCCATATCAGCCCCCCTCCCTCCATGTCAGCCCCCCTCCCTCCATCCCTATCAGCTCCCTCCCTCCATGGCAGCTCCCCTCCCTCCATCCATCCATATCAGCTCCCTCCCTCCATGTCAGCCCCCCTCCCTCCATGTCAGCCCCCTCCATCCCTCCATGTCAGCCCCCCTCCCTCCATCCATATCTGCTCCCTCCCTCCATGTCAGCTCCCCTCCCTTCTTCTGCAGCCGCGGCTCCCTGTCTCTTACGGAACCGCGGCTGTGCTTTTAAAATCATCTCGGAGCCCTTCCTGTCTTGACGGGCTCCGTGCAGCATTGTCCCGCCTCCAAACTTCCTTTAGAGGCGGGACAATGCTGCACGGAGCCCATCAAGACAGGAAGGGCTCCGAGATGATTTTAAAAGCACAGCCGCGGTTCCCTAAGAGGCAGGAGCCGCGGCTGCAGAAGAAGGGAGGGAGCCCATAACGCCATAAATACCGGGCGGGCAGTGTGCTCCGGAGCCGCGGCAAAGGTGAGAAAGAGCCGCATGCGGCTCCGGAGCCGCGGGTTGCCGACCCCTGCTCTAGACCATCCTTTTAGACTCCCTACACTAATCAGTAAAACCAAAGCCACTGCATCTGTGCGTTTAACCCATGTGGCGCCACAGTGTCCCACCTAAAAATGCACTGTTGTTCTCAGTGACCTAACTGTATGAATTTAGGTATGAGAGTGTGAATGGTTGGAGAAGAATTTAGGATCATGAGAGCTTTTAAGGTGTGTTTGAATAGATATATTGTAATTGTTATTTAATATGGGCAATATGGTGGATATTTAATAAGTATTATGGATATGGGATTGGATTAGAGTGATTTTAGAATAAAGCACAGAATATGAAATTGATACAGTAGTATGCACTGGTTCATTGCGGAATGAAGTGAGACCTGCATTGGAATTGGCGTTGAGTCTGAACCAGCTGGATATATAAGTCGGATGTTACCCCCTTGGAGCAAAGAGTATCTTGGCCAAGATTTTGGTGTTCACCCTGTGGGAATCTGGATTCTAGGCTCTTCATAGGAGGCATGACGGAGGATTAAAGCTTGTGGGGGTTTTCCTCCGAAATTTCTTTGGTGGTGAAACTTATTGAACAGAAACCAGAGAGGATTCACTTTGTCTGCCTCCCCCGTTTTTTATTTCTTTTCATTGCAAGTTGCGAATAGTGAGTAGTGCAATATGAATAGTGAACAGTTAATAGTACTTACATTGTAAAGTGAGAAGGATATTGATGTTGAGTGCAAGCACTATTATATTGAATATCGAAGAGTGAAGGGATGGTGAAAAGTCATCAGATGTTCCCTATAATGCTTTAATCCACCCACCTCCCAATAACAAAGCACCAGGCAGGAGGAAGAATGTGTCTTGGTAAACCCCTGAGCTACGGAAATCACTCCTCCACCTTAGACAGCTCGAAAGACATTGGCGTCGCTCAAGATCAACTGAGAGCCACGAAGCATACACTGCTCAATTAGGTAGACACTGATTAGCAGTTGCAAGGAGAATGAAGCAATATCACGCAGAGATATTACAACGCTCCCTAAATAAACCACACAAGCTGTTCAACCTCATTAAAACCCTGGCAAAAGAGCCCTCCCTTGGGAAATCGAGCCATCCGGACCCACAGGAATACGCAGACTACCTGAGAGCCAAGACAAGGCAGTCCAGCATATCCACAAAACTCCATACCCATGATGAGGCACCCCAGCTGACCCCCTCACCCACTCCAACGCAAGCCTCAAAGGATGCCCAACACAGCATCACTGCCTTTTTCAGCCCCAACCGAAAAAGGCATCCAAGACATCATCACAAACATAAACACCACCACAGCACCTAACGACCCTTGTCCAGCATTTTGGATAAAAGCCCTGCGTGTCGACCTCAGCCCATTCCTGACCAAACTTATAGGTCTGTCATTCTCGACTGGGACCTTCCCCCGAAGCCTGAAACAAACAGCCATCAGACCACTACTAAAAAACAAGTTGGACCCTGCAAAGATGTACTCTTATAGACCAATCTCAAGCATCCCGCTCCTAGCAAAAATTATTGAAAAGATTGTCCAACGCCAACTGCACCATCACATTGAGACCAACGCACCCCTCGACCCCTGCCAGCATGGATTCCGGGAGGCACACGGCGTAGAGACATTGCTGACCACCTTATTCAGTACATTAACTATAGGATTGGACAACATTAGACAAGATTTTGCCCTCATCTTCATGGACATTGCTGCTGCCTTCGACTCCATCAGCCACGAACTACTCCTATCACGCCTCGGGGAGAAGGGAGACCAAGGCACAGCACTGGACTGGTGTGCATCATACCTGACTGACAGATGGCAGCATGTCCGTTCCGGCCCCTCCACCTCCACACCTTTCCCGCAAGAGAAGTGCGTGCCACAAGGATCTTCACTCTCAGCCCTACTGTTCAACGTTTACATGCAACCCATCTGCGCCCTCATCCGATCCTTCAACATCAATTGTCTAATCTATGCTGATGATGTTTTGCTATACACGCCAATCTCGACGGAGCATCCTGACCTCTCCCTGCTGTCCACTTGCTTCAATGTGGTCACAGATTGGCTACACACGCAGAAGCTCAAAATAAATTTCAAGAAGACGGAGGTCCTCTTCATCAGCAGGAACCCTGCATTCACTCCGCCCTCCTCACTGAAGGTACATGATGCAGAGTTCCTCAGCAAGCCCATGATACGGTACCTAGGGGTCATGCTGGACCAACAAATCAACATGAAGGCCCAGATAGGCAATATGGTAAAAGCGATCTACCACAAAATTCGGATGCTTTGCCACCTGCGACAGTTTCTAGAGCCGGAAGACTTCCGGACAGTCTATCAAGCACTAGTAATGCCACACTTTGACTATGCTAATGCAATACTGCACGGCCTCCCGAAAAGCTTGCTTAACCCCCTGCAGCTCGCAATGAATGCAGCTGCCAGAATCCTGCATGGAGCTTCCAGGAGGTACCATATCACCCCAGTTTTGAAACATCTGCACTGGCTCCTGGTACACTGCAGGATCTCCTTCAAGATCTTAACGATGACATATAAAGCCATCAACAAGTGCTCTTCCACCTCCCTCACGGAGCTCATCCAGACTACCCCCCCTCAACCGGGTAAGAAGATCAGCCGCCACCAATACTCTTGATTCTCCCGAAGGCGATCACCAAATGCTCTCGGGCCACGAGAAACAGAGCCTTCGCACTCTATGCACCTTCCTGTTGGAACGCCCTGCCACCGGCCATCCGGGCCAGCAATAACCTCTCCCAGTTTAGAAAGGCACTGAAGCACCATCTGTTTCTCCAGTATTATACTGAACCAGATAATATCTCACAGCCACCCACACTCCGGACCCAAGCCAGCACCCCCAGTATAGCCACCTCACACACCTTCAGTCCTGCTTTCGAGAGCCCCACCCCCTCGAAATCGCCACCCCTGTGTATAGCTGACCCTAACCATAGATAATGATGAGCTGTCCACACACCCTGTGACAGACAGCTAGATTGTACATAGTTATGTTGTTAGACCTGTAAATAATGCTGAGTTGCCCATATAGCCTGTGACAGCCAAATTGTACATAGTTTCCCTGTTAGCCCTGTATAAAGAACCCCGTTTTATTGTAAGTCCAGTGCAGACCTGCCTGCACTGCACAAATGTGTTACCTGTAAACCACACTGATGTTAAATAGCACAGTATAAAAGAAACATTAATAAATAAATAGATATATAAATATAAATCAATGGTTGCTTGTACATTATTTTGAGCCTGTTTGTATCTCCCCTTCTTTTCCGTCTTCACTGGCTTCCCATATCCTTTCATATCCAATTCAGACTTCTCACACTTGTTCACAAGGCGCTTCATACCACTATCCCACAATATTTGGCCAACCTAATTCACTTTCATACCCCTAGGCACACACCCCGATCCTTCCATCTCAACTGCCTCGCACTGCCTCCCCCCTCACTTGCTCACCTTCAATCCACCCGCTCCTCAGCCTTTTTTTTCATAAGTCCTGCTCTCTGGAACTCCCTTCCCTCCGTTCTCCGCCTGGAGCCCCATCACCCCACCTTTAAACATGCTCTGAAGACCCACCTCTTTTCCCTTGCTTTTGACCCTCCTCCCTCCTAGCCTTAACCTCTTCCTTGTGTTGGCTGTCCTTTTCTCGCTCTCTTCTTTCTATCCTTTATTGAATTGTAATTTCCTTTTCCTTTTCCGGCCTTGTGCCATGCTGTATTGAAGACTTTATTGTAAACCGCTCTGCTTATTACTGAAGGGCGGTCAAGCAAATAAATAAACATAAACATAACAATATAACATGTAATATTGCATTGTCGATTAAGTTTCTTATCAGAAGATGTTTAACAAAAATTGATGACATTTTTATTGTTGGGTTCAGGTTGCTATTACTGTATTGTTTTATCTATGTGTGTATGTGTGGTATGAATTTAAGTATGAGAGTGTGAATGGTTGGAGAAGAATTTAGGATCATGAGAGCTTTTAAGGTGTGTTTCAATAGATATATTGTAATTATTATTTAATATGGGCAATATGGTAGATATGTGATATGTAATACAGTCAAACCTCGGTTTTCGTGTGCCCCGGTTTTCGTTCGTTTCGGTTTTCGACGTCTTTTCTGACTGAGATCTTGTCTCGGTTATCGTATATCGCCTCGGTTTTCGTCAAGAATGGTGAGCCAGTGCTGCCAGATCTGAAAACCTATACTGTACTGTACCGCAATACATACACCCTCGCGCTGGTCTGCCCGCCCAGTCCCGGCAGCACTACCCCCCTCCCCCCCCCCGGACTCACCGATCGCGTGTTGAGAAGCCAAAGTCAGCTGAGCAACATCCTCGAGCCAGAGATGCAAGGATTGCACAGAGAGGAAGGCCCCGATCTCTCCACCGCCTGCCTGTTCTCTGGAGCGCCCCCTCAGGCTCGGAGGTAGCAGGGTAGCTGTCAATGTAAGCAGGAGATGTTGCATGAATGTGGGAGGCAGTTCTTTCTCTTGCAGGGTACGCTTGCAAATTGCTGTTGAGACGGAGTCAGCGATCAGATTACAGTGCCGTACAGTACAATATCTGTGTGTTTGCTGTCCTGTGGACGATCGGGCAGGTGAGAGAAGTGACAGGAGCTGGGTGTCTGGAACGGATTAATTGAATTTACATTATTTCCTATGGGAAATATTGCTTCGGTTTTCGTACGTTTCGGTTTTAGTCAGACTTCTTAGAACGGATTAATCATTAAAACCGAGATTTGACTGTACAAGGATTTATATAAAGATATACATGCATAGTGTGTATATTCTGTAGTTTGACACCCTGTTAAGAGTCCGGGATTTTTTGGATAATAAGTAGTGAAGAAGTTAGGCCCTTTAAGACTGAGGGTTACATTGTGTATTCTTTGAGTTTTCATACATTTTGTAACCTTTTTTGGTGATTTGATTTAGTTGATTGTTTACACTATCAAAAAATAGAAAGACTAGGGGACATGCAATAAAGCTACAGTGTAACCTGTTTAATAAGAGAAAAATGTTTTTCACTCAATGTGTAATCAACCTCTGGAATTCATTACCAAAGGATGTAGTAAAAGCTGTTAGTATAGCTAGGCTTAAAAAAAGGTTTGGACAAGTTCCTGGAGAAAAGGTTCATAAACCATTATTAAAAAGGACCCAGGAAATCCAGTGCTTGCCCCAATATAAGCATTGTGGAACCTGTGTATCCTTTGGGGAAATTGCTAGGTACTTGTGACCTAGATTGGCCACTGTTGAAAACAGGATACTGGGCTTGATTGACCTTGGTCTGACCCAGTATGGCATATCTTATGTTCTTATGCCTCATAGGAAGTGTTGGGGGGGGGGGGCAGGTGTTGCCTGGGGAGTGTTGGGTGTATGGATGTATATGCTTAATAGGGAGTCTCAGGGAATACATGAATATGTGTAATGGGGAGTGTTGGATGGAGCACACGTGTGTGTGTGTCATGGGGAGTGTCAGAGGTTCATGTACATGTGTGTGTAATGTGTTGAGAGTATGTGTGCACGTGTGTCATGAGGAGTGTCAAGGGTGAGTGCATATGCATGTGATGGAGAATGTTTGGGATATGCACACATATACCTCTGTGTGCATGGGGAATGGGGAGAGTGCATGTGTGATTTATGGGAAGTGTTGGGGATACGTGCATGTTTATCATGGGTGTGTAGGGGTGTGTGGGTGTGATGGGGAGTGTAGGGGTTGTCTGTGTGTTATGGACAGTGTTTGTGTGTGCTTCGGAGCATCAGGTGGTGCATGTGTGTGTGTGTGTGTGTATGTTTTGGGAGCATCATGGGAAGTAGTGGGGGCTGCATATGTGCATCATGGGAAGTGTCAGTGGTCTATGTGTGTAAATAGGAGTCAGGGGTGCATATATGAACATATGTGCATTATAGGAAATGCTGGGGGTGTAAGCATATGTGGGTGTTTGTCATGGGAAATATTTGATGTGTGGCATGAGTAGTGTTGAGTGATGCCTGTGTTTGTGTGTCTCATAGTGTTGGGGAGTGTCAGGGGAGGGGGTGTGTGTGTGCATGTATGTCAGGGGGTGTTTCCATGACAAAGTCCACAAGATTACACTCCAGTTCCCCACTAGGCCAGCTTCATCCCTTCTTCTGCACCAACCTTTCCCCTCAATCTCTGTTACCCTTTCATCCTTTTCTAAGATCTCCAAAGAGGGAACCTCTCATCATCTTTCCTCCTCTAAACTTACTACCTGTTCTTCTGATCCTATCCTTACTCGTCTCCTTAACTCCATGTCCTCTTCTGTCATCCCTTCCATCTCACATATTCTCAACCTTCACTCTCCACTGGAGGAGTGGCCTAGTGGTTGGGGCAAGGTACCTCAGGCTGGGTGTTCAAATCCCACTAGAGGACAGCAATCTTGGGCCGGAAGGACTGGGGTTTCTAGTCCCACAGGTGCTCCTCGTGGTCTTCGGCAAGCCACTTAACCCTCCATTGCCCATGTTCCCTGTAAAATAGTTCTCTCCAAGTTATAATGCCCTGTTCAATGTAATTTCAGTTTGTTCAATGTAAACTGCCTTGATATCATGAAAGGTGGTATATAAGAAATGTTAAATAAAATAAATAAACTGTCCCTGCAGTCTTCAAGAATGCTGTGGTCACACTTCTCCTCAAGAAACTTTCGCTCGAATCTACTTGTCCTTCTAATTATTGACCCATCTCCCTTCTTCCCTTCATTTCCAAACTTCTTGAATGTGCAGTTCTCTACCACTGCCTTGAATTTCTCTCCTCTCGAGTCCTACTAGATCCATGTCTCCAGCGACTTGTTCATAGCTAAATCCAAAGACCTTTACTCAGTCCTCATTCTTCTTGACCTTTCTGCTGCTTTTGACACTGTTGACCATCACCTTCTCTTTGACACATTGTCCTCATTTGGTTTTAGAGGCTCTGTCCTGTCCTGGTTCTCTTCTTATCCCTCCCATCGCTCTTTTAGTGTTTGTTCTGGTGGTTCCTCCTCTACTGCTATCCCAGTCTCAGTTAGTGTACTCCAATGGTCTGTTCTGGGCCCTCTCATTTTCTCTCTCTATACCCAGTCCCGATGCTTTTATCTCCTCCCATGGCTTTCAGTATAATTTTTATGCTGATGATTCTCAGGTCTATCTACAGTTGATATTTCTCGGACACTCCAGGCCTACATCTCTGCCTGCCTATCTGACATCGCTGCCTGGATGTCTCAGTGCCATTTGAAATTGAACATTGCAAAACAAAACTTCTTATTTTTCACCCTAAACCTTCTTCCCTCTTCTTCCATTCTCCATCACTGTAGATAACACTCAAATTCTTCCCTTTTCCTCAATCCACAACCTTGGGGTATTTGATGCCTCCCTCTCCTTCTCCACACATTTCCAACAGATAACTAAAACCTGTCATTTCTTTCTCTATGACATTAACAAAATTCACCCCTTCCTTTCTGAACACACTATTATTTATTTATTTATTTATTTATATTTCTTATATACCGCGCTATTATAATCAGTGCGGTTTACATTTGAAACAGAACATACAAGAATGTAAGCAAGTTACATCAAGTTTTTACATTGAACAGGGAATGTAAAACATGGAGTAAAAACGAGGGAGGAACTATGTACATATTGTAAACAAATATAATGCTCTTACGGTAAATAAAAATATGACCTTTGTCTAGAGGGTTGGCTAGATGGTCGAGGAGGTCAGTGGGAGAGATAGTGGTTAGCCATTATCTACAGGAAGATGATCTGAGGGACGGGTTAGGCAGGGAGGTGAGGTGGGGGCATTGTAAATGTCGGGAATGCTGTCAGGGTAATATTGTAGGAACAGGTTGATGTTTGAGGGCTTTACGGAATAGTGCCAAATTTGGGATGGCCCGGATTTCTGCTGGGAGGGCGTTCCATGCCATAGGTGCAGCAATGGAGAAAGCTCTACTTGCTGTTGATTTCTTACATTTTACCAACACTTTGGGACTTCAAGTTTATTCAACGAAGTAGATCTCCTAGTTCTATTATCTGGTGTGCTGTTGAGGAGATCGCTGATGGGTGTATGAGTAAGATTCTTACATGACTTGAACGTCATGACAAGAACCTTGAATTGGACTCTGGCCCGTAGCGGGAGCCAGTGTAGGTTCTTTAGAACTGGCGTTATGTGGTCAGACCTTGAAAGCCCGGACAGTGCCCTTGCAGCTGAGTTCATGGCAAGGCGTAACGGGTTAAGAGTCGATTGTGGGAGTCCCAGTAGGATAATGTTGGCGAAGTCAAGGTGTGGGATGACTAAGGCTTGGAAAATTGAGCGGTAGTCAGGGAAGTCAAGCAGTGGGCGGAGATGGCGTAGTGATCGGATCTTGTGATAGATTGCTTTAGCTGTGTTTGTAACATGTGCTGACATGTCAAGTCGCTGGTCGAGGGTGATGCCCAGGTAGCAAATTGTAGCTTTGGACTTTAGTTCAATGTTATTGACTAGAAGAGAGGGAGGTGGCGTGAACTTCTGGTTCCGTGAGATGAATAGTACATCTGTTTTGCTATGGTTAATGCGGAGATTTTGAGAGAGGAGCCAATCTGCTACAGCTTCAAAACATCTTATAATTGGATTGAAATCTGGTTGATCGATTTTAAATTGAAGGTACATTAAGATGTCGTCTGCATATGCAAGGCATTGGACATTGAAGGAGCGGATTAAGGCGCAAATGGGCTGCATGTATATATTAAACATTAATGCCGAGAGGGAGGAACCCTGGGGTACACCTTGATTAGTGAGAATGGTTCGGAGGTTTTGGAACCTGCTCTGACTTGTTGTGATCTGTTACATAAATAGGATTCGCACCATGCTAGCGCTGAGCCTTGCAGACCTTTATCTTTGAGGCGATCTAGAAGTGTTTCATGGTTCACTGAATCAAATGCAGCTGCTATGTCTAAAAAAAATGAGGACGAATCCATGGTTGGTATTGTCAGTTCCTGTGATTAGGTTGTTGAAGAGGGTTGTGAGGATGGTGTCCACTCCGTGAGCTTCCCTGAAGCCATGTTGGGATGGGTCCAGTGGTGTGACTGTATCAACATGGTGTTGGATTTGCCGTTGGACTACCTTCTCCATGATTTTGGCAAGCAGTGGGATGCTCGAGACTGGCCGGAATGACTCAACTTTAGATGGATCAAGTTTACTATTCTTTAGCAGAGGGCGGATTGAAGTGTTTTTTAAGCTTTGAGGGAAGGATCCTGTTATGAATGATTGATTCAAAATTCTGCATATAAATGGACTGAGGTCATGGCGCAATTCTTTAATCCAACTAGCAGGACAGGGATCATTGGGGGCAGTGGTGAGGTTGATAGATGTGATGATATCTGCAATTTCTTTGTTGGATACCTTGGAGAATGATAGTAATGGGGTTGGTTGTGGAAGTCCGTGGGAGGTATGAAATATGGATGTATTCGTGTTGTCCTTGGTTTGTATCATCTTAGATTGAAGGTAGGTAGAATAGTCTTGCGGCTGGGGCAAGGTTGTTTGGGCTAGTGCTGGATCGCCAGTTAGTGACTTCACTATGTTAAATAGGTCATGAGGTTTGTTAAGTGATCGCTTTAGTAGTTCTGAGTAATACAACTTTCTTTTTTCCATGGTTTTTCTTCGGTGGTCTTGCAGGTGTGTGGAGTATGCACCAAGTGCCTCAGGAGTCCGATTGTGGCGCCACTGTCTTTCTAGTTTACGTAGCTGGATGAGCGATGTTCGTAGATCCAGAGAGTACCATGGTGCATGATCGCGTTTCGCTTGGTTTTTGTTGACGGATGATAGGCAGGAGGCAGCTCTGAGGGTGTCGTCCCAATTGGAAACCAATTCATCTGGATCAAGAGAATTGTTGGTGAGTAGAGGTAGGATCTTCTCGAGAGCTGTATCCTTAACAAGTGGTCGAAAGCATGTTGTCACGGTTCTAGTGGGAGCATGTGTTTTGGTGCTGGAAATGCCAAGATTGTTGGTGGGTATGTGAAATAGGAGTAAATGATGGTCGGACCAGGGTACCGGAGTTATGGAGAGTAACAAACTCTGGGAGGTGTTGATAGCGGTCTGTGGTATGAAGATCAAGTCAAGTATGCCACCTTTGTTATGAGTAGGGGAGTTGATAAGTTGCGTGTAGCCCAGTTCATTCATTGCGTCGAGGAATGCTGTCGAATGTGTATCATGTAGGGATGGCAGGTTGAAATCTCCCATCAGGACATTTAGGGTGCGTGGGTTAGCGGAGTTGCAAGCTAAGTCGATTATTGACGGGAGGTCATCTGGTGATGCAGTTGGTGCTCGGTATAAAAGATTTATTGAACTATTAAAACATGTATCCACTCTTTAGACACCTTCTGTCTCGACTACTGCAACCTCCTCCTTGCTGGTCTCCCTTTAAGTCACCTCTCTCCCCTTCCATCTGTTCAGAACTCTGCTGTGCGTCTAATCTTCTGCCAGCCCCAATATACTCATTTAACTCCTCTTCTCAAGTCACTTCATTGGCTCCCCTTCTGTTTCCATATCCAATTCAAACATTTCCTCTGAACTATAAATGCACTCACTCTACCGCCCCTCACTACCTTTCCTCTCTCCCTAAACTCTCCTTATGAACTCTGTTCTTCCACTGGCCAACCTCTCTCAATGCCCTTTTCTTCCACTGCCAATTCCAGACTTTGATCCTTTCACCTTGCTGCTCCTTATGCCTGGAACCAACTACCCCTGTCTGCATGTCAGGCTTCATCTCTCCCTCTTTTCAAATTCATGCTAAATGCTCACCCCTTTGCGGCTGCTTTTGGAGCCTAATCCCTTGTTACCCTTCCCTATTTGTACCCTTATTTTCATCTATTGGGTTGTCTTGATTAGATTGTAAGCTCTGATGAGCAGGGACTGTCTTTTATATGTATCTGTACAGCGCTGCACACACATCTTGTAGTGCTATATACATGATTCATATTAGTAGTAGTAGGGTGCGCATATGTGCCTTGGGGTGTCGGGAGGTGTGTGTCTCATAGAAAGTGGAAGGAGGCGTGTGCATGTCTCTCATGGGAAGTTTGGTGTGTGTGCATATCACTCAGTGTCGGGAGATGGGTGGGTGTGGGTGTCTCATGGCGCTAACGGAATGTGTATGTATCATGGGGCGTGTCATGGGATGCAGGAGTGTGCATAATGGGGGAGCATCGACATGCATGTGTCATTTCAGGAGGTGCAGTCCTGTGCATCTCATGAGGGTGTTGGGGCATGTGTGTACACACATGTCACTGGGTACATCAGGGCATGTTTGTGCGTGTCTTGGGGAGTGTTGGGGTATGTGCATGCGTGTGTTCATGAGGAGAGCGTTGGCATACTTGTGTCTTGGAGGCTCTGTGCATGTATCTGCATCAGGAGCTCTGTGCGTCTGCCCTTTCCCATCCTTCTGTACCTTACTCCTCATCCCTCTCACCCCCTTGCGCTATTTCCTATTCCTAACCCTCATTGCTCTCTCCTCTATTCTTTTCCCTTCACCCAGCCATGGACTTTATCTTTCTGGCCTTTCATTCCCTCCATTCCTTTAATGCTCACCCTCTCTTCTCCTTTTCTCTAACCCTGCTTCTTCCCTTATGTTCACCCCCCTAGCACAGCCCCTTTTTCTTTGCCCTACTCCTTTCCATAATACTATAACCCCCCCCCCCCCCTTGCTCATTCCTTCCCTTAGGTTTTGCCTCTTCTTTCAACCACCCTCCTTTTCTTCTGGCCAGTGGTACCTGGGGCCTCCCACTTGCCCATTCAGAGCAGACCTACTCTTCTGGCCAGCAGAACCCAAGGCCTCCCATCAGCCTTCAGGTTGCAGAACTGGCTCTTCATGCTGGTGACTGGGACTTCCATTAGCTCTTCATCTACCCAGTGTACAAACACACATGTATATAGACAGACAATTGTACTAGCTTGACCCTAGACAATAGGTGCTACTCAAGCTAAACAAACCTAAAACAATTAAGCAGAAAACATGTTGCATGCATTACCTTTTTCTGGACTCTTTATCGGTCACAAAAGTACCATGTTCTAGAGTTACAGTTCTTTCATCAGGTCAAACAGAGACTTCAGATTGCAAATTGTGAATTGTACAAGTCTCTGGCATTGGTAGTCCACTCAGTGCTGGAGCCTCTTGCATTTTCAGTTCCAGCATGCTTTTCACAAGAGACCAATGTTTAACCATTCAGCAAAACTTGGATTGTAAGCAGTTTTCAGCAGGGTAATACTTACTGTACATGTAAATAACTAGCCTTGGGTTCAGGCTGAGGAAAGTGAGCTTATAGCCATTCTATTTACACATTTGTGATCTGGTCCATGTATGCACAGGATGCAAAGGAGGTGAAATTAGACTTATCTGCTAATTGTTGTTCCTTAAGGAACTCCAGTCCAGTCCCAGATTTCTAGGGATATAGGTTCCTGCAGCAGCATGGAGACTGAACAATGACATTTGTCACCACTCACCTCTAGCTTAGAGGGGCGTGATTGTATAAGGAACTTCCCCTTTAACTGACTAATTCCCCGCAATGTTTGCTGGGAAATGTAGTTTGTGCTATATATGGGCTTCAGGTAGAAAGCTGTAGTCAGGCTCCTTGGGGTAAGGCAATGACAGAAATTTATTGAGCAAAAAAAGGGTTCATAAATACCACATTCAGGCATACTTCCCCAGGCTTCTTCAAAGTACAACAGGTTATAAGCAAAACAAAAAACCAAAAACAAAACCCAAAACCAAACTGGCAGCTTAAAGTATTCTTCAGCTCAGAAAAGCATAGTCTTTTAACAGCAAGGCTACCAGCTTCCATTAGCCTTGCTGGTTAAAGCACATAACACAAAACAAGCTTTCTTCTGTGGCAGTTTGCCTTATTTTCCAGTCTCAAACCTTTCCAGGCTGTTTTCCAATTTACAAGCAAAAGCAAAAACTCCAAACAGGAACAAACTTTCAACATGCAAGCAAAGTTCTATTCAGGTTTCTCAGGAAAATTCAAGAGTAAAAAGAAAGCTTTTTCCTCACAGTTAATTTGGCTTCGTGCCGTCTCACTTCACAGGTAGCAGGTGGTTAACAAGCACAATTCACAACTCCAGCTTGTTCTTACATCTTAGTAAAACTTCCCCTCTTTACCACGTGGGAATTTACAATCCATCTACCTGCTTCTTATGGTTACCTTTCTCTAGAGGGCTTTCTCTCAGGGCTGTCTTTCCTTCAACCCTTCTGTAGCTAAGGCTTGGCACAAAGAGCAATCCATGAGGGTGTCTTCCTTATTCAGCTCAGCATCAGGCTCTCCTATTTGCATAGACTCTGACTCTCCTTCTGGCTCAGCTGACAGCCTCTCATTAGAGCTGAGAGCATCTCCTGCTCCTCTGCATTGCCCAGCATAAGTCAGGCTTCTCCTGCTCTGCTCAGCATTAATCAGGCTTCTTAGGCTCGTACCTGTGCCTCGGCTTGTATCAGCTTCTCTCTCTCTTGCTCCTCTTCTTGCCTTTGCCTTTGCCTCTGCCCTTGCTTCTGGCGTTCCTTCCACACTCTCTCTTTCTCCTTTACTATAATCTAGCATAGGCTTCTATCTCCAGGGTTCTAGCCCCACTTCCTCTCTTCCCAGGTGACGGAGATCACTCTGCCTTCTGGCACCTGAGTAATCAGGGAGCTTACTGACGTAAGAGTCTTGGACCTTAGGTCTGTATTCACTCTCCCTTATTTCACTAAGGGAAACATGAAACCTGTTCCAGCTGGGGGTTTTCTGGTTCCTAGGTGAGGTTGTGGTTTTGTTACCCTGACCTTGCAAAAGGGGCCCTTTTACTAGGGTGAACTCTTTGCCTTTTTCCCTTTCCCCTAACTCAGGATAGGCTTCCTTACCACACATTCTTTGATGGCACCAGTATAAACACCCTAGGGATCGCCTCCTTGCTCCAGTTTACTTATTGACAAAGTAGACTCACCAGAGCAACAATTAAGTAGCTAAACTTTAACAAATCATAATAACATTATTAATTTTTTAATTATCAACTAAGACACAAAATGTGCCCATAACGTAAAACTATAATTTTCCTATTATAGCCTTGCTGCGCCCCCCCCCGTATCAACAGAATAATAGCTTATAAAGAATCTCCCCCTCACTATGGTCCATTAAGCTTACCATGACCATACTATACCTTTTTGCTTCAGGACTGTAACCTAGCCAACCACATATCAGGGAGGGATGCGGGACTGGACTGGAGTTCCTCAAGGAACAACAATTAGCAGGTAAGTCTAATTTCACCTTCCTTATCGTCTCTCCAGTCCAGTCCTGGAATCTCTGGAAATATAACAGAGCAGTAAAATCTTTAATGGGCAGGACCTGCTAGGCCAGCCTGAAGCACTGCCAATCCAAAACAGGTAGCTCTTTTTGCCTGTATATCCAATCGATAATGTTTTACAAAGGAATTTAATGATGACCAAGCAGCTGCTTTACAGAAATCCACAGGCAGTACCAAACTGTACTCAGCTCAGGACGCAGCTTGCGCCCTTGTTGAATGTGCTTTAAGCGCATCAGGCATTGTCCTACCCCTCAACAAATAGGCTGAAGCTATAGCTTCCTTGAGCCACCTGGCAATTGATGCTTTGGAAGCTGCATGACCCCTTCTTGCTCCTCCAAAAAGGACAAACAGCCTATCTATCTTACAGAACTCCTGTGTTCGTCTTAAATATGTCTTCAATGCTCTACAAACATCTAAAAGATGCAATCTTTCGAATTGAAGCTCCTTGGCAGTATTTTCAAATAATGGTAAAGAAACTTCCTGATTGACATGAAAAGCCGACACCGTGTTGGGTAGAAACAAAGGTACTGGTCTCAAAACCACCTTCTTTTCGTAAAATAAGGCTTTCTACAAGACAATGCCTGCAATTCAGAAATTCTCCACGCCGATGAAATAGCTACTAGAAAAACTACCTTGAGCGAAAGATCCTTTAATGACACTTGTGACAACGGCTCAAAGAGTTCACATACTAAAGCCTTCAACACCAAATGTAGATCCCAAGACGGAACATTTGGTCTACACGGCAGCCTCAACAATGAAACCGTTCTTTAAAAACGCTTCACATACGGATGCGCTCCTAGCACCTCACCATTTATTTTTCCTCTATAACAAGAAAGACCTGCCAGCTGCACTTTTAATGAAGCAGCTGCTAATCCTTTCTCAAACCCATCTTGCAAAAAAAGAACTTGAGAAATAGAAGCTTTTAATGCCTCCAAACCCTTATCTTCACACCATGCTTCGAAAATTCTCCAAATTCGAATATATGCCAAAGAGGTAGACCTCTTCCTTGCTTTCAACAAAGTGGAAATCACCGCCGAAGATAACCCCTGGTCCTTAACCTCACCCTTTCAAGAGCCAAGCCATAAGCGAGAATCGATCCACCTGAGGCATGCGCAATGGACCCTGACGCAACAGATCTTCTCTCATCGGTAAGAGCCATGGACGGTCTACCAATAACCTTGGAGATCCACATACCATGGTCGTCTTGGCCAATCCGGCGCTATCAATATTACTAGCCCCTTGTGCTGTTCTATTCTTTGAAGAACACGACCTATCAATACCCACGGAGGAAAGACATACAGAAGTTGTTCCTCTGGCCACTCTTGAATGACAGCATCTAGGCCCTCTGACATTCTCTCCCGCCTTCGACTGAAAAACCGACTCGAAGGTTGCCATGAGATCCATCACCAGAACTCCCCAACAATTTATCATCAGTTGGAAGAGCTGCGGATGCAGAACCCACTCTCCTGGATCCACCTTCACCCGACTCAAAAATCGGCCTCCACATTGTCCACTCCTGCTACATGAGCTGCGGACAAAGCTTTCAAATTCTTCTCAGCCCACACGAACAGCTGCTCAGCCTCTGCTTCCAGAGAGACATTGCTTGTGCCCTCCTGACGGTTGATGTAAGCGACTGCGGTTGCGTTGTCTGACAAAATACGAATAGCCTTCTCCTGAAGATAACATTGAAACGCTTGTAGAGCTAAGGTTACCGCTCTCAACTCCAACCTGTTGACTGACCAAACTTTCTCTTGATCGGTCCACTGACCTTGAACGAATCTTCCTTCAAAGTGAGCTCCCCAGCCCACAAGACTGGCATCCGTCATAAGAGGAATCCAAACAGGTGATTCTAGTTGCATTCCCACCTCTAGAATCTCCGGTTTTATCCACCAATGTAGAGCCTGACGCGTCTCCGGAAGGCAGGGTAACCTCTTTGAGAGAGGATCCCTTTGATGTGACCACCTTCTTAGTAACACTCTTTGTAACGGTCGCATATGAGCTTTCACCCATGGAACTAAGTCTAACGTTGCTGCCATGGTTCCGAGCAACTGTAAATAATGCCATGCAGTTGGATTTTCTCTGCTCAAGAAACTGCACACGAGATTCCTCAATGCTAGCGCTCGCTTTTGAGGAAGAAATACCCTTCCTAATCTTGTACTGAATCGAGCTCCCAGGTGTTCCAGATTCTATCACGGAATTAACTTGCTCTTTGCCATATTGACAACCCAGCCAAGACTCTGTAAAAATTCCACTACTCTGGCTGTTGCCAACTTGCTTTCCTTTTCGGACTTTGCCCGAATCAACCAATTGTCCTGATATGGGTGAACTAGAATTCCTTCCTTTCTCAATGCCGCCGCAACGATTACCATTACCTTGGTAAATGTTCAGAGCCATTGCTAAACCGAACGGCAACACTTGAAATTGGAAATGACCCATTGGAACTGCAAATCTCAAAAATTTCTGATGCTCCAGACAAATGGGAATGTGTAGATACGCCTCTGTCAAATCCAGAGACGTAAGAAACTCCCCTTTTCTTACTGCCACTATTACAGACCTCAGTGTTTCCATGCGAAAATGAGTCACCCGAAGGCAACGATTTACCTTTTGAAGATCCAAAATTGGCCAAAAAGACCCTTCTTTCTTTGGAGCTACAAAATAAATTGAGTATCGACCTGAACCGCGTTGGCCTGGCGGTACCGGAACAGCAGCTTTGAGATTCAAAAGTCTTTGCAAGGTTTTGCGCACTGCCATACTCTTGACGCGTGCCTTGCAAGGAGAATGAATGAACAAATCGACCACCGGACACTGAAGCTCCAGAGCATATCCTTCCTGAATTATCTCCACCACCCAGCGATCGGATGTGATCTGAACCCAGGCTGAATAAAACTCCCGTAGCCGACCTCCCACGAGTATAAATTCCACCTGGGCCCTCCTCACATCATTGTGATTTTCTAGGATTTGAAGAAGAGGAAGTTGCAAATCCCGTTTGCTCCTCGAAAACCCTGACTTCTAAAATACTGACATCCTCTCTGAAACTGTCCCAAACATGAGGAACGAAAACGACGAAAATCCCTGTACTGACCTCTAGATGCCTGAACTGGACGCCCTAGCTTCTGCCTGTCCTCTGGCAGCCTGCCACCTTTAGACTCCCTAAGTCTTTTACCAATTTATCTAAATCCTTACCAAAAAGTAGCTTCCCCCTAAAGGGAAGTTTAGTGAGCCTTCCTTTAGAAGAAGCATCTGCCGCCCAGTTACGCAACCATAAATATCTTCTCGCAGCAACCACTGAGACCATACTCTTAGACAAACCCCTAATAAGGTCATAATGAATATCAGCTAAATAAACTGCCCCAGTCTCTAACCGGGACACCTCTGTCGCAGAGACTTCCATATTATCTGTGTGTACTCGCTGAGACCAACGAAGACAAGCCCTAGCTACCCATGCTTCACAAATTAAAGCCTGAATAGATAGGGCATTGACATCAAACACCTGTTTTAACAATGTGTCCAATTTTCTATCATGACTATCCTTAAGGGCGGCACCACCTTCCACCGGAATTGTACTCTTTTTAGTAACAGCCGATACGGCTGCATCTACTTTGGGAGACTTAAACAACTCCCAATCCTGATCCAGTAAAGGATATAAACGAGCCATGACCCTGGACCCCTTCAGTCCAGCCTCAGGCATATCCCATTCCTGTTGAATCATTTCCCTTACAACTCTGTGTAACAGAAAAGCCCTTTGTGTTTTCCTAAATGCTTGTAACAAAGGATCCTCCAAGGTAGAGTTCTCATCTGGCCCAGAAACTGGCATATTAAGAGCTTTAAGTGTTTCCATAATCAATTCAGGCAACTCATCCCGCCAGAAAACACAAATTACTCTCGCCTGGTCCTCCTGATCCGTGAGTTCTCCCTCTTCTAATTCCTCATTAACTTCCAAATCTGGATCCAAAGGATAGAGTAGTTACTCACCTGTAACAGGTGTTCTCCAGGAGCAGCAGAAATCAGTTCTCACATATGGGTGACGTCGGCGCCGACAGAGCCCTCGCGGAGCAATTTTCCCCAGCTTTCAAAGAAAGCCTTTGGGAATTGCAGCGCGCATGCGCGGTCCCCTTCCCGCCCAAGGGTGCCATCTTGCTCAGTCTGATGACATAGCTAAAAGACAGCAAAAAATTAGCAAAACGAAATCAGAGGACTGCAACTCCAAGGGGAGGAGGGAGGGTTGTGAGGACTGATTCCTGCTGCTCCTGGAGAACACCTGTTACAGGTGAGTAACTACTCTTTCTCCAGGACCAAGCAGGAAGTCAGTCCTCACATATGGGACTCCCAAGCTTAAGGCTACCCGAGACCCTAAGCCCAAAAAGGAGCTCCCTCCAGCTCAGTAGCACAGAAGGAAGGAATCTTCTCTGAATACGCCTCCAACCGGTAGCCCAACATCCGGGACGGAGGGTAGGAGTTGCCTATACCTCAAAGAGATTACGGAGGACTGCCTGTCCGAAAGCACTGTCCCTGCGGGACTCCCTCTCCAGGCAGTAATGGGCTGCAAAAGTCTGGCTTGAAGACCAAGTAGCAGCCCGGCAGATGTCTGCCAATGGAATAGAGCGGAGGTAAGTCACTGACGTAGCCTTCGCCCTAACACGATGAGCCGTGACTCGACTTTCCAACGAGAGGCCGGCTGCCTCATAAGCCCAAGCGATACAGTCAGCAATCCAGATGGACAGAGTACGCTTGGAGACTGGGAGCCCCAACATATTGGGGTCATAAGACACAAAGAGCTGAACAGCCCTTCTGTGTTCCCACGTACGGTCAAGGTAGAAGGTTAACGCCCTCCTACAGTCCAGGGTATGCAGGACCATTTCAGCTCGGCTGGAGTGTGGCCTGGGAAAGTAGGTCGGAAGTACCACCTCCTGGTTGATGTGAAAAGGGGAAACCACTTTGGGAAGAAACTTAGGGTGAGTCCGTAGGACTACCCTATTCTTGTAGAACCTAGTGTAAGGAGGATCAGACACTAGGGCCTGTAGCTCACTAACGCGTCTAGCAGAAGTGAGGGCTACCAAGAATAAGGTTTTCCAAGAAAGAAAACGAAGATGACAGGTAGCCATAGGTTCAAAAGGCAGACAGGTAATCCGCTGTAAAACCACATTCAGATCCCAGTCAGGGGCTGGTGGGCGCAAAGGTGGTTTAAGGAGGAGGCCTCTGAGAAAACAAGTCAATAGAGGGTGGCTGGAAAGAGGTCTGCCATCCACCGGCATGTGATGCGCAGAAAAAGCACTGAGGTGGACCCTGACCGAGTTGGACTTAAGTCCAAGATTGGAGAGGCAAAGCAAGTACTGCAAGACCACTGAAACCGAACAGGAGAAGGGATCTTGAGACTGTTGAGTACACCAGACGGAGAACCGACGCCACTTAAGAGCGTAGGACTTCCGGGTGGAGGGTCGCCTGGAGGCCAAGACGACTTCCTCCACATCTGGAGGCAGCAGGAGGGGAGCAAGGACTAACCTTTCAGCAGCCAGGCCATCAGATGAAGGGACCGGAGGTTGGGGTGTAGGAGAGTCCCGTGATCCTGGGTCAGGAGATCGGGCTGAAACCCCAGAGGGAGAGGAGTGTCCACCGCCAGCTGCATCAGAAGCGGGAACCAAGGTTGTCTCGGCCACCGGGGAGCCACTAGGATCATCGAGGCTTTGTCTCTGAGGACTTTGAAGAGCGTTCGAGACACCAGCGGCATGGGAGGAAAGGCATACAAGAGGCCTGTGGACCATGGAATCAGAAAAGCATCCGGCGCTACTCTGAGAGGATGCGGTTGTCGAGAGCAGAATCTGGGTAGTTGCCGGTTCAGAGGACTGGCAAACAGATCCAAGGTGGGGAGTCCCCACTTGAGAAAGATCTGCTGAACCACTAATGGATCCAATCTCCACTCGTGTGGTTGGAGGATCCTGCTGAGTTTGTCTGCCAGGTAATTTTCTTGACCTGGGAGATAGACCGCTTTGAGGAGTATGCCGTGGCCGACTGCCCAAGAGCACAGCCGTCGTGCCTCCTGACAGAGAAGGAAGGAGCCTGTGCCCCCTTGTTTGTTCACGTAGAACATAGCTACTTGATTGTCCGTCTGGACCAGTACAGACCGGTGAGAAGTGAGGTGGGAGAAGGCTCTCAGAGCTAGGCGGATGGCTCTGAGCTCCAGGAAGTTTATCTGCTGCGCAGACTCCCAAGGAGTCCAGAGGCCTTGAGTACATGTCCCTTGGCAATGTGCTCCCCATCCCAGGAGAGAAGCATCGGTTGTTAGTATCTGAGAAGGAGGAGGAGATTGAAAATCCACTCCCAGCACTAGGTTTGGCAGATGAAGCCACCACCGCAGAGAAGAGACCAGCAGGTCCGAGACTTGTACTGAGTCCGTCAGGCTCCCCGTGGCCTGATGCCATTGAGTGCGAAGGCACCACTGGGCAGGTCGCATGTTCAGGCGGGCATTGGGGGTCACATGGACTGTGGAAGCCATATGGCCGAGCAGTCTCAGAAATTGCCTGGCAGAGACCAGGGAATTGCTGTGAAAGTGGCTGGCCAGATCCATGAGCCTGTTTGCCCTGTCGAGAGGCAGAAAGGCTCGTGCCTGAAGCGTGTTTAATCTTGCGCCGATGAACTCGAGATCCTGAGAGGGGAGCAAAGTGGACTTTGCGAAGTTTATGACAAAGCCCAAGTGCTGGAGCAGAGCCACAGTGCGGTGCATGGCATGAGTGGCCTCTTGGGAAGACTGTGCTCTGATGAGCCAGTCGTCCAGGTATGGAAATACAAAGAGGCCTTGAAGTCTTAGATAAGCCGCCACCACTGCTAGACATTTGGTGAACACCCGTGGTGCGGAGGATAGTACTCTGTACTGGTAATGATTGCCCCCACAACAAACCTGAGATATTGTCTGTGGCTGGGGTGGATGAGGATGTGAGTGTAGGCATCCTTTAGATCTAAGGAGCATAGCCAGTCTCCCTGCTGGAGGTAGGGCAGCAGGATTCCAAGGGTTGTTGTTGTTGTTAAGTGCCGTCGAGTCGGAGTCGACTCATGGCGACCCTCTGGATAGCTATCCTAAATTGTGTTCGGTCTTCAGTCAGGCAGCTCATTGTTGACAGACTGGTACCTGTAGCTGCTGTTATTGTAGCAATCCATCTCATTGCTGTCCTTCCTCTTTTGCGTTGACCTTCTATCTTGCCAAGCATGATGTCTTTCTCTAATGATCTCTCTCTTCGCATGATGTGTCCGAAGTATGAAAGTCGAAGTCTTGTCATCTGAGCTTCTAAAGAAAGCTTAGGTTTGATCTCTTCTAGTACCGACTGGTTTGTTCTTCGGGCAGTCCATGGTATACACAGTATTCGCCGCCAGCACCATAATTCAAAGGCATCAATTTTCTTCCTGTCTGTCTTTTTCACTGTCCAGCTTTCACATCCATATGATGTTATTGAAAATACCATGGCTTGAACAAGTTGAATCTTTGTATGGAGAGAGACATCTCTGCTCTTGAGAATCTTATCTAGGTCTTTCATAGCCATTCTGCCAAGAGCAATGCGTCGTCTGATTTCTTGACTGCTTGTTGCTTCTTTATTGATAGTTGATCCAAGTAGGTTAAAGTTGTTCACGATTTCAATTTCTTCTCCTTCAACGATGAACCTGTTGATTATGCCAGTTGTCATGATCTTTGTCTTCTTTACATTAAGGTGCAGGCCCATTTTGAGACTATGTTCTTTGATTGTGAGAAGCAAATGTTTCAGATCATCTTCACTTTCAGCCAGTAATGTGGTATCATCAGCATAGCGAAGGTTGTTGATGAGTCTTCCACCAATCTTCACACCTCTGTTGTCTTCATACAGTCCTGCTTCTCTGATGATTTGTTCTGCATATAAATTAAACAGGTAGGGGGAAAGTATGCAGCCTTGTCTTACAACTTTGCTTATTTTAAACCATTCTGTTTCTCCTTGTTCCGTTCGAACTGTTGCTTCTTGATCAATGTACAGATTACGCAAGAGAACGATCAGGTGTTCTGGTATACCCATGCTTCTTAATGTGGCCCAGAGTTTCTCATGGTTTACACAGTCAAAAGCCTTGCTATAGTCGATAAAGCACAAATAGATATCCTTTTGGTATTCTTTAGTCTTTTCAAGGATCCATCTCACATCCGCAATGATGTCTCTCGTTCCTCGCCCTTTCCTGAACCCTGCTTGCACTTCAGGTAGTTCTTGTTCTAGGTATGGCTGTAGTCTCTTTTGAATAATCTTCAGTAGAATCTTGCTGGCATGTGGGATCAGAGCGATTGTGCGATAATTTCCACAGTCAGTTGGATCACCTTTCTTTAGTATTGGTATAAACACAGATCTTTTCCAGTCAGTTGGCCATGATGTTGTCTTCCATATTTCTTGGCAGAGCCTTGTAAGTACGGTAACAGCTGCATCAGATTGCTGCAATACTTCTATGGGAATGCTATCAATGCCTGGTGCTTTGTTCTTTGATAAGGCTTTCAATGCTGCTTCAACTTCTTCTTTCATCACCAATGGTTCCTGATCATAAGGTATAGGTTGAAACGGCTGTAGGTCCACTTGATCTTTATCATATAAAAACTCTGTATATTCCTTCCACCTTTTCTTGATCTTCTCAGCATCATTCAACATAGAACCTTGAGCATCTTGTAACATTCCAATTCGAGGCTGGAACTTTTTCTTTAACTCTCGCAGCTTTAGGAAAGCCGATCTTGTTCTTCCTCTAATAGTTTCTGCTTCTATTTCCTTGCAAGTGTCATTGTAGTACTTTTCCTTGTCCTGTCTTGCTGCACGTTGGAAATCTCTGTTGAGTTCTGCGATTGTCTTTCTTTCTCCTTTGGCTTTAGCTTCTCTGCGTTTCTGGGCAATTTTCAGAGTTTCTTCCGTCATCCATTTTGGCCGTTTTTGCTTTTTCACCTTTTGTAGAGACTTCTCGCTTTCTTCCAAGGGTAAGCATCTTGAACTTTTCCTTTGCGAGGAACTTGTTGAGGTTCCGCAAGTCCAGGATGGGTCTGAGGCCTCCTGTACGTTTTGGTATCAGAAAGTACCTGGAGTAAAAGCCTTGACCTCTCAGGTGGTGGGGCACCGGTTCCACAGCCTGTTCCTGAAGAAGACTTGCTAACTCCTGAAGGAGTAAGTCCCTGTGCAGAGGGAGTCTGAGAGGCTCCCCTGGAAAGTAGGAGGGAGGTACCTGGTGGAAGTGCAGAAGATAGCCCTCTTGGACTATGTGAAGCACCCAGGTATCTGTAGTGATGTTGGACCACCTGTGGGCAAAGTGGACCAGCCGGCCTCCTGTGCTGAGAGAAACCAGCTGAGGGGGAGAGGCTATGCTGATGAAGTCAAAAACCCCCACCCTGCTGAGCAGGGGCCGGTGGTGCAGGCTTGGGGGTTTGCTGCCTACGGGACCCATTACCCCGTCCCTTGGCCTGCTGACCCTGTTGGGGAGCTGCTGAGGCCTGATAATGAGGGTAGTGTTTATAGGCAGCCGCCTTCCTCGGGTAAAGCGTAGTTACTCACCTGTAACAGGTGTTCTCCAGGAGCAGCAGGAATCAGTCCTCACATATGGGTGACGTCGGCGCCGATGGAGCCCTCGCGGAGCAATTTCCCCCAGCTTTCAAAGAAAGCTTTTGGGAATTGCAGCGCAAATGCGCGGTCGCCTTCCCGCCCAAGGGTGCCATCTTAGCCAGTCTGATGACATAGCTAAAAGACAGCATAAAAATTTGCAAAAAAACTTAAGCAGATGATTGCAACTCCACGGGGAGGAGGGAGGGTTGTGAGGACTGATTCCTGCTGCTCCTGGAGAACACCTGTTACAGGTGAGTAACTACGCTTTCTCCAGGACCAAGCAGGAAGTCACTCCTCACATATGGGACTCCCAAGCTTAAGGCTACCGGAGACCCTAAGCAGAAAAATGAGCTCCCTCTAGCTCAGCGGCAAAGAAGGAAGGAATCTTCACTGAATTATCACCCACCGGTAGCCCACATCCGGGACGGAGGGTAGGAGTTGCTCAAACCTCGAAGAGATTTCGGAGGACTGCCTGTCCGAAAGCACTGTCCCTACGGGACTCCCTCTCGAGACAGTAATGGACCGCAAAAGTCTGGTTCGAAGACCAAGTAGCGGCCCGGCAGATGTCTGCCAGCGGAACAGAGCGGAGGTAAGCCACTGACGTAGCCTTCGCCCGAACACAATGAGCCGTGACTCGACTTTCTAACGAGAGTCCGGCTGCCCCATAAGCCCAAGCGATACAGTCAGCAACCCAGATGGACAGAGTACGCTTGGAGACCGGGAGCCCCAATTTATTGGGGTCAAAAGACACAAAAGGCTGAGCAGCTTTACGGTGCTCCCACGTACGGTCAAGGTAGAAGTTCAATGCCCTTCTACAGTCCAGGGTATGCAGGACTCGTTCAGCTCGGCTGGAGTGAGGCCTGGGAAAGAAGGTTGGAAGTACCACCTCCTGATTGATGTGAAAAGGGGAGACCACTTTTGGAAGAAATTTTGGGTGAGTCCGTAGGACTACCCTATTTTTGTAGAACCGAGTGAAGGGAGGATCAGACACGAGGGCCTGCAATTCACTTACGCGTCTAGCGGAAGTGAGGGCTATCAGGAATAAGGTTTTCCACGAAAGAAAACGCAGAGAACAGGTAGCCATCGGTTCAAAAGGCGGACAGGTGATCCGCTGTAAAACCACATTCAGATCCCAGTCAGGTGCTGGCGGGCGCAGAGGTGGTTTAAGTAGAAGGAGACCTCGGAGAAACCGTGCTACGAGAGGGTCGCTGGAAAGAGGTCTGCCGTCCACCGGCACATGGTGTGCTGAAAGAGCACTGAGGTGGACTTTGACAGAGTTGGACTTAAGTCCCAGATTAGAGAGGTAGAGCAGGTACTGCAAGATCACCGACACCGAGCAGGAGAAGGGTTCCTGAGACTGCTGTACACACCAAACGGAAAAGCGACGCCATTTAAGGGCGTAGCATTTGCGGGTAGAAGGTCGCCGAGAAGCTAGGACGACCTCTTCCACCTCTGCCGGCAGGAGAAGGGGAGCAAGGACTACCCTTTCAGCCGCCAGGCCATTAGGTTGAGAGATCTGAGGTTGGGGTGTAGCAGAGACCCCTGATCCTGTGTTAGGAGATCCGGTTGAAACCCCAGAGGGAACGGATCCTCTGCCGCTAATTGTAACAGGAGTGGGAACCACGGTTGTCTGGGCCAGCGAGGAGCCACCAGGATCATGGACGCTTTGTCCCGGAGAACCTTGAACAGAGTTCGGGAGACTAGCGGGATGGGAGGAAAAGCATAGAGAAGGCTTTCCGACCATGAGAGCAGAAAAGCATCTGCCGCTACCCGAAGGGGATGTGGCTGACGAGAGCAGAAGCGAGGAAGTTGCCGGTTGAGAGGACTGGCAAAGAGATCCATCGTGGGGAGGCCCCACTTCAGAAAGAGTTTCTGAACTACCAAGGGATCCAGACGCCACTCGTGCGGCTGGAGTATCCTGCTGAGTTTGTCCGCCAGGCAATTTTCTTGGCCTGGGAGATAAACTGCCTTGAGAAGAATGCCGTGACTGACGGCCCAAGAGCAGAGCTTCTGAGCTTCTCGGCAGAGAAGGAAGGAGCCCGTGCCCCCCTGCTTGTTCATGTAGAACATGGCAACTTGATTGTCCGTCTGGACAAGGACGGACTGGTGAGAAGTCAGGTGGGAGAAAGCCTTGAGCGCCAGACGAATCGCTCTGAGCTCCAGGAAGTTGATCTGTTGAGCAGACTCCCACGCGGTCCAGAGACCTTGAGTACATGCCCCCTGGCAATGTGCTCCCCAACCCAGGAGGGAAGCATCGGTCGTCAGCACTTGAGCCGGCTGAGGCGACTGAAACGGCATTCCGAGCACCAGGTTCGGCCGATGAAGCCACCACTGTAGGGAAGAGGCCAGCGGTCTGGAGAGGCGCACTAAGTCGGCTAGTCCGCCGGTGGCTTGTTGCCACTGCTTGCGAAGGCACCATTGAGCCGGCCGCATATTCAGGCGAGCATTGGGGGTCACGTGGACGGTGGAAGCCATATGGCCGAGTAGTCTCAGGAAGCGCCTGGCGGAGACCAGGGACTGGCTGCGAAAACGGCCAGCTAGGTCCATGAGCCGTTGAGCCCTGTCGAGAGGCAGGAAAGCTCGAGCCTGAGGAGTGTGCAGTCTTGCGCCGATGAACTCGAGATCCTGTGAGGGGAGCAAAGTGGACTTTGCGAAGTTTATGACAAAGCCCAAGTACTGCAGAAGAGTCACTGTGCGGTGTGTGGCATTGGCGACTGCCGGAGAGGACGACGCTCTGATGAGCCAGTCGTCGAGGTACGGAAAGACATAGAGGCCGTGAAGCCTGAGATAGGCCGCCACCACCGCGAGACATTTTGTGAAGACTCGCGGTGCGGAGGATAGGCCAAAGGGCAGTACTCTGTACTGGTAGTGATTTCCTGCCACCACAAACCTTAGGTATTGGCGGTGGCTTGGGTGGATGAGGATGTGCGTGTAGGCGTCCTTTAGATCCAAGGAGCATAGCCAATCTCCCTGCTGGAGGTAGGGCAGAAGGATTCCAAGGGTAAGCATCTTGAACTTTTCCCGCACAAGGAACTTGTTGAGGTTGCGCAAGTCCAGGATGGGTCTGAGGCCTCCTGTCCTTTTTGGTATTAGGAAATACCTGGAATAAAAGCCTTGACCTCTCAGGTGGTGGGGCACCGGTTCCACAGCCTGTTCCTGAAGAAGACTTGCTAACTCCTGAAGGAGTAAGTCCCTGTGCAGAGGGAGTCGAGGAGGTTCTCCCGGAAAATAAGAGGGAGGGACCTGATGGAAGTGGAGAAGATATCCTTCTCGCACGACTTGAAGCACCCAGGCATCTGAAGTGATGTTGGACCACCTGTGGGCGAAGTGAACCAGCCGGCCTCCGGTGCTGGGAGGAACCAGCTGAGGGGGAGAGGCTATGCTGAGGAAGTCAAAAACCCCCACCCTGATGAGCAGGGGCTGGTGGTGCAGGCTTGGGGGCTTGCTGCCTACGGGACCCGTTACCCCGTCCCTTGGCCTGCTGACCCTGTTGGGGAGCTGGAGGGGCCTGATATTGGGGCTAGTGTTTATAGGCAGCCGCCTTTCTCGGGTAAAAGGACTTCTTTCCCGAGCCCTTCTTTTTCTGGGAAGGGGCGGAGGTCTTCCTAGAAAGCCTGGTCCTGGTGAGAGTCTCCGTCTCGATTTGTGCAGCCTTTTCAGCCATGGGCTTGCCAAAGAGGTTCTCACCTCTGCAGGGGACATCGACCAACTTGTCCTGCACCCAAGGTTCGAGGTCAGACGACTGAAGCCAAGCCTGTCGGCGGGCACCGATGCCAGCTGCGGCCACACGAGCCGATGCTTCAAAGCCATCATAGGCTGCTCGGGACATGAATTTGGAGAATTCCCGAATACCAGTTGTCAAGGCTAGAAACCTCCGCAAAGGTTCCTCGGACAGTCCAGCGGAGAATCCGGCTAGCTCTTTAGCCAGGTCTCGGAGATACATGCCCATGTATAGCTGGTAGGTCTGGACACGACAAGCCAGCATAGAGCCCTGGAAACACTTCTTACCAAGGCCATCCAGGTTACGGGCCTCCCTGCCAGGAGGCACTGAGGAGTGCATTTTTTGGCTCTTAAGCCTATGCATGGCCGATTCCACTACCATGGAATGGTGTGGCAGCTGTGCTTTTTGGAAGCCAGGACTCTTGCGGACTCGATAGATGGAATCGACCCGCTTGCTCAATACCGGCGACGAGGCCGGACTCTCCCACATGCGGAAGAGTAGTCGTTCCAGCATGGGAGGCACCGGTACAGTAAAGTGCTCCCGGGTGGGAGAGTCGTACTGAAGGGCGTCGAGCTCTTCGGCTCCTCCTCGGGATCCGCAGGGAAGGCCAAAGCCTCGGCCATATCCCTGACGAAGTCCGAGAACCGGGCATCCTCTGGAGGGGACTGTTTCCGAGGTTCGGACTCAGGTGAGTCCGAGGGGACACACCGAGTCCGAAAGGAATCAGGTGACTCCTCCTCTTCAGACTCCCAGACCGACTCCGAGGAGGAATCAGTGGGGTCGGCTCGGGCAGGCGGAGGCGTCGGCCGCCCCGACGCCGAGGGAGTCGGCGGCGACGACCTCGGTCCCGAACGGGAGGCCGAGGGTGACCTCGACCGAGGATCGACTCGAGTTCGCATGGACTCGAGGATCGGCTCGGTCTCCGGGGTCGACTTAGACGTCGACGTCCCGGCGGTCGGGGCAGCGGCGCCAGCGAGGCTAGCGATCAGTGCCCGCTGCTGGTCCATGAAGGCAGATAGTCTGCTCTCCAAGGCCGTCAACCTGAGTCCGACCTCAGGTGACCCAGCAGCCCCCGACTCGGGCCCCGACAGCGTCGGGCCCGACGTCGGACCTCTCGGAGGCGAGTCCAGAAGGACCACAGGACTTACCCGAGCAGGCAACTCCGACTCCAGGCGAGGTCGCTTCGGGAGGTGCTCCTTCTCCAAAGACCCGGGACGGCTGTCGGGGCTATGCGACCTGGCCCTCGCGGAGCCAGGAGCGTCCACTGACGCCGCCCTCGCGGGTTTTGTCTTCCGTCGATGGTCTCCGGAGGGAGAACCCCTGTCGGAGGAGCTTCGGCGATGGTCAGAGCTGGAGCCTCTGGATGCCGAGGCCTCCGACGAGGTCCGGGTACGGCTGGGGTCAGCGAAGATTCTATCCCGCTGATGCCGCTGACTCAACGCTTTGGAGGACATTTTGCCACAGGCTCCACAGATCATTTCTTCATGATTCGGGCCCAGGCAGCGGAGGCAATTATCGTGTGTGTCAGTGAGTGACATATTTCTGTCACACTGACCACACCGCTTGAAACCACTGGCAGCCATCGGGGGAAAAAGGGCCCCTGCAAGGTCAAAGGACCAGGCTGCCAGCGAAAAAACCGAAAACGAAACTGACCAAAAATCAGAAAAACCGAAAAATAAGAGAAGGACTCGCAACGGCGTCACGAGTCCGGGCAGGAAAACGACCGGCGTCGAACCGAATTGAAAAAAGAGAAAGACTCACGAAAATCAACTTTTTTAGCGGGGACACGACGGGTACGTCTGTAGGGCTCCGCGGAAAAAAGAAGACTGGCTAAGATGGCACCCTTGGGCGGGAAGGCGACCGCGCATGCGCGCTGCAATTCCCAAAGACTTTCTTTGAAAGCTGGGGAAAATTGCTCCGCGAGGGCTCCGTCGGCGCCGATGTCACCCATATATGAGGACTGACTTCCTGCTTGGTCCTGGAGAAAAGGGCTTTTTCCCCGAGCCCTTCTTCTTCTGAGAAGGGGCAGAGGTCTTCCTTGAGAGCCGAGTCCTGGTGAGAGTCTCGGTCTCGATCTGTGCAGCCTTCTCATCCATGGGTTTGCCAAAGAGGTTTTCACCCCTGCAGGGGACATCGACCAACTTGTCCTGCACCCATGGCTCGAGGTTGGATGACTGAAGCCAAGCCTGTCGGCGGGCACCGATGCCGGCTGCGGCTACTCGAGCCGATGCTTCAAAGCAATCGTAGGCTGCTCGAGAGATAAATTTTGAACACTCTCGAATACCAGTTGACAAGGCTTGGAACCTCTGCAAGGGTTCTTCGGAGAGACCAGCAGAGAACCCGGCTATTTCTTTAGCCAGGTCTCGGAGATACATGCCCATATAGAGCTGGTATGTCTGGACTCGACAAGCAAGCATAGAGCCCTGGAAACACTTCCTACCGAGGGCATCCAGGCTTCGAGCCTCCCGACCGGGAGGCACCGAGGAGTGCATCTTCTGACTCTTAAGTCTATGCATGGCCGATTCCACCACCATGGAATGGTGCGGTAGTTGTGCCTTTTGGAACCCGGGGCTGTTGCGGACTCGATAAATGGAATTGACCCGCTTGCTTAACACCGGCGACAACGCCGGGTTCTCCCACATGCGGAAGAGAAGTCGTTCCAGCATCGGAGGAACCGGAATAGTAAAGGCCTCCTTTGGGGGAGAGTCATACTGGAGGGCATCGAGCTTTTCGGCTCGAGGCTCCTCCTCGGGATCCGCGGGGAAGGCCAAGGCCTTGGCCATATCCCGCACGAAGTCCGAGAACCGGGTATCCTCCGGGGGGGAACCGTCTCCGAGATTCGGACTCGGGGGAGTCCGATGGGACACACCGAGTCCGATAAGAACCAGGTGACTCTTCATCCTCGGATTCCCAGGCCGACTCCTCGGAGGAGGAGTCGAGCGGCTCCGGTCGGGCATCGATGCCGTCCGCTCCGACGCCGAGGGAGTCGGCGTCGACGACCTCGGTCCCGAACGGGAGGCCGAGGGAGACCGTGACCGAGGATCGGCTCGGTCTCCGGGGTCGACTTGGATGTCGACGTCCCGGTGGTCAGGGCAGAAGCAGCGGCGAGGCCAGCGATCAATGCCCGCTGCTGGTCCATGAAGGCAGTCAGACTGCTCTCCAAGGCCGTCAACCTGAGTCCGAGCTCAGGAGACCCAGCAGCCCCCGACTCGGGCCCCGACGGCGTCGGGCCCAACGTCGGGTCCCTCGGAGGCGAGTCAACGAGGACTACAGCACTTACGTGAGCAGGCGAGTCCATCTCGAGTCGAGGATGTTTGGAAGGCCTCTCCATCTCCGAGGACCCGGGACGGCTATCGGGGCTATGCGACCTGGCCCTCGAGGAACCAGGAGCGTCCACCGACGCCTCCCTCGCGGGTTTCTTCTTCCGATGATGTTCCCGGGTAGGAGACCCCCGCTCAGAGGAACTACGACGATGCTCAGGACCAGAGTCCTGAGACGTCGAAGCCTCTGATGAGGTCCGGGCCCGGCCGGAGTCAGAGAAGATACGTTCCCGCTGATGCTGCCGACTCCTCAACGCTTTTGAGGACATCTTGCCACACGGACCACAGATCATCGGGTCATGATCGGGTCCGAGGCAGCGGAGGCAGCAGTCATGTGTGTCGGTAAGAGACATGAGCTTCTTACAGCGATCACACTTCTTAAACCCGCTGGCAGCCATCGGGGGAAAAAGGGCCCCTGCAAGGTCAAAAGACAGGGCTGCCAGTGAAAAAGAAAAAAGGCGCGAAATCTGTCACGAAGGACAAAAAACCGAAAAATAAAGAACGGACTCGCAACCGGCGTCGCGGGTCCGGGCGGGAAAAGAACCGGCGTCGAACCGAGAAAAAAGACAAATAAAATCAACTTTTCTAGCGGTGAATTACAAACAACGTCTGTAGGGCTCCGCGAAAAAAGAAGACTGAGCAAGATGGCACCCTTGGGCGGGAAGGGGACCGCGCATGCGCGCTGCAATTCCCAAAGGCTTTCTTTGAAAGCTGGGGAAAATTGCTCCGCGAGGGCTCTGTCGGCGCCGACGTCACCCATATGTGAGGACTGACTTCCTGCTTGGTCCTGGAGAACCGAGTGGATCTCTCCAGAGGCTATCGAATACTCCTGTGGATCCTTCCCTGTTTTAACCTTAACAGGGATAGCATCCTCAGGAACTTCTAGAGGAATACCTGGCCGCTTTTTACCAAGATCTTCTCCTGCAGAGGGTAGGACCTTTGCCAAATGTTTGCTGAAGCAGAGAAACAAAATCTTGCGAAAACAACGCCGCCAAACCAGATGAAAATATTGAAGGTACCTGCGGGTACATCAGAAACAGAAGAAGGACCTGCAATTGGTTCTGGCAAGAGCTGCGGTGGCGAATTAACATCCAATAAAGATAAGGAAGCAAGATTAGAACCCTCTACACTGGTTTCTAAAACCTGCTCCATATCTGGAGTTTCCTGAACACAGGCTCTACAAAACCCCGAATCAGATAAAGCTCCTCTCCTAGAGCCACATACCAAACATTGCAGCTTAGAAGGCATTATTTCGCTATAGATTTCAAAGAAACACTCCTAAGCTTAATTTGTAATAATAAAATGTTTTTATTTAATTTTTTGTTACATGAGATACTCAGCAAACAGTTCAAATAAGATTAAAATGAAAATAAAACCATTACCTTTAAAAGAAACATCGAAAAAATGAAGTTTTTGCCTTGCAAAGAAAACTCACTGTTTGCCGTTTTCTCGTGCATGCGATGAACAGCGCGGCCTGCACAGCAGTCAACTGAACTTTGAATTGTTGCACAGCAGAGAATTACCATCTCAATGATACAGCCAGGAGAAAACCGCCCAAATCACATCGGGGAAACCGGTTCACCCCACGCTAAAACGTTCCAGCGTCGGGGGAGAAACCGGAAGTGCCGGACAGCAATGAAATTAAAAAGAAAGTAATCTCAGCTCCGGCGGCACGATCGCATGTGCGGCTCTCCGAAAACAGCCCAGACATGATTGCATGTGCGGCTCTCCGAGAACAGTTCTCAATTGTTAACGACTCTGCCGCTTCACCATTCGCTCCTCACCTAACGCAGGTAGGTTCGGGAGACAAAAATTTGTTAAATGAATTGAGCCGTCTGAAATAAAAGCAAATAAACAAACATGGCTATTGGCAGGCAGAGAAGAAAATAACAGGGGGGGGGGGGGCGGCACACCTTCAGACTCCTAAGTCACTGCTACTCAATTAAAACAAATGAATAGATTTAATTAAAAAAATATAAATTCAAGAAAAAGTGCTCGTCTCTCCAGTGAGCCCAGAATCTCTAGGCTCAACAACCTTCAGCTGCTTGGAGACTGAACAAACTGGAGCATGGAGGCAGTGCCTAGGGTGTTTATACTGGTGACATCAAAAAATGTCATTGTTCAGTCTCCAAGCTGATGGAGGAACCTATATCCCCAGAGATTCTGAGACTGGACTGGAGAGACAATAAGGAACATGTGCTTTTCCTCTGCAGTGCACGCAGGGCTGCCACGGATATACAGCTGAACTATCTTTCTCTTGAACGCTGCAGCTACAGTACAGCAGGAGTTACTGGCCATTGTTCCTGCCCCAAAGACCGGTTTGTCTAAGGGGGTGGAAGGAGGTAAACAGAAGCAATATCATTGTATCTCCTTATTTTTGAAAGATTCTTACTAGCCTAACTCTAAACAGCACATTAAGAAACACATGACCGGATGTCAGCGTAGAGTCCTGCTGCATTCAGGAGACCAACAACTACATTGAGAAGCAGCATATTTTTATTGTACAACACATTCCTTAGAAGCAGTACAGATGAAATTCAACAAGCAATTTGCAATACAAGCAACAAGAAAAGAAAAACAGCACAATACATCTAGCATGGGGTGGGGTTCTGCTTCGTATGTCCTCAGACGGAGCAGAAAGAATGACAAACGCTACTTATGCTAGCTGGGGTTTGCACAAATTAAATTTCTGAAAGCTTTTCAAGAGTGCTGATCAGAGTGGAGTCTGGAAAGAAAGTAACAGTTCTCCATGGACAGCAGGAAAAAAACAAACAAACCAAGGGAGTCCATGCGTAGAGTGGCTGTCAACAGCAACTTTATTGTGAAACCAACATGTTTCAGCCAACAGCCTTCTTCAGGGGGTGCAAACCTGTGTGCTAAAGCCACCATTAGGCAGGCTTCATGTTTGACAGTAATACACTCTCACACGGATTTGCAGAATTTTGGCATCCAGCTCGTAGTGTTTTTAAAGATTGGCAATTTCAAAGTTACACTACTAGCTTCTAGAGCCTGCCTGACGGTGGCTTTAGCACATAGGTTTGCACTCCCTGAAGAAGGTCGTTGGCCGAAACGCACTGGGGTTTCACAATAAATTGCTGTTGACAGCCACTCTACGCACAGGCTCCCTTGGTTTGTCTAGCGTTCTGCAGGTGTGGTCTGCTCTTTGTTGGATAGTAGGATAAATCAGCCACACAGATGGGTGCCGTCAGGGATGACGACACCTATACATGTGGCCAAATCCTGCTTGTCCATGGAGAAACAGGTGGCAGCCCAAATGTGGTATGACTATTGCAGATTCTCCTTAGCAGAAGAGAAGCAACAAAGATATGTTTCACTTTGCAGAAGGTAAAGCTTTTACAAATAAAATAAACTCTGTTTAGCACAGTATGGTGAAACAGACTACTATGAAGAGACAGGCCACTTACATGAATAAGCTGTAGATGCTGGCTTGTGGGCACTGAAGAACAAATGGAATTATTCTGTAGTACAGGCTATTGTTCTCTTTACTCATGCTAAAGACTCACGCTACCTTTGGCTGACTAGAAAAAGCACTTGCAGATAGCATGGAATGCACATCGTGAGAAATGCTGCTAAAAAATATTTGTATCTGATGGAAATACTGTAGCCATTAAGTGAACCAGTAAACTCTTCTATACAATGCACATTTCCATCAAAGACAAGGGACTCCTATACCACTTAGCATGCGGCTTGAAGTCTTCCAAAATGTGTGTGCACCTTCCCATCTTCCCCCATAATCCGATTACTCAGGGAGGGGGGAGGGAATCGGACTTTGGAGGTCTTTACAGTATAAAGGAGCTTTTAGTTGCCAATTTACTCATTTTTCTTGAAAATTGTATAGGTTTCCAGAATATTAGTATGCACTTCATACTAAATTGTGATGTGAGGAAAATACTTCCTACACCTGAAACACTCCATACAACAGTGGCAGTCATTTTAGAGGAACTTGAAGACTTTCAGTTCAGAATATCCACAACTGCCATCTTCCTTGTGGCTGGACCTCTGATGCCTGCAGTTTGCTTTCACTCCATGGATCAAAATGTTTAAAGCTGGGACTGGGGCTGGTTGCTCTGCTACATAACCGAAAATTAGGCAATACTTAATTTCACCTAAATTTAAAATGCTAAATATCTTCAAAGAGGAGACAGGAGAGAGAGAGAAGAGGTAGGCTTAGGTATCAAAAGAACACTGAATTTGGAGACTAACTCAGCACTGTAAAATGATCTGAATTTTGTAGTGTATTTGGTTTGTTAAGTGCAACTCGGTAACATTTTAGCAGAGGAACATTGTTTGCATAAAGACAGCCATGCATATTGTTCATAATTTATTATACATTCAGTTCTAAAACAATTTATTAACTTTCTTTAAACATCTTTTTTTTTTTTTAATATGCTCTAGCCAACACTAAGTTGAGAGCAAAGTGCTTCACTTCAAGGCCAATAACAGAAAGGAAGGATTGCTTTGAAATGACTGAAGAAAGGAGCAATTGCAAGTGAGAGCAGCGTGCAAGGCTGGGAACGGCGATCAGTCCCGAGGCGCCTTGAAATTATCTTTCTCTCTGCGGATGGCGCCCATAGTGGCAATGGCATCACATTCCCCAGCGTGCTGCTGGACAGACTTCTCCCTGTCAGCACAGACAAAAGGAAAAGAGCAGCTGTTTTATCTCAGTCTGTACCGTAGCACCATATCAACTTGCCAAAGAAATCCATCGCAAACTATTCTTTGTATTGAACTGTTCTGCATTTCTGTGGCAGCTTAGTTCAGGGCACTAGTTTGCAATAACACCAAAGAAAGGGAGAATGAGGAATAATTCAATGAAGGCTACTGTGTAAAGATAAAATGTTGATACTTATACTGAAGGTAGTCAATGAGGAAGTATTTTGAATATCTTGGAGTTTATTCTAGAGGTGAGAGGTCAGACGAGAGAAGGTAGAAAGGTGAGACAGTGATTGAGGGACTGGTCAAGAGAGGTGAGGTGAAGCAAAGTTGTGCAAACATTTAAATGCAGGCTTAAGGATCTTATGCTGGCAGTAACATTTGACTCATTGATGGTTTAGGGAAGCAAAAGGTGGAGAGGCAGGGGATAAAAGGCCAGTGAGCTGCTCTAAGGTTTAGAGAATTTGAAGGGAGCAAAGGGAAGATTTGGGTGAAGCAATAAAGATGGCCTTTTTGAATCTCAGACAACTGAGAAAGCAGAGCTTTGAGAAAAGGATGTGCTGATTAACAAGAGAATTATTTCTATCAAGCAAAGGGGATGAGGCTACAGAAGCAATTCTGGAATGTCAGATTGTATAACTTGTTTGGAATTTGAGATTAATGATTACAAAAATAGTCAACCAATAACAGAAAAGTTGAACTTTGCAATGATGCCGCAAACTTCAAGATTTTACAGCGAGCTGGCAGCAGGTTTGACCTCTGAACTGTACCAATTCCTCAAACACATACCTCACTCTCATGAAAGGATTAAATGTAAATTCTTCTGCAATAGTGGATGGTATGGTCGGCTCGCCTTTGTCATATTGCTCCTGTAAAGAAAGATAATGGCATCAGAGTCTGGCCTCACATTTGTACCAACAAAGGAGGAAAACAAGGTACAGACAGACGACTTAATGCAGCCACTGAATCGAGGTTCTGGGATCATTACTTTGCCCAAGGACACTCTTATTTGCTGGTAGCATGTTCCCCACTTAGATAAATAGATAAAATTTGTCCATCTGTAAAAAATTAAGATAGGTACTTTTGATCCATAAAATCCATCAGAATACCCCTGAACTCAATTTCTAGTGAATTTCATCAACGGAAAGTATGATTAAATTAGACTTACCTGCTAATTGTAGTTCCTTGGACCGCATGGCCCCTAACAAACTCCAGTCTAGTCCCGGAATCTCTGGGGTTGTCAACCTCATCCAGCAGCTTTGGAGACTGAGAAACTTCAGTGCTGTGATGTCACCGGTATATAAAGGCTGGCACCGCCTCCTCACACCAGTTTGTTGTTGTTGTTGTTGTTGTTGTTAAGTGCCGTCGAGTCGGAGTCGACTCATGGCGACCCTCTGGATAGCTATCCTAAATTGTGTTCAGTCTTCAGTCAGGCGGCTCATTGTTGACAGACTGGTACCCGAAGCTGCTTTTATTGTATCGATCCATCTCATTGCTGACCTTCCTCTTTTGCGTTGACCTTCTATCTTGCCAAGCATGATGTCTTTCTCTAATGATCTCTCTCTCCGCATGATGTGTCCAAAGTATGAAAGTCGAAGTCTTGTCATCTGAGCTTCTAAAGAAAGCTTAGGTTTCATCTCCTCTAGTACAGACTGGTTTGTTCTTCGGGCAGTCCATGGTATACACAGTATTCGCCGCCAGCACCATAATTCAAAGGCATCAATTTTCTTCCTGTCTATCTTTTTCACTGTCCAGCTTTCACATCCATATGATGTTATTGAAAATACCATGGCTTGAACAAGTCGAATCTTTGTATGGAGAGAGACATCTCTGCTCTTGAGAATCTTATCTAGGTCTTTCATAGCCATTCTGCCAAGAGCAATGCGTCGTCTGATTTCTTGACTGCTTGTTGCTTCTTTATTGATAGTTGATCCAAGTAGGTTAAAGTTATTCACGATTTCAATTTCTTCTCCTTCGACGATGAACCTGTTGATTATGACAGTTGTCATGATCTTTGTCTTCTTTACATTAAGGTGCAGGCCCATTTTGAGACTATGTTCTTTGATTGTGAGAAGCAAATGTTTCAGATCATCTTCACTTTCCGCCAGTAATGTGGTATCAGCATAGCGAAGGTTGTTGATGAGTCTTCTATCAATCTTCACACATCTGTTGTCTTCATACAATCCTGCTTCTCTGATGATTTGTTCTGCATATAAATTAAACAGGTAGGGGGAAAGTATGCAGCCTTGTCTTACACCTTTGCTTATTTTAAACCATTCTGTATCTCCTTGTTCTGTTCGAACTGCTGCTTCTTGATCAATGTACAGATTGTGCAAGAGAACGATCAGGTGTTCTGGTATACCCATGCTTCTTAATGTGGCCCAGAGTTTCTCATGGTTTACACAGTCAAAACCTTTGCTATAGTCAATAAAGCACAAATAGATATCCTTTTGGTATTCTTTAGTCTTTACAAGGATCTATCTCACATCCGCAATGATGTCTCTCGTTCCTCGCCCTTTTCTGAACCCTGCTTGCACTTCAGGTAGTTCTTGTTCCAGGTATGATTGTAGTCTCTTTTGAATAATCTTCAGTAGAATCTTGCTGGCATGTGGGATCAGAGCGATTGTGCGATAATTTCCACAGTCAGTTGGATCACCTTTCTTTAGTATTGGTATAAACACAGATCTTTTCCAGTCAGTTGGCTATGATGCTGTCTTCCATATTTCTTGGCAGAGCCTTGTAAGTACGGTAACAGCTGCATCAGATTGCTGTAATACTTCCATGGGAATGCAATCAATGCCTGGTGCTTTGTTCTTTGATAAGGCTTTCAATGCTGCTTCAACTTCTTCTTTCATCACCAATGGTTCCAGATTATAAGGTACAGGTTGAAACGGCTGTTGGTCCACTTGATCTTTATCATATAAAAACTCTGTATATTCCTTCCATCTTTTCTTGATCTTCTCAGCATCATTCAACATAGAGCCTTGAGCATCTTGTAACATTCCAATTCGAGGCTGGAACTTTTTCTTTAACTCCCGTAGCTTTAGGAAAGCTGATCTTGTTCTTCCTCTAATAGTTTCTGCTTCTATATCCTTGCATGCGTCATTGTAGTACTTTTCCTTGTCCTGTCTTGCTGCACGTTGGAAATCTCTGTTGAGTTCTCTGATTGTCTTTCTTTCTCCTCTGGCTTTAGCTTCTCTGCATTTCTGGGCAATTTTCAGAGTTTCTTCCGTCATCCATTTTGGCCGTTTTTTCTTTTTTACCTTTTGTAGAGACTTCTCGCTTTCTTCCAACACAACCTTCTTGATGTCATTCCATAACTCTTCTGGAGCTCTGTCATTTGTATCTAAAGCAGCAAATTGATTTTGCAGGCAGTCTTTAAATTCCAGTGGTATATTCTCAAGGTCATATTTTGCTGCATTCATGAGTGGTTTGCTCTTTTTCACTTTAGCTTGAGTTTGCATACTAGTAGTTGATGATCTGTACCACAGTCAGCTCCAGATTTTGTCTTTGTTGATGTTATAGAGCTTTTCTATCGTTGACTTCCACAGATGTAGTCAATTTGATTTTTATACAATCCATTGGGTAAAGTCCATGTGTACAGTCGCCGCTTGTGTTGCTGGAAGAAGGTGTTCGAGATGAATAGATCGTTGGTCTTGCAGAATTCTATCAGTCTTTCTCCAGCTTCATTTCTGTTGCCAAGTCCATTTTTTCCAACTACTTTGTCTTCTTCTTTGTTGCCAACCTTTGCGTTCCAATCACCCATGACTATCAGGATATCCTGTTTGCATGTTCTGTCAATTTCAGCTTGTACTTGTTCATAGAACTCTTCAATTTCATTCTCTTCTGCAGCTGTTTACCTACTGACAAAGCAGACTCACCGGAGCAACAAGTAATGAATTGCAGTATCTAAACCACTGCCTAATGGAACCGTAAAGGCCTGCCAACCCAACTATTCACAAGATCTTTGCGCATCGTACGCCGTGAGATCCCCTATCCAGCACCCTACCACACTGACTTCCACGCTCTGCTATGTGATAATCAGCTTTAGCATGCACTCTGACCCCCAAGAGAACTAACAGTGTTGCTTACCAGTAATACAGTTCCTGCTTCAGGCCACAGTACACCGAGATAGGGCGGGACACGGGACTAGACTGGAGTTCCTCCAGGAACTACAATTAGCAGGTAAGTCTAATTTAATCTTCCTGATCGTCCCTCCAGTCTAGTCCCGGAATCTCTGGGGATGTACCAGAGCAGTAATTACATTAACGGGAGGGTCCTGCTAGACCGGCCTGAAGCACAGCCGATCCAAAACAGGAGTCTTTGTCCGCCTGCACATCCAGACGGTAATGCTTCACAAAAGGTATGTAGCGACGACCACGTAGCCGCTTTACAGATGTCCACCGCCGGCACCAAGCCACACTCCGCCCAAGACGCCGCTTGCGCTCTAATGGAATGAGCCCGTAGCCCTTCCGGTACCATGCGACCACGCAGAGTATAAGCCGATGCGATAGCCTCCTTTATCCAACGAGCAATTGAACCTTTCGAGGCTGCCTCCCCTTTTCTGGGCCCCGCAAACAGCACGAAAAGCCTGTCTGACTTACGAAAGGACGCTGTTCTAGCAACATACTTCAACGCCTGGCGAATATCCAAACTATGAAGCCGATCCGCCACCGGACCTTTACCTTCAAAGCAAAACACAAGCAACGATACCACCTGGTTCAAATGAAAAACCGAGACCACCTTAGGCAAGAACGACGGAACTGGTCTCAACACCACTTTAGAATCGTAGAAAGAAAGAAAGGGCTTCCTACACGACAGCGCTTGTAACTCCGAAACTCATCTAGCAGAGGCAATGGCCACTAAAAACACCACCTTCAGCATAAGGTCCTTCAACGAAGCCTCCACTAAGGGCTCAAAGGGCGCTCTCCCTAAGGCCTCCGAGACCAATGGTAGATCCCACGCCGGAACTATACGCGTACGCGGCGGTCTGAGAAGAGTTACTGCTTTCAAAAAATGCTTAATATCCGCATGACTACCGAGCGAGCTGCCTTGCACCTTCCCCCTATAGCAGGATAAAGCCGCCAATTGCACCTTTAGGGAAGCTGCTGCTAGGCCCTTCTGAAAACCTTCCTGCAAAAAGGACAGAATCTGCGGAACAGACGCCTTTAAAGGAACACAGTCCCTCTCTGCACACCAAGCCTCAAAGACGAGCCACACTCTGACGTACACCAAGGAAGTAGACTTCTGTCTCACCTTCAGCAAGGTAGTTATCACTGCCGCCGAATAACCTCTCGCTTTCAACCTTGCCCGCTCAAGAGCCAGGCCGTAAGCGAGAATCGATCCACCTGGGGCATGCAGAGAGGTCCCTGGGTGAGAAGATCCCTGCGAAAAGGAAGCTTCCAGGGCTGCCCCACCAAGAGTCTGACTAAGTCCGCGTACCAAGGTCTTCTTGGCCAATCTGGAGTAATTAGAACCACTCGCCCCTTGTGTCGCTCTATGCGCTGTAACACCCGCCCGATCAACACCCATGGTGGAAAAACATACAGCAGCTGCCCTTCTGGACACTTCTGAATGAGAGCGTCTAGGCCTTCCGCCATCCTCTCCTTCCTTCTGCTGAAGAACCGATCGACCTTTGCAGACTGAAACGTCGCCACAAGATCCATTACTGACGCCCCCCAGCGCTATACCAACATCGCAAACACTTTGGGGTGCAGAATCCACTTCCCCGGGTCCACCCTTACTCGACTCAGAAAGTCGGCCTCCACATTGTGCACTCCCGCGACATGCGCCGCCGCCAAGGCCACAAGATTCCTCTCGGCCCATTCGAACAAACCGTCCGCTTTGGCCTCCAGCGCCACGCTGCTGGTGCCTCCTTGTCGATTTATGTACGCCACCACCGTCGCGTTGTCCAAGAACACCCGAATGGCCTTTTCCTGCAGAAAGGGGCACAACTCCTGGAGAGCGAGCGTCACGGCCCTCAACTCCAGTCTGTTGATCGACCATGACTTTTTCATGTCGGACCACTGGCCTTGCACCAGGTGCCCTTGACAATGGGCTCCCCAGCCGAACAGACTGGCATCCGTCGTCAGCGACACCCAATCTGGAGCATCCAACGACATCCCCTTCTCTAGACATCCTGGTCTCAACCACCAACGTAGAGCCAGATGCGTCTGCGGGGGACAAGCCAACCTCTGGGACAGGGAGTCTCTTTGGTGCGACCATCTTCTCAACATAGCCTGCTGTAACGGTCTCATGTGGGCCCGCGCCCACGGCACCAACTCTAGTGTCGCCGCCATAGTCCCTAACACCTGCAGATACTCCCAGGCAGTGGGACAGCTTAGGTTGAGAAAGAGACTCACCAAGCGCCTGAGAGCTAGCACCCGCTGCTGGGGCAGAAACACTCGACCCACGCTTGTATCGAAACGTGCTCCGAGGTACTCCAGGTTTTGAGACTGATCCAACTTGCTCTTTGCTGTGTTGACCACCCAACCGAGACTTTGCAAGAGAGCTATTACCCTGGCCGTAGCCGAAACACTTTCCTCCCTGGACTTTGCTCTGATTAACCAATCGTCCAGAAATGGGTGCACCAAAACTCCTTCCTTCCGCAAGGCCGCCGCTACTACCACCATCACCTTGGTGAACGTTCGCGGCGCCGTCGCCAGGCCAAACGGAAGCGCTTGAAACTGAAAATGTCCCATCGGTACCGCAAACCTGAGGAATTTCTGATGCTCCCAGCGTATCGGAATGTGTAGATACGCTCCCGATAAGTCCAGGGATGTCAAACTCTCCCCTTCTCACCGCTACAATGATCAACCTGAGAGTCTCCATCCGAAAATGAGATACGCGCAGACAGCGATTCACCCTTTTTAAATCTAGAATGGGACGCCAAGTCCCTTCTTTCTTCGGTACCACGAAGTAAATGGAGTATCGACTGCAACCTAATTGGGACAATGGCCTTGAGCTGTAGAAGCCTTTGCACCGTTTCCTGCACTACCTTGCGCTTTGCTCGAGCGTTGCACGGTGACCGAAAGAATCGGATACCGGCGCTGCAGCTCGAGCGCATAACCTTCTCGAACCACCTCCAACACCCACTGATCGGACGTGAGTTGGCCCAGGCAGGGTAAAAATCCCGCAGTCGACCCCCTACGGGAACTAACCCCCCCTGGACCCCCCTGACTTCACTGTGACTTTTTGAAGGTGGAGGACGAGGCCACAGCCGCAAAACCCCTGTTTGCTCCCCGAAACCCCTGGGACCTACTAGGGAAGCGACCTCTCTGGGCATAGCCCCCTCTCTGGGGATTGAACCGGCGAAAATCCCACTGCTGCCCCCGAGGCCCGGGAACAGAGCGGCTCTGCTTTTGTTTATCCTCTGGCAACCTACTGCCTTTCGACTCTCCTAAATCTTTAACCAACTTTTCCAAATCTTCTCCAAAGAGCAGCTTCCCATGGAAAGGAAACTTACTCAACCTCGCCTTGGAAGAACCATCCGCTGCCCAATTTCGCAGCCAAGACATCTTCTCCCTGCGAATACAGAAGCCATACTCTTCGCTAAACCCCGGATCAGGTCATAGTGAATGTCGGCGAGATACCCCACCCCGGACGCCAACCTTGACGCTTCTTCGGACACTTCCCCCCCGAGTTGTCACCCTGCACTCGCTGTGCCCACCGCAAGCAGGCCCTCGCTACCCAGGCTCCACAAATAGACGCCTGCAAGGACAATGCATTAGCCTCAAAAATCTGCTTCAGCAACGTTTCCAATTTGCGGTCTTGCGCATCTTTAAGTGCCACTGCACCTTCCACCAGGATGGTAGTTTTCTTGGTCACTGCTGATATGGCCGCATCCACCTTGGGAGCCTTAAACAACTCCTTGTCCTGATCCAACAGGGGATACAACCGTGCCATAACTCTAGATCCCTTAAGAGTGGCCTCCGGCGTATCCATTCCTTTTGAATCTTCTCCTTAAACACCCTATGCACTGGGAAAGCCCTCTGATTCTTCCGAAACGCCTGTAGCAGCGGATCCTTCAGGGTAGAGTCTGCTACCGGTCCCATGTCCGGCATATTGAGAGACTCTGCAATGAGCGCCGGTAGCTCTTCTCTACGAAACACCCTAACTACTCGCGCTTGATCTTCCTGTTCCCTAATCTCACCTTCCTCTAGATCCTCCTCGGACCGTACATCCTCTGACACGACGGAGTGTGCCAGGTGAGCTCCACTTGGCCTGGCCCTCTTGGCACTGATGCCAGATGCTGCTGCTGACAACTGCGAATTCGGCCGTTTCAGCCCCAGCTCAACTCCTGAGGTACTCGCTGAAGGCGCTCCCTGAGAGCCTGCCAAAGTCTTTTGGAGCAATGCTATGAAATCTGAGGAGAAAATCGCCCCTAGATTGCCCGCTATAGGCTGCTGAGAGACCGGAGGCGGTGGTGCTGCAGATGCACTGAATCCATGCTCAGGAGCCGGTAGGGATGGGAGACAGGGGTCAATCAGATCCTCCAAACCCTCATGTCCCCTAGCCTCTCAATCAGGAACTACGTCCCTGGTCTCCAACTTGGGAGCGCAGCCCCTACATACACCATCCTGTGAAACTGAAGTCCGCTTAGCCCCCCACAAAAGGCAGAGCTGTTTGGAAGGCATGCTGCCCTGGCCCACGCAAGCAGCAGAACCCCCCCCAAAAAAAAAAATTAATTTTTTTTTTTTACTCCAGCGTCTTCAGAGTCACTCTCCCACCTGAGCCCTGAAGAAAGCAACAAAAAATGAAGCTCTTAGGCTGTGTTAGGAAGCACCAAAGCCGGCGATCTTCCCGCCCTCAGCCCACGCGGTTTGGCCTGCTCTCGTCAATTAGCCGTTTCCCACCAAAAAAGGCCTCCGGCCCTGCAGAACTGCTGACAGATTGCCTACAATTGCCCCTTTCACTCTGCTTCCTCCTACACAGCAGATTTTAACACTATCTTTACCTTTCGGTGCCTCGCACAGCGAGAAATCAGCTGGGATTGCATCCGAGGGCTGTCAGCGCCGGCAGGCAATTACATCTGCACTCACTGCGCCCCGAAGCAAGCCGGTTCCTGTCCCTTCAAGCTGGGACGGTAACCAGCTGACGATCCACTCTCCGAAGTCAATGAAACGCACACTCTGTCTCCTGACTGTCCCCCGGCTGAAATAAAGGGTGGGTAATGGAGCAGAGGACCTCAGGGCAAAAGGAAAGCAGTTTATCCCCCAAACTATAGGCAGAGAAAGACAAAGCTTTCCGATGCGGTTCTCTCCCTTATTTTCTTTTTTTTTTTTTTTTCTTAGATCCTCTTCTACCTCTACTTAATTGTTCCTCTAGTGAGCCCTGAAGTCCCTGGGCTCACCACCTCTCTAGCTGCTTTGGAGACTGATAAAACTGGTGTGAGGAGGCGGTGCCAGCCCTTATATGCCGGTGACATCACAGCACTGAAGTTTCTCAGTCTCCAAAGCTGCTGGATGAGGTTGACAACCCCAGAGATTCCGGGACTAGACTGGAGGGACAATCAGGAATTGTTCATTAAAGGTTGCTGGAAGGATAGAAAATAATACAACTTCTAGTCACATATTCCATTAGCCTTCTAGATAGGGAACCAAAATACATCAAGTGTGTTACATCACTGTGGCCATTTTAAATGTCTTCCATGCAGGTAAAGCACAGTTACTTACCTGTAACAGGTGATCTCTGGGAACAGCAGGAATAAGTCTTCACATATGGGTACGTCGGTACCGACGGAGTCCGCGCGGGAACGCTTCCCAGCGTCCAATCAGAAAGCTTTTGGAAGCATCCCAACACGCCTGCGTGCTGCCTTCCCAACTGCCTCTCCTCAGTTAAGTTTTAAAGCTGAGACAAAGAGAGAGAGAGAGAGAGCAAGGAGGGAAAGATAGAGATAGAGAAATGCAACACCTGGGGAGGTGGGTGGGTTGTGAAGACTTATTCCTGCTGTTCCCAGAGATCAACTGTTACAGGTAAGTAACTGTGCTATCTCCAGGAACAAGCAGGAAAGAGTCTTCACATATGGGGACTCCCAAGCTCAGATGCCCGGAGGGAGTCTTAGCATGCTGCAAGTCTAGAACGAGCCATGCTATTCCTCAGGACCTCAGGCATCCTGGGGATGGAGGGTAGGAGTTGAATATAGAAAAGGAGCTGTGGAACAGCTGGCTAGAACAGGGCTTCAAAAGGGGAAGACCCTGTATCGAGGGCATTTAGTAATGAAAATTGTAATCTGGGCCTCCCTTGTTGGCATTGCACAAGTGCACTGAGCTACATCTGGATCTGATAGGAGAGCCAGTGAATGTGCTCAAGGGGTACCTCACTGAGAAGTAGAGGTAATAAGTAGAAGACAAACAAGTGGAAGTCAGAACCCTTCAGGGTGAGAAATAGCCCCAGGGGAAAACTGGGGTAGCATAAGAGGTAGAGCTTCAGCGGAGACGCAGAAGGTACTATTAAAGAAAGCTTAAGCTTATTTATTTATTTATTTACAATTCTTATATACCGCACTATTTATGATCAGCGCGGTTTACAAAGAACAACAACATCCGACAATATACAAATGTCTGGTCATTACATTGAACAGGGAATGAAACTTGGAGAGAGAGGGTAACTATATACATAGGAAGTTAAATGGGGGAGGAACCTGTTTGGTGTTTTACATATTTGAGGGCGAGCTATTCGAGTGTGTCTGGGGTTCAGAGCCGTCAGTAAGATATTTGACAAAAAGGAAGTGTTTCAGGGCTTTCCTGAACAGGCTCAGGTTAGGGATTGCTCTGATGTGTGGTGGTAGGGTGTTCCATAGCGCTGGGGCGCAGAGACTGAAGGCTCGGTTGGATGTTGTTTTGGTGCAGTTTGTCGTTTCTTTTGGTATTGATAACATATTGGTCTTGGCGGTTCTTCTTTGTCTGGTGGTGGCAAATGGTTGTATGAAATCAGATAGAGAGGAGGAGGAGAGCCTCTTGATGGCCTTGAACATCAACAACAAGGTCTTAAAACTGATCCGGGCTTGAATGGGGAGCCAGTGCAGCTGTTTCAGGAGGGGTGTGATATGTTCTCTTCTGGAGGCTCCGAACAGTATCCGCGCTGCACTGTTCATAGCCAGTTGCAGGGGGTTTAAGGTTGATCGGGGGAGTCCTTGTAGGATGGCGTTAGAGTAATCAAAATGAGGTATGATGAGGGCTTGGTAAATGGTGCGGAAATCATCTGGTTCTAGTAGCGGACGTAAGTGCCTGAGGGATCTGATTTTGAAGTATATCGCTCTAACAGTGTTAGCAATGTGTTGCTTCATATCGAGATGTTGGTCCAGTGTCACCCCAAGGTAACATATAGCTGGTTTCACTTGTAGCTCGGCATTATTTACCTTCAAAACGCTGGGTGGTGTGAAATTAGGGTTTCTCTAGATGAAAAGCACCTCTGTTTTCTTGTGTTGAATTCATAAGTTCTGTGATAGTAGCCATTCGGATATGGTGTTGAAGCATGTAGTCAGAGAGGTAAGGTCTGGGCTATCAAGTGATATTGGCATGTATAACAGCACGTCATCAGCATATAGCATACAACTCACATTGAACGACCTGATGATATTGCAGATTGGTTGGAGGTATATGTTAAACATCAAGGATGATAGGGAGGATCCTTGAGGCACTCCTTGATTTTGTGGAAATGGTTTGGATGTAGCACCGTCTGCTCAAACATGTTGCCATCTTCCAGACAAGTAAGATCTGCACCACTCTAATGCTGTTCCGCTGACGCCTTTTTCTCTTAGCCGGTATAAGAGGATCTCGTGGCAAACAGAGTCGAAGGCCGCCGCTATATCTAAGAAGATGAGTACAAAGCCATGTCGTATGTTGTCCACGCCTGAAATTACCATGTTGAAGAGAACAACTGAAGCTCCGCAATGTCTTTCCTAAATGGGGTCAATTAGGAAAGAAAAAAGGTACATGGAGAGCTTCAAGAGTACCTAACCTGAAAAGGTTATGGTAAGGAAAAAACTTGTTAATTACCACAGGAAGTGGTTATAGCTGTAGCCCCCTAAGTATGCTGGAACAGCATTGATAGGGGTAGTGCCCATCTGTCAGGCTCATATAGGAATGTAGGGATACCTGAACCTGACAGACAGATAAGTAGATGGATACAGATCTATCTAAAAATATATCTCATTATATCTATAAATATATATATACACATATATATCTAGATATATACACCTATAGGGTATATAGGCATATAACTATAAGAGATATGGGCAGAAGACACACCGATATATATACTTATTTATATCTATGTCGAGAGAGAGAGAGAGAGAGAGAGAGAAGTTACTCACCTGTAACAGGTGTTCTCCAGGAGCAGCAGAAATCAGTCCTCACTTATGGGTGACGTCGCCGACGGAGCCCTCGCGGAGCAATTTCCCCAGCTTTCGCAGAAAGCCTTTGGGAATTGCAGCGCGCATGCGCAGTCCCCTTCCCGCCCAGGGATGCCATCTTGCTCAGTCTGATGACATAGCGGAAAGACAGCAAAAGTTAGCAAAAATATGCAATAAGAATGACTGCAACTCCAAGGGGAGGAGGGAGGGTAGTGAGGACTGATTCCTGCTGCTCCTGGAGAACACCTGTTACAGGTGCGTAACTACTCTTTCTCCAGGACCAAGCAGGAAGTCAGTCCTCACTTATGGGACTCCCAAGCTTAAGGCTACCGGAGACCTCAAGCCTAAAGAGCTCCCTCAAGCTCAACAGTACAGAGGGAAGGAATCTTCTCTGAATACGAATCCGGCCGGTAGCCCAACACTAGGGCCGGAGGGAGGAGTTGCCTAAACCTCAAAGAGGTTGTGGAGAACTGCCTGACCGAAAGCGCTGTCCCTGCGGGACTCCCTTTCAAGGCAGTAATGAGCCGCAAAGGTCTGGCCTGAAGACCAAGTAGCGGCCCGGCAAATGTCTGCCAATGGAACAGAGCGGAGATGAGCCACAGACGCGGCCTTCGCCCTGACCCGATGAACCGTGACACGACTTTCCAAGGAGAGGCCGGCTGCCCCGTAAGTCCAGGCGATACAGTCAGCTACCCAGGAGGACAGAGTACGCTTAGAGACAGGTACCCCCAACCGATTGGGGTCAAAAGATACGAAGAGCTGGACGGCCTTTCTATGCTCTCGCGTACGGTCAAGGTAGAAGAATAAGGCTCTTCTACAGTCCAGGGTGTGCAGCACAGTTTCTGCTCGGCTGGCGTGCGGCCTGGGAAAGAAGGTCGGAAGAACCACCTCCTGGTTGATGTGAAAGGGGGAGACCACCTTTGGAAGAAACTTGGGGTGGGTCTGCAGTACCACCCTATTCTTGTAGAACCTAGTGTACGGAGGCTCCGACACTAGGACCTGTAGCTCACTCACGCGCCTCGCGGAAGTGAGGGCCATCAAGAAGAGAGTTTTCCAGGAGAGAAAACGGAGAGGGCAGGTAGCCATGGGCTCGAAAGGCGGACAGGTAAGCCTTTGCAGAACCACGTTGAGGTCCCAGTCAGGGGTTGGGGGGCGCAACGGAGGTTTAAGCAGAAGGAGGCCTCTGAGGAAACGCGCCACAAAGGGATGCGAGGAGAGAGGCCGGCCTTCGACCGGTGAATGATGTGCAGAGAGAGCACTGAGGTGGACTCTGTCAGAGTTGGGTTTGAGACCGAGATCGGAGAGGTGAAGCAAATATTGCAGCACCACCGATACTAAACAGGCGAAGGGGTCCTCAGATCGCTGAGAACACCAGACCGAGAAGCGACGCCATTTGAGGGCGTACGACTTCCGGGTGGAGGGACGCCGAGAAGCTAGGACGACGGCTTCCACCCCCGGGGCTAGCCGTAGCGGAGCTAGGACTACCCTTTCAACAGCCAGGCCGTCAGGTGTAGGGCCCGGAGGTTGGGGTGCAGAAGAGTGCCCCGATCCTGGGTCAGGAGGTCGGGCTGGAACCCCAGAGGAAGAGGGGTGTCCACCGCCAGCTGCAGTAGTAGAGGGAACCACGGCTGTCTCAGCCACCGAGGCGCCACCAGGATCACGGAGGCCCTGTCCTGGACAACTTTGAACAATGTCCGGGCCACCAGTGGCGTAGGAGGGAATGCATACAACAGACCCGTGGACCATGGGATGAGGAAAGCATCCGGCGCCTCCCGAGAAGGATGGGGGTGCCGGGAGCAGAATCTGAGGAGCTGCCTGTTCAGGGGACTGGCAAAAAGATCCACAGTGGGAGAGCCCCACCGGCGGAAGATCTGCTGGACCACCTCGGGGTTCAATTTCCACTCGTGCGGCAGCAGCATCCGACTCAGCTTGTCCGCCAGGCAGTTGTCCTGCCCTGGCAGGTAAACTGCTTTGAGGAGGATGTCGTGATCGACAGCCCAAGAGCACAGCCTCCGGGCTTCCCGACATAGAAGGAGGGAGCCCGTGCCCCCCTGTTTGTTCACGTAGAACATTGCAACCTGATTGTCCATCTGTACCAGTACGGACTGGCCGAACGTCAGGTGAGAGAAGGCCCGCAGAGCTAGGCGGATCGCCCGGAGCTCCAGGAAGTTTATCTGCTGGGCGGCCTCCCAAGGCGTCCAAAGGCCCTGAGTGCATGTCCCTCGACAGTGCGCCCCCCATCCCAGGAGGGAGGCATCTGTCGTGAGCACCCGGGACGGTGGGGGAGACTGAAAAGGCATGCCGAGCACTAGGTTGGGCAGGTGAAGCCACCAGTGCAGGGAGGAGACCAGACGGTCGGAAATCTGTATCAGGTTCGACAGCCTCCCTGTGGCCTGACGCCACTGAGTGCGAAGGCTCCACTGAGCAGGCCACATATGTAGACGGGCGTTCGGAGTGACATGGACCGTGGAGGCCATGTGTCCGAGTAGCTGCAGGAACTGTCTGGCCGAGGCCGGCGACCTGCCGCTGAACCTGCCGGCTAGAGCCGTGAGCCTGTTGGCCCTTTCCAGAGGTAAGAAGGCACGAGCCTGCCGAGTGTCCAGCCGTGCCCCTATGAACTCGAGGTCCTGGGAGGGGAGCAAAGCGGACTTCTCGAAGTTTATGACGAAGCCCAAGTGCTGAAGCAGGGCCACCGTACGCTGGGTGGCTTGGGCGACCCCTGGAGCAGACGATGCCTGGATGAGCCAATCGTCCAGGTATGGGAAGACGAAGAGGCCCTGAAGCCTTAGGAAGGCGGCTACCACCGCCAGGCACTTCGTGAACACCCTGGGCGCGGAGGACAGGCCAAAGGGCAGTACCCGGTACTGATAATGATTCCCCGCCACCACAAATCTTAGGTATTGTCGGTGGTCCGGATGAATAGGGATGTGGGTATAAGCATCCTTTAGATCCAAGGAGCATAGCCAATCTCCCCGCTGAAGGTAGGGCAGCAGGGTTCCAAGGGTAAGCATCTTGAACTTTTCCCGCTGCAGGAACTTGTTGAGGTTGCGTAGGTCTAGAATGGGCCTGAGGCCTCCTGTTCTCTTTGGAACCAGGAAGTACCTCGAGTAAAACCCGTGGCCCCACAAGTGTTGGGGCACGGGCTCCACCGCCCGTTCCTGAAGCAGACTTTGCAGCTCCTGAAGGAGTAAGTCTCTGTGCAGAGGGGGTCTCGGAGGCTCCCCTGGGAAGTAGGGGGGAGGCACCTGGTGAAAATGCAGGAGGTAGCCCTCTCAAACTACCTGCAATACCCAGGCTTCGGATGTTATGGCTGACCACCTGTGAGCAAAGTGGGTCAGCCGACCCCCCGTACCGGACGAAGGCCCCTGAGGAGGAGGGGCTATGCTGGCATAGTCAAAAACCCCCGCCCTGCGGGGCCGGGGCCTGCGTGGCGGGTTTGGGGGCTTTCTGCTTCCGGGATCCGTTACCCTGTCCCCTAGGCCGCTGCCCCTGAAGGGGGGTTGCGGCCGGGTATTGTGGTTGGTGATGCGTATAAGCAAACACCTTCCTCGGGTAAAAAGGCTTTTTCCCCGAGCCCTTCTTCTTCTGTGAAGGGGCAGAGGACTTTTTAGAAAGGCGAGTCCTGGTGAGAGTCTCCGACTCGAGCTCTGCCACCTTTTCGGCCATGGGTTTGCCGAAGAGGTTTTCTCCCCTGCAGGGGACATCGACCAACTTGTCCTGCACCCAAGGCTCGAGGTCGGAGGACTGAAGCCAAGCCTGGCGGCGAGCCCCGATGCCGGCTCCGGCTACTCGAGCCGAGGCCTCGAAGCTATCATAGGCCGCTCGAGAAATGAACTTCGAACACTCTCGAATCCCGGAGGACAAGGCTTGGAACCGCTGCAAGGGTTCCTCGGAGAGACCGGCAGAGAAACCCTGAAGTTCTTTCGCCAGGTCTCGGAGGTACATACCCATGTACAGCTGATATGTCTGGACCTGACAAGCAAGCATAGAGCCCTGGAAGCACTTCCTACCGAGGGCATCCAGGCTCCGGGCCTCCTTCCCCGGGGGCATCGAGGAGTGCATCTTTTGACTCTTAAGTCGATGCATGGCCGACTCCACCACCATGGAGTGGTGTGGAAGTTGCGCCTTCTGGAACCCGGGGCTCTTGCGGACTCGATACATGGAATCGATCCGCTTGCTCAACACTGGCGTCAAGGCTGGGCTCTCCCACATGCGGAAGAGAAGCTGCTCCAGCATCGGGGGAACCGGTACAGTGAAGGCCTCCCTTGGGGGGAAGTCGTATTGGAGCGCCTCGAGCTCTTCGGCTCGGGGCTCCTCCTCCGGATCCGCAGGGAAGGCCAGAGCCTTGGCCATATCCCTCACGAAATCGGAGAACCGGGTATCCTCCGGGGGGGACCGCCTCCGAGGCTCCGACTCGGGCGAGTCGGAGGGGACGCACCGAGTCTGAAAAGATCCGGGTGACTCGTCCTCCTCCGTGTTCCAGCCCGACTCCTCCGAGGAGGAATCGAGCGGCTCCGTGCGGGCGGGGCCCGGGGACCTCCGCCCCGACGCCGAGGCCGGCGTCGAGGACCTCGGTCCCGAACGGGAAGCCGAGGGAGATCTAGGTCAAGGATCGACTCGAGCTCGTATGGACTCGAGGATCGGCTCGGCCTCCGGGGTCGACTTGAGCGTCGACGTCCCGGTGGTCGGGGCAGATGCACTGGCGAGGCCGGTGATCCATGCCCGCTGCTGGTCCATGAAGGCAGATATACTGCGCTCCAAGGTCGTCAGTCTAAGATCAAGCTCAGAGGACCCAGCAGCTGTCGACTCGGGCCTCGACGGCGTCGGGCCCGACGTCGGCTCATCCGTGGGGGAGTCCAGGAGGACCATATCACTCACGTGTCCAGGCGACTCCACTCCGAGACGAGGAATCTTCGAAGGCCTCTCCTCCTCCGAGGGCCCGGGTTGTCGGACCGGGCTAAGCGACCTGGCCCTAGAAGGACCAGGCTCGCCGCCCGGTTCCGCCCTCGCGGGCCGCTTCTCCCGCCGGTACTTCCGGCTGGGGGAGCCCCGTTCAGAAGAACTCCTACGATGCTCCGAACCGGAGCCACGAGGTGTAGAGGCCTCTGACGAGGTCCGCGCGGAGTCAGAGAAGATCCGTTCCCTCTGCGACTGCCGACTCCGCAGCGCCTTCGAGGACATCTTGCTGCACGGGCCGCAGCTCATAGGGTCATGCTCGGCCCCAAGGCAGCGGAGGCAGCAGTCAGTAAGAGACATGAGCCTGACACAGCGATCACACTTTTTAAAACCGCTGGCAGCCATCGGGGGGGGAAAAGGGCCCCTGCAAGGTCGAAAGACCGTGCTGCCAGGGATGAAGGGAAAAGTGGCGGGAATGCCAGTTGGGAAAAAACAAAACATAAACGGGCCCAATAGGGATATCGAGGCCCGGCGGGAAGAGGAACACACGAACCAAGAAATTTTTTTTTAACAAAACAAATCAAAGAAATCAACTTTTCAGCGGCGTTAACAGACACGTCTGTAGGGCTCCGCGGAAAAAGGAAGACTGAGCAAGATGGCATCCCTGGGCGGGAAGGGGACCGCGCATGCGCGCTGCAATTCCCAAAGGCTTTCTGCGAAAGCTGGGGAAATTGCTCCGCGAGGGCTCCGTCGGCGACGTCACCCATAAGTGAGGACTGACTTCCTGCTGGGTCCTGGATATTTTATATATCTATATATCTATATCTATATCTATATCTATCTATATATATATATATCTATATATCTATATCTATCTATCTATATCTATCTATATATATATCTATATATATATGAATAGGCAGGCATATAGACACATGTCTCTGGGTATAAGGATGGAGAGATGAGCATAAAACCTCATCCCCCCTAGGGATATAGGGAGAGAGAAAGATTTATCTGACAGCAAGAAGGTTGATACCTGCTTGAATAGAGAATCCTCTTTTCCTGGTTATGACTGGCAGAGTCAGAGGAGAGGTCTCCCTGACAAGAAGAAGTCTGAATTCCTTGCAGAATTTGAGCTCTTGAATAACCAGGATGGCCTATGTGAAAACTGCAGAGGATAACTTCAGTCTGCAGACAGGAAGTCCAGATATCTCCAGAATTGCAGTATGGAGAATGGATAGAGGACGCCTCTGGAGGAAGATACCCTAATGACCCGTCTATGAGGGCAAGATGGGTATTAGGCGTCCTCTAGCTGCTATTGAAGAAATTTACCTCTGACGAGAAGACCCAAGGAGATATGGGCCAAGTCAGGGAATTGGCCCTCCTTTAGGTTTTCACGTAATGAAAGGCCTGAGGCTTATGCCTCAAAAGAGATTTAAGATGAGATGGTAAGGATAGGGAATACCTGCCAGACATGAACATGACTGGGGGAACCCCCCCTAACCATCTGGGGTTATCTGCTAGGCAAGATACTAATGCTCTCTAGCAAGGGCCCATAGTGCAAAGCTACTCTGTAGAGATGCAGAGAGCATGCTGCAGGTTGGTTAGAAGAAAGAACTGGCTGTGAAAAGCCAACAGGTAACCAGCTATTCTGCCAAGGACAAGGGGGCGAAGAATAGAAGTTAACCAACCAGACTGTGATAATAGGGTTTCCCAAACGAGGTTGATAATCTGTTTGGAACTTAGCACTGAGGCGAGGAGGATTGCTAGTGGAGGGGAATCCCTGGTTGTGTAGTGAACAAAACCTGTGGCTTAACCCCTAGGAATTGTTGTATCTGCAGCAACTACCAGGGCAGCATGGAAAATTTCTTTTCCCTCTTCCCTTTTTTAGACTGGGAAAAAGAAACAACAGACATGGTAGGACTTCCTATTGTCTGATGAGCTGCTGTAAGGTAACAAGGGGGGGGGGGGGGGAGACAACTCCAGAAGGGAGAATCCCCCAGTAGAACAGGTAGAGGACCATAGGGGCTTACCCGTTTAAAGAGCCACTCTTACCAAGCAAATGTTGTAGTAAGAGGGAGGTAAGACAGAGTTGCAAGAGACCGACTATGGAGGAGGTCTTGGACAGATGAGATGATACATGCCAGTACAGGGAAACGTCTATTGATAGTTGCTACCTCTCTTTCCTTCAAAAGGAAGAGGAAAATCTATTGATTATGGGCATGATCATCATAAAGACTCTTAGAGTTAGAGAAAGATGTCTCATGAAGAGATATCTAGGTAGGTTAGGATAAAATTTAGTGCAGATACTTCAAGTGAAAAGAAGCAGACTGCCATCCTAACCCTCAACCAAAAGGGACAATGATCTATATGAAACCCTGCGACTGCTGGGTTTGTTGACCCTGTTGAGGTTGTGGATTCCTCAGACCAGGGCGATGTTTCCCCTGTTTGGGAACATCTGAATGATGGGCAGATGATGGGTAAGACCTTCTCCCCCTAGGGGAAGAAAGTTTGGTAGGACATTTCCTACCTACTGGGAAAGAAGGCGGCATAGAACAGCCTCTGGAAAAAGGAAAGTCAGTGGATAACTGAGTAACCTGAAGTAAAGACTCCTTGTTGAAGAGATTTTCTCCGGTGCAAGGAGTATTTCCCAGTCTTTCTTGTGCCCATTTGTCCAAGTCTGAGGCTTGAAGACAGGCTCTACGTCGTGCCCCTATAGCTATAGCAGACGTCCTGCTAAAAGACTCAAAGGAGTCTAGGGTAGCACGAGTAAGAAACTTAGAGATATTTTGAGTATGACTAACCAGTGAGGAATAGTCTGTACACCTGGGCTCTTGAAGAAAAGGAGTCCAAAGATGTAATTGCTTTGTGACCGCCTCAAGAGATAGACCCATACAAAAAATATATGAGAGAATTCTTGCTAAAAGCATGGATGTCTGGAAGGTTTGATGTCCAAAGGCATCTAGTGTTTTAGACTCACGACCTGGCGGACAAGAAGAGTGCTTTTTATTACTCTTCCTCGCCTCATTGCTGATTCTACCACAATGGAATGATGAGGAAGTTGAGTCTTTTGAAACCCTGGAGAGGGGGGCACCTGATATAGAAGATCAGTTGCTCTAGAAGGTGGGGGTACCTATAAAGGAGCTTCCCACATTCGTAGAAGGAGATCCTGCAAAGAATGATGCAAAGGAAGCATTATGTTCTCCTTTGCTTTGCTAGGAACAGAGGTATTCTGTATTCCCATGTGTAGGATCTTGTCCAGGAATAGGAATGGCAAGTGATTTTGCCATATCCAGGAGGAAAGTCTGGAAAGAAGGATCCCCAGAGGGAACTTCCCTTGGATAGGCTAGATCTGATGAAGAACTAGCGTGGTCCCAGTTCAAAAACCCACTTTGTTTATTTATGATATGTTAAGATGTTCTATGTAAAAATTAAGATGTTCTATGTAAAACAAACTTAGCTTTGTTAATTGTTGTTGTTTGTACACCGCACCTGATCTCTGGAAGATGCGGTATAAAAATGAGTGTTAAATAAAATAAATAAAATAAATAAATAAATAAATAAATAAGTATATAGGAATAGAAGATCCTGAATGGTGCAGTATGGGATCCTTAGATGGTGGTCGCTGGTACTGCAGGTCAGGACCAGCGACAGTCGGTAACATATCGTCCATGCTAGGGATCTATTCCAAACTCGGCATTGAGGGAAGCGAGCCTGACGAGAGAAGCATGGAAGGTACCGACAACAAAGGTAATGTGGATATCGGTACCGACTTCGGTACCGTATCTGATACCGGTGGATGAAGGCCAACCAGTGGCAACTCTAACGGTATCGGAGGAACTGAGAGTTGCGGATCCGAAGTATCGGAACTGAGCCTTCGGTACCCAGTCCTGCAGACTGGAGATCGATTCCAGACTCGGCATCGAAGGAAGCAAGTCTATCGATGCAGGTCTGGAGGGTACCGATGTCGGTACTAGTATCGGTGTTGGTACAGATACTGGAAAGTCGGTCTAAAGCGTATCCACCGGGCCCGTAGGTAATGAGGATGCCAGACGACGATCCTTGGTGAGGAATGTTTCATCCAACACCAGTGCCAATGCTGGGGTATCGGTACAGCTCAAAGCGGATGCCACCACCGGGCATGGCTCAGGTATGTTCTGTGAGGGGTGAACCTCAGTAACAACCTGAAACCCCACACAGGCTTTGGAGGCCGAAGACTCCCACCGGGGTTTTGAAACCAGTGGATTCTCGAGGACAAGGCCGGAGGCATCTCTATGCTGTGCATGAGAACTGCCGCTCGAGGACTAGCTAGTCTTAACAGACGGTTTTTGGGTTACCTGATCCTGTGGAAAAGAAGATATGGTCGGTGCCCTGAAGTTGGAGGGGGACCGCGTGTCGAGGGGAACTCGATGTTGAAAACTTCTTCTCACAAAACTATTGCCCGAGGGCTCCGAAGGAAAATGGTCAGGACCCAAGCAGGTTAGACACCAATTGTGAGTGTCTAAAAATAAAGTTGTACCGCCACAGTTTGTACATTTCTTGGGGAAAGTGTCTGGCGGTTCCATGAAGGAAATGGAGAGGCCTAGAAGACCTGAGAACCGTGAGACACTAAGGAAGAAAAAATATTCCTTAAAAAGGAAAATTTTACAAGAAAAGAAAAAAGAAACACCGGCGGTACCGGTGGCGTTGGGGAAGGCAGCCGCGACCACAAGAAAAATAAAAAATAAAAAGAAGAATTTTCTGCAGTGACAGAAGGACGTCCTGCCGGCTCCGCGGAAAAACGAAAACTGAGGAGAGGCAGTTGGGAAGGCAGCACGCAGGCGTGTTGGGATGCTTCCAAAAGCTTTCTGATTGGACGCTGGGAAGCATTCCCACGCGGACTCAGTCGGTACCGACGTACCCATATGTGAAGACTGATTCCTGCTTGTTCCTGGAGATAATCATTTTGGCAAAAATATGCTCTTTGGGTGCTTGTGGCTTCCAGCTGTGGTTGAAAAGGATTATTTATGATTTAAGAAGGCTTTTCCCAATTTCCAGTCTAGTCCATTTGGCCCCCATCTCGGTTGATTGCTAGAAGCCTGCAAAGAGCTATTTGGCATCACCCCATTTATTTTATTATTTAAAATGTATTTATATACCACACAACTGAAACAAAACACCCATTCTAAATGTTTACAATTAAACAAGCAGGACTACCTTTGCCCAAGCTAATTTTTCTTTGATGGCATCATTGTGTGGTTCAACATGACGTGCGAACTTTAAATTATTGATTGTGTACTCATGGCCGCAGTAAACTCTCTGCAATAGAAAGACAAAATAAATCAGTTCTGAAAGCAAAAACGTACCAGTGATCCATAATACCATCAACCCACGTTCCTAGAAACTTTCATTTAGATGATTTCTGGATCTGGTATTCTTATGTTAATCCATTAACTGATGTCACAATTAAATGGCAGGTTAAAAGAAAGGAAAAAAAACCCTACTCTTCCAGATTTTCCTAGTCTGATGACTTAGGCCCTAGTTTCCCATATTTCCAGTGAAGTGTTGTTCCATTTTGCCATCACAAGGAGGCCTTGCATGGCAATTCCACATGTAAATACAGTGTTTAGAATGCCGTCATTTACACAGAGAACTGCCAAAGGAGACAAGCTCTTGACATTTATTCTGCAATACCTTAACAGGAACACAGTGGGAATAACATTTACTATACATTTAAAGATAGGCCTGAAGCTTTCAGATGGTACAAAAATATATTTATTTCTTCTCCAGATGATAAATATGATGGTTATAAATCAGATGGAATTACAGGTAAGTATATGTAAATCAATTTTCTGTGTCAAATAAAGTTATTAAGTGGAGTGGAGGAGTGGCCTAGTGGTTGGGGCAAGGTACTTCAGGCCGGAAGGTCGGGGGTTCAAATCCCACTAGAGGACAGCTACCTTGGGCTGGAAGGACTGGGGTTTCTAGTCCCACAGGTGCTCCTTTATCTTTATCTTTGTCGCTTGATATACCGCCCAGGCAGGTGCGTCAGGGCAGTGTACAATATAATTAAACAATAAAATCAGGAAAAGGGAAAAGAACGCCATTACTCAGACAGGACAGCGAGAGACAGAGAAGCAAAAGTGGGAGAGAGACAGGTTAGGGGAGGTATATGTGGGAAGGCCAGTCACTCCTAAGGGAGTGGTCTTGTGGTCTTGGGCAAGCCACTTAACCCTCCATAGCCCATGTTCCCTGTAAAATAGTTATCTCCAAGTTATAATGCCCTGTTCAATGTAATTTCAGTTTGTTCAATGTAAACCGCACTGATGCAGAAGAGCGTGGTATATAAGAGAAAGTAAATAAAGCAGTTACTTACCTGTAACAGGTGATCTCTGGGAACAGCAGGAATTAGTTTTCACATATGGGTACGTCGGTACCGACGGAGCCTGCACGGGAATGCTCCCCAGCATCCAATCAGAAAGCTTTTGGGAGCATCCCTCGCGCCTGCGCGCTGACTTCCCGCCTTTCCCACTGCCTCTCCTCAGTTGAGTTTCATAGCTGAGACAGAAGGAGAGAAAGAGGAAAGGAGATAGATAGATACAACTCCTAGGGGAGGTGGGTGGGTTGTGAAGACTAATTCCTGCTGTTCCCAGAGATCACCTGTTACAGGTAAGTAACTGTGCTATCTCCAGGAACAAGCAGGAATGAGTCTTCACATATGGGGACTCCCTAGCTGTGGGTGCCAGGGGAGATCCCATAAAATGCGTATCCCTGGAACAGGACGGCATTTCCCAAACCTGGATCCCCGGCATCCCCTGAGGGATGGGGGGCAGGAGTTGAATAGAGAAGAGCTGTAGAGGAACAGCAAATCTAAAGACTACAGAAAAATGAGTCTTTAGAATATATGTCAAGTATCATTAAAAAAAATTTAATGAACTAGTACAATATAGAGCTTACCTACAGGATTGTAGGAAGTAGTGGAGTGTACTGTAGATGCAGTAGCGGAATCCTCAAGGGAACTTCACAGCAGTGAGGATGAAGTTCCAAACCTGGAATGGGCAGGTGACCCAGGTGTCAACTGGGGTAGGAGAAGAACGGCAGGTCTTCAATGGAAAGCTTTATGGGAAAAAGTTGAAAACTCTTTTAGGTACAGAGTTATTAACATTGAGGACTAAAAGAAGAAGACTGACCGATCTGGAGAATTAGCCCAGTCCTGAAGGGAAGAGGGGGTATGGAGAAAAGTCCCTATTCCCAAGGAGAACAGAAGTGTACTCAGAAATACTGAAGATGTACACTGTCTTTCCTAGCTGGTAAGAGATAGGAAGACATTGAAGTGTGATACTTCATAGACAGGGAGATCTATAACAAAAATAGAAGCTGTTGACATCACAGCAGTAATTGTGTGTATAACCGCTCCCACTTACTGAGCCATATGAGAATAGGCAAGTGGACTGTCTGGACCCCTTAAGAAGGGAAAAGCTTTATGGCACAGACAGTTAGGGAGATAGTAGGTAATACTTAGCGTCCTATGGACATCTCCCAATGGGCACATATACATATATATATATGGAGAGACATACATATCTATATATATGTGCATATATGTCTAGATATGTGATATATATATACATATATATATAGATATATAGATATAGATATAGATATAGATATATATATATATAGGCATGACTTATGCCCACACAGACTACAGAAATATGTATGTATAGGACATATACATACATGAATATAAGTCTGAGGATACATGCCTGCAACTGAGCCCCACAAAAACATTCACATGGGGAATATGAGGGGAAGAGATTCATCTAATGAGGGGGTAAAAAACCACCTGAAGATATATAGAGAATCTATTTCTGCGGTGCAGGAATGTAGTTCAGTGGAATAACCAGTATGGTTGCGTGAAAAAACAGAGGGTAATAGCAGTCTGGCAAGAGCACGTCAGGAGTACTTTAGGACTCTGACATGTCCAAAGGACAAAAAAACGCATAGACTAAGATACCAGGATGACCCAGCCAAGGGACACAGGGGTATCATGTACACTAAAGGAGAATGTGTTGTCCAAATGGAGAAGAAAAGCATAATGCCAAGCTGAAAGGAAAAAGGGGTAGATTCCTGCAAGATTGGGAACTCCTTGGACATTCACGCCATGGAATGATTATATAAACTTTTTCTACTATATGGGAAAAACCCTCAGAGATAAAGTTCAATGCTCTGTAGCAAGGGCCCATAGTAGAAAGCTTCTCTGAAGATTGCAGAGAGCATTGTGCAGGAGAATTATAAGATAATACTGACAGAAGTCAGGTGTGTTGCCACATCCTAGGAAAGGATATGGCTAGAAGAAGATAACCTGCAGTGAGTAGTATTATGCAAGATAGTTAAAAGTAGCTTGCAATGAGTATTAAGGTAATCACTGGAACTCCTGCATACACAGCAACTGAACAAAAACAGCAGAGGGGATTCTCCTGTATAAAAACAGAGAGAAAACAGACAAAGGGAGCGGAGATATTCCCGTCCCTGTCTGATGAGTTGTTCAGAGCATGCATTGAAGGATAACAAAAAGTCTACACTGAAAGAAAGAGAAGTGTTTCAGTATGGTACCAACCCAAGCAGGGGAAACCCTGGAAGAGAGGGGGTAGGAAAGTGACTTACCATATGGTAAGTCAGCTGAAGGAAAAGATGTCCATGTGGGGACAGAAACTATCATGGGATAGTTGTAACCTCCCTTCGTAGTAGTAAGAAGGGGAGAATTCTGTAACCCATACTGAAAAAGAAAAAACCAGTGTAGGGTTTGAGAATAAACTTCTGCTAAGAAGAAGTTAACTGTAGATTGCAACATACAGGAACCTATGGTTGCTGGTTATGATTAGACTGGCTAGAGTCTGGAGACTTCAGACTAGGATGAGATGTCCCTTGCTTGGGTACATCTGGAGGATGGGCAGGAGAAGGGTGAAACCTTCTTCTCTTAGGGCAGTGTTTTTCAACCTTTTTTGTGCAAAGGCACACTTTTTTCATGAAAAAAATCACGAGGCACACCACCATTAGAAAATGTTAAAAAAATTTACCTCTGTGCCTATATTGACTATATATAAAGTAATTCTCTTGAATAGGAATCAAACACTCACACCAACCCCCCCCTCCCCTGCTGGTTCACACCAACCCCCCTCCCCTGCTGGTTCACTCACACCACCCCCCCCCCCTCCACTGCTGGTTCACTCACCCATCCCCCTGTCACTTACTCACCCCTCCTGCTGGGTCACTCGATCTTGCGGCCAGAGCAAAAAACCGGCTTTTCAATGGCCGGTTTTACAACTGTGCCGGCAGCCGGCCTGGCCATGGAAAAACCGGCCAGGCCGGCGGTAAACCGGCCGGGTGGCAACCCTAATTTGTGAGCCGAGGCCACATGTTACGGATGAAATTGGAATTTTTCCCACGGCACACCAGACAATATCTCACGGCACACTAGTGTGCCGCGGCACAGTGGTTGAAAAACGCTGTCTTAGGGAAAGAAGATTTGGCAGGACATTTTCTACGTCCTGGGTTAAAAGAAGGCTTAGGATGGTTTCCAGAACCAGGGAAGTCAGTGGAGCAATGAGCAACCTGACGTAAAGCCTCTTTATTGAAGAGATTTTCTCCAGTACAGGGAGAATTACCCAGTGTATGTTGTGCCCATCTGCTCAAGTCTGAAGCTTGCAGCCAGGCTGTACGACGTGCTCCAATGGCAATAGCAGAGGATCTGCTAACAGACTCAAAAGAGTCTAGAGAAGCACGAGAAAGAAACCAAGAGATATTCTTGTTATGATTAAGAAGCAAGAAATAGTCAGTGGCCTTAGGTTCTGACAAAAAAGGGGACAAGAGAGATAATTTCTCCGTGACCTCCTGAAGTGTCACTCATATAAAAAATATATGAAATAATTCTTGAAGCCAGCATAGAAGTTTGGAAGGTTTGACGTCCAAAGGCATCAAGTGCTTTAGATGCACGACCTGGCGGATAAGAAGAATGCTTCTTCTTGCTTCTTACCTTCCTCATTGCTGATTCCACTACAATGGAATGATGTGGAAGTTGGTTTTTCTGAAATCCCAGAGAGGGAGGCACCTGATACAGAACATTAATGGCTGTAGAAGGCGAAGGAACCTTTAAAGGTGATTCCCACATCCTCAGAAGAAGATCCTGCAAAGAATGATGTAAAGGAAGCATTATATTTTCCTTTTCTGCAGGATCTTGGCCAAGAGTAGAGCCAGGAATAGGAATGGCAAGAAAGGTTGCCATGTCAAGGAGAAATTTCTGAAAAGAAGGATCTCCAATAGGAACTATTCCTGGGTAGGCTGAGGTTGAAGGAGCAGCTTGAGCACCAGAAGACAGTGGACTGGTGCAGAAAAAGAATCCTGCTAGATGGACAGTGATACTGATAGTTCTGATTTGAAGCAGTTAGCACTGCATCGTCAGTGCCCGGTATCGATTCCAAGCTAGGCATAGAAAGGATCGATGGCACAGATGGAACTGCAGGAATCGACATCGATACCGATACCGGTATCGGAGACGATAATGTCATCGAAGCAGTAATCGGGGGCTGCTGAAGCGGTACCGAGATAGCCAGAGAACCCTGGTGAATATCCTCGGTACTGCGTAATCGGGAACGATATGGAACGGTTCCGAAATGCGTCGGTACCAAATCATCTAGACTGGAGATCGATTCTAGACTCGGCATCGAAGGGAGCGAGTCTATCGATGCATGTCTAGAAGGTACCGACGTTGGTGGTGGTATCGGCGATGCCGATACAGGAAAGTCAATCGGAATCGTATCGATCGGTTCCAAAGGTACCGAGGATGTCCGAAGACGATGTCTGGTGAAGAGAGGAATACTCGACACCGATGCCGATGCCGGGGTATCGGTACCGCTCGAAGCCGGTACCAACCCCAAGCATGGCGGAGATACAGGAAAGCCAATCTGGGTCGTATCGATCGGCCCTGAAGGTACCGAGGACACCAGATGACGATCCCTGGTGAAGAATGGAACACTCGACACCGGTGCCGGTGCCGGGTTATCGGTACCGCTCGAAGCGGATACCACCCCCGAGCACGGCTCAGGTATGTTCTGTGAGGGGTGAGCCCCAGGAACAACCTGAAACCCCGTAAATGCTTTGGAGCCCGAAGACTCCTGCCGGGGTTTTATTGCCAATGGGGTCTTGAGGGTAAGGCCAGAGCCGTCATCATGCTGAGCATGAGACTTACCCTTCAAGAATTGGCTAGTCTTAACAGACTGTTTGTGGGTTACCTGAGCCTGGAGAGAAGAACAAACCGGTGTCCTCACCTCAGGAGGAAAAACGGCATCGAGGGAAACTCGATAAAGGGAAGGTCTTCTCCCAATAATACAGCCTGATGGATCAGGGCAAAAAGGGTCAGGACCCAAACAGGTTAGACACCAAGCATTGGAGTCTAAAAAGAAAACTAAGTTTCCACAGTGAAGGCACTTCTTCTTAGGGGAAGAAGGCTCCATGTTGGAGAGGCCTGGTAGGCCCAAAAAGTTAAAACAAAAAACGAGGAGAAAAAATTCTCTAAGTTTAGAAAAGAATAAAGCACCGGCGGTACCGGTATCGGCGGGAAATACAGCCGCGACCACAAGAAAACAAGGAAAATAAGAATTTTAAAGAAAAAAGTTTCTGCGGTGACAGGAGGACGTCCTGTTGGCTCCACGGAAAAACGAAAACTGAGGAGAGGCAGTGGGAAAGGCGGGAAGTCAGTGTGCAGGCGCGAGGGATGCTCCCAAAGGCTTTCTGATTGGATGCTGGGGAGCATTCCCGTGCAGGCTCCGTCGGTAGCGACGTACCCATATGTGAAGACTCATTCCTGCTTGTTCCTGGAGATAAATAAAATAAACAAAAAAATTAAACATACAAAAATTAATTGTGCCCGAGTAGTTTTTCCCCCCCAAAGATACCTGTTATTTGAGCTCAAATAATCAATGTCACACAGTTTTCAATTCAGTACTTATCCTCGCAGTCTTCATTGCTGGGGCCCAGCCAGCTTCTCCTCTCCTCCTGTTGAAACTTGTGAGAGGTCTTCTTCCTCAGATCTACTTGGAATTCTTAGCAGCACTGCAGCAAGGCTTATCGGCTCAAATGCCCTTTCCAAGGTCCCCCCCCCCCCTTGCATCTGCTGGCCCGTAACAGAGCCCATCAAGTCCAAACACCAGCAGCCTTGGCCCCTACTTCCAGCATCGTGGATAGCCACAGCATTCATGGCCCTTCCCGATGCTCACAGAAGCCCCCACTATGATCAGGGGCAGCTGCGAACACCACAGCTGCACCCAATCGCACCAGGAACCTCTTCCTGATCCCAGAGATGACAGCAGGACAGGCCTAAAGACAACTGTGGAAATGCGGGATCACTGGGAGCTTGCGGCCGTGGCTCCCCCGCAGCCAATTTTGCTTTTAAATTTAAATGCGCAGTTTCCGGCTTCTGTTCAGCTGCCGCTGCAACTTCCACTCACTTTAAAAAACAATTACTGTGGCCAGTTCCCAGCCACAGCTCCCGCAGCACCAGAACTGTTTTTCCTTTATTTAAAAAAGCAAAACAACGCGGTCTTCTCTGCCTTCCCCAGAGTCGCAGGGGAAGAGGGAAAAAAACCAAAACAAAAAACACAACAGGCTGGCTGCAATGCTCCAGATGTCTCCAAAAAGGTAAAAACATTAAAATGTAACCATCTGATTACATTAGCCTTCTGGTAATTACTATCAGCTTTAAAACTGTAATGTTTCTGAATACAGCTCTTATACATATGGTACCTGCACACAGAAGCTACGATAATGCCTCCCTTTTCGTAAATGTGTTGCTTTACAGCAGGGGTCTCAGGAACTAGAAGGGAGCTGATGTTGGGGAGGATTAGAATGGGATGGAGCTGGGAAAGTGAAATGGAGAGGGGAAAAATATTTTGTCTGGAGAGAAGACAAATCTACAATTGGCCAGGTATTGGGAGAGTAAGTGGGGATTGAGGATGGAGGGTAAAATTGAGTGGATGAAATAGGAATGAGGAAAGAGAAAAAGGAGAAAGATTAGTATGTTAAAGCAGATGTAGAGAGAGAATGGAAAAACTAGGAGAGAAGAAAGGGCAAATGGACAGCAGACGATGGAGAGTTAGCAGCAGACATGCAGAAACCAGAAGAACGGGGCTGGAACAATAGCAACTGAAAAAAAATGCACCACCGGTAGAAAAATATCTCTTTATTTTGAATTTATTAACTGGAATATGTCAGCTCTGGGAAATGTGCATCATTAATGTTTGCGCTTTGTTTAGTACAAGAGGAAATTAATTTATAGTTTTATTTCTACAGTGTTGTTGTACATTCCAAGTTTGGCTTTTGGGGTTCCCAGTTTAATTATTGTCTTCCTGTTTCTAAATCTTTTAGTCTTTCTTTATCCATGCACTCATTAAAGAGGCATGTTTACTAAAAGTTAGTGCATGGTAACATTATGCAAATATTTATGCAAATGAGGCCCCTTATGCAAATGAGGCCCCGCGTCTTATGCGGCCCCCGGGTTACTTTACAAGTCCTCATTCGGCCCTCAAAGCAATTTGAGTTTGAGACCCCTGCTTTACAGGATGGTTCCTCCAGCTGCACATATAGGGAAATGCACATGTATTTCTCGCAGCCCTGTGTATTTTACAAAAGGCTCTCCATTCATAATAGGCCTTTTCTAAACCAGGCTGGAAGCTGAACATCCAGACATGAACTAAAAGCCCCACATTAAATGGGACTCTAAGTATTACACTGGGTCTTACTACATTCTGAAGGTACATCACATTCTCGTGCTTCTGCCACGACTAAGTTTTACTGCATCAATTCAACTTTAGGACAGGAGGACAAAGGCATTCACCGTTTCCGGTGCCAGTCGGCCCAAAATCTCAATCAGAGCTTTATACATTTCTTCTGCAGTTCCTTCAAAGAATTTTCCACAGCCAGCTACAAACAGTGTGTCACCTGTAACAATATTTGGAGAACTATTAAAGATTTAGATATAATTTAAACACAGTAAAGTATTCCACCTTTCCTTTATTTTATACCATTTGAATTTTGCACTTTAATCTGTGCTTTCTACTGTACATTGCTTTGAGCTCATAGGAGATGGGCAGATAAAGTTTATTTTAAAAGTGTTACAAGTCATCCATTCTACTCCGCTTGTAGCTTTAGTCACGGTAACTTCAGATAGTTGTGGAGGGTAATGAAAGTCCTACAAACAGCGACACATGTTGAAAGCGTCGACTAAAATAATTGTGGAAATTCAGTAACCACAGGAAGGGAATTAGTTTGAGGGGGAAAAAAATCCCTGAAACGGTTTATGGTATCATTAATACAGTGATGTCATGACCATTCTGCTATTTTATTAAATAATATCGGGACTGAGCTGTCAGCAGTGGCCCTTGCCTGGCACATTTCATTCCATAAAAGAATCAGAAGGGTACCTTGGGCAACAGATACGAGATGCACTACGGCTCAACACAGTGAGCGCATGGGGCCCCTACAGTGTACATCTGCAACACACCTTGCATACACATAAAGCTCTGACCTGTGAAAACAGCAGGTGGCTGGGAACTGTTTGGTTTCATCACCAAATAGCAGATGTGTCCAGATGTGTGACATGGGGTATATAAGCACTTGACACCGAGAGATCCCACCTACAAATAATCCAGCAGTACAGAATTACACACAAGAGACAGAGAGAGGGGTTTGCTTTTCTGAATGGATATTTTAGGCCCCTGGATCAGTGAGTTTTCCTTACTTCTTGCTCTTAAGACAATCCAGGCTGTCTTGGGTCAGGTCCAACACTTTGACTTTGTATATTTATGCTGACACTAAAGTGCCCGAGTCTGTCCTCTAGGTATGCCGTACCATTGTCTTTACTGATCCATAGACAGGACTGGTTAAGCCTGTCTGGTCACCTTAATCGATCTGACGTTTTGCTTTAATGCTAACTCCAACACTGTTTGAACTTTGTTATAGAAGTCTAGCAATCCTTCTTCCCACAAAGTGTCAAACAGAAGATTAAGATTAAAGTTATTGGAGGTGTTAAAAATTAAATCGCCAGCTTATGGCGCTATTAAATGGTTTCTATTTTTAGCCTGCTTTCCCCAAGAGAACATGTCTGTGTGCACACGTCTTTTATATTCAGCATCATACTGACACAGTCTGTAAGATACATAAAATGGAGGGTGGAGATACTGACATGGGTATTTTATTCAGATCACAAGATGTGTCCTGGTAATCACATGTATGGCAGTATAGGCGGGATGAATTCTGGCTGGAATTTCTTGCCGATTTGGATGAAACTCCTTTCTCCTTCAGCTGTATTCTAATAACCCCCATTGTACTCTCTCGTTCCTGGCCCAGTGCTCTCTCTACTGCTGACAACACCACAATTCAATGCCAGGGAAAGAATACTAGAGACATTGGTCTGTGACACCACTAGGGAAATACAGTCTGGATCACATGCACAGGAGGTCAGAACACATGTTACAGCATCACGCTACCATCTACCTCCAGGCATAGCTATCCACAGACTACGCTAATTAAAGCCCAACTTTAACTTGTTTCAGAGCTGGCAAAATTAAGCGTGTCTGGTGTTTTACAGGAGTATGAAAAATTAAACTTCTGTTCCTAAACAGGGATCTTTTTCTAATGAAGGGCTGCTGTTAAGAGTTGAAAGGACCCAACGCCCTTCAACAGTGGCCGCTAAAGTAGCAGCATCTCCCATCATAGAAACATAGGAAATAACAGCAGTTAAAGGCCATATGGCTTATCTAGTCTGCCCTTCACATGTGAGAAGAACTGCATGTCTTACTTATGTTTACAGCTTTGGATTTTCAAGATTCAAATTTTTAATTTTTTTTTACCTTAAATGTCATAAGATGCGACACTTTCTGTGTGAGTGCTCCAACTCTGCTGTCTCCTCCATATACTTTTAATCCAGGTACCAGCTTTACAAGCTTCTCATTGCCTCCAGCATGGTCCCTAGAAGGTCAGAATGGAATTCTTTGGGGACAAGATGAAGCAGCTTATAAAATCCAAGTTTTAGCAACAAGCTAGGTCACACCTAGATTATCTTTTCTGCTAACTTTAATGATATATACAGCTGCCAAAATTCCCAGTAAGACAATACTAGACCTCCCCTGTGAGACATTCAGAGTGAATCTGAGCCCGGTGGTCAAAACTGTGCAGAGAACTTTATACCTATATAAATTCCTGCAAGCTGAACGTCACTATAACAAAACTATCTGTTGAAAGAAGTTGCACTGAAGAGCTCTAAACAGTAGGAAGCATATTTCTAGAGGTTGATAAAATGTAAATGTAGGTGTTTATTTTGGGACAATATTAAACGTTTGTGAATGTGTGTTTTCACATTGCAAAATTACACTTTAGGAACATGCTTAAGCTGATGTTAAAGTTGGAATCTGCCTATTAAAAAATTAAATTGGTATACTCATTTGATCGTTGCCAAAATCCCCAGTAGTCACATTCTCCTCATCCTTCCATCCTACCTCTTCTCTTAATCAACCATCTCAGAGGCCTTCTCTTATCCCCTTCTGGTCCCTATCACACCCCCCCCCCCTCATCATTCTTGGCAGTTATTTTTCCACTCGGTCCCCATTCGCCTTCAGTGACCCCAGCATCCCCCCCCCCTTCAGCACTCTCTCTCTCTCAGCATCTCCCCCAATACTAAATGGGGATTACTGCTTCTTGGTGCCCATGGGGCTGGAGTTGCTCTCTTCAGTTGTGTGCAGCTGCAGATGCTTCCTATTTTGGAGAGCTGTGGCAGAGGCAGGGGTCACCGAAGATACTGCTGCCACACAGAAGGAAAGTGAAGTCCTGCAGCAAGGCAAGACAATTTTCAGGGTTAATTGATTAAAACCCAAACCCCCGATTTCCTAATCGGGGGTGTTTTATCAGAGTTTCCCTGGTTACAACAGAGAATCAGAAGCCCTTAGCTTAACATACAGTTATGATGCAGCACAGGGCCTCATTCCAAGCCTGTGGTGCAGTAATATGCTCAATCTTATACTAATATCCAGGGTTTAGACCTACTGCTCACTGATCAAGGCACAAGCCTGATGGCAACACTAACATATCTAACCTGCGATGCTTCAAGAACAAGTGCAGAGAGGTTGCAGCCCTACTGATTTCTGAGGGAGACACTGTACGAACCTCCACCCATAGGGCTGCCTGACCTTTAGTTGAGGAGCCCTTAGCTATTTTGACACTAACCAGCCCTTGAGAAAAATAGGCCAAAATCATCATCTCCTTGAGCCAGTGCAATAAGGAGGATTTCCAGAATACACTGGAGACCTCTGAATAATGCAACAGTGCCCTATGCATGTCTAAAGTAGTGAGGAAAATGAAAATCCTTCCTACATTTGTCCTGGCAAGAAGGCAACAAGACCACTTGATTTACATGAAAAAGCAAAATCACCCTGGGCTGGGGGATGGGATGTAGAAGCGAGGGAGGGTATTTATAGTATATTTATAAAGGTGGGTGGATAAGGGGATTTTTTGATGTTATGTGGTTTTATTGATGAATGATGGGAGGGTGGGATGCAATGCAATGTGTGCCTTTGAGTCAATGCTGACTCCTGGCGACCCAGAAGCTCATAGGTTTTCTTGGCAGTGTGACCAGAAGTAGACTGCCAGGTCTTTCTTCCAAGGCAATGGAGGGCCAAGGTCACAAGGAGTGCTAGTGGGAATCAAACCCTGGTCTCCTGCTTACCAAGCAAGTGCTCTAACAACTAGGCTACTCCTCCACTCTGATGTAATAAAATATATTAAAATAAATAAATAGCCTAGCACTCTGATATCCATCTAGCCAAGCAAAGAGCCACAAGGACCACCACCACCTTGAGGGTCAAATCCTTAAAAGATGTACACTGAATAGCTCAAAAGGAGAAGCCCCAAAGGCAGGCTCCAGTTCTGGAAACCAAATGAACTGAAAGATGAAGTAGAGAATCTCCTTCAGGAAAAGCACCACACTGGAACATGAAGACAAAGGGCAACTCCAGACCTCAAAGACTTCAGAAAACAACTGAAAACCATGCTGTTCATAGAGCACTATGGTCACATCACATAACCTAAGAGAATGGATAACAGCACTCCAATCCTCCCAAACAACTGAATATATATAAAATATGATTCTAGCACCACTGTAAATAGCCCACCCTGTATATAGCTCAAACAAATCAAGCACCCAACACATCCCTCACACAACTAAGTTTTATCCTCACTGCATGTACAACACACACACTTTACCTGATTGCTTGCTGTGATACCACCTTGATTATTAAGATAAGGCGGTTTAGAAATACTGTTAAATAAAATAAATAAATAAATAAATAAAATAAATAAAGGGCACCCTCCATGTGCAACCACAACATGCCTGCACCACTGCCTAAAACTTCTAGAGTACTCAAGGCTAGGCTAGTCTCAAGCCACTTCTTAAGGAAAACCAAAATGAACAGGGGTAGAGCCACAAAAAAGGGGGAGACCTGACCAAAACACAGACTCCATAGAATCACAGTCATCTCTTCCTCCACCCCCCCCAACCAGTCCACAATGCTGAAGCCCCATTGATCGAAGCTCAGTGGAGCCCATGGATTGGGCTTCCCAATCTTCCTGAAATTCCAACTTGGCCTTCTTAGCTGGACCTGCTTCTGCTGACATTTGTGGACCAAACTAGAGATCTGACCCAGAGTTTGGCCTATCATAAAACTCTGTGTAGCAAAAGGAAAACTCGGGGGAAAAACAAGCCTCCCGGCCTCCAAAAGCCTTGACATTCTCCTGTGCTAGGGAGCTATAGGACTAGCTGTGGGGGTCTCATCAAACCCCAGAGCAAATACGAGAAGAACTGGCAAAACAAAAGTCTCCTGGAGAAAGTAATGTTACGGTCCGAGATAGCAGCCCAACTGCAGAGCAGCACTAGATTGTTTATTGTTTATTGAGAATTTAATAGACCGCCCATCACAATAGCGTCTGGGCGGTTTACAATGTGCAAAGGCTGCTTAGAAAGTTAGGAAAGGAACATCATAGTGTGATAGGAAAGAGGAGAGAAGAGTAAAAGGTTGAGGTTAGAATACAAGTAACAGTAACAGGGGAAACAACATCATGGGGGAGGTGAAAAGGGGTGCGGGGGAGGAGAGAGGCCAAAAGCTAGACAGAAGAGGTGTGTTTTCAGATTTGCCTTGAATGTTTTAAATGAAGGTTCCAAGCGAAGGTCTGTGAGGAGCGAGTTCCATAGGCGGGGACCGAGGAAGTAAAAGGCAGAGGAACGGGTGGTTTCTAAGTGGGCCTGGGATGGGGAGGGAAGGGTTAAGCGGTTCATGTGGATGGAACGGAGGGAACGGTAAGGAGTGTGCAGGTGGATCAGGTCGGCAAGGTAAAGGGGAGTGCCAGTGTGAATAGACCTGTGGACAAAGAGAAGAAATTTATATTGAATACGGAAGGGAATCAGAAGCCAGTGCAAGCGAATGAAAAGAGGGGTGATATGGTCGAAACGGGAAGAGCAAGTGAGGATACGGGCAGCAGTGTTGTGGACTCGTTGCAGACGTTGAAGTTGGGATTGGGGGAGGCCAGCTAAAGAGACATTACAGTAATCAAGGCGGGAAACGAGGGAGATGAGGAGGGTGGTCATAGCAGAGAAAGAGAGGAAAGGGCATACAGATCGGAGTTGTCTTAGTGTGAGAAAGCAGCGCTGGACAACGGATGCGATATGTGCTTTGAACGATAGGGAGGAGTCAAGGGTCACACCAAGGTAACGTAGAGAGGTGATGATGGGGATTGGAGCAGAAGAGAGCAGAGGAGTGAGGGAAGGGGCAGGGCTACCAGCGGTGAACCAAATGGCTGAGGTTTTAGAGAGATTGATATGTAAGAAGTTGGAGGAGAACCAGGAAGCTACTGAGGAAAGACAGTCATTGAAGGGGGTGATATCGGGGGAGACAGAGTCAGTGTGATAGAGAAGGAAGATATCATCAGCGTAATATGCGGAGACACTGTGTTGTTGGACTAAAAGTGCAAGAGGAGCCAGAAAGATGTTAAAGAGTAGGGGAGCAAGGACAGAGCCCTGGGGGACACCACAGGGAAGGGGAGTGGAGGGTGAAGAGAGAGAACCGACGGAGACTGAAAAAGAGCGACCAGAGAGTGAAACCAGTGAAGAACTGTGCCAGAGATGCCGGCATTTTGGAGACGTGAGAGGAGAGTGCGATGATCGACGAGGTCGAATGCGGCAGAGAGATCTAAAGAGATCTGAGGCTGAACGTACAAGCAAGAGAGCTTGCAAAGCTAAGAAGCTAGCATAAAAACTGAATGAATCTGCTCTCTTGTGTAGTGGGTGCTGAACAATGGCCTCTAGAAAAAGAAAGGAGTAGACCTCAAGGCGTTCTATGCGATGAGTTCCCAGTCGCAGCGGTGTGGTATGACAACCGAGATAGGCCTCGGCTGTTTTTTGTTGCACTTCCTGGTGGTAAACTGCAATGCCCTTCACTTTGACCAGTGTCTGAGCCTTGCTGGTGCAAATATGTTGATGATTCCAGTTCACTGGACATTCCGGACTTCGAGGTTCACTCTGATCCCATGCCAATGGCTGGCAAGTAATCTTATTTACTGCTCTTCACAACAGATTTGTTTAATGTTCAGGAATACGGTAAAGCTCTGGGACTGAACCCCTCTATTCCTATGGCTCTTTTGACTGTTGTTCATTGAAATCCAAAATCAGCCGTGGTATTGGATATATTAACAACCCAGGGGACTGATGTGTTATGCCTTACAGAAACAGCTTCGTGAAGGGGAGGATTTCTACTTGAATAGATGTTTGCCATCAAATTACTCTGCTATTTCTGTTCCCCGAGTGTCAAAGAAGGGAGGAGGTGTGGCTATCCTACATAGATCCTCTGTGGCAGACATCAAAGTCTCCCATGCCTGTGGTACGAATGTCACGAGCACCATAAGAGATATTCCAGAAAAGAAATAAAGAATTTTTTGTCGGAACTGCTGCCGTGAAAACTTACGTCCTCTTGAAGCAGAATGTTCCTTTTAATCAAAATTTGAAATAGGGAATAGAAACCTTAATTTATACCCCAAAAAAGGTACCAGAAACCCATAGGGTAAGTATTAATGTAATGTAAAAGGTGAAACCACAGAAAGACTGCCAGATCACCCCCCACAATACTTGTATGAGAGTTGCGGGACACTGGTTGTGATTGCGAGGGCATTTCCCCCCCTGCTTGAGAAGATTTGATGTAAACGGAGGACTGCTTTTCCAGCTGTTATATTCATCACATTTTTATGGCTATTATGCCCGGTGAATGGGTCCTCTTAAAATCCTTGTGGGGGGCGATCTGGCAGTCTTTCTGTGGTTTCACCTTTTACATTACATTAATACTTACCCTATGGGTTTCTGGTACCTTTTTTGGGGTATAAATTAGGGTTTCTATTCCCTATTTCAAATTTTGATTAAAAGGAACATTCTGCTTCAAGAGGACGTAAGTTTTCACGGCAGCAGTTCCGACAAAAAATTCTTTATTTCTTTTCTGGAATATCTCTTATGGTGCTCGTGATTATAGTGTGGGATATAGTTTACGGTTTATACTCTGTAGTGTGTGGCACGAATGTGGCATCTCTCCTCATTAGGCTGGCTACTTCACCTGGCATGCATGTGTTGCTACTTTATTGCCCTCCGGCACTTTCCGCCTCGTCATGGGAACTTATTCACCAGCTGATCTTGGATACTATGGTTAAATTAGACTTACCTGCTAATTGTTGTTCCTTTAGGAACTCCAGGCTAGTCCTGAACCTTTGGGTCTTGCTCCTCCTCCAGCAGCTTGGAGACTGAGAAACATCACACCTCTTTGGCATCACCAGTATAAGTAGGCAAGATCCGCCTCCTGATGCCAGTAACCTATTGACAAAGCAAAAAACTCACCAGAGCAACAATTAAGTAGCAACAGTAGTAATAACTTTACCTCCAAACTATCGATAAGACCACAAAAAAGGGCCAAACTTTATAGAAAAATGTTCAATTACCCCCCAAATTAGAAGTAACTGTGATCCATACTTTCTGAAATGAAAAAACCCCGAAATTTCCTGGAAAGATGCCCTCCCCAAAATGGACTATCACCGCGCCCGCAACCCCAGAAGTACTCACCTGTCAGGCTTACGGAGCTTCAGGCAAGAGTCCATGCACAATAACGGGAGGGATACAGGACTAGCCTGGAGTTCCTAAAGGAACAACAATTAACAGGTAAGTCTAATTTAACCTTCCTTAGCGTCTCTCCAGGCTAGTCCTGAACCTTTGGGGATGTACCAGAGCAGTGCAAAAAGAATCAACGGGAGGGACCTGCCAGACCAGCCTGAAGCACCGCCGATCCAAAACAGGCATCCCTCTGCGCCTGCACATCCAAACGGTAATGTTTGACAAAAGAATGCAAGTACGACCATGTAGCCGCCCTACAAATCTCCACAGGCGGAACCAGGGTGCATTCCGCCCAAGACGACCCTTGTGCCCTAGTGGAATGAGCTCTCAACCCCATCGGGACCGCACTACCTTTCAACATATATGCGGACGCAATAGCTTCCTTAATCCACCTCGCAATGGAGGCCTTCGACGCTGCTTGACCCTTCCTAGGGCCTCCAAACAGCACAAACAACCTATCTGAGCCACGGAAAGAATGGGTAGCCTTCAAATAACAACGCAGAGCTCTCCGAACATCCAACTTATGCAAGTGCCGCGGAGCTGCGCCCGCACTGTCCTCCACAAAAACCGGAAGGGAAACCACCTGATTTACATGAAACGGCGAAACTACCTTGGGCAAAAAGGACGGCACAGTCCGCAACACCACCTTGGAATCGCTAAACACTAGAAACAGCTCCCGGCAGGACAAGGCCTGCAGTTCAGAAATCCTCCTGGCCGAGGAGATAGCCACCAGAAACACCACTTTCAGAGTAAGATACTTCAAAGACGCCCTCGCCAAAGGCTCAAAAGGCACCCGCACCAAAGCCTCTAGAACTAAACGCAAATCCCAAGACGGGATCACCAGTCTACAAGGAGGCCGCAAGAGCAACACGGCTCTCAAAAAGCGCTTAATGTCTGGGTGACCTCCGAGACACACACCTCCGATCTTACCCCTGTAACAGGAGAGAGCTGCCAACTGCACTTTCAGAGAAGCAGCCGCTAAACCCTTCTCGTACCCATCCTGTAAAAACGCCAAGACTTGAGGGATCGAAGCTCGTAAGGTCGAAACCCCTTTACCAGCACACCAAGCTTCGAAAACCCGCCAAACACGAATATACGCCAACGAAGTAGACCGCTTCCGAGCTAACAACAAAGTGGCCACCACTGCCTCCGAGTAACCTCTCGCCGCTAGCCTCGCCCTTTCAATAGCCAAGCCGTAAGCGAGAACCGATCCACCTGAGGCATTCGCAGAGGCCCCTGAATCAAGAGGTCCCTTCGAACCGGAAGCCGCCACGGTCTGTCCGCTAGCATCCTGATGAGATCCGCATACCACGGCCGCCTTGGCCAATCCGGCACGATCAACACTACTCTCCCCCTGTGAAGCTCCATGCGCTGCAGCACCCGACCTATTAACACCCACGGCGGAAACACGTACAGCAACTGGCCCTCCGGCCAAGGCTGGATCAACGCATCCAGGCCCTCCGACATCCTTTCCCGCCTTCTGCTGAAGAACCGGCTGGCCTTTGCGGACTGAAAAGTCGCCATGAGATCCATTACCGGCAGACCCCAGCGCCATACGACCATGTCGAACACTGTCGGATGAAGAACCCACTCCCCCGGGTCTATCCGCACTCGACTCAAAAAAATCGGCCTCCACATTTTCTACGCCTGCGACGTGCGCCACTGACAGCGCCCGAAGATGTACCTCGGCCCACTCGAACAACTGCTCGGCCTCGGCTTCCAAGGCCACACTGCTGGTGCCCCCCTGCCGATTGATATAGGCGACAGTCGTCGCATTGTCGGAGAACACATGTACGGCCTTTCCTTGAAGTAACTCCTGAAACACTCGGAGCGCCAGGATGACTGCCCTCAATTCCAACCTGTTGATCGACCAGGCCTGCTCCTGGCTCGACCATGCCCCTTGCGCGTACTGTCCCAGGACATGAGCCCTCCAACCTGCAAGGCTGGCGTCCGTCGTAAGGGGAACCCAATCCGGCGCCTCCAAGGGCATGCCCTCCTCGAGATGTCCTCTTCTCAACCACCAAAGGAGGGCGCGCCACGTCTCCTGCTGCCAGGGCAGTACTTGCGTCAACCGGTCGTTCTGGTGTGACCAATGCCTCAGCAAGGATCTTTGCAAAGGTCTCATATGTGCTCTCGCCCACAGCACCACTTCGAGAGTCGCTGCCATGGTCCCCAACACCTGCAGGTAGTCCCAAGCCGTGGGGCGTTTGGTGCCCAGAAACCTGCGGATAAAATCCCGCAGCCCCTGTGCCCTTTTCTGTGGCAGAAACACCTTTCCAACCTTCGTATCGAACCGCGCCCCCAAGTACTCGAGGTCCTGCGCGGGAACCAATCTGCTTTAGGCCATACTGACTACCCAACCGAGACTTTCTAAGAAGGACACCACCTTGGCTGTAGCCCCCATGCTCTCCGCCTCGGATTTCGCTCGAATCAACCAATCGTCCAGGTACGGATGAACTAGAATCCCATCCTTTGAGCGCTGCCGCCACCGCAACCATTACCTTGGTGAAAACTCTGGGCGCTGTCACCAGCCCGAAAGGTAACGCCTGGAACTGAAAGTGAGCCATCGGCACCGCCAACCTCAAAAACATTTGATGCTCCTGACAGATGGGAATATGGAGATAAGCCTCGGACAAGTCTAGGGACGTAAGAAACTCTCCTTGACGCACCGCCACTATGACCAACCTTAATGTCTCCATCTGAAAATGAGACACCTTTAAACAGCGATTTACCCGCTTGAGATCGAGAATCGGCCGAAAACTGCCTTCCTTCTTTGACACCACAAAATAGATGGAGTACCGACCGCAGCCGCATTGGTCTGGGGGCACCAGGACCACCGCTTCCAGGGCTAGCAACCGACCCAAGGTCTCCTGTACCGCCGCATACTTTCCCGGAGCTTTGCAGGGGGATTGTACGAAAGACTCGGTCACTGGCTGCTGCAGCTCTAAGGCATATCCCTCTCGGATGACCTCCAGCACCCAGTGATCGGTCGTTATCTGGGTCCAGGCGGGATAAAATCTCCGCAGGCGCCCCCCTATGGGTACCTGCCCCGCCTGGACCACCCTGGCTTCACTGTGTCTTACGCAGAGCGGAGGAAGAAGAGGCTGCAAAACCTCTACTCGCTCCCCGAAAGCCTCGAAACCCCGGACTTCGGTAGGGAAAACGCCCCCTCTGCACTTGTCCAAACCGCGGGGGAACGAAAACGACGAAAATCTCTCTGCTGACCTCTTGTCGCCGGACCCGAGCAACCCTGCTTCTGCTTATCCTCCGGCAACCGGCCGCCTTTGGATTCCCCCAAATCCTTCACTAGCTTCTCCAGATCCTCCCCGAACAGAAGCTTTCCTCTGAACGGGAGCTTACTCAGCCTAGACTTGGAAGACATATCTGCTGCCCAATTGCGCAACCACAGATACCTCCTGGCCGCCACCGCCGAGGCTATACTATTCGACAAACCACAAATCAAATCATAATGAATGTCAGCTAGATAGGCTGCCCCCATCTTCAATCTCGCCGCCTCCGCAGCCACAACCCCCATTGGACCAGTCGGAAGCCCTTGCGCCCACCGCAGGCAAGCCCGAGCTACCCAAGCCCCGCAAATGGATGCCTGAAGAGACAACGCATTCACCTCAAACACCTGCTTTAACAAGGTATCCAACCGTCTATCCTGAGCATCCTTCAGCGCAGCACTACCTTCCACCGGGATAGTGGTTTTCTTAGTAACTGCTGAAACTGCAGCATCCACCTTAGGAGATTTAAACAACTCTCGATCTTGTTCCCCTAACGGGTAGAGGCGAGACATCACCCGAGACCCCTTAAGGCCTGCCTCAGGCGTATCCCATTCGGCCTGAATCATCTCTCTGATCACTCTATGGACAGGGAAAGCCGTTTGAGACTTCCGAAAAGCCTGCAACAAAGGATCCTCCAACTGTGCCTCCTCGGACGGACCCACCGCAGGCATATTCAGCGCCTTCAACGACTCGGAAATCAACTCCGGCAACTCTTCCCTCCTAAAAATCCGCACCACTCGGGCCTGATCCTCCTGTTCAACAATCTCTCCTTCCTCCACATCATCACCCAAATCAAAATCCTGCTCCAGGTCCTCCGAAGCCACCCCTTCTGACCCGACTGAGTGACCTGACCGCTCTCTCTCGGCCCGCAGCCGCTTAGCTGGGATGCCCGACTCGCCTATGCTCAGGGGGGTCCCTGGCCTCTTTTCCCTGAAGTCCCCGTCCGGCGGACTCACAGAGGCCTTCGCCTGCACCCCACCGAAAGCCTGCTGCATGAGGGTGAGGAACTGAGGAGAAAAAATGGTGGCGAGACCTCCAGGGATCTGCGGCTGTGGTGTCTGAACCCCCTGCAGAGCCGAGGGTCCCGCAACTGGCTCCTGATCGAGATCCCGGGCAGCCCCGCTCTCTGCAAGGGCAGCCGAGCCATCCTTTTGGCCGTCTCCGTCCTGCGCAAGCCCCTGCTCCATGGACAGATTCTTTGAAGCAACCTTTGCAGAGCCCAGTCTCAGCCACTAAAGTCTTACGTGAACCACACAACAAGCAGAGTGGCTTAGAAGGCATAATGCGTGGGCCTGACCTGCACAGCTTCCAACCCCCCAAGTCCACTGAGGCTCCTTAGCTGACAAAGGTTATGTTCTTTTTTTTTTACATGAGACAAAGAACTGGTCTCCCCCACCTAAAAATAGGCCCCCGCAGCAAAAACCGAAGCTCCCCCACTTCAAACGAGGCCTTTAAAGATAAGAAATTCGCCGGCCCGTTGTTTTCCCGCGCGCGCGCGCCTACCACGAGGCAAGGCCCAGCGCTGTCTTCACACGCCGCCACTCACCCTTTAAACTGGCGCTGCCTCGCCGATCCCGGCCCTTCTTACCCAAGATCCCGAGGCTCTGAAGGCTCAGACACCGCTGCGGGGCCTTTTCTGCAATCGCAGCGCCTGCGCACAGCCGACAGCCGAAGAGAACTGCAGCCACGCTGAAACGTGCTCCGCCGGAATGAAACCTCGGCGTCCGAGCAGCCAGCGATGTTCAGGCAACTGCCCAGCTAACCAAGAGCCGGCTCCTCACCCATCAAGGTGGGATCGGGAACCAGGCTCCATCTTTCCCCCCACGCCGGTCTATCTCTGCTGCCAAAGGCCCCCCAAAGCCCGGTAAGCCCAAGAGAGAGAAAGAGAAAGAAAGATGGGTGGGGGGGGGGGGGGGGGGACGACAGGCACAGCCCAGAAAACTGAGGAGCTCAGTCTGTCCCACTGCTCCTGTAATAAAAACAAAAGAAAGCAATTAGCCCCAACAATCACTCTAAGTCTAAACCTAAACTACACTGAAACTACACTTAATTGCTCCTCAAAGTGAGCCCATGTCCAGGGCTCACCAGCCCTCCAGCTGCTTGGAGACTGAGATAACTGGCATCAGGAGGCGGATCCTGCCTACTTATACTGGTGACGCCAAAGAGGTGTGACGTTTCTCAGTCTCCAAGCTGCTGGAGGAGGAGCAAGACCCAAAGGTTCAGGACTAGCCTGGAGAGACGCTAAGGAATATATCATATCCTAGCCTTAATTCTTGGAGACTTCAATGTCCATTATGACTGCCCACTTTGGTCTAGTAATAGAGTTTTTAGTGCTTTTCTGTCAGACCATGGATTTCAATAGCAAGTTAGATCCCCTACGCACAGTGCAGGACATACATTGGACCCCATCATTATGCTACAGGATTTGATCAGTACAGTCTCTGACCCTCACACTCTTCCCCTTCTTTTTCATGTTACTTTGCCAATTTCTCTTCATAATTCCCTGTTTTCTGCAGCTCAACCATTACACTCATTTAGACATATTACTGCAGACACTTTGGCAGCTTTCCCATCAGCGGATACCCTTTTTCCAGATTGTTTTTCCGCACTCACAGCTGAGGTCCAGGCTACCTCCTGGGATAATACTTTGTGCTCAGCATTGGACACCATAGCCCCAAATAGCCCATGTAGGGTACACACGGCCCATATGCCGCTTGTTTAAATGGTTCTATAAATGGCTTACGGTTGTTAAGGAGACACACTAGAGCGGCGGAAAGAAAATAGCACAAGAATAGGTCTTTGTAGCATTGCTTAATTTTCACATCACACACTCATACTATTGTTCACAAATTACACAGGCAAAAGAGGATTACTTTTCCTCTCTGATAAGGACTTCGTCCAACCCAGGTTGCACCATATTTTCGGTATTGGATCAAATTGGATCCTTGAGCTCACCAGACACCAACTTGCCCTGGGGGTGGGGAGGGGGGAAAAGATCTTCTGCAGAAAATTTGGACACTTTGCTTGAAGTTGAGAAATCTTATCTGAAAAGAAGCTCCCCTGCCCATCCCCCTTTTTCTTTGCCAGATCCACTTAGTCCTGTTGGCCTGTCTCAATCATCTTTGGTCGCAGTTTACCCCAGGCCCCATGTCAGACTTATTTTGTCTGATACAAGGTATTCGAGAAACTACATATATACTAGATCCAATTCCTTCTATTTGGCTAAAGGAGCAGTCTTTGGGACTTCTTCCAATTTTGCACTCACTTATCGATAGTAGAATCTTCAGGGACAATACCTAACACATGGAAGAAGGCTGTGTTACAACCTATAGCCAAAAGATGTTCATGGCGATTTGCTTGATCCTAAAAACTACAGTCCTGTATCAAATCTACCTTTTCTATCTAAAGTACTAGAAAAATTTGTAGTCTGACAACTTTCTGCGCATGTCGAACAAACCCATATCCTACATCCTAGGCAGCCTGGATTTCGACCACAACATAGTATAGAAACCATTTTGGCAGTAGTCGTAAATCATAGCCATAAAGCATGGGATCAGGGCAAGGCACCTCTGGCCATTTCACTAGATCTTTTGGCTGTGTTTGATTTCATAGACCATAAACTACTTAAGGCTGTCTCTTCGATACAGGCCTTCGTGGTCAGCCACTTACTTGGTTCCACTCTTCTTCCAGGAACAATGATATCAGGTTCAGGTCTCCGATACTCTTTCCTCCTTTCATGATCTTACTTGTGGGGTACCTCAGAGCTACACACTTTCCCCTATCTTGTTCAATATTTTCTTGAGCCATTGGCTACACTTATCCAGAGTTTAGGAATCACCGCATTTATTTATGCTTATGATATTCTCTTGTACTCAATGAATTTGAGGACACAAGATATGGCAGGAATAAATTCCTGCTTAGCAAATATTACCTCTTGGCTACATTCTCGGTCCTGAATCTGAGTAAATCTGTGGCCATGTGGTTTTCAGACTCCATGGAAGATCCTGGTCCAGTACCCATAATTGAGGGTACCCCAGTAATTTGCAAACCACCCATAAGTACTTGGGGGTGATCCTTTACTCTAAATTGTCATTCTTATCACAAATTGCTTGTGTCATAAAATCCTCGTTTTTGGCACTTTGTCAATTCAGAGCCATATAGCCTTTTCTAGATATGAATGCCCAGGCAACAGTGATACTTCATACTGTTGTGTCCCTTTTAAACTATTGTAATATTGTCTATTTAGGTTTGCCATTGTACCAACTCTGACGTTTGCAGACAGTACAGAATATTGCAGTGCGCACTCTAGCCCGAGCACATCGTTATGATCATGTTATGCCTTTGCTTAGGCATTACCACTACAATTATATTTGGTCTTTTAGTGAACGTGTAAAATCAACTTTCTCTGTGTTACGTTCAACTTTAACAACAATAGAAAAACATCTGTCACTGTTTTTGATTTTTTCCCAAACCAGTTTTCCAAAGGTCTCAGACTTCTTGTAGCACAGCTAGCAGACTTACGTCTTACTGTTCGTGCTTAATCGCATCAACGACCTTATTTCAAAAAACAGGCTCGTATTTAACTTTCACACAGCTTATACTCCACTGTTCTAGATGAAATTTTCAATATAAATATGCTAATATAAATTACTGATCTATTAAGTCCATCACTTAGCTGTGAAATATTTGATACTCTGGAGTTAACTGCTGTGTATATCTTCAATCCCAAAGATCCCGACGCTCTTATGGGGTACCTCTGAGGCGTTTCACTGCCTGCAGTTTCTTCAGGGGATCTTGTTTTATCACCCTTATAGTGCTCTAAAAAACAAACGTGACAACTCTCAACTACGAATGTAGAGGGACAGGCTTTGAAAGAATTGAAAAATAGGACTGATTTAGTCATTAAAAGAGCTGATAAAGGAGGTGCAATAGTAGTGATGAAGCGGGTAGATTATTTGAAGGAGGTAGAACGTCAACTGCAGGATCACACAACTTATGTACCACTGTTAGAAGATCCACAGAATGAGTTACAGGCTACTATTAAACAGTTAACACAAGCAGCTTTAGAAAATAAATTAATTTCGAAAAAAGAGTATCAATTTTTAAACATCTCCACCCCAACTACAACAAAACTGTATCTGCTCCCTAAAATCCATAAAAATTTACAACAACCCCCAGGGAGACCGATAGTCTCAACAAAAGGGAATGTGTTGGATCCATTGTCTGTTTATTTAGATTCGTTCTTGCGTCCCGTTAGCAACCATACCATCGTATCTGCGTGATACTACACACTTTTTACGACTAGTGGAGGACATGACTGAGTGGTCGAAGGATCTTGATACTTTATTAGTTACTATGGATGTGGTATCATATACGAATATACCACAAAATGCGGCCATATCTACAGTCCAATCTACTCTTCTATTGAGGGAAGACCTTTCAGCTTCACAATATGAATTTTTGATAGCATTAGCACGCTTGGTGATTTGTCAGAATTATTTTGAATTCGAAGGGAAATTGTACAAACAAATAGCAGGTGTCGCTATGGGAGCAACCTGCGCTCCATCAATAGCCAACTTTTACATGAGTAATTTTGAATCCCATTGGTTACCTATTTCTCCGTATCGGACTAATATGTTAGTATGAAAAAGATACATCGATGATGTGTTTCTATTGTGGAAGGGCACGGAAGAAACATTTTTACAATTTACACAGTGGATAAACGGATGTGATACTAACATAAAATTTACCTATACCTATCATAAACAGAAGATCTCTCTTTCTACCTGTACATCTAAATATGTTATCAGTACATGGAAAACTTCCGTTTTTAAAAAACCTACAGATCGAAATGCCCTGTTACACTTTACGAGTAAACATCCTAGAAAATTGAAAGAAGGGCTTCCTTTTCACAATTTCTCCGTTTTCGTAGAAACTGTTCTGACACGGAAGAATTTAAGAGGCAGGCACAACACCTGAAGAGCGATTTTATGAGCAGAGGCTATCCTAACAAGGTAGTATCACAAGCATATAAAAGAGCCTTATATAATCACAGGAGCCTTATATAATCACTTAGTGATACATCCGGCAGGAGGACTATACAAAAGGACCTAGTTCATATTAATTTGGTGACAAGATTTTCTCCACTTAGTAATTCAATACAACACATAGTGAATAAGCATAGGAACGTCCTTAGAACGGTTCCTGGACTGACAGATAAACGAATCCGATGCATATGGCGAAGAGGACGCACATTAAAAGATAGGCTGAGCCCGGCGATTCTCCCCCCCTTGATATCTGAGGGGAATAATGGTAGCCACAAAAAATGTGGTCACTGTGATATGTGCCCAATAATGCTTGAAACCGCTATGTTTGTTTATAAACAAACAGTTTATCATCTCCGGTCTCACACTACTTGTGAGTCAAGAGCAGTAATTTATGGGATTCAGTGTCCCTGTGGACTATTGCATGTTGGAAAAACGTTACGTCCATTGAAAGTACGACTGAAAGAACATAAAAGCTGCTTAAAATGCGGAAGAATGGAAGCGCCAATGGTTCCACATTGTATGGCGCTTGGTCATACTTTTGATCAATTTAGCTGCCTTGTAATTGAACAAGTGACAGAAGGCCGTGGAGGAAGGACACTGGATGAAACTCTCTTAAAGAAAGAACAGTGGATTTTTAAATTGGACACGGTGATCCCCTCAGGATTAAACAGTTATAGATTGGAAGATCTGTATGTGACGTTATAATGATTTGCTGGGGAGACTGAGACAGTCAAATGTATGTTTCCATTAGAATGGATTTAGGGAGAATTCTAATTGTTCTTAATTACTTAAGACTCTATGCGATGAATGAGAATCAGCTGACACTGTTGCGGAAGTGAATGCTTCAGTTGCTATAAGGATCAGGGCATTGCACCTCCTTTATCAGCTCTTTTAATGACTAAATCAGTCCTATTTTTCAATTCTTTCAAAGCCTGTCCCTCTACATTCGTAGTTGAGAGTTGTCACGTTTGTTTTTAGAGCACTATAAGGGTGATAAAACAAGATCCCCTGAAGAAACTGCAGGCAGTGAAACGCCTCAGAGGTACCCCATAAGAGCGTCGGGATCTTTGGGATTGAAGATATACACAGCAGTTAACTCCAGAGTATCAAATATTTCACAGCTAAGTGATGGACTTAATAGATCAGTAATTTATATTAGCATATTTATATTGAAAATTTCATCTAGAACAGTGGAGTATAAGCTGTGTGAAAGTTAAATACGAGCCTGTTTTTTGAAATAAGGTCATTGATGCGATTAAGCACGAACAGTAAGACGTAAGTCTGCTAGCTGTGCTACAAGAAGTCTGAGACCTTTGGAAAACTGGTTCGGGAAAAAATCAAAAACAGTGACAAAGACGTTTTTCTATTATTGTTAAAGTTGAACGTAACACAGAGAAAGTTGATAGGCATTACCACTGGCTCCCTATTTCAGAACGACTCCATTACAAGGTCCTACTGTTCAGGCAATACAAGATTTAGCCCCAGATTATCTCTCTTCTTTTAATAACACTTTACGCTCCTGTGAGACCATTACTTTTTGTGCATGGTTTCCGGCTGATTGTTCCGTCCCCAGCCATCATTAAATACGAGTCCACTAATCGGACGGCCTTTTCCGTTGCAGCCCTTACATTGTGGAATTTCTTGCCTACCCTGGATTTGAAGAGTTTCAAGAAGTCCCTGAAAACTCATTTGTTCAGTAATTTCTTTGAAATAAACATGGCTTGAACACTGGGGGGAATCATGGCTGTTAGCCTACATTGTAATCTACCTGATACCTCAGCCTTATTGCCTGTTTCTATTGAGTCTGTTTTTTAGTTGGTATGTTTTGTTTTATCTTTTTCTTTTGTATCTTTCCTCTTTTATTATGGTGTTCTTTTTCTAAGATATGTTTTTTGGTTAATTTGTTAATGTAAGCTGCATAGGTTTTGGCAGATACTCTTTATTTGATATACTGCATAACAATATAGCACCGAAGGAAGCCACAAGACACTGCAGAAACAATGACAGCAAACATAAATCAAACAGTGGGCTCAGGTCATATAAGCCAGTGACCCATAGAGACCTCCAAAACTGGTTCAAGATCGCTAAAGGTGAGCTGGCAGTCTTCATCCCTCAAAGAAAAATGCTTCATATACAATTGAGATGCTAATGGCTGACCATGCACCATCTTCAAAACAGAGGACAACTGCTACCTAAACCTTTCAATGAATTCCAGACCATCCTGGAGTCCACGATTCTCAGCCTCCAACAATATGAATTTCTTCTGTGTTACTAGTGGGGCAACCCATTCATATGCAGTGTCTCCCGACATTAACAGTGCCAACCACTATAGCTGTATGATGAAATATCGTGGTCCTTGAAATGTGATGAAGCTTTATAGTTGTTATTTCATCTTCTTATCTCTCGAATTCTCTCATATTCCAAAATGGATCTCTCATGAAGACGTATATATAGTACACAACGCCGTGTTTTAGACCGTGAAACTCCTGGTCCTTCTTCATGCAACTTACGTCCTGTTCCTCCCTACTATCCTATACCGTTTTTAAAGCCAGCCTCGTTTTCGTCTGTAGAAAACAAAAAAACGGGCTATCATTGGCTGTCACGGGGGTTCAGTCTATCAAAGTCCACCAATCCAAAGCAAGATTCAAACCACCAGGTGTTACTGATCGGAGATGGTAGATCCAAAATTGTTCCCTGAATTGTAACCGGTCTCCTCCACATGTTTGTAAGGGATAAAATCGATAATTCGCCATCTAAGATCCTGGAATGTATGTTCAAATTCTTGACAATGTTGAGACACCAGGGCTGATAAAACTTTATTGTTTATTCTAGACCTTTTTCCAAAAGTCTCCTTTTCATGGGGCGAGATGTTTGACCTACATAATTCTTATGACAGGGACAGGATATTATATATACTATGAGTGCTTGTACAAGTAGTGCGATGTCTATTCGTAATCTTGATCCCTGCATCAACATCTTCCCACTCTAAACCTTCAATAGTGGAGACACAAAAATCACACTCTCCACATTTATAGTGTCCGCTTAATTTATTCTCCGACCTCTCTGAATGTGAATGAATTAGTAAGTCTGTCATATTTCGTCCACGTTGAAAAGCAAACATTAATGGCTTCCTAAAGCATGAATGTAACGATAATGTTTCCCAATTTTTTTTATTATTTTCATAATTCGTACCGTATTGGGCATATAGGGTAAAACCCCAACATAAGACGTCTGTTGTGACAGCTGCACCTGATGTTGCTGCATAGACTCATGAGGCCACCATTCTGGATGGTTGAACCGTGCCCTCCTGTATGCTTTCTTAATGATGCTCAATGGGTATCCTCTTTCTCTCAATCCGAATTGGAGATCCTTAGCATGTTTAAAAACTGTTCTAAAGTGGAACAATCTCGTTAGGCGGAGAAATTGCCCAATAGGCAAACCCCTACGAAGGGGTCCTGGATGAAAACTTTGATAATGGAGTCGTGTGTTCCTCTGGACTGGTTTACGATAAAGTGTTGACTGTATAGTGGAACCATCCATATAAACCAAAATATCCAAAAATGCCATACATGATGTATTGTATTTTGGTACAAATTGTATATCTCTATCTAAATTATTGATCCAAACAAAAATCTGTTGTACTTGGTTCTCAGTGCCAGCCCAAAGAAAAAAAAGATGTCATCCAAATAACGGGTCCAATGTGTTATCAATGAGAACCAGTGAGAGGAATAAAGAAACTTCCGTTCAAACTGTGCCATATATAAAGTTGCTAATGACAGGGCTACCGTAGCTCCCATTGCTATACTGTGAATTTGTAAATAAAAATGATCCTCAAACAGAAAAAAAATATTCTTCAAAACTAATTTCAGCATATATACAATAAATTCTTTTGGTAATCGAGCTGGCGTTTGTAACGTTAAGTTATTTACCATTATCTAAAGCTGCATCTTGATCTATATTAGTATATAGAGCAGCAACATCCCTAGTTACCAAAAACATAGATGAAACATGCAAAAGACTGTTGAATTTTAGAAAGAAAATGAAACAAATCCTTCACAAACGAAGGAATCTGATGATTCAAAGGACGCAAAAAAATGTCGCAAAATTGAGAAAGAGGTTCCAAAAGAGAACCTCTACAGGACACTATTGGACTGCTTGGGGGATTCTTTAAATCTTTATGTATTTTCGGTACCATGTACAATGTTGATATGAGAGGAATTTTTTTATTCAAAAACTCAAATTCACATTGTGTAATCCAATTAGACTCCAAAGCCTGTACTGTATATTGTTTTATGGTGGAACTTAAAAGTGGAGATGGATCCGATGTAATTGGTAATATTTCACATCCGAAAGATGTCTCAATACTGTTTGAATATATTGTGTTTTGTCCTGTACTACTATAGCTCCCCCCTTGTCTGCTCTATGAATACTAATTGTAGATTGTGCTCGTAAGGTCTGAAAGGCATGCCACTGTGCAGTGGATAAGAAAACTCTGAAACAGTGGGACTTTCAGTGACGTCAGCGCTAGAATGGCTGCTTGAGAATGGAGCTCCGGCGAAGATATAAAAATTAAGAACCCGTAGGGGACAGACAGGGTGCAGAATAAGAACCCCCCTTGCACCGGAAGCTAAGGACACGTAACTAGGAAACTTGGGAGAAAGTGGATGGCGGCAAAATGAACGGGAGTAGATTTAAAATCTCTCTCCTTCAAAGGAGCAGCAGGCGCTAAGGGCCACACGGGGAAAATGGCCGCAAATAGCACTGAGCATGGTGGGGCGGAGGAGGTTGAAACGGAGAAAGGCACGTCGAGTGAAATACAAGTGCTTCGGGATGACTTACAGGAGTGGTTTGAATCATCCAGGCAAGAATTTGGAGCGCTAAAGTCGGAAGTGCATGGCTGGCTTCAGGAAATTAAAAGTGACATTGGCTCATTGAGTGCGCGGCTAGAGGAAATCAAAGGCAAAGTGGAGGAACAGGAAAGTCACTGTGCTCCTTATGAACAGCGTTTGGACTCTATAAATGAGGTACAACTGCTTCAAAGAAATGTCAATCTGGCTGCAAGAAAACAACCTAGCAATAAACTATAACAAAACCGAAGCACTGATCATAACAAGAGACCAAACTTTCACACCCACACCCTCCATCAACCTGAACAATGCCACCATACCAATAAGACAAGAAATAAAATACCTGGGAACAACACTTGACAGGGAGCTCAACCTACAATCCCACATTGCGAAGACCACCAGGAGCGCCTACGTCAAGATGAGAACAATCAGATGACTCAAACCCATCCTTGCTCCCGAGCATTTTCGCACAGTATGCCAAGCCATCATCACACCCACACTAGACTATTGCAACCACATCTACCTAGGACTCCCAAAAAAAATCAACCCAACCACTTCAACTAGCACAAAACACAGCCGCAAGACTCATAACAGACAGTACAACCCACGAACACATCACCCCCATACTATACCACCTTCACTGGCTCCCAATCAGCTCACGAGTCCGCTACAAAGTTCTCCTAACCACATTCAAAATAACAGCCTATCTGCAGACAGCCTACAACAACTCATAACAACTGACAACAGCAAAAGACCAAGAAGAAAGGGAACATCGAACATCAGAACCCCAAAGGACTTCACCAGAACAAACCAAACCACATCAAAACGAGCTTTCACCCTAGCAGCCCCCGCCATATGGAACTCTCTCCCTGACCACCTCAGAGCAACAAACATCAAAGAATTCAGAAAGCTGCTTAAAACTGAACTATTCAAAGACCATTTCAAGGACCTCACAGAATGACACTTAAACAAACATTAAGATAACGAAGCCATCCCTGTAAATATGTATCTGTAAATATGTATCTTAAGCACACAATGTATATAGCTCACATCAAAATCGACCACACTCACTCACTCAGCACACTGTGTTAATTCTTCCACTGCATGCTAATGACAACTCACCTTTCATTGATTGTTTGCTGTGCCAACCGCTTTGATTTCATGATAAAGAGGTATACCAAGTCCGTTTAAATAAATAAATACATGATGAACTATGGCAGAAGGTGGAAGACCTAGAGAATAGGTCCTGTAGGTCAAATATCAGGATAAGGGGCCTCCCTGAGAGTGAAAGCACTATAAACTATGTATCCATGGCAGAGGACGTTTGTGGGGTGGTCCTTAAAGCAGCAGACATGGCGGTGGAAGGGGTCTCTTGGAAAGGAGGGCCCTGGGAAAGATCCACAGAAACAATGGAGCCGAGTGCCTGGAGGGGAAAAGCATCTGAGACGTCAGAATCTAATCAAATGATCAATAGGACTGCTTGGATATGTATTTTTCTTGTTATAGCTTGCTAGAACATGTGAGAGTGGGAATCTAGCTAAGCTAAAGTGGCCTACTACCTAGAGGGGCTGTGTTCTTTCTTGATTGCCGTTGTAACTTCTCTGTGGGCGGGGGGAGGGGGGGAGGTTAAGATGGGAGGTTTAGGAAGATAGCTGGTGAGGGGATGTAACCTGCAATGAGATGTGATCTGTTTGTTCTCTATGGGATTAGCTGTTAAGGTGAAACTTGGGGTTCTTCTGGCCTGATGCCACCTGAAGGTGATCTCTTAATGGATCAGATGGAAGGGTTGGGGGAAGGGAGGGGGTGGTGAAGAGGGAGGGGGGTGGGAACCAAGAATAGGGTATTGGTGAAGGTCTGAGAGAGGGACGTCGCGAATGCCAGAGATAACTTTAATAACTATGAATGTCAGAGGCCTCAACTCCTTTAGAAAGAGACAGTTGTTGATGAAGGAATGTGCAAGATTGAAAACACTACAAAAGCAGTTACCACGCAAGACACAGAAAACAATCCGAAGCGTAGTAAAAGTGGAAAGACAGAGTCTTTATTAAACCATAGACAACCCAACACCCCCAACTCTAGCACCTCCGGTCTTAACCACCACTGTAGAGCTTGTCGCGTTTCCGGAAGACATGGTAATTTCTTTGATAGTGGACTCCTTTGATGCGACCACCTTCTCAACAGTGCTCTTTGCAACGGTCGCATATGAGCTCTCGCCCATGGCACTAAGTCCAAAGTTGCTGCCATGGTTCCGAGCAATTGTAGATAATGCCATGCTGTGGGTTCCTTTCTTGTTAAAAAAAACTTTTCACCAGATTTTTTAATGCTAGCGCCCGAGAGCGAGGAAGAAAAACTCTTCCCTTTTTTGTATTGAACCGAGCACCCAAATGTTCCAGATTCTGTGACGGAAACAATTTGCTCTTTGTCATACTGACTATCCAGCCTAAACTTTTCAAAAATTCTACTACTCTGTCTGTTGCTAATCTGCCTTCCCTTTCCGATTTTGCTCGAATCAACCAATCGTCCAGGTAAGGGTGAACCAGAATTCCTTCTCTTCTTAATGCTGCTGCCACCACTACCATTACTTTTGTAAACGATCGCGGAGCTGTTGCCAAACCGAAGGGCAATGCCTGAAACTGGAAATGACCCCTTGGAACTGCAAATCTTAAAAATAAGAACATAAGAACATAAGATATGCCATACTGGGTCAGACCAAGGTCCATCAAGCCCAGTATTCTGTTTCCAACAGTGGCCAATCTAGGTCATATGTACCTAGCAAGGGACACAGGTTCCACAATGCTTGTATTGCTTCAAGCATTGATATCCTGGGTCCCTTCTTAATAATGGTTTATGGACCTTTCCTCCAGGAACTTGTCCAAACCTTTTTTAAACCCAGCTACACTAACAGCCTTTACTACATCCTCCGGTAACAAATTCCAGAGTTTGATTACACGTTGAGTGAAAAATATTTTCTTTTATTAGTCTTAAATAGTTTACCCTGTAGCTTCATTGCATGTCCCCTAGTCTTTCTATATTCTGATAAGGTAAACAATCGATCTACGTTTACCCGTTCCACTCCGTTCATTAATTTATAGACTTCTATCATATCTCCCCTCAGCCGTCTCTTTTCCAGGTTAAAGAGCCCCAACCTTTTTAGCCTTTCTTCATAGGAGTAGCCTTCCATCCCCTTTACCATTTTGGTGGCTCTTCTCTGAACCTTTTCTAAAATTGCTATATCCTTTTTAAGATATGGCGACCAGAATTGCACACAATATTCAAGGTGCGGTCTCACCATGGAACGATATAGAGGCATTATAATATCTTTTGTTTTATTTTCCATTCCTTTTCCTTATCATACCTAACATTCTATTTGCTCTCTTGGCCGCCGCTGCACACTGGGCCGAGGGTTTTAACATGGTATCCACAAGGACGCCTAATCTTTTTTCGTGGGTGGTGGTTCCTAATGTGGAACCTTGCATCGTGTAACCATAGTTTGGGTTGTTCTTCCCTAGGTGCATAACCTTGCACTTCTCCACATTAAATTTCATCTGCATTTTGATGCCCAGTCTTCCAATTTATCAAGATCCTCTTGCAATTTTCCACAATCCTCCTGGGTTTTAACAACTTTAAATAGTTTTGTGTCATCAGCAAATTTGATAACCTCACTCGTTATTCCACTTTCCAGGTCATTTATGAATATGTCAAAAAGCAGCGGACCAGCACAGATCCCTGGGGTACACCACTATTCACCTTTCTCCATTGGGAAAATTGGCCATTTAGTCCTACCCTCTGCTTTCTATCTTTTAACCAGTTCCTGATCCACAGTAGTACACTGCCTCCTATCCCATGACTCTTTAGTTTTGCCAAAAGTCTCTCATGAGGGACCTTGTCAAAGGCTTTCTGAAAGTCCAGATACACAATATCAACCGACTCACCTTTGTCCACCTGTTTATTCACTCCTTCAAAAAAACATAACAGATTAGTAAGACAAGATCTTCCTTGTCTAAAGCCATGTTGGCTGTCTCCCATTAGGTCATGACTATCTATATGCTGAGTAATTTTATTCTTTATGATGGTTTCTACCATTTTTCCCGGTACTGATGTCAGGCTCACCGGTCTGTAGTTTTCCCGGATCACCCCTCGAACCCTTTTTAAAAATTGGTGTTACATTGGCGATCCTCCAATCCTCAGGTATTAGAGATGATTTTAATGATAGTTCACAGATTACTGATAGCAGGTCTGCAATCTCAAATTTCAGTTCTTTCAACACCCTTGGATGTATACCATCCGGCCCAGGTGATTTGCTACTCTTCAGTTTATCTAATAGTTGTAGGACATCTTCCTGATGTATCGATATTAAATTTTTATTTGCTATAATTATCAACTTAACACATCAAAGCATGAAAATAAATACATTAAAGTGCAATTAGTAAAAGCTGTTTGCTAATGTGGGCAAATTAAACAGGTTTCTGCTCTTTTTAGTTACCATAACAAAATGCTTTTTAGTTAAGAACACTCTTCAGATACATATTTTTGATATTCCTGACAAATTGGAACATGCAGATACGCCTCTGTTAAATCTAGAGACGAGAGAAACTCTCCTTTCCTCACTGCCATTATCACCGATTTCAACGTTTCCATACAAAAATGAGTCACCCGAAGATAACGGTTTACCCCACGAAGTTCCAACACCGGACGAAAAGAACCGTCCTTCTTTGGAACTATAAAATAAATTGAGTATAGACCGGCACCTTGTTGACTTAACGGTACCGGTACAATAGCTTTCAAATTCAAAAGTCTTTGCAAGGTTTCGCAAACTGCTGCCCCTTTTATGCGTGCCTTGCAAGGAGATTGAACGAACAAATCGGGCACTGGACGTTGAAGTTCCAGCGCATACCCCTTTTGAATGATCTCTAACACCCACTGATCAGATGTGATTTGAACCCAGGCTGGATAAGATGAAATTAGGCCTTACCTGCTAATTGTCTTTCCTTGAGCTCTCTCCGGGACAGTCCAGGGAAGGTAGGGTTGTCAATCCCCTTTAGCAGCTGAGGACTGAAAGAAACTTCAAAACTTGCTGACAGGCTAAGACACTCCCTCTGACGTCAGTGTACCAGTCTTCTCTTGACAAAGCAGCAAACAGGCACCTAAAAACAGTGATAAGACTCCACATTTCCCAGTACCGAAGAACACCGTAAAACACCAACAGGGCGCAGCCGAAGAGGAAAATCCCCCGGATTGTCCCCCTTTTACAAAAGGTTTTTTTTTTTATACTTTTGCAGTAAATGTAAACCAAAAACCCAAATTGAAGGAAACAAACGCCTCCTCAGAGAAGGCAAAGGAGCACCCAAGTCACGTCTACCTAGCAATCTGATTTGTTGTCACTCTTAGAGGCAGGAAACGTGACAGACAGAGAAGAGAAAGTAAAGGGTGGGTCCTAGACTGGCCCGGAGAGAGCTCAAGGAAAGACAATTAGCAAGTAAGGCCTAATTTCATCTTCCTTATCGCTTCTCCGGGCCAGTCCAGGGAAGGTAGGGCAGTACCAAAGCAGTACCTAAACTCGGGAGGGCCCTGCAAGACCTGCTATCAAGGCAGAAGCCCCCACCTTCGCATCTTCTCTGGCGTGCACATCCAACCGGTAATGCCTGGCAAAGGTATGAAGTGAAGACCACGTTGCCGCTCTGCAAATATCCACTGGAGGAACAAAGGCATACTCTGCCCAGGAAGTCGCCTGAGCACGAGTGGAGTGAGCTTTGAGTCCAGAAGGCGGAACCTGCCCATCAGCCTCATACGCTGCCACGATGGCGTGCTTGACCCAGCGAGCAATGGAGGACTTCGAAGGTGCATGCCCTCTTTGGGATCCCGCAAACAGCACAAACAACCAATCGGACTTACGAAAAGACTTAGTGACCCGAAGGTAACCCTTCAAGACACGTCCAAGATCCAAATTTCGAAGAACCCGATCCATCTGCGAAGTCGAAAGGTCTGAGAAAATGGGCAACGCCACAGACTGATTAACATGAAATGCGGAAACCACCTTAGGGAGAAAAGAAGGAACAGTACGCAAGAGCACTTTCTCCGGTAAGAACTGAAGATAGGGCTCTCGACAAGAAAGCGCTTGCAAATCAGAAATTCTCCTAGCCGAACACAAGGCCACGAGGAAAGCAGTTTTCCAGGAGAACTCCTTCAAACGCTCCAAAGAAGCCGAGGCAAACGGCTGACGTGCTAATGCCTCCAAGACCACATTCAAATCCCAAGGCGGCACCAACGGACGCCGCGGAGGCCGAAGAAGCCGTGCGGCACGAAAAAAACATTGCACATCCCGATGTCCCGAGAGACGGCGACGCTGCACCGGGCCTCTGAAGCAAGACAGAGCGGCCAAATGCACCTTCAGCGTGCTAAGAGCCAAGCCCTTATCCAAACCCTCTTGAAGAAACAAAAGTAGATGCGGTAAAGTGGTAGACATCGACCGAAAGTCTCGTTGCGCGCACCAAATCTCAAAAACGCGCCAGATTCGAACGTAGGCTAGCGAAGTGGCAGAGCGTTTAGAACGTAGCAGAGTAGCCACTACGGAATCTGAGTAACCTTTACGTCTCAAACAATTCCCTTCAAGAGCCAAGCCGTAAGCAAGAAGCGATCGACCTGCGGCATGAGAACCGGACCCTGATGCAACAGATTGACTCAGACCGGAAGTTGCCAAGGAGAATCTATCAAAAGCCGAACCAGATTGGCATACCAAGGACGCCGAGGCCAATCCGGCGCAATCAGAAGCACCACACCTGGGTGTTTGGCGATGCGCCGAATGATCCGACCCAGCATCGGCCACGGAGGAAACACGTACAGGAGCGGAACAACAGGCCAGGGCTGAACTAACGCGTCCAGCCCCTCCGACATGCGCTCTCTGTGCCTGCTGAAAAACAGAGTCGCTTTGGCATTGGCGAAAGTAGCCATGAGATCCATCACCGGCTGCCCCCAACGAAGGGCAAGATCGTGGAAGACCGCCGCGTTCAACTCCCATTCCCCGGGATCGAGGACATGGCGACTCAGATAATCGGCCTGCACGTTGTCTTTGCCCGCCACGTGCTCCGCCGACAAGGCTATCAGATGATTCTCTGCCCAAATCATTAGTTCCTGACATTCGGCGAGCAACGGAGCACAGCGAGTGCCCCCCTGCCGATTGATATAGGAGACCGTCACCGCATTGTCAGAAAAAACGCGAACCGCCGTCCCCTCGACCAAGAGTGCGAAATGAAGGACTGCGAGACGCACAGCTTGGAGTTCCAAGCGATTGATCGACTATGAACTCTCCTCTTCGGACCAAGTGCCCTGAGTAATCTGAGACAGACAGTGAGCACCCCAGCCCGAGAGACTGGCGTCTGTGGTCACCAGCACCCATCCTGGATCTTGCAAAGGAACCCCTGCTCGTAGATGCGTGGGATCCATCCACCAGAACAGACTCTGACGCACCAGCTCCGGACAGACGAGCCACCGTGATAGAGGGTGAAGCTGAGGCGACCACCTGGAGAGCAACGCTTGTTGCAGAGGCCGCATATGCGCTCTGGCCCACGGGACAAGATCTAAGGCTGCCGCCATGGACCCCAAAAGTTGTAAATAGGTCCACGCCGAAGGAGCGGGAACCTGCAAAAAACCCGCACTTGCTCCAAAATCTTCTGCATTCTGCTCTCGGGCAAGAAGACCGAACCGCTTGCCGTGTCGAAATGGGCTCCGAGATACACAAGCTGCTGTACCGGTTGCAAGTGACTCTTCGCATGGTTGATGACCCAACCCAGCTGTTCCAGAAGCTGAACCACGCGGGCAGTCGCCGCGACCGAAGCCGAGAGGGACTCCGCCCGGATCAGCCAATCGTCGAGATACGGATGTACCCGAATTCCTTCCTTCCGCAGGGCCGCCGCAACTACCACCATTACTTTCGTGAAGGTTCGAGGAGCAGTCGCTAGACCGAATGGCAATGCCCGAAAATGGAAATGACCCATCGGAAGGGAAAAATCTTAAAAATCGTTGGTGACCGGCCCTGATGGGTATGTGCAGATAAGCCTCCGTGAGATCTATGGCCGAAAGGAATTCGCCCGGCTGCACGGCTCGAAGAACGGCCCGCAATGTCTCCATCCGAAAATGCGGAACCTTTAAGGCACGGTTTACATGCTTGAGATCCAGAATCGGCCGAAAAGATCCTTCCTTTTTGGGTACCACAAAATAAATCGAGTACCGACCGAAGCTGCACTGGTCGCGAGGAACCGGAACCACTGCTTGGAGCTGCAAAAGCCGAGCCAGCGTGTCGGCCACTATGTCCTTCTTTGGACCGTAAGCACAAGGAGACATCACAAAGGCGTCCGCCAAGTGGTGAGCGAAATCTAGCGCATAGCCCTTCTGAATGATTTCTAATACCCATTTGTCCGAGGTTACAGCGGTCCAGGCCGAGAAAAAGTTCTGTAGACGGCCGCCGACAGGGATCGGGGCCTGGACCAGCAAACCATCATTGCGGTTTCTTCACAGAGGTCTGCTGGGCGGTAAAAGAGGATCTACCGAACCCTCGGGCTCCGCGAAAGGACTGACCGCGAGCACCGAAACAGCTCCTGGGATACGGAGCAAATCGAACACCGAGGAACCGGCGAAAATCTCTACCCTGACCTCGTTGACCGGCACCTCCTCTCGACGCCTTAGGACGATCCTCCGGCAAACGACCCCCCTTGGAGTCCCCGAGGTCCTTAACAATCTTTTCCAAGGCCTCACCAAAGAGCAACTTACCATTATAGGGCAGTTTGCTGAGTCGCAACTTGGATGAAACGTCAGCAGCCCAAGTACGCAACCATAGAAAACGCCAAGCCGCCACCAGCGAGGCCATGGACTTCGCAGCAATTCTCACCTAATCATAGAACGCATCTGCTAGGTAAGCCGTCGCCGACTCCAATTTAGCCCCTTCCGGAGAAGAAGCAGTTGGCGAAGCCACAGAGGTATCCCCCTGAATCCAACGGATGGCAGCTCTGGACACATACGCCCCACAAATGGAAGCCTGCAGTGCAAGGGCGCTGGAATCAAAAGCTTGCTTGAGGAGAACCTCCAGCTTCCGATCCTGTAGATCTTTAAGAGCCGCCGCTCCCTCTACCGGAATGGTGGCCTTCTTAGTGACTGCGGACACTGAAGCATCCACCTTAGGCATCTTTAAGAGATCCTTCTCCTCCTGAGGCACTGGATAGAGACGAGCCAGAGCCCGACTCCCCCGTAGCGAGGCCTCCGGACACTCCCACTCAGACTCAATCATCTGCTTTATGACGCGGTGCACAGGAAAACAGCGTTGTTCAGATTTAAAGCCCTGCAACAAGGGATCTTCGAGAGGTTCCTGAGAAACAGAAGGAAGAAGCAGGTTCAAAGCAGATAAAGACTGAGAAATAAGCGCTCCCAGCTCCTCCTTCCGAAATACCCTAAAAACATTAGGATCGTCGCCCGGAGCGATCTCTCCTTCCTCAAGCTCCCCTGACCCCACGTCTAAGCCAGGGTCAGAGAAGAGCTTTCCGTCCTCCAAAAACTGATGGTCCTTGACCAGAGGCTCCAACGGGTCTAATCCGGACTGAGCCTGCATCCCTGACAGGGACTTACCTTCCCCAGGGTCCACTGCCTCCCTGACTGGCTGACTGAGCTCAAAGGAACCGGAGAGGCTGACTGAGAAGCTTTTAATAAAAAAGCATTATGGAGTGTGTGACATGGTGGATTCCTCCAGCCCTTTAGAAAGAGCCAAAAAGGAGGAATCAGAAGCACTGCTGGATGGTAAACAAGAGCACATGGCTAGTAGTTACCAGGGAAACCAGACACAGGGGAAAGAAACACACCCTTGCTGCCAGTTAGCTCAAGAGTCACAAGCTGAATCAGAGCACCTGCTAGGAGGAGGAGTCAGGCACTGCCCTAGAGGGCAGACACAAAGAGGCCTCAGTAGAAAGAAAATGATCTCGACTAGGAGCCACGCAGGAAGCTCCAACACAGGCTCAGCTGGGAGGCCACCTACAAGGCCAACCGAGGGTTCCGGTGAGAGGCCAGCAAAGAGGGCAGCTAACAGACCAGCTAACAGACCAAGAGGAGGACCAGGGAGGAGTCCGAGTTCCAGGCCTAGGCAGAGCTACCGGTAGAGTTAAAGCCCAGAACCGTGGGAGAGAGACCGTGGCAAGCCTAGAGGAACACTCAGTAAAACAGAGAGAAAGCCCAGAGCCAGAGCCAAGCTTAAAGGTAGAAGGAGAACCATTTATAAAGTTTCATTCAAGGGAAGAATACAGCAAAAGCAGGCCAGGCTGTTTGCAGTATTCTGGGAATTACAAGGAGAGGAAAAAGCCAGGAAGGCAGTTGCAACCCACAGCTCACAAATCAGGTTTTGAACAAACAGCTGTTTCCAAAGCCCAAAGAAAGCTGTTTGCAGGCAGATGAAGAGGTAAGCCCAGAGACTGGGTTTCAAATAAGGCTGTTGATAATCAGTGTGATTTTACTTACCCAAAGGGTTGGGATTGTGGTTTTAATACCTGTAATGAGGATGATTGTTTACAGCAATATATGTGCCAAGAGTATGATATAAAGCCTAAGACAGAGAGGAAGGGCGTGGCCCCTGAAACAACGTTGCAAACATTTCTACCTGTCTTCCATGAGGAGTTAATGGAAACAGAGCCAGGGCTAGGCAACATATCTGAAGAATTGATGGACTGTACGATTACAATATCGAATGAGATATTTTCCCTGCGTTGAGTTTAAGCAGTGCAGAGAACTGCAGAAGTGTTAAGAGAAAAAGTACAAAGCTGTGGGAAACAGAACTGTTTATTCTAATTGCTGGGAAGCAAATGCTTATTACTGCTGAAGTTAAGCTACTTCTGTTGGAGACTTTTTATTTTGTCCTTTGCCAGAAGCATATGGTTTGTGTTACCTTTGTTCCATGCTGAAATCCGCCCGGAGGGGAAATAAATCCTGTTTGCTTAAAAACCACTTTGAGTTCACACTACTCTTCATTGGACAGTGGAAGAAACTACATTTCCCAAAAGGCCTTGCCTCAGGAAAAGGTCAGACAGCTGTTCAAAAGAAGGATTAACAGGTCGCTTAAGCCCTACACGCTTCGGTTGGGGGCACTAAAGGTGGTTACAAGTGCCAAAATACATTCTGGAGAAAAAAAGGCAGACAGCCCTTCCTGAGGCTCAGGAACCTTCTGTGAAGGCTTAGAGAGAGGGACGGAACCTCCTTAGCAGATTTGGATTTGCGCTTCCCAGGCTTATGATGACCCGCGGGCGAAATGGATGGCTCATTCAAAATGGCCGCCGTTCCCGCCTTTTCGGAGGCTAGTACAGGCCTCTCTGACTCTGAAGAGATCTTTCCCTCCATGTGAAATGGGCCTGGAAAAAACAAGGCCACACAAGCGCGACAGCCAGCCCGATCCCAAAGGGACCCCAAAAAGAAACCCGCGCGCCGGAGTGTGCACGCGAAAAAGTGCGCGCCACAGCAAAAACCGTCCAAACCGACCAGTTGCGTCCCCGAACACAGAGCTCACCTGAGGAGATGGCAGCCGCATGGACGCGCAGCCGAGCTTCCCCGCTGCTAGCGGGAGTAGCGGCAACGTGGCAGACTGAGAAGGTAGAGGGTGACTGGGGCTCCCAGGACCAATCTACCGACGCTAGAGAGACCCGCTAGAGAAGGCAGGCTCTACACTTCTCCGCCGAGAATAAACAGGCAGGGGTCGTCTACTAGGAACGCCGGAGGGTAAATAGAAATGTACACCTTGCCGACTGCACTCAGAGTGAAACAGCACAGAGAAATATAGCGTCTTATCAGCCCTGCTAGAGCCAAAAAGCTATAACTGAGGCAGACCAAAATAAGAAAATACTGCAAATCTGTAGGAGCACTGTCAGCATCAATCCTCACCAGCTGCTGAGGACTGAAAGACTAGTACACTGACGTCAGAGGGAGTGTCTTAGCCTGTCAGCAAGTTTTGAAGTTTCTTTCAGTCCTCAGCTGCTAAAGGAGATTGACAACCTTACCTTCCCTGGACTGGCCCGGAGAAGCGATAAGGAAAAGTCCCAGAGCCATCCCCCTACGGGAATAACATCCACCTGGGTATCCCTCATCTCACTGTGATTTTCTTGGGTTTGCAGAGGTAGAGGAAGCTGCAAAAACTCTGCCTGCTCCCCTAAAACCTTGAAACCCCTGACTCCTAACAAACTGGCATCCTTTCTGAAACTGACCAAAACAAGCGTTACTAAAACGACGAAAATCTCTGTATTGGCCTTTAGCTGCCTGGACTGAGTGTCCTAACCTCTGTCTATCCTCACACAGTCTGCCTCCCTTATAATCTCCTAAATCTTTTATCAACTTGTCCAAATCTTCCCCAAAAAGCAATTTTCCCCTAAAAGGAAGCTTGGAAAGTCTTGCCTTAGAAGAAGCATCTGCAGCCCAACTTCGCAGCCACAAAGACCTTCTAGCTGCGACAACTGAGCCTATACCTTTTGATAACGCCCTGATAAGATCATAATGCATGTCAGCCAAATAAGCTGCTCCGGTTTCTAATTTTAATGCCTCTTCTACTGAATCTTCTACTGTGTTAGCATGCATTTTCTGTGACCAACGCAAACATGCTCTTGCTACTCATGCTCCACAAATGGATGCCTGAATAGACAGTGCATTTATATCAAACACTTGTTTCAGCAAAGTGTCCAACTTTCTATCATAACTATCTTAAGAGCTGCACCACTCTCTACTGGAATAGTAGTTCTTTTAGTTACAGCTGAAACAGCCGCATCTACTTTAGGTGGATTAAACAATTCTCGATCCCTATCCAATAGAGGATACAGACGAGCCATAATCCTGGAGCCTCTTAAACCAGCCTCTGGTATATTCCACTCTTGCTGAATCATATCTTTACCCACTATGAAATGGAAAAGCCTTCTGAGATTTTCTAAACGCTTGCAACAAAGGATCCTCTAATACTGAATCTTCATCAGGCTCAGAGACTGGCATATTCAGTGTCTTAAGGGTTTCCATAATTAGTGCTGGCAACTCTTCCCGCCGAAAAAGAAGTAATTAGATCTTACCTGCTAATTAGTGTTCCTGAAGGAACGACAGTCCAGTCCCTTTACTTCTGGGTTGCGTAACCCTTCCAGCAGCTTGGAGGCTGAGCCCAACCTCTTTGGAGGTGGAGCGGTACAAATACCACTGAGACCACCCACCAACCCCAGTAATCGACTGAAAAAGCAGACTAAATGAACCTCTGTAACAACTATAACTTAAACCTAACAAACATGCAAACTCCGGGAGGGGTGGCCCGACTGTCGACCCCCCCGTTCCCTTATCTGTTTATTTTTTTATTTTTATAGGTAAATAGGAAATAGGTAATAGGTAATAAGGGTAGAGGAAGGGGAGGGGAGAAGGCGCCGTGGGAGGACTGCTCGCCTACTTACTCCTGGCCTCCCTCACCCCGATCTGGTTCCCCGCTCGGTTCTACCCTTCTCCGACAGGCCTTCAGGTCCGACATAGCCGGGTGGGATCAGGGACTGGACTGTCGTTCCTTCAGGAACACTAATTAGCAGGTAAGATCTAATTACTTCTTCCTTATCGTCACTCCAGTCCAGTCCCTTTACTTCTGGGAAGTACCCGAGCAGTTCAATTCTGGGTGGGATTCGGCAAACCGGACTGAAGAACCGCTAGGCCAAACCGAGCGTCCGCTGAACTCTGCACGTCCAGCCTGTAGTGCTTGGTGAAGGTATGCAGAGAGGACCAAGTTGCCGCTCTACATATATCCAGCGGGGGGACTAGACTGAATTCTGCCCATGAAGTAGCCTGAGCTCGGGTGGAATGAGCCCGCAGCGCCCCCGGAACCTGCTTGCCTTTCAGGATGTAGGCGGAAGCAATCACCTCCCTAATCCACCTAGAGATGGAGGCCTTGGCCGCCGCTTCCCCTCTGTGGGGACCTCCGAACTTGACAAATAGCCGGTCTGACTTCCGGAACGGAGCAGTGCGGGAGAGGTAGCGCTTTAGGGCCCTTTGAACGTCTAATAGCCGCAGCCTGCTATCCCTGCCTACCAGACCCCGGTTGGGAAGGCCGGGAGCGTGACTGTCTGGTTTACATGAAAAGGAGAAATAACCTTGGGAAGGAAGGAGGGCACCGTGCGCAGAACGACCTTGTCCTTGAGGAAGGCCAGGAAGGGGGGTTTGGAGGAGAGTGCTTGTAACTCGGAGACCCGCCTGGCCGAGCAGATCGCAACCAGGAAGACTGTCTTCAGGGTTAAGTCCTTCAAGGAGGCCCTCTTTACTGGTTCAAACGGTTCCCCTATCAGCGCATTTAGTACCAGGTTAAGGTCCCAGGGGAGCGACGACCGACCTCCGCTGGGGACGCAGACGTCGTACTGCTCTTAGGAACCTGGCGACGTCCGTGTGCACCCCTAACGGCTTGCCGTGGATCTTTCCTCTATAGCACGCGATAGCGGCTAGTTGTACTCGAAGTGAAATGTGCGCTAAACCCTTGTCAAACCCTGCTTGCAAAAATTCCAGGATTTCCGGGACTGAGGCCGCAAGGGGCTTCCTTCGGCGCTCAGCGCACCATGCCTCGAAAATGCGCCAGACCCTTACATAGGCGAGACACGTCGAGCGCTTCTTAGCGCTCAACAACGTTGAGATTACTGCAGCCGAATATCCTCGCTTCAGAAGCCGCGCCCTTTCAAGAGCCAGGCCGTAAGCGAGAACCGATCCATGTGAGGCATTCGAACCGGGCCTTGCCTGAGAAGGTCGCTCCTGCAGGGCAGTCGCCATGGGTGGTCGGCTAACAGTCTCACCAGGTCCGCGTACCAGGGGCGGCGAGGCCAATCCGGGGCTATGAGGATTACCAGGCCCTGGTGGGACTCCACTCGCTGAAGAACCTTTCCGATCAGAGCCCAGGGAGGGAATACATAGAGGAGGCCCTCTGCCGGCCACTTCTGAGACAGGGCATCCAGACCTTCGGACATCCTCTCCTTTCGCCGACTGAAGAATCGGTCCACCTTGGCCGAAGAGAATCTTGCCATGAGATCCATTACTGGGAGACCCCACCGGGCCACTATTTGGTCGAAGATTACCTGCTCCAGTTCCCACTCTCCGTGGTCTATCCTGTGCCTGCTGAGGTAATCGGCCGTGACATTGTCCGTGCCTGCCACGTGCTGGGCCGAAAGCGCTTCGAGGTAGACCTCCGCCCACTGGAGGAGAGCGTCCGCCTCCTTCTCCAGGGCAGGGCTGCTGGTGCCGCCCTGGTGGTTGATGTACGCCACCGTGGTGACGTTGTCGGAGAGGACGCGGACTGCCTTTCTTCGTACCCGGGGCTCGAGCTTCTTGAGCGCTAGGGTGATGGCCCGTAACTCCAGTCTGTTGATGGGCCACCGAGATTCCAACGGGGACCAGCGTCCCTGAACAAACTGGTCCTCGCAGTGTGCCCCCCAGCCTGACAGGCTGGCATCCGTCGTCAAGAGAACCCACTAGGGGGGCTCGAGAGGCATTCTCCGTTCCAGTTTTCTCGGGCGTTGCCACCATCGAAGAGCTCGTTTGGTCCGCGGAGCGCAGGGTAACTGTGTTGTCAGAGGATGAAGTTGCGGAGACCACCGTCGCAATAGAGATCGTTGCAATGGGCGCATGTGGGCTCTGGCCCAAGGTACTACCTCTATCGTCGCTGCCATTGTGCCCAGGACCTGAAGATAATGCCATGCTGAGGGGGTTCGCCTGCTTAGGAACCGAGTGATCAGTAGCCTTAGGTCCCTGGCCCGGGATGAGGGCAAGAACACTCTGCCCCTACCGGTGTCGAACCTTGCGCCGAGATACTCGAGATTCTGGGAAGGAGTCAGCCTGCTCTTTGCTCGGTTGATCACCCACCCCAATTCTTCTAGCAAGCGAACTACTGCGTCCGTCGCCGTGCGACTTTCTTCCTCTGACTTTGCTCGGATCAGCCAATCGTCTAGATACGGGTGAACCAAGATCCCCTCCTTCCGGAGGAAGGCCGCTACTACCACCATCACCTTGGTAAATGTTCGTGGAGCTGTTGCTAGGCCGAAGGGAAGGGCCTTGAATTGAAAGTGGCCCGCTGGTACCGCAAACCTTAGGAACTGTTGATGGGATTTTCTGACCGGGATATGCAAGTAGGCCTCTGTCAAGTCGAGGGCTGTCAGGAACTCCCCGCTCCTTACGGCTGCGATGACTGACCGCAGGGTCTCCATCCTGAAGTGAGGGACCCTGAGGCAGCGATTGACCTGTTTTAAGTCCAGAATTGGTCGGAAGATGCCTTCCTTCTTTGGCACCACGAAGTAAATCGAGTATCGACCTGAGCCGCACTGATCTGGGGGCACTGGTGACACGGCCCCGAGTGCAATTAAGCGCGTGAGAGTTGATTCCACCGCTGTCTTCTTTGCGGGGGTACCGCAGGGGGACAGAACAAAGGCTGGTGTTATCGGCTTCGAAAATTCGAGAGCGTAGCCCTCTCTGATCACCTCTAGCACCCATTGATCCGACGTGACCCGGGACCAGGCGGGAAGGAACTGTCTTAAACGTCCTCCTATGGGCAGCTCTTCCCCCTGGGCCCCCGCGGCTTCATTGTTGTTTTCTAAGAGACGAGGAGGAGGAGGAGGAGGAGAAGGAGGAGGTCGCCCCAAAACCGCGACCTGCTCCCCGAAACCCTCGAAAGCCCTGGCCCCTAGAAGGGAAACGTCCCCTGGAAAAGGGGCTGGATCTGGCGGGGCGAGATCTCCGGAAGTCCCTGGGCTGGGTACGTGCCGGGGGAAGTGAGCGGTTTTGCTTCGGTCTATCTTCCGGGAGTCTGCCACCCTTGGACTCGCCAAGATCCTTTACCAATTTCTCTAAATCCTCGCCGAACAACAGTTTCCCTTTAAAGGGGAGCCGACTCAGGCGAGCCTTCGAGGAAGTATCCGCTGCCCAATTGCATAACCATAGATATCGCCTGGCCGCCACTACCGAGGCCATGTTCTTTGCCAGGCTCCTGATGAGGTCATACTGACTATCCGCCAAGTAAGCTGTTCCAGATTCCAACCTGCTTGCGTTGGTCTGCGTCTCATCTGAGGGGCTCTCGTCTGTCTGCAGGTGTTGTGACCACCTTAAACAGGCCCTAGCCACCCAAGCTCCGGATACCGAGGCTTGCAAGGCGAGGGCGCTTACGTCAAAGGCCTGCTTCAAGAGAGTATCCAACTTTCTGTCTTGAGGATCCCTTAAGGCTGCACTGCCCTCCACTGGAATAGTGGTCTTCTTGGTGACCGCTGACACTGCCGCATCTACCCTGGGAGACTTTAGCAGTTCTTTGTCTGCCTCTGGGAGGAGATAGAGACGAAGCATGGACCGGACTCCCCTTAGACTTGAATCCGGTTGGTCCCATTCTTCCTGGATCAACTGTCGCACTACCCTATGTACAGGAAAGACCTTCTGGGATCTTCTAATGGCTTGGATCAATGGATCCTCCAACGCTTCCTCTTCTGCAGGCGTATCGGAGGTCATATTGAGGGCCTTCAGGGACTCGTTAATCAAGGCCGGAAGCTCCTCCCGACGAAATACTCTAATTATCCTAGCCTGGTCTTCTTCCGGAATCTCCCCTTCTTCTAACTCCTCCTCATCCTCACCAAAGTCCTTGTCCGATGGCGTTTCTTCCGGAGATCCCTGTGAAAGGGTCTCCTCTTCGCTCATCCGGGGGCGCTTAGGTGGGACGTCGGAATCTGGATTGGCCGCCCTCGAGGACCTGGCTGTCTTGACCTCCGCTGCCGAGGGCGCCGCTCCTGCTGCCCCTGAACCTTGCTTACGTAGGCAATATGCCTTGTGGAGTAAGAGAATGAAATCCGGGGAGAAGAAATCTCCTACCCCATCCTCCCCCGCCGGGAGAGGGGAGGGGGATAGGGAAGGGGTGGGCAAGTCCGAGGACGTAGACGGAGGGGCTTGCAACCCCCCCTCCCCTACTGGGAGTTCTTCTGACCCCTGGGAGGCCTGGGCCATGGTTAAGTTAATGTCCTGCTCCGCAGAGGCCGCCAACGCGGTACAGCTCCTGCAGATACCTGTTTCTGCGGACGTACCCCTGCGTATTCCACAGGAAAGGCAGCGGGATTTGGTTGACATGACCCGGGGCTGAGGACCTTCCAGTACCAGACCTCCAGGCCCGGGGTGAGGGACTCTTCTCTACTATGGAGGCTAGCTCTTCCCTGGCCAACAGATCCGAGGTTTCTTTTCCCCCCCCAAGAGGTACACCAGGGAAAGAAACCGGCTATTAATCTTGAGGAAAAGGAAACCAATGAACAAATTAAAATGAACTAAATAGAAGGAAACCACTGTACTCAAAAATAAAGTTAAAAATAAATTTAAAGTTAACAGCTCTGCTGCTAGTTAAAATTAAGATTCAAATTAATTACAGTTACATCCCTTTTACTTGCGGTTAGCTGTGCTGGGAATCTGTGGCCGATTCAGCGCTGTGTACCCGTTGGCTCTACATGTGGTAGGCCTCACCACGTGGAGCCAGAACGGGGAACTCTAAGGCTCTCTTCCGGTCGCGGCCCGACTCTCTCCTTGTTCACCGGAGCCGGAAACCTTTGATTCCTGTGAGGATCGCTGCCTAAGTTTTTCCCTCGCGGTCCCCGAAAGGACCGGACTTCGCCGCCGCGTCCTGCAGTCTCCGGACGGGTCTGGCAGTATCGGCAGGCCAGCGATGCTGCCTCAAGTGCTCGGCCTCCGGGGGGCTTCGGCGCGAGGCAGCAGCGATCCGCGCGTCTCAGCAGCAGAGGAGCAGAGTAGCAGTGAACCCTCCTCGATGCTGCGAGCCGCGGTTCTCCTCCGACGCCCGATCCGGTGAGGGGGGGGGGGGAAGGAGGAGGGAGAGGAGAGAGCAGGAGAAATTAAAGAGACAGAGCCCTTGTAATTAAAATTAAAACACAGCATAGAAACTGCAGTGGAACTTAAAGAAAATTAAAGTAGAGCAATTAAATGAAAAAATAAAATAAATTTAAAGAAGGACTCCAGTAAGCCCTAGGCTTACGGAACCCTCCAGCTGCTTGGAGGCTGAGATTACTGGGGTTGGTGGGTGGTCTCAGTGGTATTTGTACCGCTCCACCTCCAAAAAGGTTGGGCTCAGCCTCCAAGCTGCTGGAAGGGTTACGCAACCCAGAAGTAAAGGGACTGGACTGGAGTGACGATAAGGAACACGCACTATTCTAGACTGATCCTCTTGGTCTATCAGCTCTCCCTCTTCCAATTCCTCCTCCATATCTAAATTCCCATCTGAATGCAAATCTTCAGATGATATTGAAAAATCTTTTCCTATTTTCATCTTTTTACCATGTACCGGAGCCTCATTAACTTCCAAATGAATAGCAGAACACTTTCTTACCATGTCAGATACCAAGGATAATAAAATACCATTATCATCAGTCTTAAAACTTTGCTGAATTAAAGTAAGAAATTCTTTTGAAAACAACGCCACTAAACCTGAAGAAAAGACCGACGGCATTACTGGTATATCTGGCATGGAAGAAGGACCCGCAACAGGCTCTGATAAAAGTTGCGGGGGGAATCCACCTTTACCTCTTTTAAGGGTGAGGAAGTATGTGTAACAGCCTCTGCCGAGACTTCTACAGCATTTTGTATCTCTGTATTTTCCTGAATACAGGATTTGCATACACCAGAATCCGACGAAATGCCCCTTTTTGAACCACAGACTAGACATTGTGGCTTTAAAGCCATTGTGCACTACAAATTTTCCAAGTAATAAAATATTAAATACTCACAACTACTCCTGATATAGGATTGCCCCCTTCAAGTTTTAAAAACGGCACAGTTTTTCTTTTTTTTTTTTTTTTAAACTGTAGCCTTCACAAATCAGTGAAGCAACCAAAATAAAAAAACTTTCCTTTTCTGTCTTATTCCATCGGGTCTCTCCTAGCAAAGCATTTCCGCCTATAGGAGCCACCCGGAAGTAACGCGTTTCAACATGCCAGCTAATCTTTAAACAACTCGCTGAACGCCATTGATATATGCATGCGCCAACACGGCATGGCGTTCATTAACCGTCACCTCTAAGCACTGCGCAGCAACGAAATACCTGTCGCTGCCAGTTAAAAAAACGCTGTTTCTGCTTACCGGATCCCTGATTATTATAATAAGCTCTTTCTCGCCTCAGAGGTATCCGGAAGATCCGTGTGGGGGAGTATCAGTAATAACAAAAATCAAAGATGACGCCAGACTGCTAAGTACTCCTCTCCTAGCCCTAGTAGGATCGGGAGATTCACACTCACCCCTTCAGCAATTTTTCAAAGAACTACGCGTCTTTAAATTGCTAAATGAGTTCCTTTAAAAGAGAGGGGGGGCATTTAGAGCTTTTAAAAGGTATATAACCCCTTTTTTTTTAAAATAAAATAAAGCAAGCTTGAAAAAGGAAACTTGAAACTAAATTAAAATCAAAATAAGAAATTCAAATTAAAATACTTAATTGTCCCTCAAAAGAGCCCAGGATCCCTAGGCTCTACAACCTGCAACTGCTTGGAGACTGAAAAAAACTGGAGCGAGTGGGCGGTCCCTCAGGTAGTTATACAGATGACATCAGAAGAATGATTAAATTAGACTTACCTGCTAATTGTAGTTCCTGAGGGAACTCCAGTCTAGTCCCGGAAACTCTGGAGTTGTGATCCTCTTCCAGCAGCTTGGAGACTGATCCACGTCATACTTTTGATGACACCAGTATAAGTACTCAGGCACCTCCTCCTGGCTCCAGTAACCTATTGACAAAGCAGACTCACCAGAGCAACAATTAAGTAAAAACATACTCAGAACTGTGCCTAAACTGGCTTACTAACCATGGGAACCTGTACAAAACTGCGAAGGCTCTCGCTTCTTCTCTAGAACATACATGTCCCACAACCATGATGCCCCCCAAAGTACATCCCCCATCCCAACCGGAAGCACCACAGATCATGCTGTTATCTTACCTGTACACCTGCTTGCTTCAGGCACCAACTGCCTTAGAAATCGGGACGGGATCCGGGACTAGACTGGAGTTCCTCCAGGAACTACAATTAGCAGGTAAGTCTAATTTAATCTTCCTGATCGTCCCTCCAGTCTAGTCCCGGGAAACTCTGGAGATGTAACAGAGCAGTAAAGAACTCAAGGGGCGGGACCTGAAAGACCATCCTGAAGCACTGCTGATCCAAAACAGGTATCCCCCGTCGCCTGAACATCCAGATGATAATGTTTAACAAAGGTATTTAAGGACGACCACGTCGCAGCTCTACAAATTTCCACCGGAGGAACAAATTTGTACTCTGCCCACGACGCTGCCTGCGCCCTAGTAGAATATGCCCGCAAACCTTCAGGCACTTGCCGACCCCTCAAAAGATAAGCTGATGCAATTGCCGCTTTAATCCACCTGGCAATCGAGGCCTTGGAAGCCGCCTGTCCTTTGCGAGGCCCTCCGAACAACACAAACAGCCTATCAGACTTCCTGAACTCAGCCGTCCTCCGGAGATACCTCTTCAAAGCCCTCCGAATGTCCAACCGATGTAGCTGTTGTGCAGACGACTCCTGGGAATCCACCCGGAACACCAGTAGGGAAACCTCCTGATTCAAGTGAAACGGAGAGAGAACTTTTGGCAAAAAGGACGGAACCGGCCGCAACACCACCTTTGACTCAAAAAAGGACAGAAACGGTTCCCTACAGGATAGCGCTTGTAACTCGGAAACCCTCCTCGCCGACGCAATTGCCACCAAGAACACCACTTTAAGCGTGAGATCGTTTACCGTGGCCTTAGCTAAAGGTTCAAACGGACGCTCACCTAACGCTTCTAACACCACCTGCAAATTCCAAGTAGGAACTATTTGCCTGCACGGAGGCCTCAATAGACCAACCACTTTCAAAAAACGCTTAATATCCGGATGAACGCCCAGCACCTGGCCCTTTACCTTCCCCCTATAACAGGAACTCGCGGCCACTTGCACCTTAAGAGACGAAGCTACCAAACCTTTCTGAAACCCATCTTGCAAAAAGGCTAATATCTGCAGCACAGAGGCCTTTAAGGCTGCATACTTCTGGTCCACACACCAAGCTTCAAATATGCGCCAAATTCGAACATAAGGACGTCGACCTTCGACGAGCTCCCAAAAGTGTGGATATTACCGATTCCGAATAGCCCTTACCTCTCAACCTTGCCCTCTCAAGAGCCATGCCGTAAGCGAGAACCAAGCCACCTGAGGCATGCACAATGGACCCTGCATCAACAGATCTTCCCTGACCGGCAGTCGCCACGGTTGCCCCACTACCAACCGTCGGAGATCTGCATACCATGGCCGTCTCGGCCAGTCCAGGGCGATCAGAATCACGAACCCCTGGTGACATTCTATGCGCCGCACTACCCGCGCTATTAGCACCCAGGGCGGAAACACGTACAAGAGCTGCCCCCGCGGACAGTCCTGAATGAGAGCATCCAGCCCTTCCGACATCCGCTCCTTTTGTCTGCTGAAAAACCGACCGACTTTTGCCGACTGAAACGTCGCCATGAGATCCATGATCGGCGCACCCCAGCGCTGAACCACCAAGTCGAACACCTCTGGGTGAAGCGCCCACTCCCCGGGGTCTACCTGCACTCGACTCAAATAATCGGCTGCTACGTTGTCCACTCCTGCCACGTGAGCCGCCGACAACCCGAGAAAATTTTGCTCCACCCACTGGAATAACTGTTCTGCCTCGGCCTCCAAAGCGACACTGTGGGTGCCCCCTTGCTTGTTGATGTATGCAATCGCGGTCGCGTTGTCCGAAAACACCCGAACCGCCATCTCTCTTAGATACGGCTGAAACTCCTGCAACGCCAAGAACACCGCACGCAATTCCAATCTGTTGATCGACCAAGTCTTCTCTTGGTCCGTCCACCAACCTTGAATGAACCTGCCTCGAAAATGTGCTCCAACCGAGGAGACTGGCATCCGTAGTCAGAGGGACCCAGCACGGAGACTCCAAGAGCATCCCCCTTGCTAAGGACTCCGGAAGCAGCCACCAACGCAACGCTTCCCGAGTCTCCTCTGGACAGGGAAGACGCCGAGACAACTGATCGTTCTGATGCGACCATCGGCGAAATAACACCCTCTGTAAGGGCCTCATATGCGCTCGCGCCCAGGGCACCAAGTCTAAAATCACTGCCATTGTTCCCAGGAGCTGCAAATAATGCCACGCCGTCGGCTGCGATTTGGCCAGAAACCCCCGAACCAAGTTTCGAAGGGCCTCTGCCCAATGCGCCAGCAGACAGACCTCACCTGCCTGCGTGTCGAAGCGCGCCCCCAGATACTCTAGAGTCTGAGAAGGCACCAGACTGCTCTTGGCCATATCCACCACCCAACCTAATCTTTGCAGACAGCTGACTACCTTTGCCATCGCCTCCTGGCTGTCTATTCTCGATTTTGCACGAATCAACCAGTCGTCGAGATACGGATGAACGAGAACACCCTCCTTTCGTAACTCCGCCGCTACAACCACATCACCTTGGTAAAGGTCCGAGGAGCTGTCGCCAGCCCAAATGGCAAGGCCCAAAACAGAAAGTGACCCATCGGCACCGCAAACCGGAAAAACCTTTGGTGATCCGGCCGAATAGGAATGTGAAGATACGCCTCGGACAAATCGAGAGCAGTCAGAAACTCGCCCTTCCGAACTGCCAAGATCACCGATCTTAACGTCTCCATACAAAAATGAGACACCCTGAGACACCTGTTCACTCTTTTTAAATCCAAAATTGGGCGAAAAGTTCCCTCTTTCTTTGGAACTACAAAATAAATGGAGTATCCACCTAACCCGCATTGGTCTCGAGGCGCCGGTACCACCGCTTTGAGCTTTATTAATTTGAGCAATGTCTGACGCACCGCATCACGTTTGCGATGCGCCTTGCACGGGGACTGTACGAACGAATCGGTTACCGGTCTCTGAAACTCTAACACATATCCTTCCCGTATCACCTCCAAGACCCACTGATCTGACGTAATTTCGGCCCAGGCAGTGTAAAACTCTTGCAGACGGCCTCCCACTGCAATGTCCACCTGGGCCTCCCTGACTTCATTGTGGCTGCAAAACCTCTTCTCGCCCCACGGAACCCTCGAAACCCCTGGTTCCTGTAGGGGAAACGTCCTCTCTGAGTCCGAGTCTGAGGAAACCTTGCCTCCCAAAAATGCCGATACTCCCTCTGTGGCAGCCGGGCTGTGGACGGAAACCTCCCAGGCTTCTGCTTGTCCTCTGGAAACCTTCCGCCCTTGGACTCTCCTAAATCCTTCACAATCTTGTCCAAATCCTCACCGAACAGTAGCTTACCCTTAAACGGCAGTTTACTTAATCTGGCCTTTGAAGAAGAATCCGCTGCCCAATTACTCAGCCAAAGATACCGCCTTGCTGCCACCACCGACGCCATACTGTTTGAGAGGCCGCAAATCAGGTCATAATGGATATCAGCGAGATAAGCAGTCCCGGACTCCAAACGAGGAGCTTCCCCCGCCGAGTCCTCTGCCTGCTCTCCTTGGACCCGCTGCGCCCAACGCAAACAGGCTCTTGCCACCCACGCTCCACAAATGGCAGCTTGAATGGACAACGCATTAACCTCAAATACCTGCCGCAACAAGGCATCCAGCTTTCTATCCTGACCATCCTTAAGAGCCGCACTCCCCTCTACCGGAATGGTCGCTTTCTTAGTCACCGCAGACAAGGCCGCATCCACTCTTGGGGGCCGAAAAATCTCCTTGTTCTGCTCCACCAACGGATATAGACGGGACATTACCCTAGTGCCCTTGAGAGATGACTCAGGCATGTCCCACTCACCCTGAATCATCTCATCTCCCTTATGACCCTGTGCATAGGGAACGCTTTCTGCATCTTCCTAAAGGCCTGTAAGAGCGGATCCTCTAATGCCGGCTCTTCTCCAGCACCCGACATGGGCACATTGAGGGTCTTACGAGTCTCCGCAATAAGCGCAGGCAACTCCTCCCTTCGAAAGATCCGCACTAGCCTAGGTTGATCCTCCTGCTCTGCAATTTCCCCTTCTTCCAGCTCCTCCTCTAACTCCGGATCGAGGTCGCCCTCTAAGGTGTGCAAGTCCTCCGACAACTCCGACTGTGCCAGGGTATCCATGTCCACTCTTGCCTTTTTTGGCAACAACCCCCAACGCCCCCACCGACAACGGCGTTCCTGGTCTCTTCTGTGCCATGCTGCCGGCCCCCGTACCCGAGGCCGAAGCAACCGCCTCAGTAAAGGCCCCCCCCAAAAGCTTTCTGCATCACAAAACTGGGGGAGAAAATGGCCGCCAACTCCGCTGGCGATGGGGCTTGGGAAACTGGCCGCTCCAAAACCGAGGACGGCCCCGGAACCTCCAGGTCTAATACCGGCAAGGGAGCTTCCCCAAGACCCCCTTCCCGGTTCTCAGGCATATCCAGCTGTTTGTGATCGGAAACAGAGGCCTTGCTGCAGTGGGCACAGACTCCGGCCTCTGAAACCACAGATCTTTTAATACCACAGAGCAGACACAAAACCTTAGCTGGCATTCTGCCTCTCCCCGTCCGCTCCACTCTCTCCTCAAACGCACTGTAACGGAAGCGTTCAGAACAGCTGCCCTATCGAAGCTTCCTGCCCAACAGCCCAGTTCCGGTTTTTGGTTTTTTTTTCAAAATCTCAAAACAAAGCAGGCAGCCTCCCGAATCGAAGGAAGTCAACCCGAACTGAAAAAGAAGCTCTAGGCCTGAGCTACTGCCAATTCTTCCCCCGCCAGCAGTTCTGGCGTTTCCCGCTCAAACCCATGCGGCGCGGGCCTACACGCTCTCTCCTCACAAATCCTAATCGACTGAGGAAAATTACCAATGTTTTACTCACCAGTTGCAATGCTGCCGCACATACCACCGCTTACTGCAGCCGGCCTCGATATACCGCCGAAGCCGAGAAGTGCGCAGCTCTGAGCACTCCGCGGCTGCCACCTACCCGGCTTCCAGGCAAACAAGAACAGCCGACTCTGTCCTGCCCGTATCCCTCCAAGCGCAAAACAGGCAATACCTCTGTATAGCGCTGGGGAAGGGCTACTGCTACCAAAAAAAAAAAAAAACCCCGGAACTGCAACCGGTCCTGGATATGCAGCTACCTTCACCCCCCCCCCTTGAGCTCTGTAAAGGAGAGGTAGGCAGAGAGAGAGCGAGAATCTTAACAGTTTTAAATTTAAAGCTACAGGGGACCAATTTCAAAAACCCCAAGAAATTAAAGAAAATCCAAAAGGAAATAGCCTAACTCTCTAGAAAAAAGATCCTTAATTGTCCCTCCAGTGAGCCGGACCACCGGCTCACATCCTCCAGCTGCTTGGAGACTGATCTAAACTGGAGCCAGGAGGAGGTGCCTGAGTACTTATACTGGTGTCATCAAAAGTATGACATAGATCAGTCTCCAAGCTGCTGAAAGAGGATCACAACTCCAGAGTTTCCGGGACTAGACTGGAGGGACAATCAGGAAGTTATGATTCAGTCTCCAAGCAACTGCAGGAGGATCTGTATCCCAGAGATTCCGGGACTGGACTGGAATGACGTAAAGGAATACCAACAAATAAACAACTTATTAAAACTAAATAAAAACCCATAATGTATAACTAAAATAGAACAAGAAGAACAATTATAATCAAGAAAATAAAACAAATATGTAAACATATAAAAACAAATACCTCTGTTGGAGACCTTTGTAAAAAGAAGGTCTTGTATCATGCTGTTATAAACCAACAATACAACCTTGTGTACTAAAGAGAACATAGAGATGGTTATTCAACAATGTATGTAACAAACAAAATATACAATTAATAACATGAATATGATATATATAATGTTTCTGAATAAAATAGGACAAGAGAGATGAAGAAATGTAAAAAAATGTACAAAAAACTGCTAATCAAAGAGTAAATAAACCTTTTGATACAACTAAAATAAAAATGAAAATGAAAGGAACAGAAGTGCAGGAGTGAGTCAGAGAGAACAGGAAACAAAATGTGAGCTTGTATATATAAATTGATTACCGAGTAAATAAGAGAGGACCAATGTGGTTGAAGGCTGAACTAAAAAATTATATATATGTATAGTGTGACTTTTTAAAAAAAGGGAGAATATTAATAACTTGCAACTCTGGTGGTACAGACAGCTCAGTTCAAAATGTATGTTTGAATTCCTTACCAGTGCGGAATCATTTCTTCCACCCTTTCACACATCAAAGGTTTCATATAGATGATTTTGCCAATTGTGAAACAAAAAACGTGGTATATGTGGTTCAATGCCCTTGCAAAAAGCTATATGTAGGTAAAACTACTCGTAGCATTAGAACCAGAATAGTTGAACATAAAGAGTTGTATAAAAAAAGAGGGCCGGTTGACAAACCTCTTGTTCAGCATTGGCAAAAGCCAATCACAGTCATGGACTTACAATTTTTTGTTATAAAAAAAGTTAAATCCAGTTGGAGAGGCGGTGATATGAACAAGACCATCATGAGACTTGAGCAGAGGTTCATTTTTTCATTGGATACTTTGATACCCAATGGCCTCAATGCTGACAGAGGATATACACCTGGTGATATACAACTGGGGACAGAGGATATACACCCTGGTGAGTGTATTGCCCCTGCGCGAAAAGCTCCCCTGCAATGTGCTCCCCAACCCGCAAGGCTTGCATCCGTTATCAAAAGGTAGCCAATCCGGCTGTTCCAGTGGCATCCCAGCCTTCAAGGACTCCGGAACCAACCACCACTCCAAACCCCGCCTGACCTTGGGGGGACAGGGCAGCCGTCTGCTCAGTGGGTAGGACTGATGTGACCAACGGTGAAGTAACGACCGCATATGTGCTCTGGCCCAGGGCACCACTTCCAATGTCGCCGCCATCGTACCTAACACCCGAAGGTAACCCCAGGCCGACGGGGATGGATTGGACCTGAACTGGCAAATCACTTGCTGCAACACTTGGATTCGGCGCTCCAGCAAAAACACCGCTCCCTTCTGTGTGTCGAACGTCACCCCGAGGTACTCGAGGCTCTGAGAGGGAGTCAGATGACTCTTGCGTGCATTGACTACCCAGCCTAGTTTCTCCAAGAACTTCACCACCTTGCCCGTAACTTGTATGCTCTCGTCCCTGAACTTTGCTCGAATTAACCAGTCGTTTAGGTAGGGATGAACCAGAATCCCTTCCTTTCGCAAAGCCGCCACTACCACCACCATGATCTTGGTGAATATCTGCGGAGCCGTTGCCAGCCCGAAGGGCAACGCCTGGAATTGATAGTGTCCCCACGGCAAAGCAAAGCGCAGGAACTTCTGATGACCCTCCCTTATCGGGATGTGTAAATACGCCTCCGTAAGATTGAGGGATGTCAGGAATTCTCCTTGGCGCACTGCCACAATTACGGACCACAGCGTCTCCATTCTGAAATGTGGCACCTGAAGGCAGCGGTTCACCCCTCTGAGGTCCAAGATTGGGCAAAGCGATCCATCCTTCTTTGGCACGATGAAATAAATTGAGTATCGTCCTCTGCCGTAATCTGCCCTGGGGACCGGACCATTCGCCCCTAAGTGTAGCAGCCGATCCAGCGTGCAACGGACCGCTTGAGTTTTCTGCTGCCCTTTGCAGGGCGACTGTACAAAAGAATCCCAAATGGGCTTTGCGAACTCCAGCGCATACCCATCCCGGATGATCTCCAACACCCACCGACCGAACGTTATTTGGGCCCAGCCAGGAAGAAAGTTCCGAAGTCGCCCGTCTATCGGTAAACTTCCTGCCGAGGCCCCCCTCACTTCATTGAGGCTTTCAATTGGATGCTGAGGACGCTCCTGCAAATCCTGTACCCGCTCCGCGGAAGCCCCGAAACCCCTGGGCTCGAGGAGCGAAACGTCCCCTTTGGGATCCGCCCAAGCGAGAAGTCCGAAACCTTCGAAAATCCCAAAAGGCCCCCCGAATGTTTGAAGCGGCCTTCCCCTGCTTCGGCTTATCCTCTGGCAGTCGACCGCCCTTAGACTCTCCTAAGTCCTTAACCAACCTATCAAGATCCTCTCCGAAGAGCAACTTGCCTTGGAAAGGAAGCTTACCAAGACGTACTGTGGACGACCCGTCTGCCGCCCAATTCCGCAACCACAGGGATCTGCGGGTGGCCACAAGAGACGCCATACTATTAGCCAGAGCCCTGATCAGGTTATAATGAACATCTGATAAATAAGCTGTTCTGGACTCCATGCGATCCAGCTTACTCAGGCCCTCCTGCTCCAGATGAACCGAGTGGCGCAACCGCTGAGACCACCGAAGACAGGCTCTTGGCACCCACGCTCCACAAATGGAAGCCTGCAAGGACACTGTGTTGGCCTCAAAAGCTTGCTTCAACAAACTATCCAACTTTCTATCCTGCGCATCCTTCAAGGCAGAGCTGCCTTCGACAGGAATTGTGGTCTTTTTGGTCACCGCCGACACCGCTGCATCAATTCTTTTTTTATTTTTTTATTTATACTTTATCATTTTAACATACAATGAAGCATTTATCAAAACTTCATGGAAATTAAAACACTGGTTTAGAAATACAACATTGAAAATCATCAACATTGAAAAAATTAAGTAATAATTGAAGTACAAAAAAAACAATTTCCAGTGCTTCCTATAGCCCACTACAAACCAAGATCCAAGGAACAATATACATGAAACCACACAAAGAGAGAGGAAAATAAATGTGAGTAACGATCATACCTAACTCATAAGCAGTGGTTCAGGGGACACCTCAGAAGGATGCCGAGCACTCAAAAAGCCCACTAGCTGGGACGGCTCATAGAAAATATAAGACTGATTATTTAACCTGACCATACATTTGCAGGGAAACTTTAAGAAGTATAAACCCTCCAACAACAACAAAACCCCAGGGCGTAATAACAAATTATTTCCTCCGTTTTTGAGTTTCCTTCGCTAAATCAGGAAAAACACGAATAGTCATCCCACAAAATTGCACAGTACGCTTCTTGAAAAACATTCGTAAGAACCAATCTCTATCTGAAGCTAATACAAACGTAGCTATCAGTGTTGATGGTATAGCACTCTCAGTTCCTGACGATTCCAATATAGCAGAAATATTTAATATGGAGTGGAGGAGTGGCCTAGTGGTTGGGACGAGGTACTTCAGGCCTGAAGGTCGGGGGTTCAAATCCCACTAGAGGACAGCAACCTTGGGCCGGAAGGACTGGGGTTTCTAGTCCCACAGGTGCTCCTTGTGGTCTTGGGCAAGCCACTTAACCCTCCATAGCCCATGTTCCCTGTAAAATAGTTATCTCCAAGTTATAATGCCCTGTTCAATGTAATTTCAGTTTGTTCAATGTAAACCGCACTGATGCAGAATAGTGCGGTATATAAAAGAGAATGTAAATAAATAAAACACATCTAACTGACCCCCTATATCACTAGCACCCTCAAGATGCACTTTTTCCCTAAAGGAAGGTAATAAACCTTAAGCATAGGAGGGTGAGACTCTACTGGTACCCCTAAGACTTCCAGAAGATATTTCCTAAACATTTCTTTAACTGAAATAGAAGACAATCTGGGAAAATTTATACAACGAAGGTTACAATATCTAGAAGAATTTTCAAGCATTTCAATCCTTGCTTTCAAAGCCAACGTATCTTTCTGATACTGACACACACCATCTTCAGAGGAAGAAAGCTTCTGTTGTAAATCTGCTACCGAAGATTGTAAAGCAGTAACCTCCAGAGTATGTTGTTGGAGTAAGTTTGTATGAACCTGAACCTGGGCGCCTAAAGCCACCACCTGGGGAGCAAGAAGCTCTCCAAGCTTGACAATTGCAGACCAGATTGATTCCAAAGTAAAACCAGCAGGTAGTTCCTAAGAAAAGATCATTCATGGCTGCCCCAGGGGCTCCTCCGTTGAACGGCTGTCCATTCCTGGCTCCCCAGTAACAGAAGCGGCCATCGTCGCTCTGCCTGCAGACCTCCACACAGCCAATTCCACTGAGCTGACCAATGGGACGGATCCAGAAATCTCACTTCTCCGTAGCGCCGCCGATCCTCCAGGACCAGAACACTCTCCCGAATCGGAATGAGGCTCCTCCTCGGCCTGCACCGGAATCCGATTCAATAGTGGATCTTTGGGAGGCCGCCACTGCACCGGCAGAGAGATCTCTGGCCCCGAGTCACCAGTCGAGCCACCCGGCCCCGACCGTGAAACTGTGGGGCTTTCCTCCGTCGGAGCTATAGACCGCCGCAGCGGCGTAACAAACAAATCTAATGGTCCAACCATAGGAGGGGGAAGGGTAGAAGAGGTTGCCGGGATAGAGGAGGACTTCTTAGGCCCTTTCGCCTTCCTCTTACCCATCTATACTGAGGAAAAAAAAACGCCGCCACTACTGCTCACAGACGAAACACCATCTTGGATCCGCTCAGACCGCTGCATCAATTCTTGGCAACTGAAATCTCTCCTTGTCCTTATCAGCTAGGGGATAGAGTCTATTCATGATGCGAATTCCTCTTAAACCAGCTTCAAGTTGATCCCATTCATCCTGAATCATCCTATCCACTACCTTGTGAACGGGAAATACCACCTGCGTTTGCCTCACTGCCTGGATAATGGGGTCTTCCCCATTGTCGTCCTCCGCAGGCGACTCCGTAGTGAGCTCGAGTGTCTGCATAGACTCCGTGATCAGCGCAGTCAGCTCCTCTCTCCGGAACACACGGATAATCTTTGCGTGATCCTCCAGTTCAAGAATCTCTCCTTCCTCTAACTCCTCATCTGCACCGTCCATGTCAACCTCGTGCTCTTCCGACTCCTGCCCCTCCAGTTCAGAAAAGGAAGGCACCCGAGTCCTCGTCCGCTTCGGAGGTCTCGCGAAACCAGTACTCGCTTTGACCGGGCTTGGTCACTGCGGCGTCTCAGCCAAAGACAGAGGCTCCGGCACTTTCCCCTGTTGCCGAAGGCAAAAAGCCTGATGCATGAGCAAGACTAAGTCAGGGCAAAAATCCCCGGGCAGCGGGCCCGCATACGGCAGCGCCCCCGACGGACCCGCTGACGACTCGAGACTGACCTCTGGCGAAGTGGGCAGCTGCACTGCAGTGTCCGACCCTGCCAAGAGCCCCGGAATGTCCTGAGCTCCCTTAACTTCAATTTGCTGCTCCATGCTGGTAGAGATCTGCGTGCAGCTATGGCAAATCCCAGAGTCGGCGATAGACCCCCTACGGGTACCGCACACTATACACTGCGGCCGCGAAACCATCGCTGCCACTATCCTGTGGTCTTCCTGCGCTCTCTTACTTCTTCTTGCTATTATATCTTTTTTTATTTTGGCTATACAAATATATAGAGATATCCCTATAAAGGGCTCCTTGTTTCCTTTTCCTTATTCTGTTTTCTTCTTTTTCTTTTTTTTAAATCAAGAGTGTACAACCAAGGGCTCCTAACGTACACCCCCGCAGCCACACTAGCACCTAACCAGGGGGTGCGTTAACATTAAATGAACGGTAAAGAAAACAAAAAACAAGAGCAGAGCAGTAACAGTAAAGGAAAGGGAAGGGCAGGCGGAAACTAAACCCAAACCTGCCTCCCAAATTGCCGTGGCTCTCGTTGCTTGCCTGCACGCGGGCAACACGTAACCAAAATGGCCACCACCTCTGAATGTACGGAAAAAAGGGCGCCAAAATCGCTAGGCTTCTCCCGGCCCGCCAGTTGCCGTCTTCCCGCCAGAGTAGGCTAATGCCCGTACTCACGGTCCTGCAGGATCAACTGTGCCTGAAGAAACGAGAAGCAGCCCACCGGAACATCTCCGCTGCAAAAAACAACGCGCGGGCGAGAGAAGTTCAGCAGTCAAGAAGAAGGGCGCGAAGCTGCCGACACTGCCTCTCTGCCGAAGATGAACGCGGCTCTTCGGTACTGCAGTGCTCTCCCCCGTACAGCTTAAGGGGGAGAGATCTGCTTCAGCGGGAGGGAGGAAATAACACAAAAAGTGACAGGAGCAGCAGGATCCGGCACAAACTAGCAGCTCCACTCTCCCTTTATAATTTTTTTTTTTTAAAGCCACAGTACCTAATTTAAACAAAATTCAAAAGGTAGCGACAAAGTAAACCAAATTAACCCCAATCAGGTAAAATCCCTACTCTAACTGCTCCTTATCTGTTCTCTAGTGAGCCCAGCACCTAGGCTCACACTGTCCTCCTGCTACATAGAGACTGGACACACTGGGGATGTTGGGAGAGGCCAGCACATTATATCCAGTGATGTCACGTTTTTGTGACATGCCCAGTCTCCAAGCTGCAGGAGGAGGTGCACAATCCAGAGGTGGAGGACTAAACTGGAGGACCGATAAGGAATGTATGTGTCTCATATCCCCTCGTGTTAAATGTATCCCCCAATTGTGTTGTGACCACTTTGATTGAAGGATAAGGTGGTATACAAAACTGTCTAAATAAATAAACAGTGGTTCTCAGTCTCCATCTACTGGTAGAGGAGCATCAACTCACACGTCTGGACTGCTCTGGAAGGATGAAGAGGAAAACTGTAATAAAGGCATGTTTGCTAACTTACAAAAAGTGTGCCAAGATTTGCGAGCCTGGAGTGGAAAGGTATATTGGGTTTCCAAGGGTTCTGCTGCTGTGTGGCAGCTGCCTGGAGATAGCCACTCTCAGAAACACAATCAATTTCATGAATACTACTACTTTTCTTTCATTGGTCTTAACTAAAAGGCATTGCTTACTAAATAGAATTTCTAGAGATAAAGGTTTCACTGATTTACAGAAAACAGACAGAAAAATGCTATTATGAACCTGCTCCTAGAATCATACACAGAAAAGGAAATGAAAATTCATAATTAAAATTTACCAGTGGTGATGTGTGGTAAGGACTGTAGTCAGGTTAACGCCATGCTTCTTGACAGCATCCACCACCTGCAAGAAAACCAAATTATACAGTATGTAGAGGCTCACAGAGTTATATTTGGCAGAAGCGATAAACTACACTGGCCCCGGTAAGAGTCTATAACCCAAAGTAGGAGTGGCATATTTCACTGGTTACCTTTTGTGGTTGCACTGGATCTACAATAGCTGCCTCCTTTGTTTCTTCATCAATAAGGAGATACATATAGTTATCTGTTAAAGCTGGAAGCAATTCCACCTTCATCTCTGATTCAGCAACTAGTTTAGACTTTCGAAAATCAGATTCAGCGTGAGTTCCCAAGAACCGTGTTCCCAAATGACCTTAAAATGAAAAAATATATTTCAGAAAAAAAATCAATCAATATTATCTCAAAAGTTGAAAGCAATGTAATGAAGATCTGGCACAAATATGATACTAAAATCAGCCTGCATGGAAATGTAAGGCTTTATTTGGTAAAACTTTGTGAACATTCTGCAGAATGTTACTTATATCATTATAAAAGAGTGGCATCATACACAAAAAAAAATAGGTGCTCGAAAGAAAACTACTTCAGGCAACACTAAGAACTCTTAAAGCTGTACTGCCCCAATACTAGTTATATGCCTTGTAACCACAATACTTGAGGGGAAAAAGGGATCTCAGAAATCGTGCCTTACTCTCCCAAGTTATTTGAGCACTGTTTCAGTCATTGGTCCAAAACCCCTCAAAGAAACATAGAAACTGAAGACTAGATGAAGACCATATATTTATTTAACAGTAAAAATATAGCCTATCCAGTCTGCCCACCAATGAGAACTATGAAGCTGTATAATCCATTCCTCTTCCTCAGAGATCCTCTGTGTTGTCCCATGCTTTCTTGAATTCAGACGTTCTCGTCTCCACCACTTCCACTGGGAAGCTGTTCCATAATCCACAGACTGCCCCCGAATCTATCCCCTTTCACCTTCATCCTAAGGCCCCTTGGTTCCAGAGCTTCCTTTCAACTGGAAGAGGGCCACCTCCTGTGGCATGTATGCCACATGGGCATTTAAATGTCTCCCTTCTCCTGTCTTTATTCAAAAAGTATACATATTAATGTCTTTACATCTATCCCCATGCACCTTAAGATGAAGGTTACAGCTCTCTGAACAGACTCCTTTGAAGTTGCAGTCTCCAGAATTGCACACAGTACTCCAAATGAGGTCTCACCAGAGACTTATACAGAGTACTATAACGTCCATTTTCATGCTGGCCATTCCTATTCACGCGGGCCTCTTTCCAGCATTGTCGTCATCTCATCTACCTGTTTGGCCACTCCAGGATCATCCAATACTATTGCTCCCAAGTCCCTCTCTTATTTACAGCTACTTCACATAACCATTTATCTGCTGCATGATCTTTAATTATGACAAGCTAAGTGCTTATGTGAAGCAGCTGTTAATTTTAAGAGAATATTCTGATAAGATAAATAAAGTTAGTGTCAAAGTAAAAAATGAGGGGTTCTTGACAATGACTGAAACAGTGCTCAAATAACTTAGTAAGAGGTCCTTTTCCCACCTCAAGTACTGTGGGTATGTTGCATGTAACCTACCATTGGGGAAGTGCAGCTCTAAAGGTTCTTAATGCTGTCCAAGGTAAATCGTGATGCTTGTAATAACCGGGTTATAAACTCAAACACAGCCCTTTGGTGAAGAACATCTTGATGCTCAAATTGGCACAGAGATTTCTTGAGTCTACAAAAGACATGTGACCAATATAGTTATCTCACAAAGAAACTTTGTCATCTGTAATATTTTCACGAGAAATTTCATTTTTACACTGAAATTTGGTGAAAAGCATTTTTCCAATGTATATTCCCCATTTTAAACTGGCATAAATGTGTATAACCAAAAATGTCAATGCCTGTATTTATACCTGCTCTTTGGCATGTTTAAATTTAAAAAAAAATATTTGCTTTAGTCAGCTCTACGGGACAAGATTACCCTCATAAGAACATAAGATATGCCATAATGGGTCGGATCAAGGTCTATCAAGCCCAGTATCCTGTTTCCAACAGTGGCCAATCTAGGTCACAAGTACCTAGCAGTTTCCCTAAAAGACACAGGTTCCACAATGCTTGTATTGAGACAAGCAGTGGATTTCCCAAGTGTCCTTTAATAATGATTTATGGAGCTTTCCTCCAGGAACTTGTCCAAACCTTTTTTAAATCCAGCTGTACTAACAGCTTTTACTACATCCTTTGGTAATGAATTCCAGAGTTTGATTACATGTTGAGCGAAAAAACAACACATTTTTTTTCTTATTAGTCTTACATGGGTTACACTATAGCTTCATTGCATGTCCCCCTAGTCTTGTTGTTGTTGTTAAGTGCCGTCAAGTCGGAGTCGACTCATGGCGACCCTCTGGATAGCTATCCTAAATTGTGTTCGGTCTTCAGTCAGGCGGTTCATTGTTGACAGACTGGTACCCGTAGCTGCTGTCATTGTAGCGATCCATCTCATTGCTGGCCTTCCTCTTTTGCGTTGACCTTCTATCTTGCCAAGCATGATGTCTTTCTCTAATGATCTCTCTCTTCGCATGATGTGTCCGAAGTATGAAAGTCGAAGTCTTGTCATCTGAGCTTCTAAAGAAAGCTTAGGTTTGATCTCCTCCAGTACCGACTGGTTTGTTCTTCGGGCAGTCCATGGTATACACAGTATTCGCCGCCAGCACCATAATTCAAAGGCATCAATTTTCTTCCTGTCTGTCTTTTTCACTGTCCAGCTTTCACATCCATATGATGTTATTGAAAATCCTCCTTAATCCCCAGGTAATTATTTCCCCCTTCATACTGAAATACAAAAAAATATGGCAGTGCTTGTAATTAACTGCCAGTATTTAGATGTACAGACTTGCCAAATGGCACTTAAGTGCAGACGTTGTGTAAAATGCTGGCTGCCTTGGAAAGATAGCAGCTGGCACTTACACATGTATGTAGCTGTGTCCCCACATGCAGGTCTGTGTAGCAACTCCTTCTGCTGTATGTGGATGTAAATCCATGCACACTCCTGCGCTTCCTGTTTGGTATTTTAGAAACAGCTCCATGTTTATCAGAATCTTTTCTAAAATACCATACCACGAGTATTGTGAATATAATGACCTCAACATCTCAATTCCGATCTCCATGTTTTATATAAAATATGCCTTCAGAAGTTCCACCCCCCCTTTTTTCAGGTAAATGCAGAAACCCTGCACTAGATCCCAGTGCTAAGCTCTAGAGCAGGGTTTCCTAACACAATTTTAATGTAGAGGTTTTGCTCAGCTATGCTGTAGGTAAACAGCATGTAAATGAGCTGTGCGCAAAATATCTATGTTAAACAGGGAGAGCAAGCCAGTCACCAGGGGCTTGCGTTGTTTGACAGTCTTGCCCAGACTGGGTGATGACATTTGCAAAGATGGCAAGAACATGAGGGCTATGCTCCTGCTTCCTAATATGGGAAGTACGGGGGGGAGGAGGGGGAGGGAGGGAATCAGGGCAACCAATGATTAATCTCTTTGGTGGGGGGGGGGGGTGCCCATCGGTCAGGGTTCACTAAGGCCAACAGCAATTTATCTGTTTGGCAGGCAGGGGATCAGTTTGTTCCCACTTAGGCCACCAGGGATTGTGGCTCATCCAAAGTGAAATGGTCATCTGAGGTGAAGTGTCCCATTTTGCTCTCAGCTGGTGTAAAGATTTGGCGCTACAAAAAAAGGTAAAAAAACTGCACTAAATCTTAGTACAGTTTTTTTAGTCAGGAACAGTTTAATATACAATGATTTGCATGCGTTTTCTATGCCCACTACGATACCCTTTAGTACACTGGTTTTAAGCCGATTTTCCCATGCTAATCTTTATTCCTGCATTGGAAAGTAAGATCAGCGCAGGAAAATCAAGCCTCAACTATTCCGCTAAGGGGTAGCCGCAGCTTGCTGCATCAAGGGAGGAGGGTGAAAATTAGTAAAAAGGGCCCTTAGCTGGCTGTGTGAAAACACCAGTGAGCCAACTGCAAGAACACCAGCATCTGAAACCAAGAAAGTATTAACATTTTAGAAATGTTATGGGGGAATGTATCTCCAGAGCACATACAAATAAATTGAAAGCAGTACTTTAAAAACAAATCTTAAGCAGTAACAGGACAGCAAATGAAGATTAGTATAGAGGCAGTAATAGATGAAACTACAGGCCATCATCTTAGGGGCACGTTTACTAAAGGATTTAACATGCGTTAAGTGTCCAGAATCCTTTTATTTATATGGGAGCAGTGCCATTTAAGTCATGTTTTCATTAACGCACTTTAAGGACCCTATTGCTAACACTTAGCTCTAGCTATCTGCTGCGTGGCAGATAGCTGGAGCCAGTGTTAGTGAATGGGGACCTTAGTAAGCACACCCCTCAGCTCTCTCCAGTATGGGCTATCAAGTTCCACAGTGTGCTCTGCCTTTAGTTACTGATCATGCACTGAAAATCCAAATACACAAAAACGCATTTGTGCTATAAAGGTATTGGCGGCTTTTCACCCTTTACACAGAACTGACGCACTCAGAGTGCATACACTTGCCTCGTAAATATCTGCCGCGAAGAACTGACTAATCTATTCAAGACCTTTATATAGCGCTGTTCCAGCCAATCAAGGCGCCTTATAAAGTTATATAATAGCAACAAAGCAAATTAAAACAGTTTAGCAATGTTGACAACTGAAATTCTCCTGAACGTGCACGGCACAAATTGACTTTCCAAATAAGTGCTGCGTGACGTGCAGAAGTTCTAGATCCCGGCCCAGAGCAGACGGCCGAATTTTACGGCTGGGGTCGCTATTCCTCCTTTTGACAGCGCCTCGGGGCTGATCACGCGCCCTTCTACTTGCACGTACCTCCCCAGAACCCACAGGGAGCTCTCAGCACGGCCCGCGCACAGAGGTTCAACCCAAGACGCCCGAACCTCATAGCCTGACTCGCGCCCCGCCTACGCCGTGACGTCACAAGCCAGGCTCCTCCGTTCGCCTCCGACCGCACAAGTGGTGACGTCACCAGTAGCGCCGGCGCGGTTTTCTCAGAGCTGAGACTGAGCATGCGCATTGCCTTGTGCGCGTGCCTATGCTCAAACGGTTTCCGCAAGAATGCAGGACCCGGTTTTTAGTATTAATTCTACATTTTTCCTTCGGGTTTCAAAATTTAAAGAACCGCCAACGGCGGCCCATATACCCGAGAAGCCAATGGATAACGAGGCAGCCTGTTCAGGTTTTAGTAATGGTAAAAATTACCTCAGCTATTAAAGAACATTGCCTGTGCGGGTTTTCAAATCATAATAATCAAGAAAACCCGGTTGCCGATTTGAGATGGACATAACAGCATAATGCTTAAACAGAAGCAGAAAGGAGAATAAACAAAGTGCACGCCTTCCTTGTTGACAATGCAGAGCGCAGACGCAAACTCCGGTCCCGCACGGAGTCTGCGCATTTCACATCACGCGGCGCAGACGTGAGTGACCTCAGGGCGCTAGACTGCGTAACCCGCAGTGACAGAAATACGAGTTACTTACCTGTAACGTGAGTTCTCCAGGGACAGCAGGATAAGTCAGCCACACCGTTCTGGCTCCGTCGGATGACGTCACCACTTTGTGGCTGACTTCATCCTGCTTGCCCTGGGAGAACTGGGTATTTCTAGCTTCTCCGCGAGCCTGATCCCCGAGTCTGCGCAGTAAGTATGTCCGCGGTGCTTTGACCCCCGGCGCGATTGGTCAGGGGTCTTCTTTCTATCCATTCTTCTGCGCTGGGTTAGAAAGAAGACGTTTGTAGGTAAACTTAAAGGATGTGGGCTGAGAGGTCGCTGCGACCTTTAGATGTGAAACAGTGCAGTTGTTTTTTGCATACGTTTTTCATTGCGTATATCTGTTTTTATGCGAGTTGTTTTCCAGAATGGGTGTTAAGCGACTTGGATGTGGGAAAATGACGTGTTTATACATCTGTAATTTATTTTTGTTTCTGCAGAGTTTATAGGAAACGAAAGTTGAGGAAAATATGTTATTGTAAAGCATACACGCTTCTGTCTGGTCCTGAATCTTTTGGATTTCGGTAGAATGTCCAGCGTTTGAAATACCAAAACAAAGATATAGACAGTCCGCCCATTTTTCCCTGCTAGAGCTTCCGTCTCTCCGCTAATTTTCTTAAGACATGTGTCGTCTTAAGTTCCGGTGCTGTTGACTACTCGAGCTCTCTTAGGTAACTCCCATTGGGTCATTGCATAATGGCAACCCCGTCCTGATTTTTTTTTAAACTAGTGGCTCTCCAATACTATGAATGCAGGACTGACCCTGTGATACTGCACTGATACATGCCTGCTCATTATCGTTCCTCCAGTTTAGTCCTCCACATCTGGGTTGTGCACCTCTTCCTGCAGCTTGGAGACTGGGCATGTCAAAGTCATGACATCACTGGATATAGCCTGCTGGTATCTCCCATCAGCCTCCAGTGTGTCCAGTGTCCATGCAGCAGGAGGACATAATGAGCCTAGCTCCTGGGCTCACTTGGGGGGAACAGATAAGGAGCATTTAGTGTGACAAATTCTATTCTGATTTTACTTTTGATTTTTACCTTTAATTTTACTTTGCCAATTAACTAAAGGTAACTGAATTAAATCAGGGATTAGTTCCCTTTAGTTAGGAGCAAATTTCCTTATTTACAGTAATTTAAAATTGAGCCTGGCTCTTTAAATTAGTAGCAGCTCTCGCCTTCCCTCCTTCTCAGTTATTTTCACTTGCTACGAGCATTTGCCGGTGCAGATCTCTCTCCCTTGACTGTACGGGAGAGAGCTCTGGGACCCGTACAGCCACACTGAAGCTGTGTGAGATGGAGCCTCTCCGTTGCTGCGGGATTTTAATTTTACTCTGTGGAACCGGCTGAGCGATCCTCGCCGTGGCTGCCAGGCGCATCAGCGCGGCTTGAGGATCGGAGGAATTCAAGGTGGTAGGAGCAGGCTGTGTGGCTTTCTGCCCTGCAGGTAAGGCCTTCGGGCTCTGTCGGTCTGCTGAGGCCTCCTTTTTGCAGCGGCTGTTCTTGGCGCCAAAATTCATTGGCGAAGGGGTGGCCATTTTCTCTCTAGGTATTTGGACCGCATGGCGAGAGTTGCAGGGAGCTTCCTGTGTGAGGAAAACAACAGGCAGAATAGCTAGATATTTGGGCCTAGTGTTTTGTTTCTTTTGTTTGTAGGTTTTTTGAGGCTCGGGGGGTTCCTCAGCCTGTTGTCAATCCTCTTTATTTTTAAGTTTATTCTTAGTTTAATAGGACAGCAGTTTTGGCATTGCTCTCTGATACCACATGTTCTTTCCCTCCTAATCATGTCTCTGAGGAGCATCTGTTAAGTCCCAGGATTTTAGGCAAATTGCCAGTTTTTAGGTTCAAGAGCAGAGCCCTAACTTGTAGTTGGAAGGAGGGACAGTCTGGAAGTGTGCTTTTATGTATTCTATAGTGAAAGTTGCCCAAAATTCACAGGGACAGGTTTAGGAAACCTTAGGATATAAAAAAATAGACTGACAGTTAAACTGTCAACCAAGAAGTGCCGGTGCTACGGTCTATGGCCACCAGAGGGCAGCTGGTACACTCAATAGTGCCTTTCTATGACTGTGTGTATGCAGCCATTATCAAATTGATCATTCTCTGCAAGTCAGGGAAGAAATAACCACAGAGCCACCTTATGGGCTCTCAGGGGTTAGTGACTAAACAAGCAGCTGTAATGTAATGTTCTGCAAATCAAGATTATATGACCAAGATTTAAAGCTCTTAACTTCTGTATCGTTTGTCGGGCTCTGGTGCCCTAAAGGCCACCGGATGGCAGCGCTGCTCATGAATCACATATAGTATTCAGTGCCCCCATCCCTGGGGGGGGGGGGGGTGGTAAAATACAAAATCGTATTACTCATCAGGTTCACACAGGCAGCAACCTCTAATACCTCCATTTGCAAGGTTGTTGGTGTATTCCACTGCTATTTCTCTGACTGCAAGAAGGCCGGGGGGGGGGGGGGTGCCTGTGTGTTTCATAGCTCCACTTAGCATGCCCTTCCCAGGAAATTCTCATCTATTTCTAGAGCAGGGGTTCATTTCATTTCTCTGGTTGTGGTTAATGCACAACGTTAGGGGCTGTGTTCGAAAGCTTGGGTCCCACGGACTTCGGTGGGATTTCAAAAAGAAAAAGAAACTCTCTTTAGTGAGAGATAGCCTTGTTAATTTTTAGCTAACACTGTTGATTTATTCAGTGGCCTTTTGCGTCCTGAACCCCAAGGTCGGGACACTGTTTGCTTCCAGGGATTGTACTTTTCTATTTTGCTCTTCAGCTCCCTGGCAGACGCAGCAGGCTGGCAGGGGGTGCGCAACGCGTCCTGCAATGCTGAATCCCTCAGGATAAGGGGGGAAGGAAAACTAGGTGCAGCGGGGGCTGGTAGCTTCTTGCAAAGGTATAGGAGCAGTTCGGATAATTTTAGCTGATCTGCTTTGATTTCATTGGAGTTGGCGGAAACTTGGTTTTTGGAGTCTTATACTTTTAAAAAATAAAGAAAAGAAAAAGGGGCATAGCAATGTTTATTTACAAGAATCTCCTTCCGCTATCCATAGAAGGTCCTATAAAGTGTTAAAGTTGGTTTATATGGCAGGGTAATATTTTGGCTTAGCTGCTGTGATATAGCGCTATGATCCGCTGTAAACATATTCAAGTCCAAGAGAGTTATCACCATAATTCCTTTTGACAGTTGTAACAGGTGCTTGGGTGAGCGCCATGGCCAGTCCACAGATGTGGAATGCTCTGCCATAAGCATTATGTCATGAGAGGGGTTTTATAGTTGTGTGGTTTCTTAATGGAAAATATTCCTGTTTAGTTTGGCTTTGCCCAAATTATAAGATTTTACGGTAGATTTGTAATGTCTTAATTTTGGCTATGTGTGGTTTAATTTTACATATGGAAAAGGCAGCTCAGCGGAGAGAGGTTGCAAAATAGAACTCTGGCCTCTGAAGCTATCTATGCTCCTATTCCATTTATCAGAGGTTCTCCAGTATGGAGAGTCTCTGCTAGTGTTCAGCAAATGCCTTAATGGGGGCCAGAAGCACGCAGCCAGGCTAGTTCTCTAGCAACAATGGCAGCAGCTCAGATTCTAGTAGGCATACATCATATGCTGGGCTTACAAGATGGCTTCTGTGCTGATCGGCATCAGCCAAGATGGCTGCCGGTTTAGACTGTGAATGTGGAGTCAGCCTAGATGAGGGACCTTGCGTTCTCTGGAAAATGCCCTGCATACACTGAATCATTTCAATTTGATCAGCTACTGGCAGGACACAAGGCACTCTTGCATGCTTTTTTGCTTCAGTGGTCTAAAAGTGGAGTCTTTACCAGGTGGTATAATGGTAACTAGTCTGCAGTTTCTCAGCTTCTTCATTGCTGACTCAATTGCCACTGCCGAATGAGAAAGCTGTATTTCCTAACACCAGGTGCTAGTTGAACTTAAAATATAAAGTCCATCTTTGTGCAGTCAGACGGAATGGTGCGTTACTCTAGCAGAAAGGCCGTGGATTAGTATGCCTGTGTTTGGGAGTTCTTTCTACTTCATATTGTTGGCACGGAAAAAGCGTCTCTTAACATATGCTGAAGGAGTTTTTGGTTAAGAGATGTCTTTTTGATATTAAAAAAAAAAAGTATTCAGCTGTCCTGAATTCGCCTGTTCTTGTTTGGCATTTTGAGGCTAAGCAGGGGCAGGCCTTGGTACTACGTGGGTGGGTGCCCACCTTGCACTACCAGGGGGTGTGAACTCACTGTATGGAAGAGAGCCCTAGCAATCTTCTTTAGCGCAAGATAGGAAAGTAGATGGTTCACTGAAGCGATCGTTGGGGGCAATGCTCTGTCCTTACAAGCTCCCATTTGTGGAGCCTGGGGAGGCGAGAGCATGCTTCAAGTGGTCGCAGTGTTTACGGCAGTCTACTCGCCTGGAACAGGAAAGGATCAGGGAGTTGAATCGACTAGAGCCTGATTTGCTTTATGTGGCAAATGTGCATTATGGCTTAATTCGAGCGCTAGCTAATATTATTGGCTTCCTTGGGGTTCACCCAGAGGTCTCTCTGCTGGAGGAATGGGGCGGCTGATGGTTCGTCCAAGTCGAGGCTCAGTAAGCTCCCAGTTAAGTCTTTGTCTTGTCCTTTCCCCGTGGGCTCTCATAGGACAACTAGTTGGCATATCGAGGCTTTCAGGGAAAGGTGGTATCTGATTTTTCTCCTGAGCCTATTGGTTTCTCTTCCAGTTCTCGTTTTTTCTGGAAGGGGAGGTTTTTATTCGTAGCTTACGCCAATAGGAAACATAAAATGCAGGGTGCGGCGTTCGTTTCTTTGTTTTTGTGTGTTGGTTGGAGGTCCCCGCAAAGGGGAAGCAGCAGCGAAGGCGGCCATTTCGCACTGGGTTAAGGCGGTGGTTGCCTCAGCTTTCTGGTGGCGAGGTTGTATGATTCCGGGGGGGCTTTCTGACTCTTGCTACCAGGGCGCAAGCAGCTTCATGGGTGAATCACTGTGTCATTCCACCAGGGGGGATTGGTAGAGCAGCTTCCAGGTCGTCTCTTCATTTCCTCAGTAACCACTACTGCCTAAATGTTTTGGCAGTAAAGGATGCCTGTTTCGGGTCGATGGTGTGGTGAGTTGGCTGGATAGGTCCCTCCCAATGATTACTGCTCTGTTACATCCCAGAGGTGGAGGACTAAACTGGAGGAACGATAAGGAAATAGAAATGACACTTACCTGGTAATTGTCATTCCTTGAGTGACGACAGTTTAGTCCTCATTCCTGCCCAGGGGTGTGATTTCTTCAGAGTTTATTTTCAGGCGGAGTGGAGCATCAATCTCAAGGAGTAGACAGATCCTTTCAGTTTCTAGATCGCAGTGAGTATCCCTCTTTGTTTCTTCCTTCTCTCTTATTTAAATGAGGGGATGGTATAGGAAACGTGTTTGCATAGGGGGGACGTGAATGTAAAGTTATAAAAAAAGAAAAGAAAATATAAGACGGATACGGTTAAAAAGGTTCCTCAGGTTGAGGAATGGGGAGTTCTCCTAGGACAAGCAGGATGAGTCAGCCACAATTGGTGACGTCATCCGACGGCGCCAAGACGGAAGTACTCTCCATAGCTCAGAAGGGCTTTATGCCCTTCTGAGCATGGGCCAACTGGCCCCACCCCCTGCCCGCCCCTAGCTAGCCAGTTTCAGTTCTTCCGCCTTGCCAGCAAGACGGACTTTCTACTCTCCACCAAAAATTTAAACTTAACAACTTCTAATTCTCTTACCATTAATGTTTTCTAAGCTTTCTTTCAGCGTTTCCAGCAGAACTGGATTCCTGCGGGCCATGTACCCCGGCCTCAACAGCTGATGAAATCTTATCCTGCGGTGTATGTATATCAACTAAACCAAATTATGATCAGTTATACTTTCATTACTGCTTGTCCAGTTTGTTTCAGGTTGCTCCGGTCTGTCCAAGGGCTGCGCTTGAGCTCCTATGCAAGCCAGGTGCTCTCGGTTGCTTCTCGAACCCTTGTGGTACATATCCGACTTCCCCCAGCTTCGCCGCCGCTCAGGGTGTGCCTAAGGGCCTCCACCCCCAGCCGCAGGCTTACTAGCTCTGCCGCCGATCAGGGTGTGCCTAAGGGCCTCCACCCCCATCAGCAGGCTCTGACGTCCAATGCGACTCATCGGACCCTCAATGTTGCTACGGGCGCCCTCCAAGGCCTCGGCTCTCGGCGGACCCGGATCTCTGCAGCTCATACGTCCTACGAGACTTATCGGACCCTCGATTTGCTACGGGCGCCCACCAGGGCCTCTGCAACTTCCGGCCTCGTGGCTCCCCTGTAGGCGGCCATCTTGCCGATGTCATCACTGCCCGGCTCCTCCCCCTTCGACGCTATTGGTCGGCGCCACTCACATCATCAGGTAAGGAGAGGAGGAGCCGCTCACAGGACACGCCCATCGCCGACAGTCTGTTCGGCACGGAGGCGTCAGCGAAGGCAGCTCTGACGCTCTGGCACCGGCGCAGAAACCATAGTTGCCGACACTCCGTTCAGCGCAGAGATGTCGTGGGGGTCAGCGCTGACACTCTGATACCGGCGCAAGAAAACTTTATCTGCACCATATATTCTCCTAGAACAAGGCCTGATACCGGAGCAAGAAAACTCTAGCTGCACCATAAATTGCCGACGCTCCATCCAGCAAGGGGGCATCGGCAGGGACAGCGCATGAAAAGCTTCAGCGACAGCTGAAAGGTAGTGATATATTCACTTAGGAACCTCGGGGCTACCAGCGTTGTCTCTCTATTCTTCCAAGCCTTCCTCTCTTTTTGAGCCATATGCACCGTCGCAGTTCCCAGCCCTATCCTGGCCTCCTCGAGCTGCAAGAAAGGCTTGCATATCGGTCTACCACCAGCCGGATGGAAGGCTGAGACTGCACGGCCTGCAGCGATCATGGCTCTCCCAATGGGGAGAGGACGCTCATCCTTTCTCTGTAAGCTGTTCAGTGGGCTTAGGAGCGAACTGCGACGGGGAAGAAATGCTGTGCACGGCTCCAGGATCGGGATGCCTCCAGTGTTGTTTTTTGGCAAGCCAACCCCTCCTTGCACGTTCTCTGCAGAAGGGTTGCCTCTGTTTTAGAGTTTCAGCTTTCCAATCTTCATTTCACGCTGGCTTTGTGATCATGTTCGGGCTCGGGTCGACTGGCCCTTCCTCCTCCCCAAACGTGGCCACAGCGTTGTGCAGTACACACGGACTGTGTGTTCAAGAGCTTACGGTCACAGGTTAAGTCCCAGCTATGGCTTCTGACATCCCTGTCCACACATTAATATCGGAAGCGAAGATGGGAAGCTCCCTTAGCTGCCACCACTCCATTTTCCCCCTCGGACGTCTGCTCCAAGGGCCGCAAGTCCAGCGCCGCCTGCGTCTTCAGCCAGATCCTGGTAAGCATTGGGCGACTGAACACCTGTGCGGCTAAGGAGGGCGAGCTCATGACCCTGCCAGGGGTGAGCTGCGCCATGGCGCAGAGCATCGTCGAGTAAACCTAGTTACTTGCCTCTCCGCGGACAGCAGGATAAGTCACCTATCAGGTAGAGGGACCCCCCCTCTCGGCCTCCCAGCCCTGCTGAGGAAAAGCCGACTCGCTTGCCCAAGCGGCTTACCTCACCGGTAGGTGCTTGGCTGCCTTGAAGCTCTCCGCTCCATGGGCGATCCCACACCTACTAGAAGCTCTTCCGCATCAGCGTACACCAGACTCTGAACCTAAGTGGCTGATCACGCTCCGTGCCTGCCTACATAGCAGTGTAGCTGAGGCGCTGTCCTTATCAGAAATCGGCCAAGGGTTTAACTCCTACCTGCTCATTACGGACTTCTTCTGTGCCAACATTGCCGTGCAGTGGTCGCAGTCAGTACATCCTGAAACAGAGGGCCGCAGATTAACCCCCAGTGGTAGATCCTGCAGAGCATGTCCCCATAAAAAACAAAAATAAAAATAAATTAAAAAAAATTGAATTCCCTGGAGCAGTGGTCCCCAACCCAGTCCTATGGGGCCCACCGGCCAGTCAGGTTTTCGGGATATCCCTAATGACTATGCATGAGATATATATGCATTAGAGATATCCTGCCAACCTGACTGGTTTGTGGCCCTCCAGGGCTGGATTTGGAGACCCCTGCCTTACACCTCTGTCATTTAAGATTGTGAGTGGGCAAGGTGCAGATGTCCAAGACATCAAAAAGGTTAGATAGAATTTGTCACAGTCCTCCTCACTTCTCACCACCACCAAAAAATTGTCTATTAGACAACTTTTTGGTGGTGGTGAGAATCGAGGAGGAATGTGACACATTCTATATACCCTTTCGATGTCTAGGACATCTGCACCTTGCCCACTCACAATCTTAAATGACAGAGGTGTAAGGCAGGGGTCTCCAAATCCAGCCCTGGAGGGCCACAAACCAGTCAGGTTGGCAGGATCTCTCTAATGCATATATATCTCATGCATAGTCATTAGGGATATCCCAAAAACCTGACTGGCCGGTGGGCCCCATAGGACTGGGTTGGGGACCACTGCCCTGGAGGATGCATGTCCCCCCACGGGCAATGTCCAGGTCCAGAGCCACTCTTCGCTCCACTGCGACGCTTATTACAGGTCAGAGTGCAGAGCAGATCTGGAGTTTGGCCAACTCCGCCCTCCAGCAGGGCAATAACCACTGCAGATTGTGGCTCCCAGCTAGAGCGGTAGACCATAACAGATCTCAGGATCTCATGACCCTCCATTGACCATCCTATATCCTGCCACTACAAATCACAGTTCCTCAGCAGTAGTCCTTTCAAGGCCTTCCCCAAGCCCACGGTTCAAGGTACATACCGCACGGGGGCTGACATTACCTAACAGGGCACCACTTGGCACAACCGTGACAACAACTGGTGCAGTACACGCATCCAGTGTGTTCACGGCCAGGAGGTCACAGGCTCAAGTCCCAGTCCTGACTCCTGCAAACCAATTCCCTGTATGTATATATTTTTCAACAGGCCTTTGTCATCCTGATCCATCATCCTCCACAACAGGTTGGCTTACCTCCGTACTAAGGGGCGGGGCAGTCAGCGCGATAGCCTACCAACCCCTGCAGGCTCATACAGAGGAAAATGCTCGCAGCCCACTGGCTATGCAGGAGGAAAATGCTCGCAGCCCACAGGCTATGCAGGAGCTCGCAACTAGTGCATGAGCTTCGGGACCTGCCTAACGATCTATGCAGGCACATACAGAGGAAGATATCATGGTCCACGGGTTAGTGCATACGCTTCGGGAGCTACTACCCAAGGGTAGGCAACGGTGGTGGTCCAAGGAGCAGGTCTACAATCTGCTACATCCAGCAGCACTGGCTCAACAGCAGTGAACCCCACTGCCAGGCCGCCCGCTCCTGTATGTTATCCTGTGCCTCGTGCCCCTATCTTACCTGGGCCTCCTCGCATCCGCCTGGACTTCCTCGCATCCTACAACCCAGCCCATGCCGCACTCCCGCATCGTGGTGGCAGCATACTCGGTGTTCGCTCGGCCACAGTTACATGGGTCCCTGTGCAACCCACCTGTTAAACGTCATAGGCTTCATGCCGGCCCTGGATTCTGGAACGACGGCCCTGGCGCCACCATCTGGAACACATGCACTGATCCTACGACCAGGCCGCCCAGCCCGCCCATTCCCCTGAGCCTCCTGGTGATCCTCCTCTACAACCTTGCATCCCTCTCCTCTTCATGGCACAGGTCATCTTCTCCACCCTGCGGGAGCGCCTGCCTTTACAACTTGGTGGCACTCCACCTAAGATCATGGAGGCAGAAAAATGGAATGTCAGGCTCATGGGTGACCACAGTGTGGTGCAGCGGACACAGCCAGTACCTGTAGGACCAGAGGGTCACAGGTTCAAATCCCAGCTGGGGCTTCCGGCCAACCCAGTCCACTAAACAGAGATAATAAAGACACCACTTTAATGCTGAGAACATAAGCATGGTTCAAACACCTATATTTTCCAGCCGGTGATCCCAGTCTGGATCTTCCTATGATCTACCAAGGGACAACCAGCCTCAGCGTGCACTAGACGGGTGTACCTGAACAGTGGGCGCAGGGTCGAGTCTCAGGTCCAAGACCCTCCGTGGACCATGTTGTGGAGTTCCCACGCTCGGCACTCGAGGGCCTGCACAGGGAGGGACGGATGCCCCCAGCAGTGCCTTCCCTTGGGTTAAGGCCTGGCGCCCAACCCATAGGCGTCCTCCTTCACTGGGTCTCATCGCCAATAGATCCGCATGCTGCCGACCCAGAGCCAGACCTTGCTGACTCCTGACCCTGTCGACCAGCTGTCAGCCAGAACTGAGCCATGATCTTCTATTTACCAACACTGCCTCACACGGGCAAGCAGCAGTTCTGCAAGCCGTGGCTCTTGACAGCCCTCCACAGCCCTGGGCATGTTGGCCTGGAATAGATCCCCCATATGCCCGGGGCCTGCCCAGTCTCACTGGACTACACTGTAGGCGTAGCTTAGTGGATAGTGCAGCAGCCTCCTACCGAGACTACCTGGTCCAAGCACCACCGGCAATTCCACAAATCACAGCTGCCTGGATACAGCCAAGGGCTGAGCTACACGGACGAAGGCCAAAGCCTCACCGGATCAGGCGAACGCTTGCTTACAGGCAAGAGCCAAGAACACAGTACATTTCCCCCACAGAGGTCCTCCCTGCGTCCTGCCCCCCACCAAGTCCTTGCAACGGGGACTATCACATCACCTGTGCTCATAACGCCATCGGTAATGGTGCACCTCACAGAGAAGTATGAGGTCGTAGGGCCGTGGGTCCTTGTCAACCAGACAGCCCCAACAATCTGGACTGCAACCTTGCTGCCACCACCTCAGACCGCCCAGCTTTGACTTATAAACACTGCTACATTAGTGGCCGGTCTCATACCACTCTTATAGCATCGCCGATGCCTGCTTGCTATCCCGGCACGAGCCTTCTTCTCACTGATGACATAGACCGGATGATACAGCATAATTGTTCTCACGAGGCCAGTCACGGCCATTATCCGATCTCTGACACTGGCCAATCTAAATCAAGCCTGCCCAACGGCACAGGTTTCCCATTGCCGATTATCTCGTATCCTTACTACACGGCTGCAACCTTCTCCAGTAACAAGTTCATGAGTTGGCCACAGAAATAAATAATTACGTAGACAAATAAGGCGAAAGAGACACCCTTATTATTCTTTCGTGCCATCGACTGTTTTCCTCCCCGTGCCAGCGACTGATGCAGTGCTGGCCAGCGACTGATGCAGTGCTGGCCAGCGACTGATGCAGCGGCTCTTCATCGCAGTTACTCTCGCACCTCTACTGCTCGATGGGCCGGCATCTCTGCTACCGCGCAGAGGTACCCTTTAACTACAATCACGACTGCAGGCCGTTGTATGGTGCCTAGGAACTGCATGCTGCTCCTGCACATGCGTGCTTCTCTATATGCTCCTGCAGGCCTCTATAGGCCCCTGCAAGCCTAGAAGCCTGCACATGCGTGCTTCTCTATATGCTCCCGCAGGCCTCTATAGGCCCCTACAAGCCTAGAATCCTGCAGGCCTGTATGTTCCCACAGCACTACGACTGCACGTAGGCGCATCGCCTTGCCTAATTTAGGTCTATACGTTTGCAACACGCTGTCAGGCAAGACCTAAGAACGGTCTCGGCCTCTTCCATCTCCCACAGCACTTAACAGCTAGGGAGGCACCAATTGTGGCTGACTCATCCTGCTTGTCCTAGGAGAAAACGGAGTTACTTACCTGTAACTGGAGTTCTCCGGGGACAGCAGGATAAGTCAGCCACACATACCCGCCTACCTCCCCTGAGATGGGGTCGGCCTCCATCCGATGCCCGCCTCCTAGCGGCAAAAGCTTCAGCTAGGGACGTACTGGCTAGCTAGGGGAGGGGCAGGGGGTGGGGCCAGTTGGCCCATGCTCAGAAGGGCATAAAGCCCTTCTGAGCTATGGAGAGTACTTCCGTCTTGGCGCCGTCGGATGACGTCACCAATTGTGGCTGACTTATCCTGCTGTCCCCGGAGAACTCCAGTTACAGGTAAGTAACTCCGTTTTATTTAAAGTCATGGTATAGTTACTGATTTGTTGTTCCTTTGAGTTTGCTTTGTCAATAGTACACTGGAGGCTGATGGGAGATACCAGCAGGCTATATCCAGTGATGTCATGACTTTGACATGCCCAGTCTCCAAGCTGCAGGAAGAGGTGCACAACCCAGAGGTGGAGGACTAAACTGTCGTCACTCACGGAACGACAATTACCAGGTAAGTGTAATTTCTATTTTTCTTTGGTGGGAACTTTACTTTCTCCCAGGACAAGCAGGATGAGTCAGCCACAAGTGGTGACATCATCCAACAGTGCCATAGATGGAAGTACAAAGCCTTCTGGGCATAGCCAGTAGCCCCACCTCCAGATCCGCCCCTAGCTAGCCAGTCTTTGTCTTCTGCCTTGCCAGCAAGACGTTTTTTTATTTTGCTCTCTAACCTACCTCCAAATTTTCCATCTTAAATGAAGAAACCGGGATTCAAGAAGTGCCCGGGGTGCTCCAGGAAGATGGCCAGCTCTGATGCACATCAACTTTGCCTCCGATGCCTAGTTAAGGAGCACCCCGTGGAGGATTGTCCCTTCTGCGCCCGCATGTCTCCCCGGACTCTCAAGTCACGCCGACATGCCCTCTCCGACTATCTTTCTCCTGCTGCTGCCGCGAGGACCTCAAGCGCCTCAGCACCCGGACCTGCCGACGTTGCCGTTCCGGCCAGAGACGCGCCTATTTCGGCCTCTATCTCCCGCCGTGAAGGAGAGACCCCTCCAGCCACGTGTCTTCTTCCTCTGGTGGCTTCCATTACTGCCTCCTCATCCTTTGGACTTCCGGCAACGGCTCTTCCGGGTTCCTGTCAGCTGACCAAAGCCTCCAACGCTCGGCACAGTGGAGCCAGCCCCTCCCCGGCGCAGGGCTGCTAGCAAGCACAGAGGTTCAAGAAGCCGGCGCAGCTCATGGAGTCGGCGTAGAGCCTGCGCCAATCATCTGAGCACTGGGGCAGGAGCCGGAAACGGAGCAGAAGCCGCGTCCACAGGGACAGACATCATAGTGGACGGCGCAGCACCTCCTCTCACTGTCGTCAGAGCCACGCCAGGGACAAGAGGAGCAGACGCAGCAGATCACGCCATGGAAGCTCTCACCGCAAGAGATTGCGGCGATCCTCAAACTCCACTGTCCCCAGTTACTGCAGCGACAGAGAGGACTCTCTACCTTCCTCCCCCTCCTCTTCAATTGTCGCAAGCTTGCATTCTCAGGAGGCCAGTGAGCAGACTATGCCCGCTCCAGCGAAGACCCCCGAGACACTTCACCTTCTCTTGGACATGCTGCAGCAATGGGCATCCACCCTATCTAACCTGGCTTCGAACCAACTGCTGCAGCCCCTGCCCCAGCCTACAATACCAGCCCCTGCGCCATCCATGCAGGCTGCTGTCCCCATGGCACCGGGACAGGACGGCGCGGAGGAGCTCTCGCAAGCAGAGGCATTGTCACACAGAGACTCTCTCTCCACCCCAGCCTCTGACAACCCCTTGGGCCTCTCCAACCCTCCGGAAGACTTGACCTACTCCAAGTTTGTGTGCAAGGTCATCTCCTCTCTTTCCATCACATCAGTTGACACTCCGGACCAGCACGACGAAGTTCCAAGCGTGCTCAAGTTCATCGACACCCCCAGGACAATCACCGCTCTGCCCATCCACCAACTCCTCCGGGACAGTCTCGCCAAGATGTGGAAGACCCCGGCATCCAATCATTCCTGCCTGCGCAGACTGGACCTTAAGTATGTAATTCAACCCCTGCCTGGGTTTGACAAGCAGCAACTACCACATCAATCTATCGTGGTTGAATCAGCCCTCAAGCGATCTAAATCTTCTCGCAACACTACTAATGCACCCCCGGGGAAGGACAACAAGCTCCTGGATGACGTGGCGAAGCGGGTTTACCAAGGTGCCATGCTGAATGCCAGAATAGCGGCACACCAATTTCAACATGCCATTTACCAGGACCTATTGGTGACCAACATCAGATCCGCCATCACCCAACTTGCGGAAATCCCACCATCCATCACCACAGCCCTGGCAGAGCTTGAGGACTGCACCAAACATTAGCGACGAGCTGCCCACAACGCCTTCGAAACAGCCGCCAGAGTTGCTGGAACTGCCATCTCCGCACGTCGGCTGGCTTGGCTAAGGGCTTAAGGTTTGCAGACTGACTCTCACGACAAGATTGCGGATACCCTCTGACTGGCGACTCGCTCTTCGGCGACAAAGTCAAGGACACAGTCAATGACATGCGTGAACGCTGCACCACACTTCAAAACCTCGAGGAGGGTATAGAACGTCCTCGTTCCTACCGCAAGGGAAACTCGGCCCCCAAGCGATACAATTCATACCGCAAGTGTCAGCAGCCCCGGTACAAACAGCAGTCTTACCAAGCCCCTTACAGGCAAAAGCTGCAACAGCGGGAGCGCGCACAAAAGAAGACCCCGTCTGGGCCAGCGAAAACCAATCCTAGCTTTTGACTCGCCGCCCTGCCTGCACCTGCCGACCGGGGGATGCTTATCTGCATTCCTGCGTTCCTGGGAGATTATAACGACGGACCAGTGGGTGCTCACCATCATCAAGCAAGGCTACCGCATAAAATTCTCCTCGCTTCCGCCTCAACGTTCTCCGCCCGCGAGCAACATTCCTCCGCACCTATGACCTCGGAGGTAGTATCACTCCTGACGTCCAGAGCCATCGAGCCTGTTCCTCCCAGCGAGATCAACACGGGGTTCTACTCCAGGTATTTCCTAGTTCCCAAGAAGTCGGGGGGGTGTCCGACCCATCCTCGACCTACGGGAACTCAACAAGTGCATAGCCAAGGAGAAGTTCAGGATGCACTCCCTCACATCCATTCTTCCTCTTATCCAACCCGAAGAATGGCTAGCCTCTCTGGATCTCCAAGATGCCTACATTCACATTCCCATACACCCTCACCACAGGAAATTCCTGCGCTTCCAGGTAGCGGGGAACCACTACCAATACATGGTCCTTCCCTTCGGGCTCTCACCTGCTCCCAGAGTCTTCACCAAGTGTGGCAGTAGCAGCCGCGCACTTTCACAAGCTGAGGATATTTGTTTTTCCCTACCTGGACGATTGGCTATTCTCCGCAACCTCCCCCACAGAACTCCGGGCAGCAGTCAAGAAAGCCACTTCACTACTCGTCTCCTTAGGCTTTCTAGTCAACCACCTGAAGTCTCGTCTCACCTCAGTCCAGAGGCTGGAGTTCATCGGAGCTTGCATAGACACTACTCAAGCCAAGGCCTTCCTTCCACGGAACAGAATGCACACCATCATCGCCCTTGCTCTCCAAGTACTCAACTCCTCGCATTTGACGGCAAGAACCCTCCTACGCCTCCTGGGGCACATGGCAGCTACCACCCATGTCCTTCCCCTCGCGAGGCTACACATGCGGGTCCTCCAATGGCACCTCCGTTCTCACTGGTGCCAGCACTCACAGCCCCTGTCCACCCTAATCCCCATCGATTCCACGGTGGCTAGAGCAATCCGCTGGTGGACTCACTCAACGAACCTGTCACAGGGCAGACGCCTTCAACCACCTGCCCATCAGATCACTGTGACCACAGATGCATCGGCTCTGGGATGGGGAGCCCATTGTGTCGGGACCACACACAAGGCTCGTGGTTGGTCTCAGAGAAAGCCCTGCACATCAACGTCCTTGAGCTCAGAGCTGTCCGCCATGCGCTCCAAGCCTTCCGGGAACTAATAAAGGGCAAGACCATCAGGATTCAGACCGACAACCAAGTGATCATGTTCTGCATAAACAAGCAAGGGGGCACGGGGTCGCGACCCCTATGCAGGGAGGCCCTCTGCACCTGGCCCTTTCTTACAAGTGCAACCTCCAGGCATGCTAAATGCCGGGGGAGGAGAACGTCCTAGCCGATCGCCTCAGCAGACAGCTGAACCCTCACGAATGGGCACTCCACGAAGAAGTGTCATTGTCCCTCTTCATGAAGTGGGGCCACCCACGGATCGACCTCTTCGCAACACAAGAGAACGCCAAATGCCGCCTGTTTTTCTCCAAGAGACCCGTGCTACACAGGATAGCGGCGGACGCCTTCGACGTGACCTGGAGCCAGTGGTCCCTCATCTACACTTTCCCCCCATCCCGCTCATTGCACGGACCATTCAACGCCTGATCAGGGACAGGGCATTGGCCATTCTGGTGATCCCCTACTGGCCCAGGCAAGTCTGGTTTCCATACCTGCACCGCCTGGCACTGGAACCTCCCATTCGCCTACCCCTGAGGCCAGACTTACTCTCGCAGGACAACGGCACGATCCCCATCCCAACCTGCAGATGCTATCGCTAATGGCGTGGAAGCTGAAAGGCTAACCCTGGCACCTTTCAGCCTTCCAGCCAAGGTCCAGCAAGTCATACTGGCGGCTCGGCGTCCTTCTACCAGAAAATCGTACAGTCTCGAATGGCGCCGCTTCAGCATCTGGTGAGAGTCACGGCATCTGGATCTCTTCTCATGCTCGGTGCCCCTACTCCTCCAATACCTCCCCTCCCTCTCGGCGCTTGGCCTGAAGACCCAGTCCATCAGGGTCCACCTGTCTGCCATAGCAGCCTTTCACCACCATATTGGGGACGTATCGGTAGCGGTGCTTCCACTGGTGGTCCGCTTCATGAAGGGCCTGTCCAACCTCCATCCCCCTGTCCGTGAGCCTGTACCACCATGGGACCTTAACATCGTTCTCAACCAGCTCACAGGGGAGCCCTCTGAGCCACTGCAACTAGCGGAACTGAAGTTTGTTTCCTGGAAAACACTATTCCTTATTGCCATCACTTCAGCCAGACGGATCAGTGAACTACACGCCCTCGTGGCCTCCCCGCCTTATACCATACTACATCAGGACCGTGCTTGCCTGCGGACACATCTGAAGTTCATCCCCAAGGTGGCGACCGCGTTCCACATCAGTCAGACCATTGAGCTGCCCTGCTTCCTGCCCGAGCCACACTCCGACCTAGAGCAGCAACGACTGCACACCCTGGACTGCGTTAGGGCCCTACGGTGCTACCTAGAGCGGACATCCTCCGTTCGGAAAGGCTCTCAGCTCTTTGTCTCGTATGATCCAAACAAACCTGGGCGCCCGGTGTCCAAGCGTACTCTTTCCATCTGGATTTCCTTTTGCATCTCCCTATGCCTATCATGAGCAGGAGCACCACCCACCGCAGGAGTCAGGGCACATCACTTGCGAGCGTTGGCCGCCACCATCGCCAATCTACGCTCCATCCCGGTACCTGATATCTGCAGAGCGGCCACGTGGGCTTCAATCCAGACCTTCCAGAGACACTACTGCCTGGACAAGACCGATCAGGGTGGCTCCACATTTGGCTTTGCGGTACTAGCTGTAGCCACTAACCTGGCACCAGACTCAGGTCTGCACCCTTGTGACTCGTGATAATGCTATGCTGCCTACCAGCCCTTGTAGAAACCTAACTGTCGGTGGCTTACGCAGCCTCACTTATGCAATTGCACCTTATTGTTCAATTATCTGCGTACTGAGTTGCACAGTTCGCTGTTACTTCAGAGTTGCACAGTTCGATTGTCCCATGCTATGTTGCATGGTCGTTGTTGCTATGTTGCACATTAAACCTGTTCTTTTGCACCTTACTATCCTGCCTCTGTCATCCTTGCCGGTCCTTACCCCCGCCGCTGCAGGTGTAGCTGGGGAGACACCACTTGTGGCTGACTCATCCTGCTTGTCCTGGGAGAAAACAGAGTTACTTAACTGTAACGTGAGTTCTCCAAGGACAGCAGGATAAGTCAGCCACACTTTCCCACCCTCCTCCCTGGCGGGGGGGGGGGGGGGGAGGGCATACCACTACGAAAAACGCTACGATCCGCCTCCTAGCTCGTGGTGTCGCCTCAGCTGGGGAAGATCTGGCTAGCTAGGTGCGGATCTGGAGGTGGGGCTACTGGCTATGCCCAGAGGGCTAAAGCCTTCTGGGCTACTGAGAGTACTTCCGTCTATGGCGCTGTCGGATGACATCACCACTTGTGGCTGACTTATCCTGCTGTCCCTGGAGAACTCACGTTACAGGTAAGTAACTCGGTTTTATAACTCCCCTGTTTCTTGTTGGGTAACACTTATTGAAAGAGGGCTGCTACACAGTACCCTGTCCTGTGCTGCTGAGGTAAGCTATATTCTGATTTGATTTAAATTATAGCTCTTTGCTGCTGCTAGGCTCTAACCTATTATGAAATTTAAACTACAAGCTCTCTGCTGGATTCTAAATTTAACCAGAAAGCTCTCTTCTGTGTTTTAAATTGAAACTAAAAGTACTTTGCTGATGCTAGGCCCTGAGTGATTATGAAATTTAAACTACAGCTCTCTACTGGGTATGAAAGGTAACCAGAAAGTTCTCTTCTGTGTTTTAAATTGAATCTTAAACTGTTGCTACTAGGCCCTGACTGATTTAACAAAAAATAGTGGGTTCACAGATTAATTAGCTTTAAAAGAAAAAAATTCCTTTCAGAAAAATTCCCAGAAGTATATACTCACAATTTCAGATTTCTCTCCAGAAGTAACAGCCCCCCTTTCTAGTCCTTCAAGACATTGCTATGGTATGTATGAGAGATGAAATTGGTTAGTTTGAGCTCACAAATCACTCTTACAAGTGGGCCACAGGAGGCCTGATGCTTTGTGCTTTCTTTTTTTTTTTTAATTTATTAGTGTTGCGGTTGCATCTAGAATAACTTCATTTGCTTTGTATTGCCTGAAGTCATTTGTGTCCTTAACAGTTCCAACACAGTGTGGCTGGACCATGAGGGTAAAAGTGATTTCAGTCCTGGAAGATAACTACATGTATTTGGTAATTGAAGAAAACACAAAGGATGCCATAGCAGTGGATGCTTCAGTCTCCAAAAGGGTAATCATGCAGTTTGAGAAAAATATTCCCCTTTAAAACCTCATTGTAATGGGCCTGATGGATAGCAAGATGTTGACGGGGATGGGGGGGTAGGGAGGGGGTAGCAAATGCTTGTTGTAGATCTAGTAAGGAGATTATCTCAGTATTTTCAGTGGGAAAATCCCAGTCACAGAATTGGAGTGTAACCTTTGCTTCATCTTCTATTCATATCTGTTGATCCGTAGCTATTATTCTTTTAGATTATTAATTAATCTTGTTAGCTCTTTTTCCTTATGTTGTTGCTGGAGTAAGCCAACTATTTTTCCTTCTATTTAAAGTAATTGGATTTTTCATTTTAGTTATTAGAAATTATCAAGAAAGAAGGGGTAAATCTTAAAGCGATCCTCACCACTCACCACCACTTGTAAGCTCTAGTTTGGTTACTAATAATAAGTGACTGACTAGTTTTGCAGGATAGAAATGGTTGTATTTCTCATTACTTTCCATCGTCATTGAAGAGATCATTGCCGAGGAAACGAGGAGCTTGCCAGGCACTATCCGGACCTGCTAGTATATGGGGCTGATAAGCGGATAGGAGCGTTGACGAACAAAGTGACACACAATGAGGAATTAAAGGTCAAAACATTTTTATTCTCTTATTTTATTAGTATCTCTTTTTTAAAATTATTTCAGTGTCCAAAATTAAATAGTGAAGAGAAATGGTTTCTGATTTGTTTCCTACGAGACAAAGTGCAAATTCCTGGTATTGATTACAGGTGTCAGTGTTGTAAGCAATTTATGAAAACATTTTGTAGGTCAGTGGGGTTTTTTTGCCACCTTCTGTTTGGTGCAGGAGATATATATTAACCAAACAGGCTTTATTCTTTTCGCAACATTTCATCTAAACAGGATCTATTGTAGATTTATAGTGCATAGGAAATGTATTTAACTAATAATTATTAAATAAGTCCTGCTATAATTCAAACTCTTCATCATGAAAATCTTTGTATGTTGAGTATCATGTATACTGTGCCAAGTCCCGAGCAATTAAAATTCCAAATGATTTGCAAGTTAATAAAGTACCAAAGATCGTGTAACATGCTACTAGACAGCAGACTTGCAAGTGCTATATGTGACAGAATATGCTAGAGATGGTTTGCTCATTTAGTAATATATGTCCTATGTGGCGCTTGAAATTGCCATTTGTAGCGCAGAAGATAAGTGTTATGAATGACATGCTTTTTCTGCAGTTTGGAGACATAAACGTGAGGTGCCTCTTCACTCCATGCCACACAGCAACTCACATGTGCTACTTTATGTGGGAGGATAACTGCCCTGACGCTCCTGCAGTTTTTTCAGGTATCTGACTACTTATTTTTCACAAGTAAAACGTCTGGGAAGAAAAAAAGACCAGGAAGTGACAGAGTTCATCTTTCTGCTGTTTTGAGTGTTTATCTAACATTCCTTTTACAAAGGGATACTAGCATTATATAAACTCCACTTTCTAAGGCAGAGGTGGCTGTATGCATATTACTGAACTAGAATGCTTTTATGGTGGCTCAGAGTGCTAAATAAAATTGTGTAGTTGTGAGTTTGAGCACAAGGTATGTGGGAGCATTCCATTATGTACATGAGAAAGGGGGTTACGTTTTGGGATCTGCTGCATACTTTTGACGTAGGCCACTGTTTGAGACAGGATGCTGGGCTTTATGGACCTTGGTCTGACTCGGCATGGCTTTTCTTAAATTCTTAGGTTAATATTGCTATGCTCTAGAGCAGCGTTTTTCAACCACTGTGCCGCGAGAAATTGTCTGGTGTGCCGTGGGAAAAATTCCAATTTCATCCATAACATGTGGCCTCGGCTCACAAATTAGGGTTGCCAACCGGCCGGTTTTCAGCCTGCCTGGCCTGTTTTTCCATGGCCAGGCCGGCTGCCGGCACAGTTGTAAAACCGGCCATTGAAAAGCCGGTTTTTTGCTCTGGCCGCAAGATCGGGAGCGGCCAGAGCAAAAAACCGGCTTTTGTGCCGAAGTCCGCGGCGCGAACGCGATCGCAATTCCCTATAGCAGTGCAGCCGCTGGTTCTGCTTTGTACAGAGCAGCGGCTGCACTACACTTACATTGAAAAGTAAAGAGAAACTGTGTCAGGAGCCCTCCGATCATGCAGAGCCCGAGGAAGTGATGTCATGGGGGCGGGCTCCTCACAGGCTGTCTTAACTTTATTGCAGCTAAAGTTAATTTGAAAAGGAAAGACAGCCTGTGAGGAGCCCGCCCCCATGACATCACTTCCTCGGGCTCTGCGATGACCGGAGGGCTCCTGACACAGTTTCTCTTTACTTTTCAATGTAAGTGTAGTGCAGCCGCTGCTCTGTACAAAGCAGAAGCAGCGGCTTGGGCAGAGGGGGGGGGGTGTGTGTGTGTGTGAGTGAACCAGCAAGGGGGTGGGGGGAGTTTGAGTGAACCAGCAAAGGGGGGGGGGAGTGTGAGTGAACCAGCAAGGGGGGGGGGGGGAGTGTGAGTGAACCAGCAAGGGGGGGGGAGTGTGAGTGAACCAGCAAAGGGGGGGGGGAGTTTGAGTGAACCAGCAAGGGGGGGGGGGAGTGTGAGTGAACCAGCAGTGGAGGGGGGGGGTGGTGTGAGTGAACCAGCAAGGGGGGGGGGGCGATGGTGTGAGTGAACCAGCAGTGGAGGGGGGGGGGTGGTGTGAGTGAACCAGCAAGGGGGGGGGGGGCGATGGTGTGAGTGAACCAGCAGGGGAGGGGGGGTAAGTGAGTGAGTTACCCAGCAGGAGGGGTGAGTAAGTGACAGGGGGGGTGGTGAGTGAACCAGCAGTGGAGGGGGGGGGTGGTGTGAGTGAGTGAACCAGCAGGGGAGGGGGGTTGGTGTGAGTGTTTGATTCCTATTCAAGAGAATTACTTTATATAGTCAATATAGGCACAGAGGTAAATTTTTTTAACATTTTCTAATGGTGGTGTGCCTCGTGATTTTTTTCATGAAAAAAGTGTGCCTTTGCACAAAAAAGGTTAAAAAACACTGCTCTAGAGAAGGGGTGTCAAACTCTGGTCCTGGAGGGCCATGAACCAACCTGGGTTTTCAGGCTATCCTGAATGAATATGGATATGAGAAATATTTGCATACAGTGAGGGCAGTGTATATAAATATCCCATGCATATTCATTAGGGGTATCCTAAAAGCCTGACTGGTTTGCATCACTCCTGGATTGGTGTTTGACACCGCTGCTGTAGAGCCTTAATTGGGTGAAAGAAAAATTATGAAAGTGCAAATATTAATTCTGAAGGTTAAGATGCTGATTGTAACTAGTATTGCACTGGGTCTTATGTTTGATGTATGTAAAAGAACAGGATATTATGTTCCATTAGCACAGCAGGATTCTCCCAATTTGTGCCTGTGTGAAATAAGCCGAATGAATCGGGCCTGGAATTGACCACTCAGCACATCAGGATATATAAAAGATGATGAAAAAAAACAAGAGAAGAATTTGCCTGGACTGGTTTTACAAAAACTGGTTATTAGACAAGGGAATTGGTACTTTTTTAGTTACAGCAGACATTTGTAATTGGTTTGCACAGTCTCTGCCATGTCCAAGGCCCCCTGAGCTTGGGAGGGGGAGGTGGGCTGCTGTACCATAATGATTTTTAACAAACCTAATCAGTGGACAGAAGCTTTTTTTAAATTAAGACATTCAGTTAATTTCTGATATGTTTACGAATGTGTGTTCCAACTTGATGAAAGAAGTATAGCTCCCAGAAGCTAATGAAGAAATATGTTAAGCTCATAAAGTTGTTAATCTTTATTCTACATATTGAAGTTTACTACTGTGGCATTCCCATTTTGTTATCTTAAATCTTGGGAGATCAGCACTTGTTTGGAAAACTTGTTTTTGTTTTTAGACTTTGCCAAAAACACAAATTAACCCTAAATTATAGGTGATATAAGGTCAATCGGAACCGTCAGTAATCCAAAATTGACCTTTCAGGAAAACAAATATCTTTAAATTTGTGTCGGACCTATTCATATGCCAAGCCTATATTTATTAAGTTTGTCACAATACAATTCTTTTTAAGTCCTTTTTTAATCTACAAATCTTAAAAACCTTTTGAGGTGCTGAAACATAGTTAAAAAATACCAACGTTCATCCAAGTTGGAACCACATCATATATTAAGCTCGAATAGGCTGATTACTTTTATAGAGCTTGAACGGCACAGTATTATGTTTCAGATGGTATCTACTTATCTTGCCGATCGTGTTTCAGGGCAAAATATGCAGCTATTTCCAAAACTATATATTCAGCAGTTTTTCTTCATATCCATCCATTCCCTTTAGTTCAAAATGGTTTGGCGTTCCTCTTCTCCGGTGTCTATCTCATCCCATTTCTGTTCCTGATTTAAAGAGAGATGGCAAACATGTCATTCCATATCGTTCTGGTAGACCAGTCCAGACAAGTGGGTTGTGTTCCCCTACCAGCAGATTGGTGGAGACAAAGAACCAATGAAAAGCCCAGGTTTCAATGACATCACTCCTATGCCTCTATTCGCCTCAGTCACCAGAGGTCCCCAGTATTTCTTTATCTCCAGCAGATGATGGATGGATTTTCTCCTCTCTGAAGAAAATCTGAAGATTGAGAGGAAAAGATTGAGGGTGACTCACTTGGGTACGATGTGGGAGGCTCCACTAGACTGTGATCATTTCGGTAGCCACATGAGGAGGGAAAATTCATTATGCTCCATGCTCTTATTCTAAGAGCCTGTTGAGCGGCCAGAAATTGGAATGATCTGGAAGACTGCAGCAGCCTCACAGAATCTCTGTGACTCCTCCCTCCTCCTCTGTCTCCCTTGCTCTCTCCTGAAGATTACAGAAGGCTCTCAGAGGGATCTGCCTTAAATGCAGTGCTGCAAAGCCAGCCAAATAGATTCAGGGGAATAGAGCTGAACCCAACACAGATTTTCTGTCTTGGGCTCTCTGGTGAGTACCAAGGCTTCACCTCATCATTATCCTTGCTGGGGGCTCCCGATTCTTTCTTTCTGAGGTGCAATTCGAGATGGACTGCTGGTTACTGTTGCCAAGGTGTGGGGGGTTTCTCGCAGTTTTCTGCATGTGTTAGCGTTTTTACCTATTGTGTGCATGACAGTCGTGCAGTACTAGTGCACGTTCCGTCCAAGCAGTTCCAACGCACACTCCTTCCTTAGCGCTTGTAACATGTGTTGAAATAAAAGCGCAGTTAATGTGCACCTTTGGGCCGCCACAACCTTAGCCTACGCTGTTGAGATACTTATCTTAATTTTGTTGTCTTCCAGGAAACATTGCTTGACATGTGGCAAATGAGGTGTCGTCTTGCAGGGCAGTTTCTGAGTTGTCCCTGGAGGGCCTGCTTCCCCTCTCCCAGCTGAGGGAAGCAGTTAGTCCAGCCTTGCCTGTCTCAGGGCAGGAGGTTACAGATGGCGCAGTGGGTAAGAATATCCAGCCAGCTGGAGGATCCGGTGATCATGCTCTGAGTCGCTCATCATCCTCTAGGGGGTCTGTAGTGGCTGTGTCCTCTGGTGTTCAGGGGTTGTTTCTGAGAGGGAAACGTCTGATTCTGGATTGTCCTCCCCAAAATTATTTTCTTTTTTGCAGCAGGCCTGGTCCTGGGTGCTTTAGGGTGCAGTCTCTTGTGGGGCAGTCTCTTGTGGGGCAGGCTGAGAGTGGAAGCCCTGTTCAATTACCTTTTTGGCTAAGCGTCCCTGGCAAAGGGTGCCCCCTGGAGATGGGAACAGCTGGGAGCTGTCTGAGATTTTGACTCTGGCTCGGATCCAGATGGCTTGGTACTGGGCTCTGATGTGGATGAAGAAGTCCTCTCACCTTCAGAAGATTGTGAAGACGCCAGAGTGATTCACCTATTCTGGAAAAAGGAGCCGAGGGTTTCATCTGCCTTGAACTTGACAAATGCTCCTGGCATGGAGCCGCAGAGCCGAAGGTGCACCCAATCCTTCATGGGATGAGGAAATCCACTACTGTCTTCCCATTTGTGGATGTGATCAAGGATATGATCCAGTTGGAATGGGACTCTATCTCCCTGCCTAAAGAGTTAAGGGTAGGTAAGAAGATCTATGCTCTTCCTGAGGAGGAGGGCCTTGAGTGGTTTGGCATTCACAAGATGGATGTGCAGGTCATGGTGGTTATCAGACGGACTACCATTCCTGTGGAAGGTGATTCGACCTTAAAGGATTTTCTGAACAGTAAGATGGATTCCCCCATCTCTTTAATTTATATGCAGAACAAATCATCAGAGAAGCAGGACTGTATGAAGACAACCGAGGTGTGAAGATTGGTGGAAGACTCATCAACAACCTTAGCTATGCTGATGATATCGCATTACTGGCTGAAAGTGAAGACGATTTAAAACATTTGCTTCTCATGATCAAGGAATATAGTCTTAAAAACGTTAAGACAGAGATCCTGACAACTGGCAAAATCAATAAGTTCATCATTGATGGAGAAGAAATTTAAAATAGTTGACAGGTTTATGTTTATTAATTTGATTGACCGCCCTTCATTGGTAAGCAGAGCGGTTTACAAAAAAAAGTAATTTTTCATTACAGAAGGCACGAGGCCAGAAAGAGAAAGGAAAATTACAACTTAATAAAAGTGGAGAGGCAGAGACAAGAGAGGAGGAACAGCAGAGGAGGAGGAGAAGGCTAGGAGGGAGAGGGGTTGAAGGCAAGGGAAAAGAGGTGGGTTTTCAGGGCGTGTTTAAAGGTAGGGTGGTGGGGCTCCAGACAGAGAGTGGAGGGAAGGGAGTTCCAGAGAGCCGGACCGATAAAGAAAAAGGCAGAGGAGCGGGTGGATTGGAGGTGAGCAAGTGAGGGGGAGGGTAGAGTGAGGCGGTTGAGGTGGAAGGAGCGAGGGGTGTGCCGGGGGGTGTGAAAGTGAATGAGGTCGGCTAGGTACTGCGGTGTGGTGGTGTGAAGAACTTTGTGGACGAGCGTGAGAAGCTTGAATTGAATACGGAAAGAAACGGGAAGCCAGTGAAGACGGGAGAGGAGGGGCGTGACATGGTCTCTGTGGGAGGAAGAGGATACGAGACGGGCAGCGGTGTTCTGGATTCGTTGAAGACGAGAAAGTTGGAGCTTAGAGAGGCCAGAAAGAATGGAGTTAGCGAAATCGATACGGGAGATGACAAGGGCCAGCAGCAAAGTGGCAAGAGCGGAGGGTGAGAGGAAGGGGCGAACGGCGCGAATCTGCCTGAGATAGAAAAAGGAGGTTTTGGAAACGTGAGAGACATGGGCAGAGAAAGAGAGATCAGAGTCGAAAATTACCCCAAGATATCGAAAGGAGGAGACCAGAGAAATAGGAGTGGCAGGGAACGAGGGGGCGATTGAGGGGGGCTGGTGACCATGGGGGAACCAGATAGCTGTGGTTTTTGAGAGGTTGAGATGCAAACAGTTGTGGGTCATCCAATCGGAGATAGCGGCCAGGCAGGAGTTGAGGGGAGTAAGATCGGGACAGGCTGGGGAGGTGTGGTAGAGAAGGAGGATATCATCAGCGTAATAGAAAGCTGAGATACCAGATTGCTGGATAAGGCGTGTAAGAGGAGTCAGGAAGAGATTAAAGAGGAGGGGAGCCAGCACGGAACCCTGGGGGACCCCACAGGGGAGGGGAAAGGAATCAGAGGAGGGGCAAGAAGGAGAAGAGGATAGAACAGTCCCAGAACGAGAGGAAAGAAAGGAGTGGAACCACCGGAAAACGGTGCTACAAAGGCCGGCATCATGCAATCGGGAGAGAAGAAGGGAGTGATCTACAAGGTCAAATGCAGCAAAAAGATCAAGGGCCACCGCCACCGAGATTTCACCACGGTCGTGGGCTACATGCAGGGCGTTAGTGAAGGCAAGAAGAATAGTCTCAACACTGTGCCCAGGACGGAAACCGGATTGACGGGGGTGAAGGAAGTTGGTGGAGTCGAGGTGATGAGATAGTTGGGCAAAGACAACCTTCTCAAGGAGTTTAGACAGAAAGGGAAGGTTGGAAACTGGGCGGTAGTTGTTGGGGTCAAGAGGGTCAAGAGAAGGTTTCTTAAGAAGTGGGCGGATGAGAGCGTGCTTCCAGGAAGAGGGAAAGGTTCCAGTGGATAGACTATTGTTCAGGATAGTTTGAATGTAAGGGAGGAAGGATTGAGAGGGCGTCAATAACCAGGATGGAGGGGCAGGGTTGAGGGAGCAGAAAGTTTTGTTGGACGCGGAGATAATGTGGTGAAGTTCAGCAGTGGAGGTCAGGGAAAAGGAAGACCATGTGTGGGACAATTGGGAAACAGGGGGAGGGGAGGCAACTGGGGGGGGAGAGGAAATGGGTGGAGGATGAGAGGGCTTTAACTTACTTGGATCAACAATCAATAAAGGACTAGCAGTCAAGAAATCTGATGATGTATTCTTGGTAGAATGGCTATGAAGGACCTAGACAAGATTCTTAGGAGCAGAGATGTCTCTTTCCATACAAACATTTGACTTGTCCAGACCATGGTATTTTCAATAACGTCATACGGATGCGAAAGTTGGTCAGTGAAAAAGATGGACAGGAAGAAAATTGATGCCTTTGAATTATGGTGCTGGTGACGAATACTGTGTATCTCATGGACTGACCAAAGAACAAACCAGTAAGTACTAGAAGAGATTGAACCTAAGCTTTTCTTAGAAGCTCACATGATAAGACTTTGAATTTCATACTTTGGACACATCATGCGAAGAGAGAGATCATTAGAGAAAGACATCATGCTTGGCAGGGTAGAAGGTCACTGTAAAAGAGGAAGGCCAGCAATGAGATGGATTGATACAGTAACAGCAGCTGTGGGTGCCAGTCTGTCAAAAGTGAGACACTTGGCTGAAAACCGAACAGAATTTAGGTCAATTATCCAGAGGGTCGCCATGAGTCGAGACAGACTCAACGGCACTTAACAACAACAACAACAAAGGTGGATTCGTTGTTGAGGAGCCAGTTTGCCGTGGTGGCAACTATTCTGCAGTTGGCAGTATGTACCAGCCTGACATCTCTGGCACTGTTCCAGTGGATTCAGTCTCTTTTGCCAGATGATAGTACTCCTTTTTTTTGGAGTCAGCTGCAGTCTTCCTTTCTGATGCTATGTATTTTCATTTATTTATTTACATTCTCTTATATACCGCGCTATTCTGCATCAGTGCGGTTTACATTGAACAAACTGAAATTACATTGAACAGGGCATTATAACTTGGAGATAACTATTTTACAGGGAACATGGGCTATGGAGGGTTAAGTGGCTTACCCAAGACCACAAGGAGCACCTGTGGGACTAGAAACCCCAGTCCTTCCGGCCCAAGGTTGCTGTCCTCTAGTGGGATTTGAACCCCTGACCTTCCGGCCTGAAGTACCTTGCCCCAACCACTAGGCCACTCCTCCACTCCAGTACCTAGTACTTTTGATGGAGCAGCAGATACATCCTCCAAGGCCTGGTTGGCTTGACTGGTTTTTAAGGGGAAGTTTCTCTTTAGAGCCAATTTGGAGAAGCTGGTGAAGGACCTAGGCAAGACAGAATCTTGCCGCCTTCTGGAGAACAGGTCCAAGGGGCCTGTGAAGCAGACTGGTGCCCCTTTCTTGTCAGCCTCCACCTGTCCACCGAGGGCATGCCAGCTGGATTCCTGGGAGTCTCGGGACTCTTGTTGTTGACCTGGAAAACCTTTCTTCCCATCTGCTTCTGGACTTTGGGCTCAGTCCTTTCATAGAGCACATAGGCCCAGGGACTCAGTCCTCTCAAGAGAAGGACCTTCCTGGGCTGCGCAATGAAGGTTTGGGGACCCATATCCTGATTCCTCCAGTTCGAGGCAGTCTTTGCTTTTCATCGAGGAATGGGTCCGGGTTACCAAGGATTGCTGGGTGCTAGACACCATTCAGTTTGGCTGTGTCCTGGAATGCAAAGAGCTGATACCGAATGCCTTCGTCATTTCCCCTAATGGATCTGCAATCAAAAGTGTTGCAGTGCCGTCCACCTTGGACAGGTTGCTGTGCCTAAAGGCTGTGGTGCCCGTCTCCCCGGATGAGCAGGGCAAGGACAGATACTCCATCTATTTTGTAGTGCCCAAAAAGGGCCTCAAGAGGGGGTTGGTGAGCACTTGCGCACCCTGCATTTCTGGATGGAAACCTTGCGCTCCATGATTTCAGCAGTGCCCCAAGGGGAGTTCTTGGTTTCTCTGGATCTGGTAGAGATGTATTTTCATATCCAGACAGATCAGTAAAAGTATCTGTGTTTTTGCCTGCCTTGACTCTCGCTATCACTTATCCACTTTCCCTTTTGGGCTATCCACCACCCTAAGGACTTTCTCCAAGATCATGGTGGTGGCGGCTGTGGCACTGATGGATCTGTCTCCATCCATATCTGGATGACTGGCTCATCTGAAAGGGAATGGGCCCAAAGGCATCTTGGGTGGCGTCCCAAGTGGTGTCCATTTTGAAGCCTCAGCTGGGTGATCAGTCGGGGGAAAAAGAGCCAGCTGTTGCCCTCCCAGTCCCTGGCGATCTACTACTACTACTACTACTACTACTACTACTACTTATCATTTGTATATCACTACTAGGTATACACAGCGCTGTACAGACACATGTAAAAGACAGTCCCTGCTCATCAGAGCTTACAGTCTAGTCAAGACAGACAACACAACAGCTGAGGGCAAGAATATATCTGGGGGAATGGTAAGGAAGCACATAGGAGACTAAGCAGATCAAGATCTAAAAGTGGCCTTGAAGAACAAGCCTGGATTTGAAAAGGGCCAGAGATGAAGCCTGACATACCTCAGTTAGTTTATTCCAGGCATAAGGAATAGCAAAGTTGGGAGGATCAAAGTCTGGAGTTGGCAGTAGAAGAGATGGGCACAGATAGAAGAGACCTGCCAGAAGAGCAGAGTTCCTGAGGAGGGGGTGTAGGGAGAGACAAGAGAGAAAAGATTGCGAGGAGCAGCAGAATGAGTGCACTTATAAGTCAGTAAGAAAGTTTGAACTGGAACAGAAACTAAAATGAATAGGGAGCCAGTGAAGCAACTTGAGGGGTTATATGAGCATATCGAGGCTGGTGGAAGATTAGCAGTGCAGCTGAGTTTTGAACAGATTGAAGATAAGAAAGATGATTTAGAGGGAGATCAGCAAGGGGGAGTTTGCAATAGTCTAGATAGGAGGTGATTAAAGAGTGGATAAGTGTCTTAGTAGTGTGTGTAGAAAGGAAGGGACGAATTTTGCCAATGTTATAGAGAAAGAAGTGACAGGCTTTAGCTCTCTGAATGTGTGCAGAGAAAGAGTAGAGTCAAAGATGACCCTAAGGTTGCGAGCCATGGAAACGGGGAGGAGTAGTGTTGTTCACAGAAATAGGGAGGAAGGGTAGCGGTGGGTTTAGGGGGAAAGATGAGGTTTCGGTTTGACCATGTTCAGTTTCAGATGGTGGTGAGACATCCAGGCAGCAATGTTGGAAAATCAGGCAGATATATGGGTTTGGATTCCTGGAGAGATTTCAGGCACAGAAAGGTAGATCTGAGAGTAGTCAGCATAAAGTTGGTACTGAAAATCATGGGGGGGGGGGGGAAATAAGTGCACCAAGGGACAGAGTGTACAGAAAGAAAGAAAAGGAGAGGTCCCAAAACAAAGCCCTGGGGTGTATACCAACTGAGAGGGGGGTGGCAGTAGAGAAACATAGGCCATGTGGCCTTTTTCTGCCATCGTGTTTCTATCAAGTCTGCCCTTCCATATCAAGTACTACAACAGTCCCCTTTTTTCCTTTAGAGATCCGCAAAGAGGCAAACTTTACCCGACAGCCCTTCCACAATATCACTACCAGAACAGACACGAAAAGTGCGATGGGAGAGATAAGAAGAAAACCAGGACAAAACAGAGCCCCTAAATCCAAGCGAGGATAGGGTATCGAGAAGAAGGTGGTTATCAACAGTGTCAAAGGCAGTAGAAAGTTCAAGAAGGATGAGAATCGAGTAGAGGCCTTTTGATTTGGCGAGGAACAAGTTGCTGGAGACCTTGGCAAGAGCTGTTTCTATAGAATATAGAGAACGAAAGCCAGTGGGTCCAGAAGGTCTTGAGAGGAAAGAAAGACAAGACAGTGATGGTGATGGTGAACCGCTCGTTCAAATAGTTTTGAAGCAAAGGAGAGAGATTGATAATTGGAAGGACAGGTAGGATCTAGTGAAGGCTTTTTGAGGAGAGGTGTAACCACAGCATGTATTAAGACCATAGGAACAATTGCAGTGGAAAGCGATAGGCTAAGGATATGACAGATGGGAAGGTATGATGGTAGAAGAGATAAGAGCTTAGCAGATGGGGTGGAGATGAGATCAGAAGAACAAGTAGTCACTTTGGAGGAGGAGAGAAGATGTGCAGTTTCCTCCTCGATTTCAGAAAAGGAAGACAGGGTGACTGAAGGTGAGGAAAGGATTTGGGATTGAAGAAGGGGGAAGATGAGGTGGAGGTGACCCATCAAAAAATTTAAGGCTGATCTGGACTTTCGTCATGGAAATAGTCAGCCAAGGGTCTGGGCAGACAGTGGGGGAGGAGGGACCTTGAGGAGAGAATTGAGCATAGCAAAGAGACGGTGAGTGTCAGAGGCAAGAGAGTTAATTATATGGACATAGTACTTTTGCTTGGCAAGTGCTATGGCTGACTGGAAAGAGGTTAGCATGAATTTGAAATGTAGGTAGTCAGCAAGGGTACGTGATTTAATCCAAAGACACTTAGCTGAGCAGGCACAGGAACGAAGGTAGCGGGTTGTCGAGGACAGCCAGGGTTGAGGTACGGTACGCCTCAAAGGACATGGAATGGGAGGAGCCAGTGCATCCAGAGCAGAGGAGAGTGTAGTGTTATAGGAGGATACTGCCCCATCAATAGACTCGGGAGTTCCTGGGAGCACATAATGGGCAAGCCACTTAACCCTCCACTTGCCCGTGTTCCCTGTAAGTATTAGTGTATGTGTCTCATATCCCCTCGTGTTGAATGTATCCCCCAATTGTGTTGTGATCACTTTGATTGAAGGATAAGGTTGTATACAAAACTGTCTAAATAAATAATAACATAATAAATGCTTTACTGGGTTATGGTAAGGTCCATCAAGCCCAGTCTCCTATTTCCAACAGTGGCCAATCCAGGCCACAAGTACCTGGCAGGTTCCCAAAGAGGCACACAAATTCCCCAATGCTTGTCTTAGGGATCCTCTTTTAATAATAGTTTATTCTTCCAGGAACTTGTCCAAACCTTTTTGTTTTAAACCCAGCTACACTAACAGTTTTTACTACATTCTCCAGTAACGAATTCCAGAGTTTGATTATGCGTTAGTAAAAAAAAAAAAAAAAAAATTCTCTTATTAGTCTTGAATGGGTTGCATTGTAGCTTCATTGTGTGTCCTCTAGTCTTTCTACTTTTTTGATGGCGTAAACAACCGATCTATGTTTACCTGTTCCACTTCATTCATACCTGTTCCTCCCTTGGTGGGGAGGATATGATACAGGTATCCCCCTCTCGAGTGGGCAGAGTTTTCCTGCCAGAAGAGAAGTTCAAAAGACTGTTGGATTTCCTGCTTCTGTTCTGTGTGCAGCAGGCTCCCAGAGTCTGGGATTATTTATTTATTTATTTGAACTCATAATATATCGCCACTTCCAAAGATCAGTGGCGGTTTACAGAGAACAAAACTGGAACTTTACATTATAACATCAGAAAACTTATTTACAGGGCAAAATGTAATTATACAAATTAATGATTAACATAACTATGTACAAGAAGCAGGTACTGTAGCGAATATGTGTTGGTGCATGAGTGGGAGGGATGGAGGGGATAGGGGCTGTCAAGGGAGGTGTGATGTTTGGGACTGATTGTTGTTGGTGGAGAAGCCATAGTATTCAACAAATAGGTAAGTTTTGAGCTCTTCCCAGAAAGTTTGTAGGTCTTTGATGGCTCTTAGGTTGTCTGGTAATACATTCCAGATGGAAGAGACAACGTAAGTAAAGGCTGTATTACTGATAGTTTTATTGGCGTTGCGGATGTGGGTTGGAATTATTAGTGTATTTTGGAAGCAGTCCCTCCTGGTTCTTGAGGGAGTTGACAAATGAAGGGGCAATTTTATTGTACATTTAGAAGGTAAGTACAACATATTTAAATTTAGCTCTTTGTAGCAATAGGCAGCCAATGGAGGGAGAGGAGGAGGGGTGTGATGTGGTCCTAGTAGTGAGCCTTGTGTATAATGCGGGCAGCTAGGTTTTGAGCTAGTTAGAGTTGATGGATGGTGTTTTTGGGTTGGCCATACAGAATGCTGTTGCAGTAGTCAAGATGGGGTGTTATCAATGCTTGAAGGGACTGATCTAAAATCTTGGCTTTCCAGTAAGGGTCAGAGATGCTGTAGCATTTTTAGTTTAAGGTATATGAACTTTGTGGTAGCTTTAATGTGGGGGACCATGGAAAAGAATTGATGTAGGATGATTCTGAAATATTTTTTCTTTTTCAACTTCCAGCTCTGAGTTGCATAGGTAGAGTTTTTTGAGGGGGGGGGGAGGTTGAAGTTTTGATTCTGGGTGATGAATAACACATCTGTTTTCTTCATGTTAATTTTTAAGTTGTGTGTGTTGAGCCAGTCGGATATGTCAGTGAGGCAGTCTTGGATGTGTGGACAGATAGGGTCGTTGATATCTTCTGGATGATAGAACATAATATCATCCATGTAGAGGTGATAGTATACGTTGTGTTTTTTAAAAATATGGCATATTGGTGACATGTAAAGATTGAATAGGATAGGGAGGAGCCTTGACCCTATTTTGAGGCGGATACTGTGCTTATTTTGGACCTGTAGGGTTTGGTCGGTAAGATATGTTTTTAAACCATTCTAGGACTATGCCTTGAAGGCCGAGTTGTTGTAGTTTTGTGATCAGTATGATCTCCAGGAACAAGCAGGAATGAGTCTTCACATATGGGTACGTCGGTACCGACGGAGCCTGCACGGGAATGCTCCCCAGCATCCAATCAGAAAGCTTTTGGGAGCATCCCTCGCGCCTGCGCACTGACTTCCCGCCCTTTCCACTGTCTCTCCTCAGTTTTCGTTTTTCCGCGGAGCCGGCAGGACGTCCTCCTGTCACCGCAGAAATTCTTTTTCTTTAAATACTTCTTTTCTTGTTTTCTTGTGGTCGCAGCTGTTTTTCCCGCCGACACCGGTACCGCCGGTGGTTTTTTCTTTCTTTTTTCTTAAACTCAAAGAGATTTTTCCCTCTGTTTCTGTCTTAACTTTTTTAGGCCTACAAGGACTCTCCATCATGGAGCCTTCTTGTCCTAAGAAGTGCCTTCACTGTGGCAACACAGTTTTCTTTTTAGACTCCAATCTCTGGTGTCTCACCTGTTTGGGTCCTGACCCTTTTTCCCCTGAACTATCAGGCTGCAATACTGAGAGAAGACCTTCCCTCTTTCGAGTTTCCCTCCTGCAGTGAGGGCACCGGGTTTTTCTTCTCTACAGGATCAGGTAACCCACAAACAGTCTGTTAAGACTTGCCAATCCTTGAGTGGTAGGTCTCATGCCACGCATGATGATGGCTCCGGCCTTGCCCTCAAGACCCCATTGGCATTAAAACCCCGGCGGGAGTCTTCGGGCTCCAAAGCATTTCAGGGGTTTCAGGTTGTTCCTGGGGCTCACCCCTCACAGAACATACCTGAGCCATGCTCGGGGGTGGTATCTGCTTCGAGCGGTACCGTTGCACCGGCACCGGTGTCGAGTGTTCAACTCTTCACCAGGGATCGTCATCTGGCGTCCTCGGTACCTTCGGGACCGATCGATACGTTCCAGATTGACTTCCCTGTATCAGCATCGCCGGTACCACCACCGACGCCGGTGCACTCTAGACATGCATCGATAGACTCGCTCCCTTCGATGCCGAGTCTGGAATCAATATCTAGTCTAGAGGACTGGGTACCAACGCGCCTTGGAACCGACCCTTTTCGGTTCCGGATGCGCACTACCGAGGATACTCACCAAGACTCTCTGGTTACCTCGGTACCGCTTGAGCAGCCTCCGATGACGGTCTCGATGCCATTACCGGTATCGGTATCGATGTCGATTCCTGCAGTAACATCGGTGCCATCGATCCTTTCTATGCCTAGTTTGGAATCGATACCTGGCATAGACGATGCAGTACTCACTGCTTCAAATCGTGACTGCCAGTATCATTATCCATCTAGTAAGGTTCTTTTTCTGCACTCTGGTGCTCAGGCTGCATCTTCAACCTTAGCCTTCCCAGGGATGGTTCCCATTGGAGATCCTTCTTTTCAGAAGTTTCTCCTTGACTTGGCAACCTTTCTTGCTATTCCTATCCCTGGTTGTAATCTTAACCAAGGCTCTCCTGCAGAAAAGGAAAATATAATGCTTCCTTTACATAATTCTTTGCAGGATCTTCTTCTGAGAATATGGGAATCTCCTTTAATGGTTCCCTCACCTTCTACAGCAACAGTTCTGTATCAGGTGCCCCCCTCTCCAGGGTTTCAAAAGAATCAACTTCCCCATCATTCCATTGTAGTGGAATCAGCAATGAGGAAGGTAAAAAGCAAGAAGAAGCATTCTTCTTATCCGCCAGGTCGTGCTTCTAGAGCACTTGATGCCTTTGGACGTCAAACCTTCCAAACATCTATGTTGGCATCAAGAATTATTTCTTATATATTTTATATGAGTCTAACACTCCAGGAGGTCACAAAGAAATTATCTCTTTTGACTCCTTTTTGTCAGAGCCTAAGGCTGCTGACTATTCCTTGCTTCTTAATCATAGCCGGAATATCTCTTGGTTTCTTTCTCGTGCTTCTCTAGACTCTTTTGAGTCTGTTAGCAGATCCTCTGCTATTGCCATTGGAGCACGTCGTAGAGCCTGGCTCCAAGCTTCTGACTTGAGCAGATGGGCACAACATACACTGGGTAATTCTCCTTGTACTGGAGAACATCTCTTCAATAAGGAGGCTTTACGTCAGGTTGCTCATTGCTCCACTGACTTCCCTGGTTCTGGAGACCATTCTAAGCCGCCTTCTTCCCCAGGAGGTAGGAAATGTCCTACCAAGCCTTCTTTCCCTAAGAAAAGAAGGTTCCACTCTTCTCCTGCCCATCATCCAGAGGTGCCCAAACAAGGGACACCTCGTCCTAGTCTGAAGTTTCCAAATTCTAGCCAGTCTCAACATACCCAGCAACCATAGGTTCTGAGGGTTACAATTTACAGTTAACCTCTTCTTAACAGAAGTTTGTTCACTGTTTTTTCTTAAAGCTCTACACTGGGGTGTTCCTTTTTCAGTATGCTAAGCTGTCAGGATATTCTTGTCCATGGGTTACAGAATTCTCCTCTTCTTACTACCAAGAAGGGAGGTTACCACTATCTCATGATAGTTTCTGTCCCAACTTGAACATTTTTTCCTTCAGCTGACTCGCCATATGGGTACGTTACCCTCCCCCTCCCATCCAGGGTTTCCCCTGACTGAGTGGTACCATACTGAAAAGCTTCTCTAGCTTTCATCCCAGTGTAGACTTTGTTTCCTTGAATACATTCTCAAGATCACTCATCAGACAGGGACAGGAATATATCTCCTCTCCCTTTGTCTGTTTCTCTTTGTTTGCACAGTAAGATTCTCTCTGCTGTTCTTTCAGCTGCTGTGCATGCAGGAGTTCCGGTGATTGAACTACTGGTACTTTTCCTCAAGTTCCAGTCTATCTTCCAAAATTTTTTTTTTGCCACAGTAGTGATTCCAAGCTAGTCCTCATCTATCTTGGATAATCCTACTCACTTTAGGCTTCTCACATTATCTTCTTTCTAGCCATCTCCTTTCCTAGGATGTGGCAAGACACCTGACTTCAGTCAGTTTTATCTCATAATTCTCCTGCACAATGCTCTCTGCAATCTTCAGAGAAGCTTTCTACTATGGGCCCTTGCTACAGAGCATTGATCTTTGTCTCTGAGGGCTATTCTATATAGGAGGAAAAAGCTTATAAATCCTTATCAAGACTGTGAGGGTTCTCCACACCCTCTTGTCTCCTGTTATAAGCTTTTTCTGCGTGAATATCCAAGGCTATTAGTAACGCATGATACCCCTATGTCCCTCCAGTGGGTCCTCCTGGTATCTTCTCTATGCGTTTCTACCCATCTATCATGTCAGAGTTCTAAAGGACTCCCGACTTGCTCTTTACAGACTGATATGATCCTCTGTTTTTCACGCAACCATCCTGGTAATTTTACTGGATTGCATTCCTGCATCCTCTTAGCCCACGGAAATAGATTCTCTATATATCTGTCAAGTGGGTTTCACCCTCTTGTTATTGGATGAATCTTTCCCCTTCACATTCCCCATGTGAATGTTCTTAGGGGGCTTAGTGTATCTTCAGACTTATTGTCTACATACATATGTCTGTAAGCTGTGTGTGCATAATTTATGCCCCTATATGTATATATATATATATATATATATATATATATCCACTTATATATATGTCGATACATATTTCTGCATATCTAGATATGTATATATATGTATATGTATATGTGTATATATATATATATATGTGTATGCGTTGGGAGATTTTTTTATAAATCGATATGTATTACATACTATCTCCTCACTGTCTATGCTATAGCAATTTGTACCTGTCTTAGAGGTTACAGTCAGTGAGCTCCTTTTTTCATACTGTTCCTTAGTATGAAGGGACTGTTATGTTCACAACCACTACTGTGGTGATAACAGCTTCCATTTTACTCTAGGTCTCCCTATCCTTGAAGATTCAAACTTCAATATCTTTCCTATCTCTCAACAGCTAGGAAAGATAGTGTACATCTTCAATGTTTTGAGTACACATTGTTCTCCTTGGGAATTTGGGGGTTTTTTTTTCCATATCCCTTCTTCCCTCCAAGACTGGGCTAGTTGTCCAAATCGGTCAGTCTTCTTCTTTTAGTCCTCAATGTTTTGACTCTGTACCTAAAAGAGTTTTCAGCTTTTTCTCATAAAGCTTTCCATTGAAGACCTGCCGTTCTAATCCTACCCAAGTTGCCACCTGCATCACCTGCTTTTCCAGGTCTGGACCTTCACCCTCACTGCTGTGAGGTCACCTTGAGGATTCCGCTACTGCATATCCAGTAGACTCCATCACGCTTTCTACTTCCTACAATCCAGTAGGTAAGCTCCATATTATAACTGTTCATTAAATAATTTTAATGGTACTTATCATACATGCCATTGACTCCTCTCCTGTAGTCCTTGGGTTTGCTGTTTTCCTTACAGCTCTTCTATTCTCAACTCCTACCCTCCATTCCCTCATGGGATGCCGGGGATTCCTATGTGGGAAATGCACTCCTGTTCCAGGAACATGCATTTTATGGGATCTCCCCCTGGCATCTCTAGCTAGGGAGTCCCCATATGTGAAGACTCATTCCTGCTTGTTCCTGGAGATAGCACAGTTACTTACCTGTAACAGGTGATCTCTGAGAACAGCAGGAATAAGTCTTCACAACCCACCCACCTCCCCTAGGAGTTGTATCTATCTATCTATCTCTCCTTTCCTCGTTCTCTCCCTTTGTCTCAGCTAGGAAACTCAACTGAGGAGAGACAGTGGAAAGGGCGGGAAGTCGGTGCGAGGTATGCTCCCAAAAGCTTTCTGATTGGATGCTGGGGAGCATTCCCGTGCAGGCTCCGTCGGTACCGACGTACCCATATGTGAAGACTTATTCCTGCTGTTCCCAGAGATCACCTGTTACAGGTAAGTAACTGTGCTTTGTGGCTGATTGCTGTCGAAGGCGGCCGCTATGTTGAGAAAGATGAGTAAGAATGCTTATTTGGTGGTGTTTAGTCCACGGTGGAGTTTGTCCATAAGGGTGAGTATTAAGGTTTCTACACTGTGAAATGGACTAAAGCCTGGACCATTCAAATCAATGAAGTCTTGTAATTGGATTTGCACTGTTTTTTCGATAGTTTTTGCCAGAAATGGTAGGCTGGTGATGTGCCGGTATGAGTTTGGGAGGGTTTTGTCAGTTATGTTGGATTTTAGGATGGGGCGTATGATTGCTTGTTTTAGGGCAGAAGGCATTTGCCTTGTATGAAGTGACTGGATTGATGGCAGTGACCATAGAGATGGTGCCATGGGCACATGCTCACATACTGTCTCTCCAGCAGTCCTTGCTGACTCGATGGTCCCTGAGTTCTCAGGAGTTCGAGTGCAAGGTCCCTTTCCTGATAATAGTGAAGACAAGCCTGTAGTGGTGGCAGCAGCCCTGTTATCTGAGGAAGGGCGTGCCGCTGGACGATTTCTCCTGGATCCAGCTCATGGCGGATGTTAGTCTCTCCGGCTGGGAAGCCCATTGCCAAGACTGTACTACCCAGGGCCATTGGAACTGCAGGGAAGTGGTATGGTCTGTTGTCCATCTCGAAGTGAGGGCCATGAGATTGGCTCTTCTGCGTTTCCGCCCCATGGGCGAGGACCAGGTGGTTCGAGTGTTTTCAGACCATGCCACGGTGGTAGCTTATGTCAGTCATCAAGGTGGCTGAAGCATGGTGTGGTAGCTCTGGAGATGGCTCTCCTGTTTGCCTGGGTGGAGAAGAACCTCCTAGCCTTGTCATCCCAGCACGTTGCTGGGGTGAACAGTATGGAAGTAGACTTCCTCAGCCATCACTCTCTGGATCCTTGAGAGTGGGAGTTGGGTCAGGAGGCGTTTCAGTTGATTCTGTGCTGCTGGGGTCGCCCCAAATTGGAACTGATGGTGGCCCGCTCCAGTGCCAAAGTGCGCTGCTTCTTCAGTTGCCACACGGAGATGAGGTCTAAGGGCATTGATGCCTTGGCCAAGTAAGTACCTGCTGTACATGTTTCTTTCAGTGGCCCCTGGTGGAGCATGTGATTTGGCATACAGAACACCATCTGGTGGCACCGGATTGGCCGAGGAGATCGTGGTTTGGGGACCTGGTGCAGCACCTGCAGGTGCCTCCTCTTTGGTTGCCTCTGTCACGGGCCTATTGCAATAGGGACTGATTTGTCCTGGAGGACTTGGTTCCCTTTTCGCTTATGGTTTGGCTCTTGAAAGGAGCTGGTTAGCTCATAAGGGCTGTTCTCCGGTGGTGGACTCCATTATGCTTGGAGCCCTGGAGGAGGTCTACCAAACTAGTATATATGCAGATCTGTTGCCTCTTTAAGCAATGGTGCGATACTCAATATTTGGCTCGTGAGGTGGCCAAGGTGCCATCTCTATTTGTTGTTTTGCCATTCTGCAGGATGGCCTGGAAAAGGTCTTTCTCTTAAGCTCCCTGAAGGTTCAGGTAGCAGCTTTGGCCTGTTTCCAAGGTCCAGTGGCTGGTAAGTCTCTAGCCTTGCACCCAACTTTCTCCAGTGGGTTCAGTGTCTGCATCCTCCCCTCTGATTTGTGATCCCTTCCTGAGATCTGAGTCTGGTGCTCGGGTGCCCTTTGAGCTGTGCTATTTTGAAGGATTTGATGCTCAAGACGGTCATCTTGTTAGCCATTTGTTCTCCAAGGTGTATTTACAAGCTGCAGGTTCTCTCTGGCTGAGATCCTTATCTGTCCTTTTTCAAAGGAGGCCATTTCTATTTAGCCTGTGCCTTCCTTCTTGTGTAAGGTTCTTTCTCCCTTTCACGTGAACCAGGTGGTTTGCCTGCCCTCTTTTTCTAAGGAGCGGTGTCGGGGTGGGGGGTGAGGATAAAGATCTTCGCCTTGTAGATGTCCAGAGGGTGCTTCTCCTGTAGTTGGTGGTTACGAATTTCTTGCATAAGTCCGATCATCTTTTTGTGCTGTTTGCTGGTCCGCGAAGAGTGACGTGGCGGCCAAGTCGACTTTGGGGTGCTGGATTAAGGAGGCCATTGCCTTGGCATATCTGTTGTGGAGCCATTCTATTCGAGCACAAGTGTTCTCATGGGCAGAGCAGAGCTTGGTAGCCCCTGCAGACATTGGTCGGGCAGCAGCGTGAGTATCGCTTTCCACTTTTGTCGAGCATTACCGCGTGAGTGGACACTGCTTTGCAAAGTTTTGCATGGTGCTGTTGTCTTCTTGCCCAGTGAAGTTGTAGTCTTGGTACATCCCACTGGTCTGGACTGGTCTAGCAGGATGATATAGAAGGTGACACATTTTTACTTACCAGTTAATGTCTTATCTCCAGGAACAAGCAGGAATAAGTCCTCACATATGGGTACGTCGGAACCGACGGAGCCTGCGCGGGAAAGCTCCCCAGCTTCCTAGAATGGAAGCTTTTGGGACCTCCCACTGCACATGCGCGCTGCCTTCCCGCCTTCCTGAACAGCTCTCCTCAGTTTTCTTTTCCGCGGAGCCAGCAGGTCGTGTATCCTGTCACCGCTGAAGAAATTGTAGTTTTTTTGTTTTGTTTCTTTAGACCGCGTACCTGCCTTCCCATACCGATACCGTATCGCCGGTCTTCCTTTTTCTTTCTTGAAAAATTATTTTCTTTTTCTTTTATTATTTTTCAGCACTTGGTCATTCAGTTAGGCCTTCAGGCCTACTTGAATTCTCCACATGGAGAAGCCAGCCCCTGGATTTAAGAAGTGTACCAAGTGTACTGCTGTAATATCAGTCACAGACACCCATGAATGGTGTCTTAAATGTTGGGGCCTGACCACTCCATTCCGGACTGCCCTTCCTGCTCCCAAATGTCGAAGCGTGGGCTGCAGAACCGGGCCAACAAATTCCATGTGCTGTTGCTTCAGAGAATCCAACATCACAGTCATCCAGGTCATCATCTCCGGATGGATCTCAGGTAACCAAACCTTCTGTGGGCAAGTCCTCAAAGGGCAAATCTCCTTCCAAAGCATCGAGAGGCTCTTAGTTTTGAGGACCCTGCCCCAGCCAAACCGCCCCGGCGGGAAGCTCTGCCCTCCAAAACGCCAAAGCCGGGGCTACAGGTTGACATCGATGGCACGGCCTCGACAGATCACCTGTTGGACTGCTCTGGGGTACCGGCCCATACCGGGACCGACATCCAGGCAGCCGTGGCGTCTATGGGCAATACTGTCCAATCCATGCAGCAGGCCGTCATGGCTTTCATTAAAGCTGCAACGCCATCGGTACCGCTTCCAGCGGTTCCGGGCCCGGTTCCGGTATCGGCCGCCATGCCGGAACCCAGGCCTATCTCTTCTAAACGCAAATCGGTACCGTATGGGCTTTCGCTCCATACCGCTTCCATACCCGGTACGCCCGATGTCGATACCGATCGGTATGCGTATCGTGCGTTGGAGGAAGCTAGAGAATACACCGATTCCTCTGAGGATTTTGGCTCCTCTGAGTCTGCAGAGCTCTCCCTTGACCTTCCTGAGGAACCTTCTTCTCCAAAAAGGAGAATGTCTCCTCCAGAGGATTTGTCCTTTCAGGACTTTATTTTAGAAATGGCTAAAGGCCTTTCTATCACTACCTCCTCTGAAAGGGAACAAAGGTCAAAAAGGTTGGGATATTTTAGGATACTCTAAGTCTCCTAAAGAAGCAGTTACCCTGCCTATCCATGAAATCCTTCAGGAACAATTGATGGATTTCTGGGAGAACCCTTTAACTCTGTCTCCTTATTCCCGTAGGTTGGACACCATGTATCGGGTCCCTCCTTCTCCTGGTTTTCAGAAAACTCAATTGCCTCACCACTCCATTGTGGTAAAGTCTGCAATGAAAAAGATCAAGAGTACTAAAAGGCACTCTTCTACACCTCCAGGAAGGGAATGTAAGACACTGGACTCTTTTGGTAGGAAAATCTTCCAGGCTAGTATGCTTATAGCCAGGATTAATTCCTACAGCCTCTATATGGGCATGTTCCTAGGGGAACTTGCCAAGAAAGTACGGCATTTTGCCCCCTTTATCCCTGAGGATAAACAGGAGGACTTCTTTCTGTTGTGAAACAACTTTTAGATGTTTCTAAGTTCTCCAACAGAGCTGCCTTTGATTCCTTCGAGGGAGCCAGCAGAGCTTCTGGCATTGCTATTGCAGCCAGACGTCTGGCTTGGCTCCAGGCTTCTGATCTGGAACCCTGGGTTCTAGATGGCTTACGGAATCTGCCTGTACAGGTGAGAACTTATTCGGTGCAGAGTTGCAAGTTAAAGAAACTCAAATGGTCGCTGAAAATGCGACCTTTGAGAGAATTTATAAGTCCACTTCTACTCCCACTAAGAATAAGTCTTTCAAGAGGCCTTTTTTTAAGTAGGCCAGATATGCTTCCAATACTGGCAAGCAATCTTCTCAACCTCGTTTTGAGGCTAAAAGTCAGAAAACGAAACAAGCAAGAGCAAATCCTGCAGCATCTACTGCAGCTCAACAGGCTCCACACCCTCAGGGGTTTTGAATTGCCTAGAGAACTTGCCATTCCTGGTTCTGGACCAACCAGAACCTCTCACCATACCTGGAAGGTTAGCTCACTTTGCTCCGATGGGAACAAATCACAACAGAGCAATGGACCCTCTCTATCATCCGAGAGGGTTACAAACTTCATTTCTCCAACCTTCCTCCTCATCACATGGTGAGACCCTTCAATTCTCCATCTCCTCTCCTAGCCCTGTTGGATCGGGAGATCTCTTCTCTGCTTGCCCAAGGGGCCATAGAGGTTCCTCTTCATCAACAAGGTCAGTTTCTACTCCCCCTATTTTCTCATTCCAAAGAAGACAGGGGGATTCAGACCAATCCTAGATCTGAGAGAATTGAACAAATTTCTGTACAAGGAGAAATTCAAAATGCTCTCTTTGGGCATTCTCCTTCCATACCTTCAGAGTCAGGACTGGCTTTGTTCTCTAGACTGCAGGATGCGTATACACATCTACTCATCCATCCATCCCACAGAAAATATCTTCGCTTTCTGTTCAGGGGAAGTCATTACCAATACAGAGTACTTCCCTTCGGTCTCGCCTCTGCCCCAAGAGTCTTTACCAAATGCATGGCAGTCGTAGCCGCATTTCTCAGAAGCATGGGGATTTTCGTATTCCCATATCTGGACGACTGGCTCATTCGAGCTCCAACTCAGTCGCAGGCCCAGATTTCCCTAGCCGCACAAGGAGCCTTCTGCAGTATCTGGGACTGGTGGTAAACCTTCCCAAGTCTCAACTCAGCCCTACTCGGTCTCTAGAATTCATAGGGGCCCAGTTGGACACCACCACTGCAAGAGCCTACCTTCCACTGGTTCGGGGTCAGCGTCTGCTGAGCTTGGCCTCCCAAGCCCAGTCCAGTACTCACTTGACAGCCAGGGAAATGCTACGCCTCCTGGGCCATATGGCCTCCACAGTACATGTGGTGCCCTATGCTCGTCTTCATATGAGAGCAGCTCAATGGACCCTGGCCACCCAGTGGACTCAGGCGTCGGGAGCACTCTCAGACCAAATACAAACCTCAAACCGTCTGTCTTGGTCCCTCCATTGGTGGATATCCACCAAGAATCTGTTGTTGGGGGCTCCCTTTCAGCCCTTGCTACCCCAAGCAACCCTCACAACAGATGCCTCCCAATTGGGGAGCCCATCTGCTAACTCTCTCCACTCAGGGCACTTGTTCTCCACAGGAGGCCACCCTTCATATCAACCTCCTGGAACTGCGAGCAATTTACCTTGCCCTCAAGGTCTTCTATACCCTCCTTGCCAACCTGACTGTCCTGGTTCAGACAGACAATCAGGTGGCCATGTTTTACATAAACAAACAAGGAGGGATGGGCTCTCTGTCGCTTTGCAACGAAGCTCTCAGATTATGGGCCTTCGCCAGAGAGCACCAAATTCATCTGCTAGCAGTGTATCTTCCAGGAGTTCAAAACTCTCGAGCAGACAGGCTCAGTCGAGTTCTGCTGCCACACGAGTGGTCCCTACACGTGGACCAGATAAGCAGAATCTTTCAGGAATGGGGGACCCCGGGACATAGACCTCTTTGCAAGTCCGTGGAATGCCAAACTTCCCCGGTTCTGTTCCAGGACTCCGTGTCAGGAAGCTCAGGCCACGGACGCCTTTCTCCTCCATTGGGGTCAGGCGTTCCTATATGCCTTTCCACCCATTCCGCTGATTCCCAAGACTCTATTCAAACTCCAGAGAGATCACGGCTCTATGATCCTCATAGCTCCACGCTGGCCACGCCAAGTGTGGTTCCTCTGCTTCTACAGCTCTCCCAGGGATCCTCCCTGGACTTAGGAGCTGCACCAGACCTTCTGTCTCAGGAGGAGGGGACTTTGTGGCACCCAAACCCAAATCCCTACATCTCCGAGCTTGGTTACTGAAGGCTTAAGTCTTCAAGACTTTAATCTTTCTCAAACCTGTGAAAGATATCCTTCATGCCTCTAGGAAACCTTCCACGAGGCGGTCTTATGCTTTCAAATGGAAACGTTTTTCCATTTGGTGTGCTCAGCAGGGCTTGACCCTCTGGCACTTCCTTTGAATTCCCTCTTAGACTATCTCCTGCATCTTTCCAATGCAGGCCTTAAGACGAATTCTGTAGAGTCCATTTAAGTGCTATTTCAGCATCCCTGAAACCTATAAATGGACAACCTATCTCCTCTCATCCTCTTGTTGCAAGATTCATGAGAGGCCTGACTCTCACTAAACCTCCCTCAGACCCCCCCCGGTCGCATGGGATTTGAATCTAGTGCTTGGTCAGCTTATGAAGCCACCTTTTGAGCCGTTATTTTCTACCTCCTTGAAATTTCTTTCCTGGAAGGTACTATTCCTAAGTGCAGGCACTGCCGCTCGCCGCATCAGCGAACTGCAGGCTCTCGTGGCTACTCCACCTTATACAAGATTTCATCATGACAAGGTGGGTCCTTAGGACGAATCCCCACTTTATGCCCAAAGTGGTCTCGCCTTTTCATCTTAATCAAGAGGTATATCTACCTGTCTTTTTTCCGGCTCCTCATGCATCCAGTGCAGAGAGGAACCTTCATACTCTGGATTGTAAAAGAGCTCTAGCCTTTTACCTTAATAGGACTCAGCCACATCGAAAGTCTTCTCAACTTTTCGTGGCTTTTGATCCTTCACATTGGGACTTCCAGTCTCCAAGCGTACACTTTCCAATTGGATTGCTCAGTGTATTTCCTTTGCTTACCAGAGTAAAAACATTTCTCTGGAAGGCCATGTCACAGCTCACAATGTGAGAGCCATGGCAACTTCTATGGCTCATCTGCACTCTGTTTCTATTGATCAGATCTGTCGAGCCGCTACCTGGGCCTCGGTTCATACCTTTACAGCCCATTACTGTTTGGACAAGGACTCCCGCCGGGATGCCTTGTTTGGCCAGGCTGTCCTCAAACACCTGTTCCGTTCTTAGACAACTCCTGCCCACCTTCCCAGGATGGATGCCTGAGATCCATACGAAGATGGCGAACCCTTGGAGGGGGATCTCCCAGCATCTCAGCTAGGAGTCCCCATATGTGAGGACTTATTCCTGCTTGTTCCTGGAGATAGCACAGTTACTTACCTGTAACAGGTGATCTCTGGGAACAGCAGGAATTAGTCCTCACACCCACCCCTCCCCTAGGAGTTGTATCTTCTATCTATCTGTCTTCCTGTCCTCTCTCTATTGTCTCAGCTATAAACTCGAAACTGAGGAGAGCTGTTCAGGAAGGCGGGAAGGCAGCGCGCATGTGCAGTGGGAGGTCCCAAAAGCTTCCATTCTAGGAAGCTGGGGAGCTTTCCCGCGCAGGCTCCGTCGGTTCCGACGTACCCATATGTGAGGACTAATTCCTGCTGTTCCCAGAGATCACCTGTTACAGGTAAGTAACTGTGCTTTTCTTAAGTCCTGCTAGACCAGTCCAGGGCCCACCTCTAAAACTGTATTTGCTCTGTTCTACTGTTGCGGTTTCCTTAGGTCCGCTATGATTTTTATACTTGGCTCTGCAAGTTCATCTTCTATTGACAGCCTTCTGTTTATGCTTTCCTGCATATAGTTTTCTATTGTTGATCGCTCATTGTTGCCCATGATTGAGTTGTGTGAGGCGTACCATGTTTCTCCCATATGCTTTGGGGCGGATACTGAAAGGACCTATGGTGGCTGAGGTGAATAGAGGCATGAGCATAATGTCACTGAAACCTGGATTTTTCATTGGTTCTTTGTGATGTGCTGGTAGGGGAACACAATTACTTGTCTGGACTGGTCTAGCAGGACTCAAAGAAAGGACATTAACTGGTAAGTAAAATGTCACTTTTCCTGTTTAATGCCTATCACTTAAAACAGGGACGACTCATCAATCTCTCTGTTGTTAATAGATTTGGCATATGAATAGGTCAGACAAAAATTTAAAGGTATTTGTTTTTCTGAAAGGTTTGCTATGTTTATTAAGTCTATTCTTATTGGCTTTTCATAAAACATTCTGTGATATCTCAGCATAAATGGTTTAGGGATGCTTTAAATATGTTAACGTACTAAAGTCGGATACAAACTGTAACAGTCTTTAGTTTAGTTTCCCTTTCATTGCTGAGGCTCACCTTCCTAATGTACACTGATGTTGTCTTAGTGTTGCAGCCTGGTTAGATAACTTATGATAGGTTTGACATATACATTTATGTATCAGTAATTTCAGTTTTTTTGGCATGTTTGCAATGTGTTCACTGCTTTGGATGATTTTTGCCTGGGAGGTCATCTAGCAATTTTATAAACCGAACTTTCATATAGTCTGCAGGTGGCACGTTGGATGTGCATGTAACTGTCTCTCGAGTGCATGACATAGAATCACATTACATAGGAGCTCTTGTAGAAGAGAGTGGGAATGTGACAATGTTGTTGGTTGTTTAGTTGTAATTTATGGTTGGACTGAGAATCGGAAAGGGAAATGCATTGCTGAAGATCATAAAGAGTCTGTGTCGCTGTGAATGAATTTCTGTTTATTCCACTTTAAGGTGCATGCTTACCAAGCTGCGCTACCTGTTAACGCGGCAGATAGCACAGAAAAGACACACAGGAAGACTAGCAGCCGCATACCGTGTTTTGTGCAATAGCACGCGCTAACTGCAAAGTGAGCAGAGAGTGGGTGTGTCTGCAGTGCGTCAGCATAAGATAACTGTCAAGGTTGTAGAAAACACTACCTCAGTGGGTGGCATTATGGGCCGTGCTCTCCGCTATCTGCGGGGGAAATGCTGTTCATGCCCCCAACAGAGCACCACATTTGCAGCTAATGCGGCACTAATGGCACAAAACCAGTGCATCAGCTGCACAAGCGTAAGACACTTTAGTGAACCCTAAGGCTTGTGACAGTGTCCACATCGCCACCCTACAGCTATGCTCTGAGCCACTTTGAAGTGACTTGATGAACTCCACCTCCCTGAGAAGGCAAAAACAAGATTAATCACAAACTGCAGGCATAGGGCAGGGTCACACAGAACTGTCATACAGGCAGGCCCCTGTCATGGGAAATACTGATAAGGAGCTTCAGAACTTATTACATTACATGTTTTTATTTATTTATGTGGCGTTAGCTAATGCCCAGCTCAAAGTAGGGACTGGTTATTTATACCCTATTTTACCTGTTATACCTGCTTAATGCATACCCAAGTTTAATTTTCCTGTTTAATGTATACCCAAGTTATTATACCTGTTTCACTGTAAGCACAAATCACGAAATTGAGATGTGCAACTCTTATGTTCATTGTAAACCGCACTGATGTCGAATAGCGCGGTATAAAAGAGACTACAAATAAATAAATAAAGTATTTCCCTGTCCACAGAGGGCTTAGAGTCTAAGTCTGTGCCAAGGTTACAAAGTACATCAGTTACCCTAGTTCTCAGCTACTGTAACCACTAGGCTTTTCCTCTGCTCTTTCTTTTATGTCCAGAGAAACTCATAAGAGTAAAAATAAGAATGAAAATGACTTCTAGTAGCACTGCTTGCTCTTCTCTTTCATTAATGGTGTACCCATACAGTGCCCTGAGCGAGTGGAGACGGGAGTTTAACGAAAGTGTAGGGGACGTCATGTTCAGAAAGTCTCAGAGGCTGTGTCCTTTATCATGTAAAGAAAGTCAAAGTACACCTGACAAAATGCATGTTCCTTATTCTGCTAGACCAGTCCAGGTGAGCGAGTTATGCTGCCTTGCCAACAGGTGGAGGCAGACTTGAGCACCTTTCAGTGATGTCATCAGAAGATGTACAGTATCTTCTGGTGCAGCACTGACAGAAGCCAGTTCTTTCTTCCTCCAGCAGGTAGCATGGTGTTTGGACTGGTGCAGCAGTGCAGATAGGCTTGATTCTCCAGGCCCATACTACAATGCTGTGGTTGTAGTGATGGAGTCCGGTAGGGCCCAGTGTTGCTTGGCATGCAGATAGTCCTTGTCTTCTGGAGCTCACATCCACCCTGTTCAGAGTTGTTTCCCATGCATTCCAGCACTGGTTGTCCAAAGAGGTGCAGGAGGGACCCATGGAGCCCAGGTCCCCCCTTTCCTCTTGCTGTCTCTTTAACTGTATGCATGTCTTTTCTTTTGAATTTTTTAAAATTCCTTTTCAGCCCATTCATTTATACAGACCAATATAAGGAGCTAGATAAGTTGGTCAAGGATTTGTGAGAGTCCAAGGGGGGATTCTGCCCAAAGATAAGCAAAAGCAGGGCCGCACTCCACTTTCGACTCAAGGTCAAACACGAGACTTCAAGCGTTTTCGTAATTCCTGCTTTATCTCTTACCGGAGGGGCAGATTTCCCTCCAGGGGCTGAGGTTTTCAAGGGACGGGCCGAGGTTTTTGCGCCGCCTCGACCTCTGGTCCCAAGAAATCACAATAGAAGTGAAGGGGGCCCAGGTGAGGGGTGCAACCTGTGAGAGGTCAGCTGCGGAATTTCTACCCCGCCTGGGTCCAGTTACTTTCGACCAGTGGGTTTTGGAGGTCATCCGGGAGGGCTATGCCTTTGCAAGGCGTGGGGCAAAGAGGTGGCTGTAAGGGACACCTTAGCACGGCTCCTGCAACTGAGGGCCATAGTACCAGTCTCCAGAGAACAACATGGTTGCGGATGCTACTCCATTTATTTTGTGGTACCCAAAAAGGAAGGTTCTTTTGCTCGATTCTCGATATGAAGGCCATGAACCGTTGCCTGTGGGTGCCACATTTTGACATGGAAACCTTTGTGGTCTGGCATAGTAGTGGCGAGTTTCTGATGTCTCTCGATCTTATGGAGGCATACCTGCACATTCCCCTTCGACAGGAACATCAGCAATTTCACTGCTTTGCGGTACTGATGGGGCATTTCCAGTTTCAGGCATTGCCATTCGGTCATGTTGGTAGCAGCAGCGGCGCTATGCAAGGAAGGTGTTCTCGTTCACCCGTATCTCGACGACTGACTGATCCGGTGAAATCCAGAGATGAGAACAAGAGTGCAACAAAGCAGGTGGTGCAGTTCCTTCAAAGTCTTGGTTAGGGTCAATGTGGCAAAGAGTCGGTTGATTCCATCCCAGGAACTGGAGTATCTGGGAGCGTGCTTCGACACCCGCGTGGGAAAGGTCTTTCTGCCAGAACAACGGGTGTAGGGGCTGCAACAGCTGGTGCGTCAATTTCGGGAAATGTTGGAACCATCAGCCTAGCATTATCTGCAGGTCCTAGAACCATGGCAGCCACTCTCGAACTAGTTCCATGGGCGAAAGTGCACATGTGACCATTGCAGAGAGCTATGCTTCGGAGGTGATCCCACCAGAGCCAGCCCTTATCCAAGATTCTCCCCCGTCTGCCGAGGACCAAGAGAGCTCTCCATTGGTGGCTTCGCCAAGGGAGTCTAGAAGTGGCCCTTTGGTTGATCAAGGCTGGAAATGTGAACAATGATCCTTGCGCTACAGGGCTCCCAGATATGTTTGCAGGGGAAAGTGGTCTGGGTTGTCTTGGACAATGCAACCACGGTGGCCTACATCAACCGCCAGGGCTGCATGAGCAGCATAGCCTTGAAGGAGGAGGCAGAGAGACTGTTTGGCTTGGCGGAAAGTCATCTCCAGTTGGGAGTCGACAATGTAACTGTGGATTACCTAAGCCAAGAACACTTGGACCCCGACGAGTGGAGCCTAAACCGGACTGTTTTCGAGCAGGTGGGGCACCGCTGGGCCACGCCAGTCATAGATCTAATGGTGACATTTTCGTTGGCCAAGATTATCCAGTTTTTAAGCAAGCAAAGAGAGAGGATGTCAGAGGGCCTGGATGCCCTAGTGCAAAAATGGCCTGCGGAGGGGCTTCTATATGTTTTTCCCCCGTGGGCATTAATAGGCTGGGTCGTGCAGCGGTTAGAGGCTTACAGAGGGCTGGTCATTTTGATCGCTCTGGATTGGCTAAGACACCAAGTGATATGCCGACCTGGTGTGGATTCTAGTGGACTGCCCGTGGTGACGTCTGGCTTGAGATCTCTTGACACGGGCCAGTACTCATGCCTCAGATGGATTGATTATCGCTTACGGCATGGCTCTTGAGAGGGTGAGGCTGAAGAAGAAAGGTTATTCGGGTCCGGTGATAGCAACCTTTGTTGAAGGCATGGAAGAAGTCTACCTCTCTAGCGTACATCCGGGTATGGCGCATCTTTGAGGCATGGTGTGGGGATAGACATATTCCCCCATCCATAGCATCCATTCCAGACATTCTAGAGTTTTTGCAGACTGGTTTTGATTAGGGCTTAGCCGCTAGTTCCTTGAGGGTGCAATTGGCAGCAATTTCCTGTTATTGAAGTAAAGTACAGGGTGTGGTGTTGGGTACGCACCCAGACGTGTGCGCTTTCTGAGGGCCATAACCCACCTGCGGCCCCCGAGGAAGTCTGGTACCACCCTGGCGTCTCAGTTTGGTACTCAATCGGCACTCATTGATGAGCCTTTTGAACCATTGGGTCATGCTTCACTGAAGGACTTGACCCTGAAGACTGTATTTCTTGTGGCGATTTGCTCGACACGCAGGATTTCGGAGCTCCAAGCCCTATCTTGCCAGGAGCTATTTCTATCATTGTCGAGGGAGAAGGTGGTCCTTAGACCGGTGTCTTCCTTTTTATCCAAGGTAATTTTGGCTTTTTATTTGAATCGGGCGCCTTCCCTGCTGGCTCTGGCAGATGCCGAAGCAGACCCTACCAATCCGCAGTTGCGACTCTTGGATGTCAGTAGAGTCCTGTGGCATTATTTAAAAAGAATGGGATCTTTCCGGAAGTTGAATAGTCTGTTTGTGCTGTTTGGGGGGGCCATGCAAAGGGGAGGCATGGCAGAAGCCTTAATTTCCAAATAAAATCAGAGAAGCAGTCGTATCGGCATACATGTTGAAGGGTAAACCGTCACCAGCGGGGTTGTGTGCACATTCCACGAGGACTCAAGTGGACTTGTGGGCAGAATTATAGTTTTGTGCCGCCGGTGGAGATCTGTAGAGCAGCGACGTGGTCCTCGCTTCATACGTTTGCGAAGCATTACCACTTGGATATCCGGGTGGTGAGTGATACTGGTTTTGGTTCAGCAGTCCTTCAGGCTGGTTTTGCAGGTCCCCCTGTTGATTGAACTGCTCTGTTACATCTCAGAGGTGCAGGACTGGACTGAAGGGACGATAAGGAAGGTAAAATTAGACTGCCAATTGTTGTACCTTGAGGAACTCCAGTCTAGTCCCGGATCTCTCCTGGAGTGTGTGTGGTTGCATAGTACGCTGTATGGTTCCAGGCCTGAATCGGACTGCCTGGTTGACATTACTAGCCAGGGGGGTCCAGGGAGCTGGGGGTGGCATTTGGGGATGGACCAGGAGAGCTGTCATTCTCTCACACTCCAGGCTAGTCCGCCCTGATGCTCCACAAATAAGCCTCTTCATTCTGGGGGGATGGGGGTTCCTTTCCAGGTGTTAAGGGGAGTCAGGTTCTTGAGATATAGAATGGTTTACTAATGTTTAACTACTTACTTGTTGCTCCTATGAGTCTGCTTTGTCAATAGGTTACTGGGGCTGGTAGGTGGTGCCAGCTGCATAAGTACACTGGTGTCATCAAAAGATGACATGCTCAGTCTCCAAGCTGCTGTAAGAAGTACATTAGTCAGAGGTGCAGGACTGGACTGGAGTTCCTCAAGGAACAACAATTAGCAGGTAAGTCTAATTTTACCTTTTTGCCACAGGGGTACCTTTTTTCTTCACAGCCTGTACGGTTTTCTTTTTGGCTTTTTTTTTTTTTTTTTCAGTCACATGGAGCCTTGCAATCAGGCCATGTGCCCGGTGCTGTACCTTCTGTAGGACACATAGGGTCAGCTCTATGGCAAGCTCCTTTTATCCTTGTGTGATGAGGATGCCAGGGAGCCCAAATGTTGAGTATCATTGGCATTCCTCCACAAGGAGCCCATTACCAGTTCTAGGACCTCCTTGGCATCCTTCATGCCTGTTCCACCCATGAGGTGGGTTGCCCTTTTAGAAGCATATGAGGGCTGCGCAGAGGACCAAGAAGGCTTCGTGCTCAGGGCCACAGGGGGACCCTGTGTACTGGTTTTGAACAGTAGCTGCTGAAGCAGCTCATGGGCTGCTTTCAGTCATTATTAGCTGCTTGTAAAACTCCTTCTTAGGGGTTTCGAGCATAGGCCTCCCCCTACAAGGGGATTCCAGGCTCTTGGGTGGGTACTGCCTAGGTGCTCCTCCGGGTGCCCAGATGTTTCCCTTTCAGGGGTTGGTTGGGATACTGAAGGAGGACTCTCTTGCTTCAGAAGGTGAATCTGAGGAGGAGGGGGAATGTCCTTTGTGGATGGAGAAGATCCTTCTGTGATCTGCTTTTTATAGTGAGGGTCCTGGCAATCTTATTCAGGACTTGATAGCAGCTTTACACATGGAGGAGCCAATGTCTGTGCACCACCGTCTTAGGTGGATACTATCTTGGAGGGTATTGGGCATCATTCTGGCTTTTTTTCCTTGATCTGAGCCAATGGAACAACTTCTGGTATCTCTGTGGGAGGATCTGGAGCTGGGCCTCAGAGGCCTGGAGGTTCTTTTTCAGTTATATCCCTTGCCCCAAGGCAAGCTGGATCAGAATTTTGGGTTCTTTTGGGTGGGTGCTCTTGTTCAATCGCACCACTATTCCAGTGGAATGGGGCACTGCTCTTAAGGAGTCTCGTGACAGAAAGGTAGAAGTGCTCCTGAAGAACGCCTTTGGGTGCTGGGTCAAGCATATGTGCTGGAGATTGCAGAACCCCCTAGGAGATGTGTTTCCCTACAGTTCTGCGCTCAAGCGGGTGGTGTTGCTGAAAATACAGCACCTCCTAGAGTTGCAGGCTATTTTAACCATGCCTTCTGCAGAGCAAGCTGAGGGCCGTTATTCTATCTACTTCATAGTGCCCTAGAAAGGGGGCTCCTTTTGGCTTTTTCTGGATCTGAAAGTAGTCGATTCCAAACTCCAGGTCCCCCATTTCTTCATTTAGACCATCCAAGTTGTTTATTGCATTCATTTGGCAAGGCTAGTTGCTTACCTCCCTAGATCTGGCAGAGGCATGTTTTTCATATTCTTGTCAGTGAACAACATTGGCAGTTCCTTTGCTTCTGTATTTTGGACTGTCTGTTCCCATTCTGGACTCTGCCATTCGGCCTGACCATGGCACCTCACGCTTTCTCAAAAGCAATGTTGGAAGTAGCAGCATTCCTCCACAAGCAAAGGATCCGGGTTCATCTGTAACTCAGTGATTGGCTAATTCGATCAGACTCCCCGTAGAAGTCGAAAGAGGACACAGCCCTGGTGATTCCATTGGCTGGAATGGCTGGGATTGATGATCAATTGTCCCAAGAGCAGACTGAACCCTCCCAGGATTTGGAGTATTTGGGAGATCATTTCGGCACTCTGGGGTTGGGACTTTGTCATATTGGAGAAGATGTAGGATGTTCAACTGCAAAGCCAGCTTGGGGAGTTTTGCCTGCAGCTTGAGTACATCCCATTTGTCTGGACTCGCCTAGCAGGATGATGATGAAGGAAGGAAAAAGTTATTTTATTTTTAGTGCTGTCAAGTCCGTGCTGACTCCTAGCAACCCAACTGCCTCTGGGATTTCTTGGCAATGTATCACCAGAAGTAGATTGCCAGCCTTTTCTTCCGAGGCAATGGAGGGTAAAGCAACTTGCCCAAGGTCACAAGGAGTGCCAGTGGGAATTGAACCCTTGATTTTCTGGGTACTAGGCAGTTGCTCTAACCATTAGTTTACATGCTAACTTTCTTTCTTTCAATCCTGCTAGACTGGTCCAGAATTCGCTCTGGAAGACTTTCACACAGGTTGGGAAGCCCTGCTGTCTTTGCATTGCATTGTTTCTTTTCCTGATGCAAAATCAACTATGGTAAGAGCCAAATACTTGTTCCAATGTTTGTTCTGATTGTCTAGTTATTAATGCTAAAGGTTAATGAGCTTTTTTTGAGTTCTAAAGTTTTGCTTACTACTTGAGAAAAGCCAGTATGACACTTCCCAGTGCTGCATTGGCAAATATACCTCTTGATTACATCATTGAAAAATGCTAAAGTCTGTCTCCACTTGCAGCAAGTGAGCATAACCCACTCACCTGAATTGGTCTAGCTGCTCTAGCAGGATTCAAAGAGAGAAATGTATCCAGTATGTAACATTTTTCTGTAGTCTCTTTTGCTGCTAAAGGCCTGCTTCATTCAGACTTTTCTCCTATTTTGTGTCTGAGGAAAACATAGCATAATGGTCCAAAGCCTTTTTGGATTGAATTCTTTAAGCAAGTCACAATTGTTTCCATGAAGCCCTGGACAGCCCTGTTTGGAACAGTGTCACAAAGGACCACGCACAGGGTATCTGATTAGTTCCTTGCTATGTGTGTGATGTCATAGTTTGGAGCTATTGTAATCAGTGAGTGTGAGGTTTTCCTGTTCTGAGAGAATCTGGTGAACTGTCAGCTGACTATAGAACATGCCCAAAAGGCACTGTCTTGGTCTCCCTGATCGATTTGCTTTTTTGGAATGGCCTAGAATGAAGTATCTCCTTAACATAGATTGTTGGTCCTTCTGCCTGGAAAGCCTCAGAATTGAATATTTCATTGCACAGGTGACACCTTGTTCATTGGTGGCTGTGGGAGGTTCTTCGAAGGAACAGCGGACCAGATGTACAAAAACCTGATACAAATTTTGGGCACCTTACCCAAAGAAACAGTAAGTGTTATAATTTACATGTGGCTGCTATAAGTTGTTTATAAAGTTTTATAAGAGAGCACAATCAGTATGAACTTTAGTTTGGGCAAATTCAGGCCATACAGCAGGAACAGTCTCCATAGATGCTTTAAAAGAAAATCCAACTCTTCTCCAGATTTCTTGCTGAAGTCCATTTCAGTGATAGAAGCAGAAGAGCTTTAGCCTTTTGCTTGATACCTGTACTGTTGCAACAAAAGGAAAATGCTCCAGATTTCTTAACTATTGGCAACTAGCTATTCACAGCTAGTTGGATGGGAGGGAGTCCATCTATCCCACAACAGTGACACCTAGTGGCCAGGCTCTGGATACATGTGCCAGGTTATGTACGGAGCCATAATGTGCTATCCCTGTCTATGGACGATTACTACAGTCTTGTGCTTAAATGGGCCAAGGCTCATTAAAAAAGGGGGTCCAGTTCCATCTGTTGCATGTTGAAACCCAGAAAGTAGCAGGGAGAAATTGTGGTGGTGGTGGTAAATGCCGTTGAGCCATACTGGGCTAAAAAGGTTCCCTGATGTGTTTTGAAGGAGGACACATATCTGAAAAGGAAACATAAGGAGAGGCTGTTTTCCTGTCCTTGCTCAGCATCTCTAGTCTGTGCAGCTGTGACCGTGTCGGCCTAGTTATTGTTAAGTCAGTACCTCCTTACAGTCTGGAAATTTACCTGATATCTTGAAACAAGCAGTAGCATATCTTGTTATTAAGAAGCTTTTAGGTTTGTTTCTAACATGATAGGTTGTCCATGGTTGTTAAGAAATATGTTTTGAGACCATTAGGGAAGTTTTTGTTCGCTTGTGTGGTTGAGGAAGGGTTACAGCAGTGGCACTTTGTGAGGCTTTGTGATGAACTCCCTTTGGTGCTACCTGGGGGATTATGGTCTATTGTTGCTGTTGCTTGATATCATCTTGGTGACATTTGATGCATTTGGCCACACAGTTTTGCTCTCACACCTTAATCTCTGAGGCTTTGCAGCCAAGTTTCAGCTAGGTTCAAATCTTTTTTTTCTAATTGAGCTTGAAAAGAGTTGATATGGCTGCAAATCTGTGTGTAAATGTTGACATTGGGGATAACACTGGCTTCCACCCTGCCCCAGTATTGTTAAATGTTTATTTGCAACCTTTGGCAACATTCTTGCAATCAGGGCCTAGAATCTCAGAGAGTGACCCTGATCATATTGACATGTTGTTGGATCATAGCTTGAAAGTCATTGGTAACTGGACGGATGAAGCAGGTTGGCCCATAACATAAGACCAAACTATTCTGGGTTAAGAAGCCCTTATCCACCAAGACACTATCAACGCTCAACATTGCAGATATGTGTTTGCACAAATATTCTGTTGTATACAACTAAGTGGTGTACTTGGACGGATATCTTCTTTTGAAAGATCATATTAAAAAAAGTGCATGTGTTTTTTTATAAAGTTCATTTAGTAAGAAGATGGAAAAATGTTGTGTCCTTGGATTGCAGTTACTGGTATTGTGTAGTTCAGATTACTACAAGATGACCTATCTGGGCCCTACCTGCCTCCCATACATCTGCATTAAGAGCAACACAAAATGCCGTGTCTCGATTGTTGTCTGGGTGTGCAGTTCAGGACCTGCAGTCACTATTCTGGTTGCCAGTTGTTCAGAGGGCTAAGGTCAAGGTTGGATCTTTGATTTTCAGGATTTTAGTTACTTTGCAGATTTGCTTATGCTGAATAAATCCACACCTGACTTATGGTCAGTTGATACTAACTTGCTGATGGATTCTTTGCTTAAAATGAGTTTTCTGTCATTTGTGCCACAGTATTTTCTGTAGCTAGATCTCGTCTGTGGAATTAATTGCCAAAAGCTGTGATGGCAGAGGCAAATTATTCAAAGTTCAGATGTGAACTGAAGACAGTGCTGTTTTCTGAGGCTTTTGGTTGGTTAGGGTTATTTTTCATGTTGTCCTGCCAGACCAGTCCAGACAAGTGGGTTGTGTTCCCCTACCAGCGGATTGGTGGAGACAAAGAACCAGTGAAAAGCCCAGGTTTCAATGACATCACTCCTATGCCTCTCTTTTCCTCAGCCACTAGAGATCCCTTCAGTATTTCTTTGTCTCCAGCAGACGATGGATGGATTTTCTCATCTCTAAAGAAAATTCTGAAGATTTGAGAGGAAAAGATTGATTAAATGCTGGTGAACGACCACCTTGAGGGTGACTCTATCACTTGAGCATGATGTGGGAGGCTCCACTAGACTGGAGTCTTTTTGATAGTCATAAAAGGAGGGAAAATTGGTTCAGCTCCATGTGCTTTATCATAAGAGCCTGTTGAGCAGCCAGAAATTAGGATATGGAAGAGTGCAGCAGCCTCGGTGCCCCTCCCTTCTCCTCCTTCCCTCCCCTCCCCTCCCCCCCCCCCATTCTCTCCCAAAGATTACAAAAGGCTCTTGGAGGGATCTGCCTGCCAACCACCCTAAACACAGTATCAGGGGAGTAAAGCTGAGCCCAGCATGGATCCTCTGCCTGAGGCTCTCAGGAGGGTGAGTACCAAGGCTTGACCTTGTCACTGTCCTTGTTGGAGGCTCCAGATTACATCTGTGTGGGATGCAATTAGGGGTAGACTACTGTTGGTGCTGTGTGGGGATTTTCTGCCATTTTGTGCATGAGCTAGTAGCATTTAATATTGTGTGCCTGGCGGTCAAGCCATTCTTGCATGTTCCTACCTGGTGCTTGTAACGCACGTTGCACTAAAAGCGCTGTTAATGTGCGCCTTTTGGGCCACCGTGGCCTTAGTGCCTGCTGTTGCGATACTTGCCTTAACGCTCTGTCTTCTTCCAGGAAGCATTGTTTGGCCTGTGGCAAGCAAGACGCCTCACCGGCTTCTGAACTCTGACCTTCTTGCATGTCTGCTTCTGTATTATCCCTGGAGAGCCTACCCCCCTCTTTTGGCTGGGAGATGCTGTGGGTCTGACATTGCCTGCTTCAGGGCTGGAGGTGGCGGATGGTGCTACAGGTAGGGATATTCAGCTGGCCGGAGGCTCCAGCAGCAATGCTACGGGCCTCTCCCTGTCCTCTAGAGAGGTTAGACTGTGACTGCCCCGTAGCATGGGGGGTCATTTCTGCGAGGAGAGCTTCTGAAGTCCTGATTGTCCTCCCCAGGAGTCTTTTCCTTTTACAATGTACCTGGTCATTCTTGCATGAAAATTCAGACCCTGCAGCCTCAGGTTTCCCCTGAGCGCAGTTTTATGAGGGGCAGGCTGAGAGTGGAAGCTTTGTTCGCTTGATGGCAAAGGACGCCCCCTGTAGATGGGGATCAGCAGAGATCTGTCTGAGATTTGGACTGTGACTTGAATTGAGATGTTTGATGTGGATGAAGAAGTACTCTTGCCTTCAGTGGCTTGTGAGAAGGCCGATGTTATCTGCCTATTCCAAGAGAGAGAAACCGGAGGCGTTGATCCTAGGGTCTTATCCACCTTGAGTTTGGCAGATGCTCCAGACATGGAGCAGGAACCGAAGAGCATCCACTCCGGCCAGAGTTGCTCAAGGGCCTGTTCCAGTCGGAGTGGGATCCTCCAGCTCCCTGCCTAAGGGTGTATAAGAAGATGCACACTCTCCCGGAAGAAGGAGTCGCCGTGTGGTATGATGTTTTCAAGGTGGATGCGCAGGTCATGGCGGTTACCAGATGGACCACCATGTCTGTGGAAGGCGGATTGTGTTGAAGAACCGGTTCGCTGCAGTGGCTGCTATTCTTCAGTGACGTTTCGAGTCCTGCTCCAGTGGATTCAGTCTCTTTTGCTGGATAATTCTACCCCTCTTCTGGAGTCGACTATGGCCTTCATTTCTGATGCCATGTACAACCTGGTACGTCTAGCAGCCAAGGATTGCGCCCTGTTGACGGTTACATGGTGTTGGTTTGGCTTTGACACAGGGCAGTAAACTCTTCTTCCAAAGTCCAGTTGCCCACCTGACCTTTGAGGGGCGCTTCTGTTGGGTCCGATTGGGAGAAGTAGGTAAAGGACCTGTGCGAGTCAAGAATTTTCTGCCTTCTAGAGGACGGGTCCAAGGGGCCTGTGTAGCAAGCAGGAGCTCCTTATCTGTCAGCCTCCGCCTACTTGCAGGAGCACTGGTCGGACTCCCATGGGTATCGGGAATCCCAGTGCTACCGGTCTGGAGAGCCCTTCTTCCCCATGTGGACTTCAGGTTTGTTCTTGGTCCCTTTTTTTCGAGCGCTTGAGCCCAGGGTTCCATCCTGTCCAGAGGAGAATCCTCCCAGGCTGCATAATGAAGGTTTTGGGGGCCCATTACATGGTTCCAGATTGAGGGGCAGGCTTCGCCTTGTCTTTCAAGAATAGGCCCAGGTCACCAAGTATCATTGGGCGCTTGTCCCCAGTCAGTGCGGCTATGTCCTGAAATGCAAGAGCCAATCACGGGCGCTTTAGTCTTCTCCCTTTTTGGGTCTGCGAACAACAGGGCCGCTGTATGGATCAGCTTGGAAAAGTTGCTTCTTCTGAAGGCAGTGGTTCCCGTTTCCCCCGGACAGTCGGGGCAGGGGAAGGTATTCTGGCCTGTTTCGTGGTGCTGACACGGAAGGAACATTTTGGCCCATTCTGGACCTCAAGTGTGTCAACGAGCGCTTATGTGTCGTTTAGTTTCTGGATGGAAACTTTGTGATCCATAATTAAAGTGATGCACCGAGGGTAGTTCCTGGCATCTCTCGATTTTGCAGAGGCATATTTTCATATCCCAATCTGGGGGATCAGCAAACTATTTGTGGTTTGCCATGTTTGGCTCTCCCCTTCAGGTTCTCCACTGCCCCAAGGGTGTTCTCCAAGGTCATGGTAGTGTTGGTTGCAGCGCTCTGGTACCTAGGGATTTGTGTGCACCCATATCTGGACTGTTGGCTCATCCGTGCCCATTCTTTTTCAGAGACATCTCTGGTAGCTCCCAAAGTGGTGTCCTTTCTGATAAGCCTCAGCTGGGTGATCACTTCAAAAAAGGGCCAGTTGTTGCATTCCCAGTCCCTGGAGTTCCTGGGAGCACTTTTCGAAACTCGAGTGTACAGAGTCTTCCTGACAGAGGAAAAAGTCAGACTGTTGGTTTGCTTGGTGCTGTCCTGTTTGCAGCAAGCTTCCAGTGTCCATGTTGATCCTCAGCTCCTTGAATTGATGACAGTGACTTCCAGATGGTGCTACAGATGTGTGCTCATATGCGACCGCTTCAACTGTCCTTACAGGCTCAGTGGTCCCTGAGTTCTCAGCGGTTTGAGCTTCCACTCCCAGTGATTATGGCCAGCCTGTGCTGGTGGCAGCAGCCCAGTCTTCTGTGGAAGGGCATACCGCTGGATGATTTTTTTCTGATTACTTTTGATGATGGATGCCAGTCTCGTGTGCCGGAGAGCCCATTGCCAAGACTGTACGTCTCAGGGCTGTTGGAACCACGGGAAAGTGTGGTCCATCAACTGTCTCAAGACAAGGGTCATCAAATTGGCTCTTCTGCGTTTACGGCCCATGGTCAAGGGACAGGTGGTTTGAGTCTTTTCGGACACCTGTCATGGCAGTGGCATATATCAGTCGGCAAGGTGGCACGAGGAGATGATTCTCCTATTTGCCTGTGCAGAGAACCTCCTAGCCATCTTGGCGCAGTACATTGCCGGGGTGGACATTATGGAAGCAGACTTCCTCAGTCAGCACTTTCTGGATCCTGGAGAGTGGGAGTTGTCAGGCATTTATGTTGATTTTGAGCTGCTGGGGCCATCCCAAAATGGATCTGATGGTGGCCCGCTCCAGTGCCAGAGCCTGCCGCTTCTTCAGTCATCACATAGAGACTGAGTTTGAGGGTGTCAATGCCCTGACCCAGCCTTGGTCAAGTCAGCACCTGCTATACATGTTTCCTCTGTGGCCCCTGGTGGGGGCGTGTGATTCGGCATATAGAACATCACCTCAGCAGGTGTTGTTCTGGTGGCACAGGATTGGCAGATGCAAGTGTACTTTGGAGACATGTTGTGGCTTCTGCAGGCACCTCCTTTTTGGTTGCCTCCGTTTTGGGACCTATTGCAGCAGGGACCTATCATCCTGGAGGACCTGGCCCCTTCTTACTTATGGCTTCGCTCTTGAAAGGAGATGGCTAGCACGTAAGGGCTACTCTCCAGCAGTGGTTTCCACTCTGCTCAGAGCCCGGAGGAGGTCTACCAAGCTAGCATATATGTGGATCTGGCACCTAGATTGAACCTAGATATCCCCTCTGAAGAAATGACCCACTCTAGAAAGGTCCCTTACGTTCGTTATGTGATTGTTACCTAACCTTGTTCCGTGTAAATATCTCATGTATATAGTTCACCCCTGTTATCCAAGTTTGTACTCCTGTTCGATGTAAAACCAGACAGCTTGTTGTTATGGTCGTTGTGTTATGATGTAAACCGCACTGATACCGAATAGCGCGGTATTAAAGAAATTGTAATAAATAAATAAATAATAAATAAATACCTCTTTGAGCGATGGTGAGGCACGTGACAATTGGCTCCTGAGGTGGCCAAGCTGCCATCTCTGTTGGCCTTTCTACCGGATGGCCTGGAGAAGGGCTTTTCCTTTAGCTCCCTGAAAGTTCAGGTGGCAGCTTTGGCCTGTTTCCGAAGTCCAATGGCAGGTAAAGTCTCTATCCTTGCACTGGGATGTCTCAAGCTTTCTTCCAGGGACTTGGCTTCTGCATCCTTCTCTCTGGTCTGTGATCCCTTCCTGGGATCTGTGTCTGGTGCTCAGCGTTCCCCAATGGTAGCACCCTTTTTGAGCCATTGAAGCGCGCTACTTTTGAAGGATTTGATGTTCAAGACTGTCTTCTTGGTCGCGATTTGTTCCACAAGGTGGATTTCCGAGCTTCAGGCTCTCTTGCCGAGATCCTTATCTGCCTTTTTCAAAGGAGACAGTTCCCATTCGGCCTGTGCCTGCCTTCTTGCTTAAGATGCTGTTTCCCTTTTCACATGAACCAGGTGGTCTGCCTGCCCTCCTCCTCTAAGAAGCAGTGTCAGGGGAAGGATAAAGATCTTCTCCAGAACTTGGAGGTTACAAATTCCTTTTGTAAGTCTGACCATCTTGCGTTGTTTTCTGGCCCACGCAAGGGTGGCACAGTGGCTGAGTCAGCCTTGGGGCGCTGGATTAAGGAGGCCATTGCCTCGGCATATCTGTTGCAGAATAGGCTAGTTCCAGAGGGCTTGCGTGCCCATTCTACCCGAGTGCAAGCTTCCTCATGGGCAGAGCAGAGCTCTTAGCCACCATAGACATTTGTTGGGCAGTAACGTGGGCATCACTTTCCACTTTTGTCAAGCATTACCACTTGATGTCTATGCACAGGTGGACATAGCCTTTGGCTTAAGGGTTTTGTGAGCTGCTGTGTCTCTTCTTCCCGCCCAGTGGAGTTGTAGCTTTGTTACATCCCACTTGTCTCGACTGGTCTAGCAGGACAATATGGAAGGTGACATTTTACTTACCAGTTAATATCCTTTCCTTGAGTCCTGCTGGACCAGTCCAGGGCCCGCCCCTGAAACTGTATCTGCTTTGTTCTGCTGCTGCGGTACTCTTGCTGATCTCCCTCTGAATCATTTCTCTTGCCTTCAGTCTATTCAAAAACTCAGCTGTGCGGCTAATCCTCCGCCAGCCTTGATATGCTCATATAACCCCTCTTCTCAAGTCGTTTCACTGGCTTCCTATTTGTCTCCATATCTAGTTCAAACTTTTCTACTGACCTATAAGTGCACTCATTCTGCTATTCCTCACTGCCTTTCCTCTCCTCTCTTGTTTCTCCCTACACACCTCCTCAGGAACTCTGCTCTTCTGGCAGATCCCTTCTATCTGTGCCCTTCTCTTTCACTGCCAACTCCAGACTCCGATCCTTCCACCTTGCAGCTCCTTATGCCTGGAACAAACTACCTGAGTTTGTGTGTCAGGCTTCATCTCTAGCTCTTTTCAAATCCAGGCTGAAAACAAACCTCTTCGAGGCTGCTTTTGGATCCTGATCCGCTTAGTCTCTTATGTGTTTCCTTACCATTCCCCTAGACACATCTTTGCTCTCAGCTGTTGTGTTGTCTGTCCTGACTAAATTGTAAGCTCTGATGAGACGGGGCCATCTTTTACATGTGTCTGTACAGAGCTGTGTATGCCTTGTAGCACTATTGAAATATTAAGTAGTACTAGTAGGGTCTGCTGTAATTTTTAAACTTGGCTCTGCAGGTTCATCTTCTACTGATAGCCTTCTGTTTATGCTTTCCTGTACATAGTTCTCTACTGTTGATCACTCATTGTTGCCCACGATTGAGGTTGTGTGAGGCTTGCCATGCTTCTCCCATATGCTTTGGGATGAATGCTGAGGGACTTCCGGTGGCTGAGGCGAATAGAGGCATGAGAGTGATGTAATTGAAAGCTGGGCTTTTCATTGGTTCTTTGTCTCCACCAATCTGCTTTTAAGGGAACACACCCACTTTGTAAATTGCCCCGATACCTTGTCGAGGGGCAGTATATCAAGCCTTTTAATAAACCATAAACCACTTGTCTGGACTGGTCTGTCTGGACTGGTCTAGCAGGACTCAAGGAAAATACATTAATTAGCAATTAAAATGTCACCATTGTCACTTGCATATTAATTGCATCAAGTTCTTGAAACAAACGATATTTTTTATTTTCAATACAACCTAAATTCAAAATAAAACCACAGACTAACATAATTTACAGCTCATCATAGCTCATAACATTAGTTGACTAACATAGAAGAACCAAGGATTGAATCCATGAAATGCTGGAACGAAGAAGCAATAGTTAAAGGAAAAGGACCTAGCCCTGAAAAATATAATTTAACCACTAGACGCCTTTGTCGCATTCGCATCTCTTTTATTGAGGAGAAAATGTAATGAAGAGAACGCAAAGAAACGAAATATCATATTCTCATTACTAATTATGTATTTACACAGATAACATACAACCAGTTTGTCACCAGAAATGTTTCCTCCTCTCCTGAGTCCTGCGTACATCAGGAAATGTCATTACCTGGCACCCGTAAAAGTAACCTAGTGATGATGAAAGTAAAAGCGCATGACAGAGTGCCTGTCTTGTACAGTGTCATTCATTTAATAACCATCTCCTCTTCCAAGCTTTAGAATATCCCCTTCGGGTCCAAGCTGTCATTGGACATGTCGCCAAGACTTCTACTTCTGTTGGATACTCCCTGTCTGTCTAGATGGATGTAGCAAAGGTTTTGAGGGGGGAGCACCAAGGTTAGAATCCAAAGAATTTCAGCACTTGAGTATTTGTAAAAGCGATCTTTAGGGGAGGCGACTGCTGTGGAAAGTGCAAAAACACGCAAATGAACCTAGCAGGAATAATTATCAAAATTCTCAGTTTTCCTGTGTATGATCATTGTATTCTGTATCAGTGAAGTCTGAGTTGACTGAATCCGAGTTTCTCTTATCAAGATCTGTTTTTTGACTCTGTGCTATACATAGATGTAATCTGGTCATGAGAACTAGCAACAAACTCAGAAACAAATGAAGCCCAGAATTGATATAAAGATGTTAATGCAGCCTAAAGAGCATCCAGGATTTTGCAAAGGAGGAACAGACAAAGGCGGATAGTAACCCCGCCTCTCCCCATTGCAGATTCCTTCCTCACTCTCAACAGGGTGCAAATCCTACTGCAAATTCTCCACTCTTGCCCCTGTTTGGCTGTTCCCACAGAGGCTCCAGCTCACATTGGGCCAAACTGGTGGCTCTTGCCATGTACCTCAGTGCAGCACTATGCTGGTCATCAGCTGTCCGAAGAGGCTCAAAATTTCCAAAGGTAAGGCAGAGCTGAAGGGACTGAGCAATACCTCACTCCCCAGCGGGGAGCTCCTTCCTGATTGGATAGTGACTCCATGAATCTGTGAATGAAGATCTGGCCCGCAAGTCCAGATGCTGGGGCTGACCTATGCCCTTGTATTTAGGCATGAAGTAAAGGCACAGAAAAAAATTCTTCAGCGAACAAACCAGACTTCTGGAGAAGTGTCATGGAGAAGCTGCTGCCACCTGGTTAAGTAGGGTTATTAGACGTTGTGGGAGGGAGGAGTATAATAGTCACTGACAGCTTACCTTATATTCATCTACTCAGTTTTGTGTTTTATATTTTTATTATGTGTATTTTAAATGTATGTCACGTGGGAGGGGTTTAGACTAGCTTTCCTGGACTAGATATTTACAAATTAAATAAATAACTTTGTTTTTTAAATATCTCTTTAAGGAGAGAGACAAATGGTATTTTATACAGGTTTTTAGTCTGATTTGATTGTTGCATTGCTGTGGGTTTTCTGAGCTCAGTCTTGTGTAGACTTCATTAGGATACGTCTTGAAACACGTGAATAAGTCCAGTCCATGGAAGCCTCTGTCACACATCTTCCCCTAAATGAGAGAACGTTGATTTTCTATTAATTTTCTTCTGTTTTTTAAAAGTACAAATAAATGTTGCTACATTTCTGCAATCTATTTTTGCTAATAAAGGATAAACTTGATTAGTGGCTGTATACATGATGTACCTCCAGCTCTGTCTATGAAATGAGGCTAATCTTTTGACTAATTCTTTTTCTTCTAGAAAGTGTTTTGTGGTCATGAATATACAGTTACAAACTTGAAATTTGCTTTGAAAGTGGAGCCTGACAATGAGGCTGTGAAAGAGAAGCTCGCTTGGGCCAAGGTGAGGATGTTTAATGATAAAGGTAAAAAGGAGACTGTTGTAGTTGTTATGGAAGGACAGACTAGATAGGCCATGTGGTCTTTTTCTGTCATATTTCTATGTTTCTATGAAGCTTGCAGGGCTGAGGGGGGGGGGGGGGTTTGGAGATGCCGAGGAAGTATAAGACTTGTATCCATGGGCTGTGTTTGATGCTCATGTACCGGTCTGGTGGTGTGAAGCTTAAAAGGAAAAAAGACTCTAGAAAGTCAAGAACAAGATCCCCCTGTACTGTTTGAGGGAAGCTTCTTAGAAACAGTTGATTTTCAAATAATTGTCATCCTTCTAGGTTGTCGGTGTAAATGCCGATTTGTGTGATCAAGCTATAATATATAATATGCCACTCATGGTATACAAAGAAAAAATAGAGATATTAGCAACTCTGATTTCAGGCAAGCCTACAGTGAGCCACACTAGGAGCATGTTTACTAAGCTGGGTTAACATTGAATAACATTGAACCTAGTTACAAATAGCCCGTGCTAACCATAAGCTAAGCCCAGCTTAGTAAACATGCCCCTAGGAAAAAAGTTACAATTTGTGGGCAGAAAATAAGACACAAAAAGGGATGGACAGCAATGCAGATCAATCTTAAACCCCAGAGTTAACCCAGGAATCTTGAGCAGTTGTAAACCAGGCTTTCTTTGCTCCTTTAACCTCTGTTCTCTCCCTACTCCCCCACCCCCCACCACTAATGATTTCCACCACATACATATGACACTTATGCAAAAGAAGGTGCTCTTGTGATTTCTAACCTAATTTCACGTGGCGGCAGAATTATCCATAAATTAACCTATGAAGATCCTACAAGACAGCAGAATTTGGCTTAGAATCACAGTGCCTCGCTGATACTCGGTGTTACTGTACACTATATATCATTACTTATTCAAAGGCTTGTATTATGCTTATGTGAGCATAATAGGTAACTGGCACGAAGCAGCAGTTTTTGCTGCGGTTTCATGAAACGGGTTTTAGAGAAGGCTGGAGCTTCAGTAGATAGTGAGACCTTGTAAAGGACAGACGTGAGAGATTTGCAGTACAAGAACTTCTGTACAAAGGATCTCTGAGGTCTCGGAAGCTTATGTACCAAGCATGTTTTACAAAGCCCATGGTTCATCTTACCTATGCACCTTGCACTAATTTCCAGAGTAAAAATATGTATGTACTTGTTCTCCCTTGTACCTGCTTATTGTGCTGCTATTGTTATGACTAAGACAACATGTGCACGCATGTAGTTGCAATCTCCATTTTAACTCTGTATCCAGGAATACTTTCCCCAGATGTAGTCCAAGTGCGTGCTGTGGAATTGTGGAAGCATATATCCACTTCTACCCATATACAGTATAGGGTGAACAATTTTCAGACATGCACGTTTATGTGGGTAAAATGCTTTGAACCCAGGGGACTTGTTTATTTATTATTTATTTATTGAATGGTTTTATATACTGCCTTTCAGAAAAATCAAAGCGGTTTACAAAGAACAAAACTTGAACATTACATTGAAACTTATTCAAACAATTGAAATTACAGTGAACATTAAATTGTATATAATAAAATGGTAATTCCTTATCGAGCCTCCAGCTTAGTCCTCAACGTATGGGTTGTGCACCTCCTCCTGCAGCATGAAGACTGGACCAATCAAACTTCAGCACCACTGGAATCAGCATACCAGGCATCTCTGGAACTCCAGTGTGTCCAGTCTTCATGCAGCAGGAAGACGTTAGTGAGCCTAGCTGGGCTCACTAGTTAGTCAGTTTCGTTGTTTTTTTCCCTAGCTAACCTTTTGGGTTCTTTAATTTTTGTCCTCTTAGGACTTATTTTAATTTCTTAAGTTCAGGGGTTCCTGTCTCTTTAAATTTCGGTTTTTCATTTCGGCACTCCGTGGGGGGGGGAGGCCTGAGGAAGGTCTCTCTCCTGCCCAGCCTAAGCCGCTTCTGTTCCCTTGCCTGTCTGTCTCTTCTAATTAGGATCTCTGCCCCAAGGCTGTTCGGGGCAGAGCTCCTGTGGCGGCTGTACAGCAGCTCCTCTCCAGGGGGTAGAGAGGGTGCTGATTAAGTGCCGGTAAGTGCTGGCGGCTGCTGGCGGTCAGAGCCGGTCCTGTCCCGGTTCTCTGCGCCTCTGCCCGGCCCTTCTGGGGTTCCTTGCTGGTCTTGGGTTTTTATCGGGGGGCCTCCGGGTTGCGGGGGTGCGGTGGTCGGCGGCGGCAGGGCTTTGCTGGCCTCGGGCTGTTTCATGAGTAGCAAAAGCGCGCCAAAGTTTTCATTGCTGCCGCGGCCATTTTATGACTCGCGGTTTTTTTCAGTGTGTTTCTCACGCGGCGGTTTTCCTTCCATTTTCTTTGGTTGATTTCATTTATTTTATTTTCTTTCATTTGCTTTCATTTTCTTTCTTTTATGTTAGTAGTTTGTTTCATTTTTGGTCCCCTTTCCTTCGGGGTGCATAGGTCCCGCGGCTAGGGGGGGGGGATAGCGTTTGTCCTCTCCTCATCTTTGTTCTTCACGGGGCTTTCGGTTTCTCATCAGCTATTTCTGTGTTTCCCAGCTATCGGGCACTGTCCTTTGGTGGGCCATCAAAAAAAAAAAAAAAAAAGGCAGGGAACACTTTTCATTAAATCACTTCTATGACTCCCTGTTGCTAGCGGCTGCCCAGTTCCCTGCTGGTTCTTCTGGGTCAGTGTGCCATTTTTTCCTTTCAGCATTGAGGGGCTGTTTACGTAGCTTACAAAGCTGCAGCAGGGTGATTCCATGCCCGCGGGGTCCCTTTGTGTGATTTGTGGATCTCGGAGGGGCGCAGCTTCTGAGACGGGTGTCTGTCAACGCTGTACCTCGGTGTCTCTCAGTATGGAGCAGCACCTGGAGAGTTCCTTGGCTGCGGCGGCGCAACCCGGTGCCGCAGCGGGGGAGTTGGAGTCGCCCCTGGAGGGGCCCTCGGGGATTCCTTCTGGGGGGCAGTCGGACCTCGGGGGTGCCTTGCCCTTGGAGGAGTTTTCCCCCGATTTTATTTTGCTGATGCATCAGGCGTTCTGCCGTAGGCGCCAGAGTATGGGCGCTACGCCACTTTCGGCGCCAGGGGTTATTGCCCCGTCAACGACGGCGGAGAGTCCGTTGTCCGGCGACCAGGCACCTAAGCGACAACGGCTGCACGGACCCTTCCAGTCGGAGGCTGCGTGGCCTGAAGGTGATGATCCGGATTTCGACCAGGAAGCGGATGGGGAAGCCTTGGAGGAGGGCGAACTCCCTGAGCCAGAGGATCAGGCAAAGATTATTCGGGTGTTCAGATGAGAGGAGTTGCCCGCTCTTGTTTCGGAGGCGCTTCAGACGCTTGGTTTGGCACCGGCTGCTCCGGTGGAGGAGGCGGACGGTGCGGACCCCATCATTCAGGCGGTGCGTCACACAAACGTGGTTTTCCCCATTCACAGAGTGATTGATCAGATGATTCAGTCGGAGTGGGATGCTCCTGAATCGGGTCTCAAGGGGGTAAAGATCATGCGTAGGCTCTACCCTATGTCGGACAACGATCTTGAGCGTTTCCGTTCTCCGAAAGTTGATGCAGCTGTGTCGGCGGTGACTAAGAAAACCACGATTCCGGTGGAAGGTAGTGCGGCCTTGCGAGAGCCGCAGGACCGGAAAATGGACGGGCTGTTGAAACAGTCGTTTGAGGCGGACGCGATTGCGTTGCAGGCCTCCGTTTGTGGGGCTTGGGTTGCCCGTGCCTATCTGCGCTGGGTTCAGCGGCTTCAACAAACGCCCTCCTTGGAGGCCGAAATGTTGGGTGAGCTCCACCGCTTGGAATCTGGATCGGCGTATTTGGCGGATATCCATTATGATCTCATCAGAGCTCTCTCCAATAGCATGGCGTCCGTGGTGGCCTCCCGCAGAGCCCTTTGGTTAAAAAATTGGGCGGCCGATGGGTCGTCCAAGTCGCGGTTAGGCAAATTGCCCTTTAAAGGTAGGCTACTGTTTGGTGAGGATTTGGATAAGTTGGTCAAAGATTTGGGTGAGTCCAAGGGCGGTCGCCTGCCGGAGGATAGACCCAAGCGGGGTCGGTCGCTTCCGGCCGCTCGGGGGCAGTTTCGGGACTTTCGTAGGTTTCGGTCACCCCGTTCCGGTGGCTTCCAGCGTGGCAGATATCTCTCGAGGGCTTCGGGCTTTCGAGGAGCCAGTAGAGGATTCGCGACTACAACTCCGGCGTCCGCTCGCAAGCCCCAATGAAGGGCAGCGGGCCCGGGTGGAGATCCCAGTGATCGGAGGACGTCTTTGACGCTTTCTCTCCGCTTGGGCCCAGATTACTTCCGATCAGTGGGTTCTCGACATCATACGAGACGGGTATGCCCTGGACTTGGCCAGACCCGTGCTCGATTCCTTTGTAGCGTCTCCCTGCCGGGGAGATCGCAAGACAGCTCAGGTTCGGCAAACCCTCGATCGTCTTGTACAGCTGGGGGCGGTTGTTCCCGTTCCGCAGGCGGAGTATGGTCTCGGAAGGTATTCCATTTATTTCGTGGTGCCAAAGAAGGATGGTGCTCTTCGTCCCATTTTGGATCTCAAAGGCGTGAACCGCTGCCTGCGGGTGCCCCACTTTCGGATGGAAACCCTATGGTCAGTGCTGGTCACCGTCCGCAGGGGTGAGTTCCTCACTTCCCTCGATCTCACAGAGGCTTATCTCCATATCCCTATTCGGGAGGACCAGCAAAAGTATCTCCGCTTCGCTCTGCCGTGGGGTCACTTCCAGTTTCAAGCATTGCCTTTCGGTCTCGCGACCGCGCCGCGAGTGTTCACCAAAATCATGGTGGTTGTGGCGGCAGCCTTGCGCAAGGAAGGGGTGCTAGTCCATCCCTATCTGGACGATTGGTTGATTCGCGGGAAGTCTCGCGCGGAGAGTATGGCGGCGACTTCCAAGGTCGTGGCGCTCTTGCAGTCTCTCGGCTGGGTGGTCAACCCGCGCAAGAGCCACTTAGTCCCGACGCAGTATCTCGAATATTTGGGGGTGCGGTTCGATACTTGCGGGGGATCGGTCTCCCTTCCCGACCGCAGGGTGTTGGCCCTTCGGTCTCTCGTACGCCGGTTTCGGCAGAGTCCCGCTCCGTCGGCTTGGCACTACCTTCAGTTGCTGGGGACGATGGCGGCTTCCCTGGAGGTGGTTCCTTGGGCTCGCTTTTACATGCGTTCCCTTCAGAGAGCCTTGCTCCGTCGCTGGTCCAACCAGTCCGATTCACTGAACAAACGTCTCCCTTGCCCGCTGGCAGTGCGGAGGGATCTGCGATGGTGGCTGCGACCGTCATCGCTTCGGAGCAGCCGGACTGGGTTCCGCTCTTGACGGATGCTTGTCTGACGGGCTGGGGCGCACACTGCGGCGACCAGTTCGCTCAAGGTCTTTGGTCTCCGGAGGAGAGCGCTTGGTCAATCAACCGCTTGGAGCTTCGAGCAGTGCGGTTGGCATTGCAACGTTTCGAGAACCTGATCTCATCTCGGGCAGTGCGGGTGCTATCCAACAATGCGGCGACTGTGGCCTACATAAACCGGCAGGGCGGTACCGGAAGCGTGGGCTTGGAAGCGGAGGCTCGGACGTTGTTCGAGTGGATAGAGCCCCGACTGCAAGCCATATCGGCAGCGCACATTGCCGGGAAAGACAACGTGACTGCGGATTTTCTCAGCAGAGTTCAGGTGGATCCCAGCAAATGGGTATTCGCGCAGCTGGTTCAGCGCTGGGGCCAGCCGGTCATGGACCTGATGGCCACGTTGCGCTCAGCGAAGGCAGCTCGGTTCTACAGTCGTCGAAGGGAGCCGATGTCAGAAGGCCTGGATGCTCTATTGCAGGTTTGGCCCTCCACGGGTCTTCTTTACGTGTTTCCCCCGTGGCCCCTGCTGGGGCACGTGATTCAGCGTATCAAGGCCCACCGGGGTCGGGTGCTGTTGATAGCGCCGGATTGGCCTCGACGTCCTTGGTATGCCGATCTAATGAGGTTAGTGGACGGCTCCCCGTGGCGGCTTCCCCTGGATTTGGATCTGTTGTGTCAGGGTCCTCTTCGCATGCCGCAAGTGGGGAGATTCTCTCTTACGGCCTGGCTATTGAAAGGGCACGGCTAAGAAAACGGGGTTATTCCAAGTCTGTCGTGGCGACTCTGTTACAAGCGCGCAAGAGATCCACTTCGCTGGCCTATGTCCGGGTTTGGCGTATTTTTGAGGATTGGTGCTCTCGACGTCAGGTTCGGGCTGCTACGGCCTCTCTTCCGGTGGTTCTCGATTTTTTACAAGACGGTTTTGCTAAAGGTTTGGCCGCCAGTTTCTTCCGCGTACAGTTGGCGGCGCTTTCGTGCTGCCGAGGTAAAGTTCACGGCGTATCGCTGGGTGCCCATGCTGATGTCGTTCGCTTCTTGAGGGCCGTTTCTAGACTGCGCCCGGCCCGCCGGATTTCGGTGCCTTCATGGGATCTCAACTTGGTCTTGTGGACCCTCAGTGCGGCTCCATTTGAGCCTCTTTCTCGGAGTTCGGTAAAGGATTTGACTCTCAAGACGGTGTTCTTAGTGGCGATTTGTTCGGCGCGCCGTATTTCCGAGCTACAGGCTCTTTCTTGCAGGGAGCCTTTCCTGTCTTTCTCGGCTCAGAAAGTGGTTCTGCGGCCGGTGCCTTCCTTTTTGCCTAAGGTGTCTTCCCCTTTTCACTTGAATCAGGTAGTATCACTCCCGGTGTTTCTGGCGCCGGAGGGAGATGCGTCTGATCGCGGTCTTAGTCGTTTGGACCTCAAGAGGGTTTTACGTCGCTATTTGAAGGTTACCAGCGAATTTCGTAAATCCGATCGCTTGTTTGTGCTATTTGGCGGGCCTCGGAAAGGTGAGGCGGCGGCGAAAGCCTCTATTGCTCGGTGGATTAAGGAGGCGATTGGCTCGGCTTATCTGTTACACGGTCGGGTGCCGCCTGTTGGATTGCGCGCTCATTCTACCAGGGCGCAGGCAGCGTCCTGGGCGGAGTTTAGTTTGGTCTCACCGGTGGAAATCTGTAAGGCGGCAACGTGGTCTTCTTTGCACACTTTCAGTAAGCACTATAGACTTGATGTCTTGGCGGCGGGCGATGCCAGTTTTGGTTCCGCGGTCCTGCGTGCCTGCTGGAAGAATCCCACCCGTTAGGCTGCTTTGTTACATCCCATACGTTGAGAACTAAGCTGGAGGCTCGATAAGGAAATAGTAATTACACTTACCTGGTAATTGTAGTTCCTTGAGAGACGACAGCTTAGTCCTCCTTCCCTCCCTATAAGATTTTAGTTCGGCACGCCTTGGGTTCAGAAGTCCGTATTCTCAGGTGAGTGTGTCTCTTTCATTTTTCTTTTCGCTCCGCTGGTTTCCTATTGCTCTCGCTCTCTGCTTATGCTGCGGCAGGCGCGGGACATTCTGTGTCCGTTGGTTTTGTGCCCTTGGCTACAGTACAAAAAAAAAACCCAAAGAGGACTTGTTAAAGGTTAGCTATTTCTTTGAGTTTGCTTTGACAGTAGTTCACTGGAGTTCCAGAGATGCCTGGTATGCTGATTCCAGTGGTGCTGAAGTTTGATTGGTCCAGTCTTCATGCTGCAGGAGGAGGTGCACTACCCATACGTTGAGGACTAAGCTGTCGTCTCTCAAGGAACTACAATTACCAGGTAAGTGTAATTACTATTTTGAGGGTTACAATGCTGAGTAAATGCTGATTAGGTATACAGATAGTTTAAACATATATACAGATTTAAATATTTACAAATTTCAAAAATCTTATCTTACCTGAGCAAGGAAAAATGTATTGTAGTTCACTAGAATTATTAGAGTAAAGAGTAAATGTGATAATGTGGAGAATTGGGTATTGTAAGATAGAGTAAGAAAAAGAAAAAAGTAAGTTGTGAATTAATGAATATGAGTATACATGAGTTTAAGTGGGAAATATTTCATCTTTTGGGAATGAGTCTCCAAAGTATTCTATAAATAGGTGAGTTTAAGATCGAAATGCTGAAAGATCTGTGATATCTCTGAGTTTATCCGGCAGAGCGTTCCATATTAAAGGAGCATTGAAGCTGAATGCCCTATTTATTGTAGTTTTATTGAGTTTTGAAAAGTTGTTTGGAACAAGTAGTGTGTTCAGGTTCCTTTGTCTCACTGTTCTGGTCCTTGAATGAATTGTCAGTAGATCAGTTAGATATGATGGGGCTATATCTCTTATCAGTTTGAACGTTGTTATGATAACTTTATAATTTATCCTACTTTGTATAGGTAACCAGTGAAGTTTGTACAGTATAGGGGGTTATGTGTTCAGTTGGACCTGCATTTATAAGCATTCTTGCAGCAACATGTTGTGCTACTTTTAGTTGGTGTAAAACATGTTTTGGAATACCTTGAAGAATTATGTTACTAAAATCTAAGTGAGGCAGGATCAGGGCTTGAAGGACTGATCTGAAGTCCACATTTGATAATAATGGTTTTAGATTTTTAAGATATCTTAATTTATTATATATTGTGTTGTATTCCTGATGTGTGTTGTTAGACTTAACGTTCTGTCTATGATAACGCCAAGGTATCTTATTTCATCTTTTATGGGGATGCTTATGTTTTCAATTTTTATTTCTGTTGGGATAAATTTTTGATTTCTAGAAACAAATAATTTTTTATTTTATTTATTTATTTATTTTTTATTTATTACACATTTATATACCGCTACTTCCAGCGATCAGCAGCGGTTTGATTCATCTTTGGGGGATTGTCAATCAAGACTTGGGGGGGGGGGTGGTAGATACATAGATCTGAGGTCACAGCACACATGGTTAGCGTCTTCGGGGATGAATCATACATTTTTACATTTATATATACATATTTACATATTTAAACATATAGCAAATTTAAAATTCTCTCGCAGTTGATGGTCATAGTTGATTGTAATGATATTGGAATAGGTGAGTTTTTAGCTCTTTCCTGAATTTGGTGATGTCCTTTGTTATGCGCAGCTCACACGGGAGTTGATTCCAGATAGTTGGCGCAGAGAATGAGAAAGCTCTACAACTCGTACTAGTTTTCACTGTTCTGATGTTGGTGGGGACTTGCAGGGTTCCCGAGTTGATGGTTCTTCTGTCCCTATTTGTAGGTTGCATGCTGATAAGTGAGGATAGGAACGATGGGGCTACGTTGTTTATTAGTTTGAAGGTGGTCACTAATATCTTGTATTGTATCCTAGCTGCAATTGGAAGCCAGTGTAGCTTTATTAAAATGGGGGTAATGTGTTCAGCAATGCTTGTTCCCATTATGATCCTGGCTGTTACGTTTTGGGCCATCTGAAGGATATTTAGTGATTTTTTAGGCAGACCTTGTAAGATTGCATTACAGTAGTCTAGGTGCGGTATAATGAGAGCTTGCGCTACTGACCGAAAATCACCGGGTTCTATTATTAAACAATGCTTCTGTTTTCTTGAAGTTAATGTGTAGATTGTGTTCATTTAGCCATTGCGTCATTTTAGTGAAGCATGATTTGATATTGGAGAAGTCCAGGGAGTCTATGTCCATAGGGAGATAAATCATAACATCATCAGCATAAATTGCATATTTTAATTTGCACTGTTGAATGATGTGGCATATAGGTTGTAAATATGTTAGAGTAGAGCTGACAATGCAGAACCTTGTGGGATTCCTTGTTTTTGCGTATAGGTTTTAGATGTATGGTTTCCTATTTTTACCTGTTGCGATCGATCAGTTAGATATGATTGGAACCATGCAAGAATAGTGCCATGTATACCAATCTGTTTGAGTCTTTCAAAAAGGATACAATGGTTAATTGAATCAAAGGCAGCCGATATATCCAAAAATATAAGTAATACTGCTTGTTTTGATTTGTCAATGTATTTTAGAATATCATCAAAGATAACTGCAAGAAGTGTTTCTACACTATGGTATGGTCTAAAGCCGTATTGGTGTGAATCTAAGGGGGGCATGAAGTTCAATGTGATCCTGAAGTTGATTATATACTAATTTTTTTTTCTATAATCTTTGTCATAAATGGAAGGTTAGAGATAGGTCTATATGAAGAGGGATCAAGATTGTCTAGTTTTTTGTTTTTCAGAATAGGTCTAATCGAGGCTCTCTTTAGGATGGTTGGCATAGTACCATGTGTGAGAGAAAAATTTGCTATATTTAGAATGTAGGGCGCTAGGAGTGGTTTAGTATTTTTGATCCAGCTAACTGGGCAGGGATCAAGACTAGAAGTGGTTGTGTTTAATATCTGAGATCACCTTATCCAGTTCTTTTAGTGTTACAGTATGAAATTTATCCCATATGTGTTCAGGCTTTGGGTTGGAGTAAATTAGTGGAATTGGAGGGTCTGATAGTGGAGAGAGCTTAGTTATGTAATAGTCAGCAAGAGTTTGTGGGTTAATAGGGGTGACATCTGTATTAGGAGGGTTTGATACTTTTTTAACTATTTCAAATAATTCTCTGGGACGTTGAGGGAATTTGTTAGTAATTTTGTATGAAAGGCTTTTTTAGATGCATTTATTGTTTTTCTGTAGTAGTCTAGTTTCTCATTGTATAAATTTCTGTCATTATTTGAGTTAGTTTTCCGCCATCTTTTTTCAATCTTTCTAAGTTCCCTCTTTATTTGTCTAATTTCTTGCGAGTGCCAAGGTTGGGAGTCTCTCTGTTTGGATCTGGATTTGTTTGTTTTAGAGCTAGGAAGCATAGCTGCTTTTTTATAGTCTCGTTCCAGTTAGCAATACTGATATTGATGTCTGTTACTGTTTCAGGAATATGTGGTAATATCTGTCCTAAAAATTTTTCCCTGTCAAATTTCCTGAACATTGTAGTTGGTCTTTGTTTCGGCAGTTGGGTTGTGATTCTATTGAAATGTGGGAGATTGAATCTAATTAAATGGTGGTCGGACCATGGAATGGGAATAGCCTGGGGTTGTGAAACATTGAGATTATAATCTGGAGATCTTTGAAGAAAGATTAGGTCAAGGGTGTTTCCTTTTATGTGAGTCGGAAAATCTATGATTTGCTCAAAGTCAAGTTCAGACATGGTTTCAATGAATGCTGTTGAGTGTGATGGTGTGGTTGAGGGGAGGTTTAAGTCTCCAGTGATTACTAGCTGTTTTTTTCTTGTGTTGAGGGAACATACAAAATCTTTATCCTCCATATTAGATATGATATCTGTGGATGGAGGTCTGTATATGAGACCAAATGAATGTGAAGTTGTTTCAAACATAAGAACATCCATGTTCTCAATATTGTTAGTGGAAATGAGGGAAGCTTTAAGGTTATTATTTATAATAGCGATGACACCCCCACCCCTTTTTAAAGCCCGAGAGCAGTGAAGTAGCTCATATCCATCAGTTTGTAATTGGTTTAGGAGAATGTTATCATGAACCGTGAGCCATGTTTCTGTTAAGAATAATATGTCAGGTTTATAATCGGTGAGGATATCAGTTATGATCGGTATTTTATTCCTAATTGATCTCACGTTTATAAGCAAACAAAGAAGGTCTTTAGATAAGGATTTGTGTTGTTGGACATGGTGATGGTAAGATTTCCCAGGTGTGATATATATTAGACGATTTCTTTGACCTTGTGCGTGAGGTGTTTTGTGATATGGTGCATTATGAGAGATGTTGGGATTCTTATGTTGAAGAATAATTGGAATGTTATGAGTAATAAGAGAGTATGCTTGGATATATTTTGGCACAAATATTGTAAGTAGAATTAGAAAGATAGACATGATTTTAAGCCGATTGATGTAATCCATAATGATAGGAGTCAATTGTATTAATTACCTTTCTGAGATTTCAGTAGAATTGAAAAGGTGAAAGGCAAGGTTTCTGCTCTAAGGTCGCAATTAGGTTAATGCTCAGCTAGTAACTAATTACTGGCTACTGGCAACATTATATGAATCTCATGATAGGAATAATTACTGGCTACTGGCAATAGTATATTTAAAACAAGTAGAAGTAATTATTAGCTACTGACAACAGTATATGTAAGACAGGTTAGGAAAATTACTGATTCTCCAGGACCAAGCAGGAAGTCAGTCCTCACATATGGGTGACGTCGGCGCCGACGGAGCCCTCGCGGAGCAATTTTCCCCAGCTTTCAAAGAAAGCCTTTGGGAATTGCAGTGCGCATGCGCGGTCCCCTTCCCGCCCAAGGGTGCCATCTTAGCCAGTCTTCTTTTTTCCGCGGAGCCCTACAGACGTTGTCTCACAGTCCCCGCAGAAAAGTTGATTTTCTTCAATTATTTTAAGTTTTTATTCGGTTCGACGCCGGTCTCTTTCCTGCCCGGACTCGCGACGCCGGTTGCAAGTCCTTTTTCCTTGTTTTTCGGTTTTTCTGACTTTTCTGGCAGTTTCATTTTTTTCTTCGATTTTTCGCTGGCAGCCCGGTCCTTTGACCTCGCAGGGGCCCTTTTTCCCCCGATGGCTGCCAGTGGCTTCAAACGGTGTGTTCAGTGTGACAAAAATATGTCTCTAACTGACACACATGATCATTGTCTACGCTGCCTAGGCCCAGATCACGAAGAACTGATCTGTGGGGCCTGCAGCAAGATGTCCTCCAAAGCTTTACGGAGTCGGCGGCATCAGCGGGAAAGAATCTTCACTGATCCCACCCGGACCTCGTCGGAGGCTTCGGCGTCCAGAGGCTCTAGCTCTGAGCACCGTCGAAGTTCCTCGGACAGAGGGTCTCCCTCAGGGGATCATCATCGGAAGTCGAAACCCGCGAGGGCGGCGTCGGTGGACGCTCCTGGTTCCGCGAGGGCCAGGTCGCATAGCCCCGATAGCCGTCCCGGGTCTTTGGAGATGGAGCGTCTCCAAAACGGCCTCGTCTGGAGAAGGACTCGTCTGATCCGGTAAGTCCTGTTGTCCTCGTGGACTCGCCTCCGAGGGGTCCGACGTCGGGCCCCGAGTCGGGGGCTGCTGGGTCTCCTGAGTTCGGACTCAGGTTGACGGCCCTGGAGAGCAGTCTGACTGCCTTCATGGACCAGCAGCGGGCACTGATCGCTAGCCTCACTGGCGTCTCTGCCCTGACCGCCGGGACGTCGACGTCTAAGTCGACCCCGGAGACCGAGCCGATCCTCGAGTCCATGCGGGCTCGAGTCGATCCTCGGTCGAGGTCACCCTCGGCCTCCCGTTCGGGACTGAGGTCGCCGACACCGACCCCCTCGGCGTCAGGGCGGCCGGCGTCTACGCCCGCCCGACTTGACCCCATCGACTCCTCCTCGGAGTCGGCCTGGGAATCTGAGGAGGAAGAGTCACCTGATTCCTTTCGGACTCGGTGTGTCCCATCGGACTCCCCTGAGTCCGAACCTCGGAAGCAGTCCCCTCCGGAGGACGCCCGGTTCTCGGACTTCGTAAGGGATATGGCCAAGGCCTTGGCCTTCCCTGCGGATCCCGAGGAGGAACCTCGAGCCGAAGAGCTCGACGCCCTCCAGTACGACTCTCCTGCAAAGGAGCACTTTACTGTACCGGTTCCTCCCATGCTGGAACGACTGCTCTTCCGCATGTGGGAGAGTCCGGCGTCATCGCCGGTTTTAAGCAATCGGGTCGATTCCATCTATCGAGTCCGCAAGAGCCCTGGCTTCCAGAAGGCACAACTGCCGCACCATTCCATGGTGGTGGAATCGGCCATGCATAGGCTCAAGAGCCAGAAGATGCACTCCTCGGTGCCTCCCGGCAGGGAGGCCCACAACCTGGATGGCCTCGGTAAGAAGTGTTTCCAAGGCTCTATGCTTGCTTGTCGGGTCCAGACCTACCAGCTCTACATGGGCATGTACCTTAGAGACCTGGCTAAGGAGATAGCCGGATTCTCTGCTGGACTTTCCGAGGAACCTTTGCGGAGGTTCCTAGCCTTGTCCACTGGAATTCGAGAATGCTCCAAGTTCATTTCTCGAGCAGCCTATGATGGCTTTGAAGCATCGGCTCGAGTGGCCGCAGCCGGCATCGGTGCCCGCCGACAGGCTTGGCTTCAGTCGTCTGACCTTGAACCCTGGGTGCAGGACAAGTTGGTCGATGTCCCCTGCCGAGGTGAGAACCTATTTGGCAAGCCCATGGCTGAGAAGGCTGCGCAAATCGAGACGGAAACTCTCACCAGAACAAGGCTCTCTAGAAAGACCTCTGCCCCTTCCCAAAAGAAGAAGGGCTCGGGAAAAACGTCCTTTTACCCGAGGAAGGCGGCTGCCTATAAACACTACCCTCAGTATCAGGCCTCCTCAGCAGGCCAAGGGACGGGGTAACGGGTCCCGTAGGCAGCAAGCCCCCAAGCCTGCACCACCGGCCCCTGCTCAGCAGGGTGGGGGTTTTTGACTTCATCGACATAGCCTCTCCCCCTCAGCTGGTTTCTCCCAGCACAGGAGGCCGGCTGGTCCACTTTGCCCACAGGTGGTCCAACATCACATCAGATGCCTGGGTGCTTCATGTTGTGCGAGAAGGCTATCTTCTCCACTTCCACCAGGTCCCTCCCTCCTATTTTCCGGGAGAGCCTCCACGACTCCCTCTGCACAGGGACTTATTCCTTCAGGAGTTAGCAAGTCTTCTTCAGGAACAGGCTGTGGAACCGGTGCCCCACCACCTGAGAGGTCAAGGCTTTTATTCCAGGTATTTCCTAATACCAAAAAGAACAGGAGGCCTCAGACCCATCCTGGACTTGCGCAACCTCAACAAGTTCCTCGTGAGGGAGAAGTTCAAGATGCTTACCCTTGGAATCCTTCTGCCCTACCTCCAGCAGGGAGATTGGCTATGCTCCTTGGATCTAAAGGATGCCTACACGCACATCCTCATCCACCCAAGCCACCGCCAATACCTAAGGTTTGTGGTGGCAGGAAATCATTACCAGTACAGAGTACTGCCCTTTGGCCTATCCTCCGCACCACGAGTCTTCACAAAATGTCTCACGGTGGTGGCGGCTTATCTCCGGCTTCAGGGCCTCTATGTCTTTCCTTACCTAGACGACTGGCTCATCAGAGCATCGTCCTCTCAAGAGGTCACACAAGCCACGCACCGCACTGTGACTCTTCTCCAGTACTTGGGCTTTGTCGTAAACTTCGCAAAGTCCACTTTGCTCCCCTCGCAAGATCTCGAGTTCATCGGCGCAAGATTGCACACTCTTCAGGCGCGAGCTTTCCTGCCTCTCGACAGAGCTCAGCGGCTCATGGACCTAGCCAGCCGTTTTCGCAGCCAGTCTCTGGTCTCGGCCAGGCGCTTTCTGAGACTACTCGGCCATATGGCTTCCACCGTCCACGTGACCCCCAACGCCCGCCTGAATATGCGGCCTGCTCAGTGGTGCCTTCGCAAGCAGTGGCAACAGGCCACGGGCGGCCTCGCCGACTTAGTGCAGATCTCCGGCCCGCTGGCCTCTTCTCTGCAGTGGTGGCTTCATCAGCCGAACCTGGTACTCGGAATGCCTTTTCAATCTCCTCTGCCTGCTCAAGTACTGACGACCGATGCTTCTCTCCTGGGATGGGGAGCGCATTGCCAAGGGGCATGTACTCAAGGTCTCTGGACCTCGTGGGAGTCTGCGCAGCAGATCAACTTCCTGGAGCTCAGAGCAATCCGTCTGGCTCTCAAGGCTTTCTCCCACCTGACTTCTCGCCGGTCCGTCCTTGTCCAGACGGACAAACAGGGGGGCACGGGCTCCTTCCTTCTCTGTCGGGAAGCGCAGAGGCTCTGCTCTTGGGCCGTCAGCCGCGGCATTCTTCTCAAGGCAGTTTATCTCCCAGGCCAAGAAAATTGCCTGGCGGACAAACTCAGCAGAATCCTCCAGCCGCACGAGTGGCGCCTGGATCCCTTGGTAGTTCAGAAACTTTTTCTGAAGTGGGGCCTCCCCACGCTGGATCGTTTTGCCAGTCCTCTCAACCGGCAACTTCCTCGTTTCTGCTCTCGGCAGCCGCATCCCCTCCGAGTAGCGGCGGATGCTTTTCTGCTCTCATGGTCGAAAAGCCTTCTGTATGCCTTTTCCTCCCATACCGCTAATCTCTCGAACTCTTTTCAAGGTTCTCCGAGACAAAGCTTCCATGATCCTGATAGCTCCTCGGTGGCCCAGACAGCCGTGGTTTCCACTCCTGCTGCAACTGGCGGTGGAGGCTCCGTTCCCTCTGGGGTTTCAACCAGATCTCCTAACACAGGATCAGGGGTCCCTGCTACACCCCAACCTCAGATCTCTACATCTGATGGCCTGGCTGCTGAAAGGGTAGTCCTTGCTCCCCTTCTACTGCCGGCAGAGGTGGAAGAGGTCGTCCTAGCTTCCCGGCGACCTTCTACCCGCAAATGCTACGCCCTTAAATGGCGTCGTTTTTCCGTTTGGTGTACCCAGCAGTCTCTGGATCCCTTCTCCTGCTCGGTGTCGGTGGTCTTGCAGTACTTGCTCTACCTCTCTAATCTTGGACTTAAGTCCAACTCCGTCAAGGTTCACCTCAGTGCTCTTTCAGCACATCATGTGCCGGTGGACGGCAGACCTCTTTCCAACGACCCTCTCGTGGCAAGGTTTCTCCGAGGTCTCCTTCTCCTTAAACCACCTCTGCGCCCGCCAGCGCCTGACTGGGATCTGAATGTGGTTTTGCAGCGGATCACCTGTCCGCCTTTTGAACCTATGGCTACCTGTCCTCTCCGTTTTCTTTCTTGGAAAACCTTATTCTTGATAGCCCTCACTTCCGCTAGACGCGTAAGTGAACTACAGGCCCTCGTGTCTGATCCCCCTTACACTCGGTTCTACAAAAATAGGGTAGTCCTACGGACTCACCCTAAATTTCTTCCAAAAGTGGTCTCCCCTTTTCACATCAATCAGGAGGTGGTACTTCCGACCTTCTTTCCCAGGCCACACTCCAACCGAGCTGAAATGGTCCTGCATACCCTGGACTGTAGAAGGGCGTTGAACTTCTACCTTGACCGTACGCGGGAGCACCGCAAAGCTGCTCAGCTCTTCGTGTCTTTTGACCCCAATAAATTGGGGCTCCCTGTCTCCAAGCGTACTCTGTCCATCTGGGTTGCTGACTGTATCGCTTGGGCTTATGGAGCAGCCGGACTCTCGTTAGAAAGTTGGGTCACGGCTCATTGTGTTCGGGCGAAGGCTACGTCAGTGGCTTACCTCCGCTCTGTTCCATTGGCAGACATCTGCCGGGCCGCTACTTGGTCTTCGAGCCAGACTTTTGCGGTCCATTACTGCCTCGAGAGGGAGTCCCGCAGGGACAGTGCTTTCGGACAGGCAGTCCTCCGAAATCTCTTCGAGGTTTGAGCAACTCCTACCCTCCATCCCGGATGTTGGGCTATCGGTGGGTAATAATTCAGTGAAGATTCCTTCCTTCTGTGCTGCTGAGCTAGAGGGAGCTCATTTTTGTGCTTAGGGTCTCCGGTAGCCTTAAGCTTGGGAGTCCCATATGTGAGGACTGACTTCCTGCTTGGTCCTGGAGAAAGCGTAGTTACTCACCTGTAACAGGTGTTCTCCAGGAGCAGCAGGAATCAGTCCTCACAACCCTCCCTCCTCCCCTTCGAGTTGCAATCATATCATTTAGTTTTTTAAAGAATTTTAAGCTGTCTTTTAGCTATGTCATCAGACTGGCTAAGATGGCACCCTTGGGCGGGAAGGGGACCGCGCATGCGTGCTGCAATTCCCAAAGGCTTTCTTTGAAAGCTGGGGAAAATTGCTCCGCGAGGGCTCCGTCGGCGCCGACGTCACCCATATGTGAGGACTGATTCCTGCTGCTCCTGGAGAACACCTGTTACAGGTGAGTAACTACGCTTTACTGGCGACAGTATAAGTAGTTCACTAGCTACTGGTAACAGTATATGTAAGATATGTAGGGATACTTATTAATTATTGGCAACAATATGAATAATTCACGAAAGAGATAAGTATTGGCTACTGACAACAGTATAATTAAAACAGGTAGAGATAATCTATTAACAGGAGAGAAAGGGGTAGGCTTTTAATTTTTAAGGGGGCCATTATGTAGTTTTTCCCTTTCAGTTCTTTCTATGTCCCAAGGCTCTTATTTCCCATCATGCAATGTACTTAAGAACATTGGAAACATCATACTAGGTCTTACCAATGGTCCATCAAGCCCAGCATCCTGTCCTGTCGTGGAGATAGAACTACCAGTTAAGGGTGGGACCATGTCCAATCCTCCCTTTCTAGAAGCTTCATTAATTGCCCTGTAATGAAACATCTATGAAGACTATCCTTTTGATTTTTATCTGTATTATCTTTGCAGGCTCGAGATGACGAGGACTTACCCACTGTGCCTTCTACACTGGAAGATGAATTTGATTACAACCCTTTCATGAGAGTAACGTGAGTTCTGTTTGCTGTTGGTAGCTACGTCCACCAGCAGTAACAATCCCTCAACAGTTTTTGGGTCTACAGAAAAAATACAATAGCCATATCAGCTTTATTAATGTATTCATTGGCCACTGGGTCACTGCAATAGATCAACTGCAGAAACTCTTCTAAGGCTTGTTAGTCACATGGGCACCTAGAGAGGAAATTCATGAGAAATAGACAAATATAACTTTTATAGGGCTATCAGATTTCTGCTGCTCATGTAGGTAGAGCTTAGAGGACAGAGAGGACGGGATGTAAAGACATGGGGTTGTCTTCCCCAGCATTTTTTTAGAGAGACAGTAGAACTTGTTTGCATTGGTTCTATTTTTGATCTTGGCAATAATTGTGTATTGTCAAGGTGCCACTGAATATTAGCTGTGAACATAAGATATGCCATATTGGGTCAGACCAAAGTCCATCAAGCCCAGTATCCTGTTTCCAACAGTGGCCAATCTAGGTCATACGTACCTAGCAGTTTCCCCAAAAGACACAGGTTCCACAATGCTTGTACTAGGGCAAGCATTGATATCCTGGGTCCCTTCTTAATAATGGTTTATGGACCTTTCCTCCAGGAATTTGTCCAAACCTTTTTTTAAACCCAGCTACACTAACAGCCTTTACTACATCCTCTGGTAACAAATTCCAGAGTTTGATTACACGTTGAGTGAAAAAATATTTTCTCTTATTAGTCTTAAATAGTTTACCCTGTAACTTCATTGCATGTCCCCTAGTCTTTCTATATTCTGATAAGGTAAACAATCGATCTACGTTTACCCGTTCCACTCTGTTCATTAATTTATAGACTTCTATCATATCTCCCCTCAGCTGTCTCTTTTCCAGGTTAAAGAGCACTAACCTTTTTAGCCTTTCTTCATAGGAGTATCCTTCCATCCCCTTTACCATTTTGGTGGCTCTTCTCTGAACCTTTTCTAATAACGCTATATCCTTTTTAAGATACGGCGACCAGAATTGCACACAATATTCAAGGTGCGGTCTCACCATGGAACGATATAGAGGCATTATAAGATCTTTTGTTTTCCATTCCTTTCCTTACGATACCTAGCATTCTATTTGCTATCTTGGCTGCCGCTGCACACTGGCCCGAGGGTTTTAACATGTTATCCACAATGACGCCTAAATCTTTTTCCTGGGTGGTGGTTCCTAATGTGGAACCTTGTATCGTGTAACCATAGTTTCGGTTGTTCTTCCCTAGGTGCATAACTTTGCACTTGTCCACATTAAATTTCATCTGACATTTTAATGCCCAGTCTTCCAATTTATCAAGATCCTCTTGCAATTTTCCACAATCCTCTTGGGTTTTAACAACTTTAAATAGTTTTGTGTCATCTGCAAATCTGATAACCTCACTCGTTATTCCCTTTTCCAGGTCATTTATGAATATGTCAAAAAGCAGCGGACCCAGCACAGAACCCTGGGGTACACCACTATTCACCTTTCTTCATTGGGAAAATTGGCCATTTAGCCCTACCCTCTGCTTTCTATCTTTTGACCAGTCCCTGCTCCACAATAGTACACTGCCTCCTATCCCATGACTCTTTTGCCAAAGGTCTCTGATGAGGGACCTTGTCAAAGGCTTTCTGAAAGTCCAAATACATTATATCAACCGACTCACCTTTGTCCACCTGTTTATTCACACCTTCAAAAAACATAACAGATTAGTAAGACAAAATCTTCCTTGTCTAAAGCCATGTTGACTGTTTCCCATTAGGCCATGACTATCTACATGCTGAGTAATTTTTTTCTTTATGATGGTTTCTACCATTTTTCTTGGTAGTGACGTCAGGCTCACCGGTCTGTAGTTTCCCGGATCACCCCTGGAACCCTTTTTAAAAATTGGCGTTACATTGGCAATCCTCCAATCTTCAGATATTACAGATGATTTTAATGAAAATTCACAGATTACTGATAGCAGGTCTGCATTCTCATATTTCAGTTCTTTCAACACCCTTGGATGTATACCATCCGGCCCAGGTGATTTGCTGCTCTTCAGTTTATCTAATAGTTGTAATACATCTTCCCGATGTATCAATATTTCCTTCAATTCTTCTGCACCTTTAAATACCACTTCAGTCATGGGTAACATCCCTACATCTTCCTCAGTAAAGACCGAAGCAAAGAATTCATTCAGTCTCTCCGCTGTCGCCTCTTAGTGCCCCTTTAACCCCTTTATCATCTAATGGACCAACTGACTCTCTCACGAGTTTTTTGCTATGAATGTACTTGAAAAAGTCTTTATTTCGCGTTTATTTCGCGTTTTTGCTTCCGCAGCAAGCTTCTCAAATTCTCCCTTTGCCTGCCTTATCAATGCCTTGCATTTGACTTGCCCAGTGCTTGTGCTGTTTCCAGGTTTTGTCGTTTGGCTCTTTTTTCCATTTCCTGAAAGATGCTTTTTTGGCAACAACAGCCTCTCCGACCTCACCTTTAAACCATGCTGGCAGTTTTTTGGAATTTCCACTTTTCTTAAAGCGTGGAATACTGCTGGTCTGGGCTTCCAAGATAGTAGTTTTCAACAACACCCAAGCTTGATGTAAGTCTTTAACCTTTGCAACTGCTCCTTTTTAGTTTTTTCTTAACTATTTTCCTCATTTTATCATAGTCTCCCTTTCGAAAGTTAAAAGGATGTACTGTGGATTTCCTTACTATCCCTCCTCCATTAATTAAATCAAAGGCGATCATGGTATGATCACTATTGCCAAGTGGCCCCAACACCCTTATCTCTTGCACAAGATCTGGTGTTCCACTAAGGACTAGGTCTAATATGGCTTCCCCTCTAGTTGGTTCATGAACCAGCTGCTCCAAGAAGCAGTTATTTATTTCATCTAGGAACTTTATCTTCCTAGCATGTCCTGCCGTGACACTGACCAGGTCAATACCGGGGTAATTGAAATCGCCCATTATTATTACTGCGCTGTAACTTTTGTTAGCTTCCTTGATTTCTTTGAGCATTTCATCATCCATTTGTTCATTCTGGCCAGGCGGTCGATAATACACCTCCACTGCCAGCGCCTTCCCCTTTTACATGGAATTTCAATCCATAGAGATTCTACAGCAAATTTTGTTTCCTGCAAAACTTTAATCCTTTCTGACTCAATGCCCTCTCTAACATAGAGCACAACCCCTCCACCAATTTGATCAGCTCTATCATTACGATATAGTTTGTACCCAGGTATCAGTGTCCCACTGGTTGTCCTCCTTCCACCATGTCTCTGATATTCCAATCATATCTAATCTCTCATTTAGTGCTATATATTCTAACTCTCCCATCTTATTTTTTAGACTTCTAGCATTTGCACACAAGCATTTTAGAGACTGTATTTTATTCATATTAATCTGGCTATTGGTTTTGCATGGGTAATTTGGGATCTTTAAGCTCTGTCTGCTCCATACTCGAGGGCATTTGAGCTACTTTACTCTTTGTTGGAACCTCTCTGCTTTTGGTAGTATACTTCAAGGATACATTCTTCCAAACCAAGCGCTCTTGGGGGACTGTCGGCTTTCCCCTATTATCTAGTTTAAAAGCTGCTCTATCTCCTTTTTAAAGGTTAATGTCAGCAGCCTAGTTCCATCCCGGTTAAGGTGAAGCCCATCCCTTTGGAAGAGCCCCTTCTTTTCCCAGAATGTTCCCCAGTTCCTAACAAATCCAAAACCCTCATCTCTGCACCATTGTCTCATCCATGCATTGAGACTCCGGAGCTCTGCCTGCCTTTTGGGTCTTGCGCGTGGAACGGGAAGCATTTCGGAGAAGCTACCCTGGAAGTTCTGGATTTCAACTTCCTACCTAAAAGCCTAAATTTAGCCTCCAGAACCTCCCTACCACATTTTCCTATGTCATTGGTACCGACATGTACCAAGACAGCAATAATATTTCTCCAGGAACAAACAGGAAGTCAGTCCTCGCATATGGGTGACATCAGCGCCAGTGGAGTCCACGCGGAGCATTTCCCAAACTTTCAAAGAAAGCCTTTGGGACACGCTATCACGCATGCGTGGTACCCCTTCCCGCTCAAGGGTACCATCTTGCTCAGTTTCCTTTTTTCCGCAGAGCCCAACGGACGTGTGTCCAGTTTCCCCAGAAAAAATCCTTGCTATTTCCTTTAAAAAATTAATTGTTCCCAGTTGCGTACTGGTTCCTCTTTCCACCTCGAGCCGGTGCTGGGCCCGGCATTGTTCTCTGCTCCTTTTCACCATTTTTAGATTGAGGCTTCAACTGGCATTCACGCCCTTTTTTTTTCACCTGGGGGTCATTGACCGCCGGCCGGGTCTTCCCCACCATGTCCCCCGGTGGGTTCAATAAATGTGACCGCTGCAGTCAAACTATGTCTGTCACAGACACCCACGACTGCTGCCTATGCTGCATGGGACCAGACCATGACAACACCTCTTGTGACCTGTGCCAGGCCATTACGCCTAAGCCAATAAAAAGTGGTTGGAGTTGCAGGAGAAACTGTTCCCCAGGTCCTACTTGGCACCGGTCTCCCCGATACCGAGCTCCAAGCCCAGCACTTCCCAGGAGGGCAGAGCGTCCTCTGAGACCCACGGCGGCGGCATCTCCAAGACCTCAGACCCCGAGCGGGAGAAGAAAAAATCCTCTGTCTGTCGAGATTCTACCCGGTAAGACCACCTGGAGGGACTCTGTTGACTCCGAGAAGCGTCCCACCAAGGTCCTCGGGAAGGATCCCTCGGCCGGCAGAGACCATGCAAGAGTCCTAGAGGCCGTAGTCCTCGTGGAGGATGCACTCGTGAGAGTGTTGGTGCCAGGCCCGAGATCCTCTGTGCCCATGTCAAAAGCTATGGAGCCTTCTGGCTTGGAATCCAGAATGGCAGCCATGGAGCAGGCAATAATTGCAGGTTTGTCCACATCATCTGCCCTGACGACCAGGTCTCCGACTGCAGGGTCATCGAGCCGAACACCACCGGTCTCGCGTAAGTCCTTGGCCCTTTTTAAGGTCCCGATCCCGTTCCTTAGGCATCCAGTCCTCCCCGACCAGTTTCCGAGACTCACCTCAGGTCCTTGAGGACCCCGACCATTCGGCTTGGGCCCCTCCACTCAGAGTGGGAGACCGACGATGAGGCCTTCCTGGAAAACAGACAGCACCGAGACGTCTCCCCTGGCCCCATTCTCCTCCGGAGGACGTGGCCTTCTACAACTTTGTCAGGGATATGGCCAGAGCCCTTTTGGTGTAAACCGAGGCCGAGGAGGACCCACGCACCGAGGAAATGGAGTTCGTCCAATTCAAGTCTTCACCCAAGGAAACTCTCACAGTGCCGGTGCAGCTGATTCTTGAGCAGCTACTGTTAAGAATGTGGGAGACCCCGGCATCAGCCGATGCCTTGATGCCATATACTGTGTCAGGAAATGGCCGGGGTTCCACAAGCCCCCAACTCCCACATAATTCCATGGTTATCGAGTCAACCATGCAAAAACTCAAAAGCCAGAAGACTTGCTCTTCTGTCCTCCCTGAAAGAGATGCTAGGGCCCTCGACACCAAGGCTCAATGCTGGGGTGTCGAATTTAGGCCTATGAGCTTTATATAGCCATGTATTTGACGTCCCTGACCCAGGAATTGTCTGAGTTCTCAGGGGGCTGGCCGGGGAACCTCTCCATTGGTTCCAGGCTCTGATCTCTAGGATCAAGGACTATTCAAAAGTTCTTCTCCTGGGCAGCCTATGACAGATTTGAGTCAGGGGCTCAACGCCAAGCCTGGCTACAGTCCTCGAACCTCGAGTAGTGAGTCCATGACAAGCTGCTCGACGTCCTCTGCACTGGTGAGAACCTGTTCGGTAAACCCATGGCTGACAAGGCAGCTGAGATTGAGGCCAAGATGCTGACCCAACAGAGGCTCTCAAAGAAGACCTCTTCCTTTCCTTTTAAAAAAAAAAAAAAACCTTGGGGAATAGGCTTCTATTCATGGGGAAAAAGGGGCATTTCCAGCAAAGTCACCGCTACCAGTCCTTCTCGAGTCAGCAGCAGGGTTCTCACCCTAAGAGGCATGGCCAAGGAGCTCAGAAGCCCAAAACTCAGAAGCCCTTGCTCCAGCCCAACCAGGAGGGAGTTTTTGACTCCCAGGGCAGGGCCTCCCCTCCCCTGGGAGACCTTCACCAGCCCACAGCCTGGCACTCTTTGCCCACAAATGGGTCAAAATCACCTCAGACCAGTGGGTACTGCAGGTGGTAAAGGAATGATGCATCCTCCACTTACAACAGGTGCTACCCAGGTTCTTTCCAGGAGAACCAGTGTGACCTCTCCTTTACCAGACCCTTCTGCTCTCAGAGCTCACAGGTCTGCTCAGGAACAACGCAGTGGAGCCTGTACCCAGGCATCTGTGGGGAAGGGGCTTCTAGTCAAGGTACTTCATTGTCCCCAAAAGAATGGGGGACCTCAGGCCCATACTAGACCTGCGAAACTTAAACAAGTTTCTGGTGAGGGAGACGTTCAAGAACACTGATGCCCTACCTCCACCAGGAAGATTGGCTGTGCTCCTTGGATCTAAAAGATGCTTACACGCACATCCTGATCCACCCCTCCCACAGGCAGTACCTATGATTTGTGGTGAGAGGAGGGCAATACCAGTACAGAGTGCTGCCCTTCGGCCTGGCCTCCTCGCCAAGCATCTTTACCAAGTGCTTGGCGGTGGTAGCCGCCCACTTGCGCCTACAAGGGATGTACCTCTTCCCTTATCTGGACGACTGGCTTATCAGGGGTAGTACAACCTCAGAGGTTGGTCAGGCCACAGAGCGTACAACCCTTCTACTGCAGCACCTGGGGTTCGTCATCAACGACCCCAAATCCCACCTCTCTCCAACCTAATTCTGGAGTTCATAGGGGCTTGTTACAGGTCAAGGCCGTTCTCCCAAGAGAGAGGGCAGACCGCCTCATACAACTGGCAGGAGAGGTACAGCACCGCCGGTCGGTACCGGCTTGCTGCCTCCTCCGCCTGTTGGGCCACATGGCCTGAACAGTACACGTCACACCATTAGCCCGCCTACACGTGCAGACAGTCCAATGGTGCCTCTGCTCACTGGACTCGAGCCACGGGCAGACTACAGGACTGGGTCAGTGTCATCCGCCAACTGGCAGAGTCTCTCACCTGGTGGCAAAACTTGTTCCATCTTCAGGCGGGACCATTCCAGGCACAATATTATACATAGAGTTATAGACACACAGCGCATTATACAGGTGCAGTTATAAGTAGAGTTAAGGGGGCTTTTTGGGGGCAGTGCAACTTATGCAATGCAGTGTAGTTCATGCTGACTCCTGGGTGTAACCGGAAGTAGGTTGCTAGGCCTTTCTTCCTAGGCAATGGAGTGACTTGCCCAAGGCCACAAGGAATGCCAGTGAGACTCGAACCACAGTCTGTTAGTCACCAGGTCGCTGCTGTGACCCCCAGTAATCAGCTGCTATACGTATAGATTATGTAATCGGCTGCTATACGTATAGATTACGTGCCAGTAATCAGCTGCTATACGTATAGATTACATGCCAGGCTTTGCCACCAGAAAGCCAGGTATAACTTGGGTGGCACAGAGGAACTTGCTGTATAATTTGTATATATCAAGGGCAATTTTATAAGGCACGGCTCGATTTATGCGCATTTTTATGTGTGTATTTCATGCTTATTTTTTTTACAGTCTAGTAGTGTGTACTTTGTAAAATAAGGGTGTAAGTTGACACATTTGCAAGAAACTTTAAGGTATGAAGCTAGTCTAAACGCCCCTGCCTAGATTTTTCAAGAACATGGCGTAAATTACAGCATTTTATGATTTATACATGTAACTGTAACTTTGTGCTCCACCCCATATACACCCACAGCACGTAAATTGGCCTGACATGCATGCTTTCAGAATAGCGACTGTCAAATACACGCATAAATGCCCGTTTACATGTGTGTGGCTAAAATAACTAACGTGCGTGTGGTGGTTGTGCATAAATCTGGGCAGCTTTTGTATATAAAATTACCCTCTTTAGCTAGCTATAAGCACCAGATAGCAGCCTTTATGGGGTCATTTGAAACTCCTGTGGAATTAACATGCATCACAACGTGCATAGTTCATGCGTATTTTATAAAATAAAATATGCTCATGCTTCCGCTTCATAAAACAAGGGAATTGCATCATGTGCTAACTCTGCAGGAGTTTAATATACGCTGATAGAGGTGGATAAAGTACGCTTCTACTTTATAAAATAGGGGAGTAAGTTGTGACATGCGCATGGCCAGTCTAGGTGTGATCATTTACACTAGGCCGTGCCTAGATTCGTAAAGAATGCAGGTAAGTATTGTATAACTTGTGTGTATAAATGTTCAGTCCGCCCATGCATGCCCTCACTGAAAGTCCGCACCATTGGTCTGATGCACATGCATACTTTAGGCAATAGCTATTTGGTATGCGTGTAAAGGACCATCTGCATGCATAACTCATGGAAAATACTGCACGTGACTTATACTCAGTGATGATGCATAACTCTAATCAGCTTCTTACAAAATTACTCCTAGAGTATACGTATCTATGGGATCTGAAGTAAATATGTAGCACCAGTGAATGTATGTATAATTTGAAACATCTAGATGACATGTTTGCAATTATTTGCAAGGTGTCATGCTGAAAATGTGCTCTTTAGTGTTCTCTGCTAAGATGTTTAACTGTGAAAAGTGGTATATAAGCATAACTAAATTAATTAATTCTAATCTGATCTTGACTTCTAGAGAAGAGTCTGTGCAGAAGTTTACCTCTAAGACTGATCCCGTAGACGTGATGGCTGTTCTTCGGACTATGAAGGACAGTTTCAAAAAGCCAAAAGAGACCCTGCCAGTCCCTGCACTGCTGGCTCTGGAATGGGGGCTTTTTCGGCCATGAAGTTTGGAGAAAGGACAGAAGTTGTTGCTCTACTTTGAAACGACAACAGCGTAAGTCTAGATTGGTTGATTCTGCTGGATATGTTATCCAAAACTACCAGCTGCACATTTTAGCATCAGTGATTTCTCCCGTCTTCTAGATACAAATCTGTTTCTTGTGCTGGAAATTGATTCAATAGATGGTAACAATGTGACTCTTAGCTCTAAATCTTTCCCCGGTGTTTAGTAATTTCTCTACATAAGCTCTTGTGTTTCATTTGGTGGCTTTGAAATTTAAACCTTAACAATTAGCTGAAGAAAGTGAGGTTATTTACCTATAACAGGTTCTCCATTGACAACAGGATAAGTCGGTCACACATGGGTGACATCATCTGACAGTGCCAAGTAGGGCATGTTACCCCTCTTCTTCTCCATCACCACTGGTTACCTGTTCCTTTTCGTGTCCAGTACAAAATCCTCATTCTTAGGCACAAGGCTGTCCGCACTGGCACCCCCTCCTATCTTGCTGATCAGATACACTTCCGTACCCCCCACCGTCTGCTTCGTTCTATCCACACTAATCGCATGTCTCTTCCCTCCCCCTCCCAGGCCCATCTTGTTTCTACTCGTTCCTCTGCCTTCTATTTCTTGGCCCCGAGCCTTTGGAACTCGCTCCCTCCCTCACTTCGTGCAGAAGAATCTTACCGCTCCTTCAAAACTCAGCTCAAAACCCACCTTTTTAACCTAGCATTTGACCTTCCGTCCTTGTTTTCCCCCTCCCTCCCCGTCCCATGATGTTGTATTGGAACTGCTGCTTTGTATTTGTTTTCCCTCTTCTTTCCTCTCTTCTTCTTTCCTATTATTTTAATGGCATTCTTTTTCCTTTTCCCGCAGCCTCATTTTTAAATTGTTTTATAGTTTTATTGTAAACCGCTCAGGTGCCTACGGTGTTGGGCAGTATAACAAGTTTTTAATAAACATAAACATAGGGCTCTCCCTTTTTAAAAGTCCCTCTGAGCATGTGCCAGCTTGCCCCACCACATGGCCATACCACTTCTTCAGTCTTTTCTTTCTGCTCAGCCATGTCGATGGTTCTTCCTGCCCTTCTTACAGTATTTTTGTTTTATTTCTTTATCTTTTTCTCCCAGTTATCTAAGCCAGTGCTGGGGCACACTGGTGTGCCTTGGGAAAGTGCATTCCTCTTCGTCTCTCCGGGCCAGTCCAGGAACAGTAGGGTAGTCAACCTCCTTCAGCAGCTGAGGACTGAATTCTTCAAAGACTTGCTGACAGCCTAACCCAGCTCCCCCTGGTGTCACAGAGCCAGTCTTTCAGTCCTCAGCAGCTTGAAGGACGTGTTGCTGACTGGCTCTTAGGAGAAATGAACAGGAGTTGGGGGGAAAAAAAGAAAAGAAATAGGAGATCCCCTTACTGACCCTAGCAAGGTTGAGGCTGGGGGTAGCCCCGGTAATTTGAAGAAAAAAAAGAAAAAAGCTAACGGGAAGACGGTGATCAGCTGCCAGTTCGTTAGTCAGCAGAGGCAGAGCCTGCCTCAGTGATCAGAGCCGTGGAGGAAGTTCGAGGTAGGAACTGGGAGCCCCAGAGTCCAGCCCTCTGCCTCCGAAGATCCAGCTCACCCGGCCGCTAGCAGCGGTGTCTGGGGGTTGGAGAAAGGCTACAGCCTCATCTTTTCCCAAGCCGAATGCAGAGGCCAGGAAAGAACAGGGTAAGCTTGGAGCAGGTAGAACAAAAATCCCCTTCCCCAAATCATTCCAGGACAGCAAGAGCGGAGTATGACTGACTAGACTCTGCATCAAAGCAGAGCCTGTACTCTCCCTGCCCCAGCCCCCTTTCTCGTCTATCCTAGATGTAGGAGAACAACTTATTTTCAGGTTAGCACAGGGTTCTCAACCCAGTCCTCAGGACACACCTAGCCAGTCAGGTTTTCATGATTACCACAATGAATATGCATGAGAGAGAGATTTGCATATAATGGAGGCAGGGCATGCAAATCTCTCTCATGCATATTCATTGTGGTTATCTGAAAAACCTGATGTGTCTCAGACTGGGTGAGAACCACTGAGTTAGCAATTGCAATGTGTGATCTAGTAGCCATAAGCTCCCTGAATAAGCTGGATGCTCTACAGCCTAGTGCAAATCTCAGACTTGAACCTGTCTCCTACACAGAATTTACATGTTGGGAATAGTTTGAATGTTTTAGTTAATATGATTTTCTCTGGTGCATAATTATCTTGTAGGCAAGACATACCAACTAGCCCTGAGGCTTTCTTATTGAACCCAAAAAATATTTTATAGTAGCAAAACTGAAAGAAAGTGCTTTTAGGTATAGCTGGAGAGTAGATTATTATACTTTTTCATGGAGAGAATCTACTGGACTCCCCTCATCCTCCCCACCAAACTGAACTGATCCCTTACTACTAGCACTCCCCACGGGTAGAACAGCAGCACTTCTTATGGGGCAAATGTTCCAAATTAGTTAGTTTTGTGCATACCATGATAGCAATTAACTTTGCTTCTAAGCCCCAGGGTATGCGGAGGAATCTTACCTGTGTGCTGCCTCTGCTAGCTTCGGTCTGGTGTCTCAATGCATGGAGCCTTGCTATATCCATGACCTGCTGGCCTCATATGTCAAGATTAAATCCAGGAAAATGAGGCACCCACAGGTAAAAAAAATAAAAAATGCTGTTCTCCTTCCAGTGGGAGGGGCTAAGCAATGAGGATCCTACAAACAAGATCAGCCAAACTACCTAGCCTAGGTAAACCAGGTAGCCACTTAGAACAGCAGTTTCTGGTGGGGAGGGGCAGCAAAGAGCAGTTAGAGTCAAAGCTAAGTACTGGGTCCTGGCAGCCATACAAACTCAGAATCATCAGTGCATGCTTTTACCTGCAGGAAAAAAGGGCGGTATGAAGAGAACCCCATTCAGCCTTGTAGGTGACTTTACAAATTTCCCTCATTATACATAAACATTAAATTTATGTTTTATTACTATTACTACTACTACTGAGCATTTGTGTAGCGCTACAAGTTGTACGCAGCGCTGCACAGACATGTAAGAGACAGTCCCTGCTCATAGAGCTTACAATCTAGTCAAGACAAACACAGAAGGTGTAGGTAGGGATAAAGCAAGAGGAAAGAAAAAGGAGATCAGGTGAGTCAAGGTCCAAAAGCAGCAGTGAAGAGGTGAGTTTTCAGCCTGGATTTGAAGAGGGTCAGTGAAGGTGCCTGGCGTACAGACACAGGTAGTTTGTTCCAGGCGTAAGGTGTAGCAAGGTGTGAAAGGAGCGAAGTCTGGAGTTAGCAATAGAAGGAGTTTGCCAGAAGAGCGGAGTTCCCGAGGGGGGTTGTAAGGAGAGATAAGAGAAGAAAGGTACTGAGGAGCTGCAGAGTGAATGCATTTATAGGTCAGCAGGAGAAGTTTTGAACTGGATGCAGAGACGGATAGGGAGCCAATGAAGTGATTTGAGAAGAGGAGTAATATGGGCATGATGAGGCTGGCGAAAGATTAGTCGCGCAGCAGAGTGTTGCACAGATTGAAGGGGAAAGAGATGACTCACAGGGAGATCAGCAAGGAGGAGGTTACAGTAGTCAAGACGGGAGGTGATTAAGAAGTGGATAAGCATCTTAGTAGTGTGTTCAGAAAGGAAAGTATGGATTTTGCTGATATTATACAGAAAGAAACGGCATGTCTTAGCTATCAGATGAATGTGTGTGGAGAAAGAGAGAAGAGTCAAAGACAACCCCCAGATTACGAGCCGAGGAAACAGAAAGGAGTACAGAGTTATCCACAGAGACTGAGAGAGGAGGAAGAGGAGGGGAGGTTTTAGGGGGAAAGATAAGAAGTTCAGTCTTGGCCATGTTCAATTTCAAGCAGCAGTGAGACATCCAGGCAGCAATGTCAGAAAGGCAGGCAGAGATCCGGGTCTGGATTGCCGGAGAGAGTTCGGGCATAGAGAGGTAGATCTGGGAGTCATCAGCATACAGATGGTACTGAAAGCCATGGGAAGAGATAAGCACACCAAGGGACTGGGTGTAGAGAGAGAAAAGGAGTGGACCCAAGACAGATCCTTGGGGTACACCAACTGGGAGATAGCAGAGGAGGAGGAGCCACCAGAACACACACTGAAATATAAATATAGAAGTGTGATATGCAAATGTGCATTTTATAGTCTTGTTCTAGGAGGGATGGTGTTGAGTTGTTTACAATTGAGATTGATTATCAAAATCTTGGAGGACAGGGGGTGCTTGGGATCTAAAAGCTAATTGGGAAGGGGAGAAAACGGACGTTTTGCCAAATGTTCCTAATAACGCATGTACCAGCCTTGCATGCAGAATTTGGTTTGTGTGCCTGAGGACTGAACAAACTCCAAAGTGTAGCACAAAGTGCTAAAGGCTGAGAAGCGCTGCTCTAAGCTGCTGACGAGGGCCCTTACTGCGAGAGATCACACTCTGCTGCTGTGGGAAAACCTTCTCTTGGGTGCTTTGATGTTTTTTATTTTGCCCCCTTGTCCTCTGGGCCATGCCTACACAACCTGCCCTGCTGATCTATGCTCTGGATGACCAGCCAGTAGAGTGCTGCGCTCTTCCAAACATTTCCTGCAGCTGAGGCCTTCCTCAGCAGTGTACTTGATGTAGGTCTGCATTTCAGAGCAGTGTGGACCCGATAATAGAGAGGAGCAGGCCTCCCATGTGTTGCCAGAGAGGCCTCTTGGGGTCCAACACTCCCAGAGAGTTCATCCACTGATCAATCTATGCATAGCCATAGGACCCCCGACTCCAGGCAGCTTATAGAGGCAGAGCACCAAGTTACTACGCAGTGCATTCTCCATTCCTGGAACACTGGACCTCTCCACCGGCCCTTGCTTTGTACCAACTGATGCTGAGTTCAGCCTGTTCCTTCATCTTCATTGAATTAATGTGCTGCAAGGCCACTCCCAGCAGGGAGCATGCGAGAGTCTAAATACCCTGGCTGATGCCTTCCTCTGTCTTTGCTGATCCCCAAGCTCTCTCCAGGCCAGCTTGATGCTGGGGCTGCAAAACGGTGCCCCTTACGCCATCAAATCAGTTTCAGGGAGCCTCCTGACAGTGTACATACCGTGCACAGAATCAGCAGAGCTCAGCCAATCAACTGTACTATTTCTGCTCTACTGATGGCTGTGCTGGTGCTAATGCCCGTCATCCCTTGATTCTGGTATGGCGGCTCGGGGACTGGTGCTGCCATGAACAGCAGGGTCCTGGCGTGGAGGTGGAATGCTGAGGACCCTGCTGATGTGTTGGCAGCAAGCACCTGCTCCACCCTCTCTTGCCATTAGTTGCACTGATAGTCCCTCCTGTAGCAGTGATTCTGGCTCAGTAGCAGCCACCAAGCACGAGCAGCTCCGCTATCTTCATGCTGCTGAAGCTGGCTACATGACTGCTGGCATTGATGGCTCGCTTCCGGCATGCTTCCTGGCACTGAAATCTCCAACCTAAGAAGCACAGCGCTGAGACACTGTAAGCAAATGAGGATGATGATGCTTAGAGCTTAAGCTCCTATTACCAATACGATCTTGCTCAAACTTGACGGCAGGGATCCATGGACTTAGGAGAGCTTAGGTTTAAGTGCCTTGTTTGAGATTCCAGTCTCAAATGCCCTGTGCTGGATGCCACTGTCCTTCAGCACATGTGCTGTCACCGCTAATAGCAGAGGGAGAAATCTGTTCCTGCAGGAGTCCCCTTCTTGGCCAGCTCCTCCATGGCAGTAAAAACATCTCTAGAGAGCAAAGCCCCTTCCATGTCCACCTCCTTTGCCTATGAGTTAAGAAGTAACCTCATGGTTAGAGCAGCGTGCCAAGGAAGTCTGATTCAAATTAGAGCATTTAGTTGGCTTCTCCATACCTTCAGCGATGTGAAAGGTATGGTAGGCGTAAGGCCTAAAAAGGGTGTCGACACCCAAGACTTTATTTTGTACAAAGAAGATAAAGAATTAAGGAAAATTAAAAGAATAAGGGAGCTAGTGATGTCTTACATGGTGCCGGTGTCGGGAAGGCAGATGCTATCCACAAAAAGAAGTGTTTCTGTGATGACAGGATTTGCTTCCTACTGGTTCCATGGAAAACGAAGAACTGGAGCGAGGAAGGTGGGAAGGCAGTGAAGTGCTCCCAAAAGCTTTCCAATTAGACGTTGGGGAGTGTTCCTGCCCGGGCTCTGTCTGTACCGTTTGTCACCCATATGTGAAGACTACATTCCTGCTTGCTCCTGGAGATAACACACAAAGCAACAAATAATAAAGCCTTTTCTCACTACATGCCCATAATCGGTAATGACCTTCTGTTTGATCTAAGAGAAACTACTGACCTTACCTCTTTCTGCAAAAAAACCTAAAAACACATCTTTTCACACAACACTTTGGTAACCCACTATCACCTCCTGCCAATGACGCCTCTCACTCCACATTATAAAAACATTCTACCTCTGACCTGACCTTCAGTTCTCTAGAACATTACCTTCTACACATGTTCATGTCTTGCCACTTCGTCTGCATTAAAGTCATGCCAGTTGATCACTGTACATTGTTCTATATACAATGAACAGTAAACAATTAACTAAGTCAGTTACATATAACAGTAAAACTGTGTAAACCGCCTTTGATCTATTGGAAAAGCGGTATAAAAATTCTAATAAATAAAATAAATAAATAAATATAGATAGCCTTTTAGTATTCTTTGGTCTTTTCAAGGATCCATCTCATATCTGCAATATCTTTCTTTCCTGAACCCTGCTTGCACTTCAGATGGTGCTCATTCCCAAAGAGACCAATCTCCATTCTCTCTGCTGAAGACTGTCCTATCTTGCAGATCAGTAAAAGAAAAACCTTCAAGCCAGAATTGTCATGCGATTCAAGTTAATGTTTTGGTGCTCTTACAGAGTGTTAGCAGTATTCATGTTTGCAGACTGAAGGATCTTAATATGTACACCTTAGAGGAAAGGCGGGATAGAGGTGATATGATTGAGATGTTTAAATACCTCCGTGGCATAAATGTTCAGGGAGAGAGCCTTTTTCAATTGAAAGCAAGTTCTGCTACGAGGGGACATGGGATGAGGGTGAAGGGAGATAGATTCAGGAGTGATATGCGGAAATATTTCTTTACGGAAAGAGTAGTGGATCTGTGGAATAGTCTCCCAGTGGAGGTGGTAGCGATGAGGACAGTAACTGAATTCAAAAAAGCATGGGACAAACACACAGGATCTCTAAAGGTAAAAAGGGGACTGTTGTAGTTGTTATGGAAGGACAGACTAGATAGGCCATGTGTTCTTTTTCTGTCATCATATTTCTATGTTTCTATAGCATATGGCTAGCTAGTCCTTGTAATGTCAATAGTTGAACTGACTGCTGAGGGTTGAAGGTACCATAGAGCAAGTACAAAGACCATGAACCAGAAATGATGAGGGTTAAGCAGATCAACGTGACAAAAATAAGTGTTGCTATTTCAGGTTGGATTAGTTAACATAGGGCTGGTACTTTGTGTGTCAACTATAATCAACTTTTGCTTCTTTTCAGAAATGTTGACTTTTAGCAGCAAGTTCTTGCATCTTTAAACTACTTGGAAAAGTGAAGTGCTTCTGTTATCTCAGTGTAACATCTTGTGTAGTCACTGAATAAATTCTAGTGAATGATAACACTTCAAAGTTGAACAGGGCTACAGTGGAAGCGTAACTGAGGGCAATATTGAAAGACAGTTTTATGCACAGAAATGGGCTCTTTGAACATGACCCAAACTTGATGCACATTAACTTTTACCCGTGAGATTAGATGGGGAGAGACAATATCATGTGTAGTACTGGGTTTTCAGAACTACACAAGTTGTTTTCTCTAGAAGAATTACCTGCAGCATATGCAGGTACATCTTCCTAGGGTGGTAAAGCAGAACTGTGAATTTATTATTGTAAACTCTGCAGGGTTTGTGGCAAAAACTACCCCTGAAGTTTGTTACTGTCCTTGAGTCTTGGCTGCCTCCTGAAGCACCTTAAAACCTGCATCTGCTAATACCTTTGAGGTGAGGGAGGATAATACTCTTACTTCCAATTCGTCTGTGGGAGATGATTCAAGGGTTAATTAAACAAGGAGCCTTGTAGTTGTCAGGAGCAGAAGAAAAGGGTGGGGTCTCTGTTGATCAGAACTGTGCGTTGTTGCAAAAAATAGTGACAGAACCTCTCTTTTGCAGAGACTGGATAGTGAACCTGAACTAAGGAGGATTTCTCCAGCTTCCTGCAGAATCTACCAACACTAACTGAAAGTCTGCTGCATCCTGCAACCATGCACTGCCTCTGTTTGTGAAATACTCTTAGAAACACAATTATGCTGGTATTTCTAATCACTGTAACGTTTGCACTAAATATAGGCAACTGCCCAAACACAAATAAGACAGATCTGCAGTCGTCATGCACATGTACAAAATCGTCACTTTCCATGTGTGTAGTCACAAATGTAATAAAGTCTACACTTTGTATCTTACTAGATTTTATGTATAATACTAGAACATTCTCTTCTGTACAGCATTGCACCAATTGAAAAACCGGACAAACTGTAGAAGCAGTTTGAGCACATAGGTGCTGTTTCAAAAGTGTATTCTGGGGTCTGCTGGCAGTGCCTGCTTTGGTCCTGAATATCTTGTTGGTTCTTCATTCAGCTTGCCTGTGAGGTCACCCCTTCAGCTGTCAATGGAGCAGATTTACTAAAGGGTACGCAGCTAGTGCATATTTGTGGTTCAAAACTAGCATGGTGCTTTTGGGGCCATGTGTCGCCGTACCTCTGCTGATTACACAGTATGGCACATTACCAATACGCTGACTGGCACATAGGTGTACTTGCAGGCATCCTTTGGGGTGGCATTATGTACATTTGCACCAACAATAATATTTGTGGTTCGTGCACACCCATAGCAGCTGTGCTAACCACTATGCACCGTCAATAGCCACATTCTGCCCAACCCACCTCGCCCAATTGCCACTACCTGATTATGGCACTGAGGAAAGTAATGCAATCTTTGTCACTGCAGGTTTATCTATATTGCATGAGGTGATATAGAGGAGGGCAGGGGATAGACTAAGCTGACACTTTCAGGTTATTCAGGCCCTATTTTTTAATGATCTAAATATCAAACATCTGAAAACTGTAGGCGGTGATGCCACACCAAGGCTCCTCATCGTTTGGGAGCAGAGGGCACAGTAATACCGTGGCAGCTTGCTGCACCAATAAAAGTCCTTCAGCATGTGAAGGAATATTGGGGCATGTTTACTAAAGTGTGCTAACCACCTAAGCATGCCATGCTGTTAGCACTGTGCCCCGCAGTAAAACTCCCACAAGTTCCCTGGAGAGGTTGAAGTCCTGCAGGTACCATCCTTGTTTTGAAAATGACCAGTATGCACAGTGTCTAGATATGTTTGCATGGAAGAACAAGCACAGAGATTTAACAAGGAAATTGCCACGCTTATTTACAGTCCTCTGCCTCCTTTCCACCCAATTTTGTGGGTAAAACAGGGCAAGGACTTTTACCCACACAGGAGGTGCAGTTTTCAAAATATTTTTATGTGGCCAAACAGGCTTACCCCATAAAAGATTTTATTGCCCCCTTATCTGTTTTAAATCTTTGCTGCTGACACAAAATTCCATCACTCCTTTCCCTTGCTTGATAGGGGCTGGGACATATTGAAACAGACATTGTGGGGGTAATTTCTTCATAGCACTCCTAAACTTTCTCCAAACTATCCTATTTTATAAGTCATATTGGCCACTTACCTGCCTTTATAAAATAGAGGGCTGATAGTCCAAGTCTTATTGAGATAGCCAGCTGGCGAGGTGTTTAGTGGCACTGTCGACATCATGCTGCTGAATTATCTCCACAGACCGTCCCAGCACTATCCTGTTAATGCAAGGACAGAGTGAGAGTGGTATGAAAGCTCTGGGGCTAAGCTTGGGCCACTGAAAATCATCACTATCCGGATAGCAGCCGCTCAGCCCAAATATTCAGGGGCAGCTAATATCCGGCCGATATGTCAAGGCATTTAAATATCAGCCAGTCTGAAAATCAGGCCCTAGGCTTCTCCAGAGACCCGCAATAGTGCAGAAATTTTACATCTGCTCTGAGAAGGGTGTTAATATGTTATAAAATACATGTTATGTTGCAGCTCTGCCCAGACAGTCTTTCAGTGCACTCATCTTTACATGTTTATACCCCCTGCACAATTGTATAAGAGCCAAAATCGAAAAAGCTTTGTTATCCCTGGGAATGTAAAGTAACGTGAGCTTTTAGATATAAACAAATTTAGTTTTGACACAACTTCCTTTGGCTTACAAACACTGTAATGGCTTTACAGAAACAAACAAGCTTAATACATACTTTTAAATGAATGTGTTGTATTTTTCTTTGTTTTATATATTGAGTTTTTCAAATCATTACCATTTATTCAGAGTGCATTTATAGTTTGTGGTGATTTAAACACATTGAAGTCTTAAAAACTGTTTGTAATTTGAGCAAGGAACTTTCGTATCTTCCCAGGCAGACTAGAAATTAGACAGACTTTTTAATTTATGAGTAACAAGTATGAGTTGCCAGACACAGAATTGTAAACGCACAAGTCAGACTAGGAAGCTAGTCGAAAAAAGAGTAAAGTAGCCCAAATGCCCTCGAGTATGGAGCAGACAGAGCTTAAAGATCCCAAATTACCCATGTCTACCAAATTAATATGAATAAAATACAGTCTCTAAAATGCTTGTATGCAAATGCTAGAAGTCTAAAAAATAAGATGGGAGAGTTAGAATATATAGCACTAAATGAGAGGTTAGATATGATTGGAATATCAGAGACATGGTGGAAGGAGGACAACCAGTGGGAAACTGTGATACCTGGGTACAAACTATATCGTAATGATAGAGCTGATCAAATTGGTGGAGGGGTTGCGCTCTGTTAGAGAGGGCATTGAGTCAGAAAGGATTAAAGTTTTGCAGGAAACAAAATTTGCTGTAGAATCTCTATGGATTGAAATTCCATGTAAAAAGGGGAAAGCGATGGCAGTGGGGGTGTACTATCGACCACCGGGCCAGAATGAACAAATGGATGATGAAATGCTCAAAGAAATCAAGGAAGCTAACAAATGTTACAGCGCAGTAATAATAATGGGTGATTTCAATTACCCTGGTATCGACTGGGTCAGTGTCACGTCAGGACATGCTAGGGAGATAAAATTCCTAGATGACATAAATGACTGCTTCTTGGAGCAGCTGGTTCATGAACCGACCAGAGGGGAAGCCATATTAGACCTAGTCCTTAGTGGAACACCAGATCTAGTGTAAGAGATAAGGGTGTTGGGGCCACTTGGCAGTAGTGATCATAGCATGATCGCCTTTGATTTAATTAGTGGAGGAGGGATAGTACGGAAATCCACAGTACTACTTTTTAACTTTCGAAAGGGAGACTATGATAAAATGAGGAAAATAGTTAAGAAAAAACTAAAAGGAGCAGTTGCAAAGGTTAAAGACTTACATCAAGCTTGGGTGTTGTTGAAAAATACTATCTTGGCAGCCCAGACCAGCTGTATTCCACGCTTTAAGAAAAGTGGAAGGAAGTCCAAAAAACTGCCAGCATGGTTTAAAGGTGAGGTCAGAGAGGCTGTTGCCAAAAAAGCATCTTTCAGGAAATGGAAAAAAGAGCCAAATGACGAAACCTGGAAACAGCACAAGCACTGGCAAGTCAAATGCAAGGCATTGATAAAGCAGGCAAAGGGAGAATTTGAGAAGAAGCTTGCTGTGGAAGCAAAAACGCGAAATAAAGATTTTTTCAAGTACATTCGTAGCAAAAAACCTGTGAGAGAGTCAGTTGGTCCATTAGATGATAGAGGAGTTAAAGGGGCACTAAGAGGCGACAAGGCGATAGCGGAGAGACTGAATGAATTCTTTGCTTCGGTCTTTACTGAGGAAGATGTAGGGATGTTACCCATGATTGAAGTGGTATTTAAAGGTGCGGAAGAATTGAAGGAAATATCGATACATTGGGAAAGCACATTTACTTACCTGTAACAGGTGATCTCTGGGAACAGCAGGAATAAGTCTTCACATATGGGTATGTCGGTACCGACGGAGCCTGCGCGGGAACGCTCCCCAGCATCCAATCAGAAAGCTTTTGGGAGCATCCCACAGCGCCTGCGTGCTGCCTTCCCACCTTTCCAACTGTCTCTCCTCAGTTGAGTTTTATAGCTGAGACAAAGAGGGAGAGAGAGAGAGAGACAACTCCTAAGGGAGGTGGGTGGTTGTGAAGACTTATTCCTGCTGTTCCCAGAGATCACCTGTTACAGGTAAGTAACTGTGCTATCTCCAGGAACAAGCAGGAATGAGTCTTCACATATGGGGACTCCCTAGCTTTTGATGCCAGGGAGAGAGCCCAGAAGTTGTGTGTCCCTGGGATAGGGCTGCACTTCCCCACCTGGATCTCTGGCATCCCATGAGGGATGGTGGGTAGGAGTTGATTAAGTATAGAACAGGTGTTTGAGAACAGCCTGACCAAACAAGGCATCCTGGTGGGAGTCCTTGTCTAAGCAGTAATGGGCTGTGAAGGTATGAACTGAGGCCCAAGTGGCTGCTCGACAAATGTCATCGATAGACACAGAGTTCAGATGAGCCATTGAGGCTGCCATGGCTCTCACATTGTGAGCTGTGACATGGCCCTCCAGAAAAATGTTCTTGCTCTGATAGGCGAAAGAAATACATTGGGCAATCCAGTTGGAAAGAGTTCTCTTGGAGACTACTTGTCCCAAATGAGAAGGATCAAAAGCAACAAAGAGTTGGGAAGACTTTCTATGTTGCTGTGTCATCTGTAAGTAAAAAGCCAGAGCTCTTTTACAGTCCAGGGTATGAAGATTCCTCTCTGCACTTGATGCATGAGGCCCTGGAAAAAAGACAGGTAGGTAGACCTCTTGGTTGAGGTGAAAGGGCGAGACCACCTTAGGCATAAAGTGTGGATTAGTCCTAAGGACTACCTTGTCATGATGGAACCTTGTGTAAGGTGGATTAGCTACTAGTGCTTGCAATTCGCTGATGCGGCGTGCTGATGTGATTGCAATAAGAAAAATAACCTTCCAAGAAAGGTATTTCAAGGAGGTAGTAGCTAAAGGTTCAAAAGGCGGCTTCATAAGCTGACCAAGAACCAAATTTAAATCCCATGCCACCGGAGGCGGTCTAATGGGAGGCTTTGTTAAAAGGAGGCCTCTCATGAACCTTGCTACAAGGGGATGAGAGGAAACAGGTTGTCCATTTAGAGGCCTGAGGGAAGCTGCAATAGCACTCAGATGGACTCTTACTGAATTTGTCTTAAGGCCTGCATTAGAGAGATGCAGGAGATACTCCAGCAACGATTCCAGAGGTATTGACCGTGGGTTAAGACCCCTTCCAGAACACCAGATGGTAAACCTTTTCCACTTGAAGGCATAAGAACGTCTAGTGGAAGGTTTTCTGGAAGCATAAAGAACATCTTTCACTTGTTGAGAAAGAGGAAGATCCTGAAGATCTAGGCCTTCAGCAACCAAACCCTGAGATGCAGAGACTGGGGATTGGGATGCCACAATTTTCCGTCCTACTGAGAGAGGAGGTCTGGAGCAGACCCTAACTCTAGGGAGGGAGCTTGAGAGAGATGTAGAAGCAGAGGGTACCACACTTGCCATGGCCAATGTGGAGCTATGAGAATCATGTGGCCTCTGTCTCTCTGAAGCTTGAACAGGGTTTGGGGAATTAGGGGAATGGGTGGAAAGGCATACAGGAAGTCTTGACCCCAGTGAAGGAGGAAAGCATCCCTTGCCTGAGCCCCCTGAGCCGGAGTTCTGGAACAGAACCGGGGATGTTTGGCATTCCATGGACTTGCAAAGAGGTCTATGTCCGGGGTTCCCCAAATTTGAAAAATTTTGGACACCTGGTCCATATGTAGGGACCACTCGTGTGGAAGCAGAACTCGACTGAGTCTGTCCGCCCAAGAGTTTTGAACCCCTGGAAGATAGACTGCCAGAAGATGAATGTGATGCTCTCTGGCGAGGGCCCACAGTCGCAGAGCTTCGTTGCAAAGCGACAGAGAGCCAGTTCCTCCCTGCTTGTTTATGTAGAACATGCCTACCTGATTGTCCGTGTGGACAAGGACTGTCTTGTGGCTGAGCAGGGTGTGGAAAACTCATAGAGCAAGGAAGATTGATGTGTAGACAAGTCTCCTGTGGGGACCAGATGCTCTGGGTGGTGAGGTCCTGAAGATGAGCTCCCCAGCCCATTGGGGAAGCATCGGTTGTGAGTGTTGCCTGGGGTAGAGGCTGTTGAAAGGGAGACCCCAGCAACAGGTTTTGAGGTGACTTCCACCATTGGAGGGACAAAATGAGGCGACTTGTGTTTGCTATTTTGTCTGACAGGCAGCCTAATGCCTGGGTCCATTGGGTGGATAAAGTCCACTGAGCTGCTCTCATGTGAAGGCGAGCGTATGGTACCACATGAATGGTGGATGCCATGTGGCCTAGCAACTGTAACATTTCTCGAGCAGTTAGAAGGGGTTTTGACTCTGCTTGAGAAGCTAACTGTACCAAGCGAAGGCAGCGGGCCTGAGGAAGATAGGCCCTTGCCTTTGTGGTATCCAGCAGCGCCCCTATAAACTCCAGGGACTGAGTAGGGATCAAAATGGATTTTGGGATGTTTATTACCAGTCCTAAATACTGGAGGATACACCTGGTGCAGGTTAGAGCAGTCTTGGCCTCTGATTGAGTGGAAGCTCGAATGAGCCAGTCGTCCAGATAGGGGATGACAAATATTCCCAGGGTGCACAGAAAAGCAGCAATCACTGCCATGCATTTCGTGAACACCCTTGGTGCAGAGGCCAGGCCAAAGGAGAGCACCTTGTATTGATAGTGCTTCTCTTGGAAAAGGAACCGAAGGAACCTTCTGTGAGTTGGATGGATGAGAACATGAGTGTACGCATCCTTGAGATCTAGAGAACAAAGCCAATCCTGACTGTGAAGGTATGGCAGCAGAGTTCCTAGAGAAACCATCTTGAATTTCTCTTTGACTAGGAATCTGTTCAATTCTCTGAGATCTAAAATGGGCCTGAAGCCCCCTGTTTTCTTTGGGATAAGAAAATAGGGGGAGTAGAACCCCGTGCCCTGTTGTTGAGAAGGCACCTCCTCTATTGCCCCCTGGGCTAGAAGAGTGGCAACCTCCTGCTCTAACAGGGTGAGGAAGGAGGTTGGAGAATTGAACTGGTGCACTCTTGTGAGAGGGGGAAAACTGGAGAAATGAAGTTTGTACCCCTCTCTTATGATGGAGAGTGTCCAATACTCTGCTGTGATTTGCTCCCATCTGGGAGCAAAGTGACATAACCTTTCTGGGATGGTGGAGGGCTCTGGTCCTTCTAGAGCCAGGAAGGCTATGTTCTCTAGCAGAGAGTCAAAGGCTCTGAGGGGGCTGAGATTGCTGGGCTGGAGCAGGCCTCGCAGCCTTTGCCTTGGTCTGTTTGGAGGATTGCTGACGTTTGGAAGGAAACTGAGCTGCAGAAGATGCTCTCTGAGTATAAGTAGGATAGGATCTTCCCTTTTTAGAAAAAGGTGTTTTCTTGAACAACCTTTTCTTAGCAGGAGCAACAGTAGATTTGGATAGTCTATCCAAAGCAGAATTTTCAGCATCCATTTGATTGGCCTTTGCTTGCCAATCTTTACCAAACAGATTCTCACCTGGACAAGGGATATTTCCCATTCATCTTGGACCCAGGTCTCCAAATCAGATGCTTGAAGCCAAGCAATCCTACGTGCACCTATAGCTATAGCTGAGGCTCTGCTTACGCATTCAAAGGAGTCGAAAGCTGCACGGTTGGAGAATTTGGAGATATCCTGGGCATGTTTGAGCCCAGAGAGAAATTCTGGCCTTTTACTGTTTGACATAAAAGGACTTAAAGTCAGCAAATGGTCAGTGACTTCTTTTAAGAACATTCCCATGTAGAGACTATAGGAATTTATTCTCGCAGCCAGCATGGAAGCTTGGAAGACTCTTCTTCCAAAAGCATCCAGGGTTCTACATTCACGTCTTGGAGAATTAGAGGCATGTCTTTTGGCACTTCTAATCTTTCTCATTGCAGACTCAACCACAATAGAGTGGTGAGGAAGCTGAGTTTTATGAAAACCAGGACAAGAAGGGACACGATACATGGTGTCTAACCTGCGAGAATGAGGAGAGGTGGATAGAGGTGCTTCCCACATCCTTAACATGAGATCATACAGAATCTCATGAATAGGCAAGGTAGCTGCCTCTTTAGGAGTTTTAGGATATTGCAGAATATCCAACTCCTTAGCTCTAGGCTCTGACTCTGGGGCTACTGTAATAGAGAGACCCCAAGCCACCTCTCGGATAAAGTCTTGAAAAGACAAGTCCTCTGGAGGAGACATCTTTCGTTTAGGAGAGGACTCTTCCTGTGGAAGAAGCATCGCTGCATCGACAGACTCTTCAGAATCCTCAGAGTCATCAGAGGAATCGAAGTATCGTCTGTCGGGATGCTCTTGCAAAGCCCGATACCCATACCGACCGGGATCGGTATTGGGAATCATCAGTACCGGAGGGCTGCAGAGGGCAGGGTACCGGCATGGCTGACACTGATGCCGATGTCACCAGTACCGGAATTGGTACCATTGACGATACCGGAGCCGGTAGCTGCGGAATAGTCCGTTAAGAACATAAGACATGCCATACTGGGTCAGACCGAGGTCCATCAAGCCCAGTATCCTGTTTCCAACAGTGGCTAATCTAGGTCATATGTACCTAGCAATATCCCCAAAAGACACAGGTTCCACAATGCTTGTACTGGGTCAAGCATTGATATCCTGGGTCCCTTTTTAATAGTGGTTTATGGACCTTTCCTCCAGGAACTTGTCCAAACCTTTTTTAAACCCAGCTATACTAACAGCCCTTACTACATCCTCCGGTAACAGATTCCAGAGTTTGATTACACGTTGAGTGAAAAAATATTTTCTCTTATTTGTCTTAAATAGTTTACCCTGTAGCTTCATTACATGTCCCCTAGTCTTTCTATACTCTGATAGCGTAAACAATTGATCCACGTTTATCCGTTCCACTCCATTCATTAATTTATAGACCTCTATCATATCTCCCCTCAGCTGTGTCTTCTCCAGGCTAAAGAGCCCTAACCTTCTTAGCCTCTCTTCATAGGAGTAGCCTTCCATCCCCTTCACTAATTTGGTGGCTCTTCTCTGTACTTTTTCTAATAACGCTATGTCCTTTTTAAGATACGGTGACCAGAATTGCACACAATATTCAAGGTGCGGTCGTACCATGGAGCGATACAGAGGCATTATAACATCCTTTGTTTTATTCTCCATCCCTTTCCTTATGATACCTAGCATTCTATTTGCTTTCTTGGCCGCCGCTGCACACTGGGCGGAGGGTTTTAACATGTTATCCACGATGACTCCTAAATCTTTTTCCTGGGTGGTGGTTTTTAATGTGGAGCCTTGCATCGTGTAACTATAGTGTGGGTTGTTCTTTCCTAGGTGCATAACTTTGCACTTGTCCACATTAAATTTCATCTGCCATTTGGATGCCCAGTCTTCCAATTTATCCAGATCCTCCTGCAGTTTTCCACAATCCTCTTGGGTTTTAACAACTTTAAACAGTTTTGTGTCATCTGTAAATTTGATAACCTCACTAGTTATTCCCTTTTCCAGGTCATTTATGAATATGTCAAAAAGCAGCGGACCCAGTACAGATCCCTGGGGTACTCCACTATTCACCTTTTTCCATTGGGAATATTGGCCATGTAGCCCTACCCTCTGCTTTCTATCTTTTAACCAGTTCCCGATCCACAATAGTACACTGCCTCCTATCCCATGACTTTTTAGCTTCGCCAAAAGTCTCTGATGGGGGACTTTGTCAAAAGCTTTCTGAAAGTCCAGATACACTATATCAACCGACTCACCTTTGTCTACCTGTTCATGCACACCTTCAAAAAAACATAGATTAGTAAGACAAGATCTTCCTTGTCTAAAGCCATGTTGGCTGTCTCCCATTAGGCCATGACTATCTACATGCTGTGCAATTTTGTTCTTTATGATGGTTTCTACCATTTTCCCTGGTACTGACGTCAGGCTCACCGGTCTGTAATTTCCTTGGTCACCTCTGGAACCCTTTTTTAAAATTGGTGTTACGTTGGTGACCCTCCAATCTTCAGGTATTACAGATGATTTTAATGAAAGTTCACAGATTACCAATAGCAGGTCTGCAATCTCATATTTCAGTTCTTTCAACACTCTGGGATGTATACCATCCGGTCCAGGTGATTTGCTACTATTCAGTTTATCAAATAGTTGTAATATATCTTCCCGGTGTAGCGATATTTTTCTCAATTCCTCTGCAGTATCACCTTTAAATACCACTTCAGTCTTGGGTAACATCCCTACATCTTCCTCAGTAAAGACCGAAGCAAAGCATTCATTCAGTCTCTCTGCTATAGCCTTGTTTCCTCTTACTGCCCCTTTTACCCCTCTATCATCTAATGGTCCAATTGACTCTCTCACAGGCCTTTTGCTATGAATGTACTTGAAAAAGTCTTTATTTTGTGTTTTTGCTTCCGTAGCAAGTTTCTTCTCAAATTCCCGCTTTGCCTGCCTTATCAATGCTTTGTATTTAACTTGCCAGTGCTTGTGCTGTTTCTAGTTTTCATCATTTGGCTCTTTTTTCCATTTCCTGAAGGTTGCTTTTTTGGCAGCAACAGCCTCTCTGACCTCACCTTTAAACCATGCTGGCAGTTTTTTGGACTTTCTTCCACTTTTCCTAATGCGTGGAATACAGCTGGCCTGGGCTTCGAGGATAGTATTTTTAAATAACACCCAAGCTTGCTGTGTCTTTAACCTTTAGGAAAAAACTAAAAGGAGCGGTTCCAACTATATTCCTCATTCTATCATAGTCTCCCTTTTGAAAGTTAAAAGGTAGTACTGTGGATGCCTTTACTATCTGTCCTCCACTAATTAAATCAAACATGATCATACTATGATCACTATTGCCAAGTGGTCCCAACACCCTTATTTCTTGCACCAGATCTGGCGTTCCACTAAGGACTAGGTCCAGTATGGCTTCCCTTCTGGTCGGTTCATGAACCAGCTGCTCCAAGAAGCAGTCATTTATTCCATCTAGAAACTTTATCTCTTTAGCTTGTCCTGCTGTGACACTGACCCAGTCGATACCGGGGTAATTGAAATCACCCATTATTACTACTCTGTTATGACTTTTGTTAGCTTCCTTGATTTCTTTGAGCATTTCATCATCCATTTGTTCATTCTGGCCAGGCGGTCGATAGTATACTCCAACTGCCATCACCTTCCCCTTCATAAATGGAATTTCAATCCATAGAGATTCTACAGCAAATTTTGTTCCCTGCAAAACTTTAATCCTTTCTGACTCCATGCCCTCTCTAACATAGAGCGCAACCCCTCCACCAATTTGATCAGCTCTATCATTACGATATAGTGTGTATCCAGGTATCACAGTGTCCCACTGGTTATCCTCCTTCCACCATGTCTCTGAGAGTGCAATCATATCTAACCTTTCATTTAGTGCTATATATTCTAACTCTCCCATCTTATTGTTTAGACTTCTAGCATTGGCATATAAGCATTTTAGAGACTGTATTTTATTCATATTAATCTGGCTATTGGTAGGCAGGGGTAATTTGGAATCTTTATGCTCTGTCTGCTCCTTACTCAAGGGCATTTGGGCTACTATACTCCCTTTTGGAACCTTACTACTTTTGGTAGTATCCTTCAAGGATACCTTTGTCCGAACCATGCACTCCTGGGTGACTGTCGGCTTTCCCCTAATTTCTAGTTTAAAAGCTTCTCTATCTCTTTTTTAAAGGTTAATGCCAGCAGTCTGGTCCCATCCTGATTAAGGTGAAGCCCATTCCTTCGGAAGAGCCCCCCCTTTCCCCAGAATGTTCCCCAGTTCCTAACAAATCCAAAACCCTCATCCTTGCACCATTGTCTCATCCACGCATTGAGACTCCAGAGCTCTGCCTGTCTTTTGGGTCCTGCACGTGGAACAGGAAGCATTTCGGAGAACGCTATCCTGGAAGTTCTGGATTTCAACTTCCTACCTAAAAGCTTAAATTTAGCCTCCAGAACTTCCCTACCACATTTTCCTATGTCATTGGTACCAACATGTACCAAGACAGCAGACTCCTCCCCAGCACTATCTATGATCCTATCTAGGCGGTGCGTGAGGTCCGCTACCTTTGCACCAGGCAGGCATGTTACCAGGCGATCCTCATGTCCACCAGCCACCCAGCTATCTACATTCCTAATGATTGAATCACCAACTATAACAGCTGTCCTGACTCTCCCCTCCTGGGGACATGGCCCTGGAGAAACGTCCTTGGTGCGAGAGGGTTTTACATCACCTGGAGTACAGGTCCTAGTTACAGGATCACTTCCTGCCACACCAGGGTGATGCTCTCCTGTCACATGACCTCTCTCCTCCATGGCAACAGGGATGCTGCCAGACTGGAGGTGGGACTTCAGGACTATATCCCTGTAGGTCTCGTCCATGTACTTCTCTGTCTTTCTTATGTCTTCCAGGTCTGCTACTCTAGCCTCTAGAGAACGGACTCGTTCCCTGAGAGCAAAGAGTTCTTTGCACTTAGTGCATACGTAAGACCTCTCACCAACTGGGAGAAAATCATACATGTGACACTCAATGCAAAAGACCGGAGAACCCCCATCTCGTTGCTGGACTTCTGTCTGCATCTTAGTTTAAAGCTTGTGTTTAGGTCTTTTAAATTCTGTATATAATAAGGATTGGTGTGGATGCTTATACCAATAAAAGTGTATCTAATACCCCTAATACACCTTGTGTACCTGAAGCTTAAGTAATTAATCTCAGGTCCTCTGTGTATGACTGATTTGGATAACGAGCTGCACCTGAGCGCAGCCCCTTTCCTCTAAGATGTGCAAGTACCTATAAAACTACAATTACCCCAGGGGTGGGTGGGTGCTAGGGAGGGAGGGAGATAAGTCCTATTAAAGAGGGCAGTTAAAAGGTACCCTTGTCCTGAACCCTCAGCAGGGGCGAAGGGGGTACCACACAAAGCCCAGTTAGTTGAGAGAGGCAAGGTAAGTTATAGCTGAGAAGGCTGAACTAGCACACCACTAAGACAAACAACAAATAATTAAATAAAGTTAGACAAACAATAAATAATTAATAAACAGCTAGAACTCACAGCAAGGTGTCACAGGAGACAAATATCCACTTCTCTAGCAGAGCACTGTAAAAAGCACTGCTCTTTTCTGATCAGAGAAAAGCAGACTAAAACAGACTATGCACACGTGGAGGAAACAGGAAGAAGGCTACACAATACCTCAGCAGGGGGAGGGGGGGGGGGAGATTCACAGGCAGGCTAGGACAGGAAAAAAAAGTTTAACACACAGCAGGTTCTGGGGAGAGAGATTTAATTTAAAATGAACAGTTAACCTGGCTACCACACAAAGCCCAGTTACGGTACCACGGGCGTTGATGCCACCAGACTGCGTTCGATGGACAGAATCCTCTGATCCATCGACGCTGCCAATGCCTGGAAGTCGGTACCGGTGGAGCATGGCACCAGGAGATATGTTGAGGCCACGCCATCTAGATCATCCTGGAACCCCGATGATGATGCTTTAGAAGCTGAAGCCTCCCGCCGGGGTAATTTTGCCGGTGCAGAATCCTCGAGGGCAAGGCCAGGGGCATGAAGAAGAAGTCCTGGAAGATGTCGATGCCACCGAAGCCGCATCAGAGGGAAACAGGGTACTGAGCTTGGCAGCTCGGTTCTGTCGACCTCTCTTAGACCTCATGGAACAGGACACACAATCTTTAATGGAATGGTCAGGGCCTAAACATTTGAGATACCAGTCATGGGTGTCGGATATAGTACTGCCACATTTTGTGCACTTCTTAAATCCTGAGGCAGGTTTTTCCATATTTAAGGAAAAGGGTTTTGGGCCTAAGGCCCAAAAACTGAAGTACACCTGAAGAAAAAATAGAAGGTCTTATTCTTTTTCTTAAAAAAAAAAAAAAAAGAACCGGCGGTACCGGTATAGCGTCGAGGAAGGCAGACGCGTACAGAAAAGAAATAAAGAAAAAATAAGGAAATTCTTCTGCGGTGACAGGAACATGACCTGCTGGCTCTGTGGAAAAAGAACAACTGAGGAGAGACAGTTGGAAAGGCGGGAAGGCAGCACGCAGGCGCTGTGGGATGCTCCCAAAAGCTTTCTGATTGGACGCTGGGGAGCGTTACCGCACAGGCTCCGTCAGTACCGATGTACCCATATGTGAAGACTCATTCCTGCTTGTTCCTGGAGATGATGTATTACAACTATTAGATAAACTGAAGAATAGCAAATCACCTGGGCCGGATGGTATACATTCAAGGGTGTTGAAAGAACTGAAATATGAGATTGCAGACCTGCTATTAGTAATCTGTGAACTATCATTAAAATCATCTCTAATACCTGAAGATTGGAGGATCGCCAATGTAACACCAATTTTTAAAAAGAGTTCCAGGGGTGATCCAGGAAACTACAGACCGGTGAGCCTCACGTCAGTACCAGGAAAAATGGTAGAAACCACCATAAAGAATAAAATTACTCAGCATGTAGATAGTCATGGCCTAATGGGAGACAGCCAACATGGCTTTAGACAAGGAAGATCTTGTCTTACTAATCTGTTATGTTTTTTTGAAAGTGTGAATAAACAGGTGGACAAAGGTGAGTCGGTTGATATAGTGTATCTGGACTTTCAGAAAGCCTTTGACAAGGTCCCTCATCAGAGACTTTTCGCAAAACTAAAGAGTCATGGGATAGGAGGCAGTGTACTACTGTGGATCAAGAACTGGTTAAAAGATAGAAAGCAGAGGGTTGGGCTAAATGGCCAATTTTCCCAATGGAATGAATAGTGGTGTACCCCAGGGATCTGTGCTGGGTCTGCTGCTTTTTGACATTCATAAATGACCTGGAAAAGGGAATAACGAGTGAGGTTATCAAATTTGCAGATGACAAAACTATTTAAAGTTGTTAAAACCCAAGAGGATTGTGGAAAATTGCAAGAGGATCTTGATAAATTAGAATATTGGGCATCAAAATGGCAGATGTAATTTAATGTGGACAAGTGCAAAGTTATGCACCTAGGGAAGAACAACCCAAACTATGGTTACACAATGCAAGGTTACACATTAGGAACCACCACCCAGGAAAAAGATTTAGGAGTCATTGTGGATAACATGTTAAAACCCTCGGCCCGGTGTGCAGCGGCAGCCAAGAGAGCAAATAGAATGCTAGGTATCATAAGGAAAGGAATGGAAAATAAAACAAAAGATATTATAATGCCTCTATATTGTTCCATGGTGAAACTGCACCTTGAATATTGTGTGCAATTCTGGTTGCCGTATCTTAAAAAGGATATAGAGTTATTAGAAAAGGTTCAGAGAGGAGCCACCAAAATGGTAAAGGGGATGGAAGGATACTCCTATGAAGAAAGGCTAAAAAGATTAGGGCTCTTTAACCTGGAAAAGAGATGGCTGAGGGGAGATATGATAGAAGTCTATAAATTAATGTATGGAGTGGAACGGGTAAACGTAGATCGATTGTTTACGTTATCAGAATATAGAAAGACTAGGGGACATGCAATGAAGCTACAGGGTAAACTATTTAAGACTAATAAAAGAAAATATTTTTTCACTCAATGTGTAATCAAACTCTGGAATTTGTTACCGGAGGATGTAGTAAAGGCTGTTAGTGTAGCTGGGTTTAAAAAAGGTTTGGACAAGTTCCTGGAGGAAAGGTCCATAAACCATTATTAAGAAGGGACCCAGGATATCAATGCTTGACAGTACAAGCATTGCGGAACCTGTGTCTTTTGGGGAAACTGCTAGGTACGTATGACCTAGATTGGCCACTGTTGGAAACAGGATACTGGGCTTGATGGACCTTGTTCTGACCCAGTATGGCATATCTTATGTACTAAAGTGTGTTATCCATGTGGTGGTTTCCTAATGGGACAGATGAGCTTGGTTAAAAAAAAACAAACCAAAACTTGGGTATAAGTTTTCTGTGGGGGGGAAAAGGTAACTACAGTTTGGTTTGTAATTTTCATTTTTCTGAAAAACAGCCTCCAGCAAAGGCTGCTTTTTTGCTTGTCCTTTTGAAGTAAACATATGAACTGCTTTTGCATGAATTTACAGTATAGCAACTCATTGTTTGATTTGGCATAAACTTTGCACATATAAATCTGTAATTTTACTACATCCAAATAATTTTGCAGAGTCTACTCTGTGTGTTAAAAAGGGAAAATTGTGCACCTAAGTAACTTATGAGTGCATGTAACTGTTTGTAGGTGCAGTTCAGTATATCAGCCTCGCACAGAGAGAGCAGAAAAGGGCACGAGATTGAGATTCTCTGTAGGATGGACATGAAGGATGAGTGCTCAGGGACCGATTCTTTGCAGAACTAAATGCGCAAGGACAGAACATCTGTCTTTCCTCCTACCAAACATCTGTCTGAAAGAAGTTCAGCTCCTGCATTTTTACAGCTACAACTGCTTGAAGGTTAAGCTTAAGGTGATATTTCCAGCGAAACAGCCTGTCTTTATTACAGTGGAGCTTTTATTTTCCTCAGAGTAAAAAAAAAATAATTGAGGAAATGTTTATGTGAGTGCATCTTGTTAAGGGTCAATCCCTGCATACGAGGTGCAGTCAAAAAGTATTGAGACTTGTACAATAACACATGAAGTATAACACTGATGGTTATTGCACTCAGTCTCCTTCAAAGTAGTTCCCTTCTGATAAAACACACGTGTCTGGACTGGTCTAGCAGGATTCCAGGAAAGGAAATTAACGGTAAGTGGAATTTCTTTTTCCTCCAAATCAAACTCTGGAATTCATTACTGAAAGATGTAGTAAGAGCTGTTAGTGTAGCTGGGTTTAAAAAAGGTTTGGACAAATTCCTGGAGAAAAGGTCCATAAACCATTATTAAAGGGGACCTGGGAAATCCACTGCTTGCCCCAGTACAAGCATTGTGGAACCTGTGTCTTTTGGGGAAACTACTAGGCATTTGTGACCTAGATTGGCCACTGTTGGAAACAAGATACTGGGCTTGATGGACCTTGGTCGGACCCAGCATTCCTGCCACTGCTGGAAACAAATTTGAAATGCCTCTTTTATTATGCTGTGCTGAATTCCGCTTAATAGTCTCTAAGTTTTCGAGTCTCATTCCTTTCAGTGGTTATTTCAGTTTTGGAAAAGAGGGGGGGGGGGGGTCTGTCTTCTTTTTGATGGCATAAATAACACAGGTACACTAAAAAAAATTTTTTTTTAAACTGCCTCTAATGTTTCGATTGATTTTTACGTTTTTTGGTGCGCTTAATCCAAATCTGGTAACCAATTTGCTCCATCACGTACAGATTTTTTGCTACATTGGGTTAGCAGTTTGAGGTGAACGTTTCAGATTGAGTGCGATCGAGATAAAAGTTTCTTGGATGAATTCTTTATACTAATTGTTTAGTAGTTATTCAAATAAGAATAAAGAAAATTGTAACAAGGCAGCACATAAGAATAGAGTAATGTCAATAAAACACACTGTGATGGTAGCAAAATTGTCTGCACTTAAAACAGCCACATACATGTGCACAAACATTGAGCATATAAGAGCGAGGTTAGACACAAAGCAAAGCAAAGAAATGTGCAAAAAATGTTGTACAGGTATGTATGTAAGAATAGAAAATGCAAACCGCACCATTGCAATACATGAAGACAAACACCTGATGGTGTGAAAATAAAATTCTAATAAATGAGATCCGACACTGTGGTAATAACTAGCAAATTTTTATTTCAAAGTTTAGTAAAAACACGATATTTGTCAACACATTTTAGATTTTAAAGTCATTCTTGGGTCAATCAATCTCCTGGTGGGCCTGTTTCTTCTTCCCCCGAATGCTTCTCTTGGTGCGCTGCTTGGCGTATTTTTCATCTGGGGTTTCCCGCAGCAGCAACCAGCAGAAATCAGCCATCATAGTGGTGTTCCATCTTCCTTGGTACCTTCTCTCTGCGTCCTTGATGTCCTGGTGAAACCTTTCACCTTGTTCTTCACTGTACGCCCCCAAGTTTTCGGGAAAGTAGTTCACATGGGAGTGCAAGAAATGGACTTTCAGGCTCATGTTACAGCCTTGTTCTTTGAAGGCATTGAGCATCCTGGCAACAATATCCTTATAGTTCTCATCCCGCCTGTTCCCCAAGAATTTGAGAACAACATCCTTGAAGGAATCCCAGGCTTCTTTTTCCTTCTCAGACATCGTTTCAGCGAATGCTCCATCTGAAATGAGTTTCCTTATATCAGGGCCAACAAACACTCCTTCCTTTAGCTTTGCTTCAGAAAGTCGGGGGAACTTTGAGCAAAGGTACCGAAAGCACTCACCATCTTTTGGAAGGGACTTGATGAATTGCTTAATGAGACCCAACTTAATGTGGAGAGGTGGTAATAGAATTTTATCACGAGGTACCAAGCTCTCATGAAGAACATTTTTCTCACCGGGTCTCAAATACTCCCGAATTGGCCAGTCTTTTTTCCCCCAGTGTAGGTCGCGGGCCCGGCTATCCCACAAGCAAAGGAAGCAAGGATATTTGGTGAAACCGGATTGCTGCCCTAATAGCATGGATAGAATTTTAAAGTCTCCACAAATCATCCACTTATGCTCATCATAACGAATCTTCTGAAGAATCAGGGCCAAATTCTCGTATTTTTCTTGGAGAATAACAGAGTGAGCAATAGGAACTGAAGCGAATGTGTTGCCATTATGAAGAAGAACACCTTTTATGCTGTCTTTTGACGAATCAATGAACAGCCGCCATTCAGCAGGATCATACTTGAGTTTAAACTTTTCCATCACTCTGTATATATCGTTGCAAAATACCAAATCTTCCTCTTTGCTGAAATACTTCAAAAATTGTGTCTCGCGGTTGCGGTACCAATAAAAAGTTGTTCCTGGTGACAATAGATTTTTCTGTTTAAGCCGAGAACCTAGCAGTTGGGCAGCATCTTTTGGGAGTCCAAAATCCCGGACTAAATCATTCAATTCAGCTTGAGAGAAAAGTTCAGGTTTCGGATCTGGTTCAGTTTCAAACTCGGAAGTACTGGACTCATCGGGAAAAGCCATCTGATGAGTCTCATCATGATCAGAACCGTCCACACAAATATGATCCAAAGATTTTGGTGGTTCAGGCACAGGTACTTTGTTGCTATGAGGCATAGGCCTAATTGCTGAGGGAAGGTTGGGGTAACTTATTACGTTCTTATTTTTTAAGTTGTATCCCTTCACAATGCAAGAGCAAAAATAGCAGTCACTGCTGTGGTCTCTTTGTTCATGCCACATCATAGGTATTCCAAAACGAAATGTTTGTTTTTTACCTTTCATCCATAAGCGTAGATCTTCCTCACATGTCTTGCACACTTTGTGAGGAGCCCACGGTTTGTCTTGATCGCCTAACTTCAAACCGAAATAGGCGAAATATACTTTTTTAATAAATGCAGAAATGTTCCTCTGCCGCTTTTTCACGGTATATTCCCCACAAATAAAACAAAAACTGTCCGGAGAGTTGACACAACCTCTGGCTCTGTGAGCCATCACAAATACACAGCACTGCAAACTACAACTGTAGTGAACCACTTCGGAATAAAGCTGGATTACGACTGAGCAAACAAAAGGTAATAATGAACTTGCAAGAAACTGAAATTTGACAGGAACGTTCATGTCGCAACCACCGTGTTTGAGCGAGCGAACGAGGCGAGGCGAACAGGAAAGAACATGCGCCAGCACGAGTACTGGATTTAGCCCCCCGCCTCCCAATTGTCCTGTTAATGTATAAAATGAATACAAAACACTCTAAAATATCATGAGGGAGTGTTTCTAGTTAGTTAACCATTACAACCTCTATTTTGGGCCAAGAAAATAAACTGCAGTCGGCTAAAAAGAAATTATGTGAACATTCCTTATATGGGTAAGAAATCTAATTTTGCAAGAAAACGTGACATGATGGAACATTTTGGCTATTTTTCCTGGATTCAGCACCCCAAAATCTATAGGAATCAGTTGCAAAACTGGAGGCAGTTTTTTTGGTAGTGTACCTGTGTAATCGCTCTGTTTACCCGTTCCACTCCATTCATTCATTTATAGGCGTCTATCATATCTCCCCTCAATCGTCTCTTTTCCAGGTTGAAAAGCCCTAACCTTTTAAGCTTCTCCTCATAGGGGTATCCTTCCATCCCCTTTACCATTTTGGTGGCTCTTCTCTGTACCTTTTTCTAATTCCACTATATCCTTTTTAAGATATAACGACCAGAATTGCACATGCTATTCAAGGTGTGGTTGCACCATGGAACGATACAGAGGCATAACATCCTTTGTTCTCCAGGAACAAGCAGGAAGTCAGTCCTCACATTTGGGTGACATCGGTACCAACGGAGCCTGTGCGGAGCATTTCCCTAGCTTTTAAAGAAAGCCTTTGGGAATGCTACCACACATGCGTGGTCCCCTTCCTGCCCAAGGGTGCCATCTTACTCAATCTCCCTTTTTTCATGGAGCCCTTCGGACATGCATCTTGTCCCTGGAAAAAAAATGTTGTGTGTTCTGGCTAGTGCAGGTTCCCCCTCCTGTCTCTTGAGCACCACTGCCTCTGTGGTCGGCCTTAGGATCTGTTTTTCCCTTTTTTCTTTACCTTGATGCTTTTGTGTCCTTTTTAACTGCTGGCTGCATCAAGGGCCTTTGACCTCGCGGGGGTCCTTTTTTCCACAATGGCCTCCAGTTTCAAAAAGTGTGATTGGTACTCCAAAAACATGTCACTCACGGACACCCATGACTGCTGTCTCTGGTATCTGGGCACTGATCATGAACCGGAGCAGTTCTCCTTCTGTACAAAGATGTCCTCTAAGGCCATTCAGAGTTTATTTATTTATTTATTTATTTATTTATTACAAGTTCTTATATACCGCACTATTCGGCATCAGCGCGGTTTACATTATAACATAAAGACCATAACAACAAGCTGTTTGGTTTACATCGAACAGGAGTACAAACTTGGAGAACCGGGTAACTATATACAAGAGATAATTACATAGAACAGAATAGAGTCTTAATAATATCAAGAACGGCATGGTGTGTTCATGAGTGGGTCACTTCCTCTGGTTCAATTGCTGGTAGGGTAGTATTGAAGGAAGAGGTGGTATTTGAGTGCCTTCCTGAACTGGAGTAGGTCAGTAATGGCCCTTATGTCGGAGGGTAGAGCGTTCCAGCATTTGGGTACATAGAAACTGAAGGCTCTGTTTGAGGTTGTCATGTTGCACTTTGTCAACGCCTTCGAGGTTGTCAGTAGGTTTACGGCTGATGTTCTTCTGGATCTGTTGGGGGGTACTGTGTGAATCAGATCTCTGAGTGAGGAGGATGAGATACCCTTGATTGCCTTGAATGATAGGACTAGGGTTTTAAAGATGATCCTCCCATGGATGGGATCCAGTGAAGCTGTTTAAGAATGGGAGTTACGTGGTCGCTTCTGGAGGCTCCGTAGAGGACTCTTGCTGCGGCATTCATGGCCATCTGTAATGGGCTAAGAGTGGATTGAGGGAGACCTTGTAATATGGCATTTGCAAAGTCGAAGTGTGGCAGGATTAGTGCTTGGTATATGGTTCGGAAGTCATCAGGGTCCAACATGGAGCGCATATGCCTAAGCGAGCGTATTTTGAAGTATACAGCTTTGACTATGTTATTTATGTGATGTTTCATATCCAGACGTTGGTCCAATGTAACTCCAAGGTATCTTATTGTTTCTTTAGCTTGTAGGTCAGCTTCCTTGACACTGACGTGGGCTGGAGGGGTGAAGTTGGGGTCTTTGGAGATGAAGAGCACCTCTGTTTTTTTATGTTGAATGCGAAGGTTTTGTGATTGGAGCCACTCTGAGACCGAATTGAGGCAGTCTACCACGGTGCCAGGTCTATTGAGTTGTGGAGAAAGGCATATAAGAGATGTCATCTGCGTATATCAAGCAGTTGACTTGAAAGATCTTATGATGTCGCAGATGGCTGCATGTATATGTTAAATAGTAGGAAGACAATGAGGAACCTTGAGGCACACCTTGCTTTTGATGGAAGCGTTTTGACTCTTCTGTACCGGACTTCACATATTGCCATCTACCATCCAGGTAAGAGTTGCACCATTCTAATGCACTGTTGCAGATACCTTTCTCTTTCAGTCGTCCGAGGAGAATTTCGTGGCTTACTGAGTCGAACGCCGCAGCGATGTCTAGAAGACGAGTACAAATCCTTGTCGGATGTTGTTAATGCCTGTGATTATGTCGTTGAATAGGTTCGTGAGAAGGGTCTCGACCCCATGATATTCTCTGAACCCATGTTGGCAGTGATCTAGGGGCGCTGTGGTGTCTATATGATCTTGGATTTGCCGTTGTGCCTCCTTCTCAATTATCTTGGCTAAGAGGGGAATGCTAGCTATAGGCCTATAAGATTCGACCTTTTGCGGGTCTAGCTTGGGGTTTTTTCAAAAGTGGCCTGATGGAAGTCTGCTTGAGTGCTGCAGGGAAGTACCCTGTTGAATGAGAGGTTCATTAGATTTGCAATGAAGGGGCTGAACGCACAACGTAGCTCCTTAATCCAAAAAGCTGGGCATGGGTCCGTTTGTGCAGTGGAGGTATTGAGAGATGCTATGGTGTCCTCGATGCATTTAGTGGATGGTGTAGAGAAGTTATTTAGTGGGGTTGCATTCGTTGGTTCTTGGAACGGGACTGTTGACACCTTGTTAGTTTGCACTATCTTGGATTGCATGTAGTCAGCGAATTTCTGTGGATGAATCTCACTGTGTTGTTCGGGAGAAGGTTCCTTTGAGAGGGATTTGACCAGGTTGAAGAGGTCACGTGGTTTATTCAGTGATCTCTTTAGGGTGTCTGTGTGATATTGTTTCATTGTGGTTGTGATTGCTTCACGGTGTGTGGAGAGGTGAGTACGGTAGGCGGTCTGATCTTCAGTGGAAAGTGATCTGCGCCAGCGGCGTTCCAGTCTGCGGAGTTGAGTCAGAGAGGCTCGCAATTCAGGAGAGAACCATGGGGCGGTGCTTCTTTTTCTCTTTGTGTAATTTGAAATTGGAGGTTGTGATTTGGCATGCAGATTGGAGTTCCAGGAGGTGATTAGTTCGTCGAGGTCTGGTGTGGTTTTGTTGAGGAGTGATTGGGTCTCTGCCAAGATGTGTTGTCTGTTTAATGGTCTAAATCTTCTGTGGGCGTCCGTGATGTGCTGTGCATGTTTTGGCTTCTGTGCAGCTTCTCATTGATGATGGGGATCTGGAAAATGATCAGTTTGTGGTCTGACCAGGGTACATCAACGATTGATATTGGTAGGTTGTGGTTTTGTTGAATGACTGTCTGAGGAGCAAATACCAAATCCAGAATGTTTCCCTTTATATGAGTGGGTTTATTGATAATTTGCTTGCAGAAGCTAGACAATATCTTCTATAAGGCAGACTCGATCCCGGGATCCTCGGTGGCCGTGCACAACAAGGCCCTGAAACCCTCTGAGCTGCCTAAGGCTTCCTGCAGGCCTGCAGACACTCTGAGCAAGGGTCCCCCAAGTGTGAGTGGAAGAAGGTCATGCAAGCGTCGTCGGAGAGGGGGGATCGGGTCCCTCAGTCTGAAGAGTCTGAGAGGGAGTGGCCGAGAAAGGTACCTCGAACCAATGCAGAGGCCTCCAGTGAAGGCACCCCTTCTCTGGAGAGGCATCCTGGCGAGGACCCCATCTAGATGTGGTGACTTATAAACAAACTGAGCAACCTAGGGATGGACCCTAAAGTTACTGCTTGGGTTAGAAATTGGTTGAGTGGGAAGCAACAAAGAGTACAGGTAAATGGAGCTCACTCTGAGAAGAAGGAAGTTACCAGTGATGTGCCCCAGGGATCTGTCCTTGGTCCGATTCTTTTTAACATCTTTGTTAGTGATGTAGCAGAAGGGCTGTCAGGTAAGGTTTGCCTCGTTGCGGATTATACCAAAATCTGCAATAGAATAGACACCCAGGAAGGTGTAGATAACATGAGGAGGGATCTAGCCAAGCTTGAAGCGTGGTCTAAAATTTGGCAGCTGGGATTTAATGTTAAAAAATGCAAGGTCATGCATTTGGGCTGCAGCAATCCAAGGGAGCAATATAGTATAGGGGGTGAAGTACTTTTGTCCACTAAAGAAGAGCGGGACCTAGGCATGGTTATGTCTGATGATTTTAAAGTGGCTAAACAGGTAGAAAAGGTGACAGCAAAAGCTAGAAGGATGCTTGGGTGCATACGGAGAGGAATGGATAGCAGAAAAAAGGAGGTGATAGTGCCTCAGTTAAGTCTTTGGTGCAACCTCATTTGGAGTATTGTGTGCAATTCTGGAGACTGCACCTTCAAAAGGATATAAACAGGCTGGAGTCAGTACAGAGGGTGGCTACTAAAATGGTCTTCATTATAAAGCATATGAGGACAGACTTAAGGATCTTAATTTGTACACCTTAGAGGAAAGGCGGGATAGTGGAGATATGATTGAGATCTTTAAATACCTCCGTGGCATAAATGCACAGGGGGAGAGCCTCTTTCGATTAAAAGCAAGTTCTGCTACGAGGGGACATGGGATGAGGGTGAAAGTGGATAGATTCAGGAGTGATATGTGGAAATATTTCTTTACGGAAAGAATGGTGGATCCATGGAATAGTCTTCTAGTTGAGGTGGTAGAAATGAGGACAGTATCTGAATTCAAAAAAGCATGGGACAAACACAGAGGATCTTTTTTTTTTTTTTTAAAGGGACTGTTGTAGTTGTTGATATGGAAGGACAGACTAGATAGGCCATGTGTTCTTTTTCTGTTTCCTCCTCGATGCCTGATCTGGTCATCTCGTTGTCTGTGTCGCAAGGCCCCACTCCAGAGTGGGAGGTCCATATGCTGACTTTGGAATGCTGCGTTTCTGTGTTCCTTGCTGCCCAGCAGACGCAGATGCCTGGCCCTACCGACACGCGCCTTGAGACCACAGGGACCTCAACTTCAAGGACTCCCTGGGCTCCCGCAGTGATCCCAGAGAGCTAGGCGCCTCATCAGGATCCTCGGCGAAGGTCTCGATCATCTCAGGCAAGTGCCTTCAGCTCCAGGCAGGTTCCAGCTTTGTGAGTCGGGTGCAGGTCATCGACCCATCTTGAACTGCCTGACCTAGAGTCCTCCACAAACTATTGCGTGGGAGTCTGGTGGGGCTACCTCACCAGAGACTCAGACTCACTGAGACATCCCCTCAGGTACATCCCTGCCAACCCAGAGATGGCGGTCCCCTCCTGCCTGCATCTCTTTCCTTGAGTTTGTCCATGATATGGCGTGGGCCCTCACGCTTACCACAGAGTCGGAAGGAGGAGCCTCGAGCAGAGGAACTCGATATTCTCCAATATGAGAACCACTGTGGGGAAATTCTCACAGTTCCGGTCCCCTCTATCCTTAACTGGCTGCTTCTCCACATGTGGGAGACCCCAATGGCCTTTATCCCGATCTGCAGCCAACACCTAGACTCCCTGTACAGGGTCCAACGGGGATCGGGGTTGCAGAAGGCACAGCTTCCCCACACCTCCCTGGTTGTCGAGTCAGCCATGCAAAAGCAAAAGAGACTGAAGACCCATTCCTCAGTCCTTCCGGGCAGGAAGTCTCATGCCCTCGGATGCAAATGTTACCAGGGCTCTATGCTAATGTGCCACATCCAAGTCTACTAACTCTACATTGATATGTTCCTTTGAGATTTCTCCAAAGAATTTGGGGCATTTGTGACTGGTCTTGATGGAACCACCTCCAGCGTTTCCAGGCACTCTCGAAGTCAGTCAGTGATGCTCCAAATACCTTTCACGAGCCGCCTACGAGTGCTTCGAGTCTGCCGCATGAAAGGTGGCGGCTGGCATTAGAGCCCGCCGGCAGGCTTGGCTCCAGTCCTCCAATGTGAAGCAATGGGTCCAGGAGAAGCTCCTCGATGTCCCTTGCCTCGGTGAGCAGCTCTTTGGTAAGCCTCTGTAGGACAAAGCGGCTGAGATTGAGACCAAGTATGTCACTCGTACTTGGCTCTTCAGGAAGACCTCCATTGTTCCTAGGAAAAAGCTGCAAGGAAAGAAACCCTTCTTCCCCCAGAAGGGACAGCCCTACAAAGGATATCTCCCATACCTGATGAAGACCCTGCCACAGGGCGATCAGGGTAAGGGCTCCAGCCAAGGCCTTGTAAGCCCAAAAGACCGAAGACCCAGTTGCCAGCTCCAGTGCAGTCGGGCTCGGGGTTTTGATGGCCCCAGTATAGCCTCTCATCCACTGGTCGACCAGCTGCCGACCGGAGGAAGGCTGGTTGACTTTGCCCACAGGAGGACTCCATCGCCATCGACATGTGTGTTCTTTAGGTCCTCCGAGAGGGTTACCTCCTCCATCTGGACCAACCGCATCCCCTCTACTTCCCTAGAGAGCTTCAGCAGCTTCCCTTGCACCAGGCCTCACTAAGTCAGGAGCTTGCCGGCCGCCTCAAAAATGGGGTGCTGGAGCCCATCCCATAAGAACATAAGATATGCCATACTGGGTCAGACCAAGGTCCATCAAGCCCAGTATTCTGTTTCCAACAGTGGCCAATCTAGGTCATATGTACCTAGCAGTTTCCCCAAGAGACACAAGTTCCACAATGCTTGTACTGGGTCAAGCATTGATATCTTCGGTCACTTCTTAATAATGGTTTATGGACCTTTCCTCCAGGAACTTGTCCAAACCTTATTTAAACCCAGCTACACTAACAGCCTTTACTACATCCTCCGGTAACAAATTCCAGAGTTTGATTACACGTTGAGTGAAAAAATATTTTCTTTTATTAGTCTTAAATAGTTTACCCTCTAGCTTCATTGCATGCCCCCTAGTCTTTCTATATTCTGATAACGTAAACAATCGATCTACATTTACCCGTTCCACTCTGTTCATTAATTTATATCTCCCCTCAGCCGTCTCTTTTCCAGGTTAAAGAGCCATAACCTTTTTAGCCTTTCCTCATAGGAGTATCCTTCCATCCCCTTTACCATTTTGGTGGCTCTTCTCTGAACCTTTTCTAAAATCGCTATATCCTTTTTAAGATATGGCGACCAGAATTGCACACAATATTCAAGGTGCGGTCTCACCATGGGACGATATAGAGGCATTATAATATCTTTTGTTTTATTTTCCATTCCTTTCCTTATCATAACTAGCATTCTATTTGCTCTCTTGGCTGCTGCTGCTGCACACTGGGCAAAGGGTTTTAACATGGTATCCACAATGACGCCTAAATCTTTTTCCTGGGTGGTGGTTCCTAATGTGGAACCTTGCATCGTGTAACCATAGTTTGGGTTGTTCTTCCCTAGGTGCATAACCTTGCACTTGTCCACATTAAATTTCATCTGACATTTTGATGCCCAGTCTTCCAATTTATCAAGATCCTCTTGCAATTTTTCACAATCCTCTTGGGTTTTAACAACTTTAAATAGTTTTGTGTCATCTGCAAATTTGATAAACTCACTCGTTATTCCACTTTCCAGGTCATTTATGAATATGTCAAAAGCAGCGGACCCAGCACAGATCCCTGGGGTACACCACTATTCACCTTTCTCCATTGGGAAAATTGGCCATTTAGCCCTACCCTCTGCTTTCTATCTTTTAACCAGTTCCTGATCCACAATAGTACACTGCCTCCTATCCCATGACTCTTTAGTTTTGCCAAAAGTCTCTGATGAGGGACCTTGTCAAAGGCTTTCTGAAAGTCCAGATACACAATATCAACCGACTCACCTTTGTCCACCTGTTTATTCACTCCTTCAAAAAAACATAACAGATTAGTAAGACAAGATCTTCCTTGTCTAAAGCCATGTTGGCTGTCTCCCATTAGGTCGTGACTATCTACATGCTGAGTAATTTTATTCTTTATGATGGTTTCTACCATTTTTCCCGGTACTGACGTCAGGCTCACTTATTAAAAGAGGGCTGCTACACAGTACCCTGTCCTGTGCTGCTGAGGTAAGCTATATTCTGATTTGATTTAAATTATGGCTCTTTGCTGCTGCTAGGCTCTAACCTATTATGAAATTTAAACTACAAGCTCTCTGCTGGATTCTAAATTTAACCAGAAAGCTCTCTTCTGTGTTTTAATTTGAACTAAAAGTACTTATCTGATGCTAGGCCCTAACCTGTCCTGTGCTGCTGAGGTAAGCTATATTCTGATTTGATTTAAATTATAGCTCTTTGCTGCTGCTAGGCCCTAACCTATTATGAAATTTAAACTACAAGCTCTCTGCTGGATTCTAAATTTAACCAGAAAGCTCTCTTCTGTGTTTTAATTTGAAACTAAGAGGAAGAGGTTTCTATTCCAGATATTTCCTTGCCCCGAAAAGACCGGGAGGTCTCAGGCACATCCTCAACCTGAACCAATTCCTGGTGCGGGAGAAGTTCAAAATGCTCTCCCTTGGAACACTGCTGCCCTACCACCAGCAGGCAACTGGCTGTGCTCCTTTAGATTTAAAGGATGCATACACCCACATCCTCATCCACTCCAAACACAGACAATACCTGATGTTTGTGATAGTTGGCAATCATTACCAGTACATGGTGCTCCCATTCGGTCTCACCTCTGTACCATGGGTCTTCACCAAGTGCATCATGGTGGTGGTGGCGGCAGCAGCAGCTTACCTCTGTCTCTAGGGCGTCTTCGTCTACCCTTACCTAGATGACTGGCTCATAAAAGGAGACATGGCTTCGAAGGCTCTGCAGGCCGCAGACCACACCATCCGGCTTCTGCAGCACTTGGGCTTCATGGTCAACCACCCAAAATCCTACCTTACTCCAGTAGAATTCCTGGAGTTCATAGGGGCTCTCCTGGATACACTTCAAGCCAAGGCCTTCCTCCCTGGGACAGGACAGACCGCCTCATATCCCTGCCATCTAATGTGCAGAGTCACCGCACAGTCTCAGCTTGATCGATACTTTGCCTCCTCGGCCATATGGCTACCATGGTCCAGGTTGTGCCAAACGCTGGCCTCAATATGTGGGCAGCACAGGGCAGTGTAGTGATGCCTCCACACACAGTGGGCCCAGGTGATAGACCAACTCCAGGACCCCATCTTGGTCTCACCCCAGATGGTGGAGTCCTTGGTCTGGTGGCCGGACACCCACCACCTGCTCTGGGGCATGTCTTTCCAAGCCCTGACAACAGACACCTCCCTTTCAGGTTGGGGGACCCACTGCAAGGAGCTGTGTACTTGGGCTGTTCTCACACTGCGGGCTTTCCGGCATCAGCTGTGGCACCAGGTGGTGCTTGTTCAGAAAGACAGACAATCAAGTCACCATGTTCTACTTAAACAAACAAGGGGGCACTAGCTCCTATATATTCTGCCAGGAAGCAGTGACTGTGCTCGTATGCCGTGAGTAAAGACACTGTCCTCTGAGTTGTCTTATCTCCTGGGCCAACACAATGCTTTGGCAGACCAAATGAGCAGAGTCCTCCAGCCGCACGAGTGGCACCTAAACCCCGAGTCAGCACAGTGGCTATTCCAGCTCTGGGGCACCCTGGACCTGTACCTCTTCGCCAGTCTGGTCAATGCCCAGCTTCCCTGGCTTTGTGGTTACTACCCACACCCAAGCTGAGTGACCCTGGATGCCTGCCTTCCTGTCGTGGGCAACGGGCCTTCCCTCCCATGCCACTGATAGCATAGACCCTTTTCAAGGTCTAGTGGTACGGGGCCTAATGGCCCCAGCAACCATGGTTCCCCCTGCTGCTCCATCTCTTGCTGGCAACCCTGGTCCCTCTCGGGAGGTCGCTGGGGCTACTAATGCTGGGGTGAAGCGAGCCTCCCTCCTATGTGGGGTCCCTGTCCCTCATAGCTTGGCTGCTGAATGGTTTGCCTTAGCTCCACTTCATCTCCTGAGGGAGATCGAGGACATCCTGCTGGCTTCTCACAAGGACTTGACAAGCTTATGCCTTCAAATGGCACAGGTTCTAGGTGTGGTGCTTGGAGAAACACGTGAATCCATTCTCCAGCCTGGTACACTTGGTCCTGCAATACCTCCTTCATCTCTTGCAGTCTGGGCTAAAATCTAACTCTGTCAGGGTTCACCTGAGCGTGATCTCAGTGAACAATCATCCCATTGAGGGCAAACCCCTGGTCGCTCGCTTCATGTGGGGCTTGCTGCTTTCCAAGCACCCTATCCGCCCATCCCTAGTGGAATGGGGCCTCAATGTAGTCCTTATGCAGCCAACCAAGCTGCCTTTTGAGTGCCTGGCTACTTGCAGCACTTATCCTGGAAGCTGACCTTCCTGGTGGTGCTCACCTCTCCCATAGAGCCAGCAAGTGCCAAACCACCATACATCAGATTCTACAAGAACAGGGGGTGGTACGAAGAACCACCAAGTTCCTCCCAAAGGTTGTCTCAGACTTCCATCTCAACCAGGTGGTGGTATTGCCCACTTTCTTCCCGAGGCCCCATGCTGATCTGGCATCCTCCATACCCTGGACTGCAAGAGGGCACTAGCCTTTTACTTGCATCACACTCAGGGCCACTGCAAAGCTGGGCAGCTTTTTGTCTCCTATGATCCCAGCTTTGTCTCCTATGATCCCTGGGGGAGGCGGTCACCAAGTGGACTCTGTCCATATGGGTGGTGGCCTGCATTGCCTTCACCCAAGCCCATCAAGCTCCAAAGTCCCAGAATAATCAGTATTCAGATATAAGAATTTTCAATTGTAGGAAATACCGTAGATCCCCCCTGATCCCCAAAGTAATTTTTGTCGGGCATACACCGCAAGAGGAGGAGAAATATATTCCCCCTCACACGCAGTACATGCCCCTTTTATTCACCAAAATGTTCTCGTGTTACTATTTTTCACAATCCAAATTTACAAAACCACACTTATCTGAGCAATCGCACGACGTGCACGTTTCGAGGCTATAAGCCCCTGCTTCAAGTGCTCCCGATGAAATTCAGTGTGTCCACCAGTTATGAGCAGTGGTGGACACACTGAATTTCATTGGGAGCACTTGAAGCAGGGGCTTATAGCCTCGAAACGTGCACGTCGTGCGATTGCTCAGATAAGTGTGGTTTTGTAAATTTGGAATGTGAAAAATAGTAACACAAGAACATTTTGGTGAATAAAAGGGGCATGTACTGCGTGTGAGGGGGAATATATTTCTCCTCCTCTTGCGGTTTATGCCCGACAAAAATTACTTTGGGGATCAGGGGGGATCTACGGTATTTCCTACAATTGAAAATTCACCCAAGCCCAGGCTGAGTTGCCACTGGACTGCCAGGTCATGGTGCACAATGTCTGAGCAATGGCGATGTTGGTCATGAGCCTGTGCTTGGTGCACCTGGTCCTCTGCTCATACCTTAGTGACCCATTACTGCCTGGAGAGGGAGTCCTGTCGTGACAGCACCGTCAGCCAGGTGGTACTCCATAATCTGTTCGGGGTTTAAGCAACTCCTGCCCTTAAACCCTTCTTGCTCAGGCTAGCAGAGATGTGGTTCTTCGTGAACTCTGAGACATTGGGTCTGCCTTCAGATTTGCTTATGGCTCTGCTGTGTTTTTCCTACAGGTCCTCGGCCATATGTGAGGACTGACTTCCCGCTTGTTCCTGGAGACAGCATAGTTACTCATCTGTAACAGGTGTTCTCCAGGGACAGCAGGAATCAGTCCTCACATCCCTCCCTCCCCCCCCCCCCCCCTGGAGTCGCTGTCCATTTTTGCCATCTTCTTGGAGAGGGCTGTAGCTATGGTACCTGATTGAGTAAGATGGCACCCTTGGGTAGGAGGGGGGACCATGGATGCGTGGTAGCATTCCCAAAGGCTTTCTTTGAAAGCTGGGGAAATGCTCTGCATGGGCTCCAATGGTACTAACGTCACCCATATGTGAGGATTGATTCCTGCTGTCCCTGGAGACCACCTGTTATAGGTGAGAAACTATGCTTTTTATTCTCCATTCCTTTCCTAACAATTCCTAGTATTCTATTTGCTTCCTTGGCTGCCACTGCACACTAAATGAAGGGTTTCAATGTGTTATCCACAATGATGCTTAAATCTTTTTCCTGGTGATGGTTCCTGATGTGGAACCTTGCATTGTGTAACCATAGTTTGGGTTGTTCTTTCCTAGGTGCATAACTTTGTACTTGTCCACATTAAATTTAATCTATCATTTGAACATCCAGTCTTCAAATTTATCAAGATCCTCTTGAAATTGTTCACAATCCTCTTGGGTTTTAACAACTTAGTCAAATTTTCAAAAGACAGAATTATTCAACCTCACTCATTATTCACATTTCCTGCTCATTTACAAATATGTTAAAAAGCAGCAGACCCAGCACTGATCCCTGGGGTACTCCACTAGTCACCTTTCTCCATTGGGAAAATTGGCCATTAAGCCCTACCATCTGTTTTCTATCTTTTAACCAATTCCTGATTCATAATAATACACTGTCTCCTATCCTATGACTTTTTAACTTCACCAAGAGTCTTGCATGAGGAACCTTTGACAAAGGCTTTCTGAAAATACAGATACACCATATTGATCGGCTCACCTTTTCTTTCAGTTCTTCCAATGTATTACCTTTAAATACCATTTCAGTCACAGGTAACTTCCCGAAATCTTCTTCAGTAAAGACCAAAGCAAAGAATTCATTCAGTCTCTCTGCTATGGCCTTGTCCCCCCCCCCCCCCAATCATCTAATGGTCCATTTAATACCAATCATTCAAGTGGCATGCCCTTCCTCAGAAGACTGGGCTGCTGCCACCACCACTGCAGACCTTCACCATCATTGGGAGTGGAAGCCTGAGCTGCTGATGCAGATCAACTTGGACTCTGGGAGCCTACTGAAAACATTACAGAGCTAAACAATTCAACAGCTCCTCTGGCAGAAAGATTCCTCACTTAAGTATCACAAACATGTTCCTAGGAATTCCAGGCACCGGGAATGCAACAATTGGCTCTTCCCCAAATGATCACCCAGCCAAGGCTCATCAGAGAGTATATCATTCATGGAGCTACCTGTGATTCCTCTGAAGGAGAATGGACACAGATGAGCCAGTAGTCTAGATATGGGTGCACACAAATCCCTTTGTGCCATAGTGCCTCAAACTGCACCACCATGAGCTTGGAGACAATCCTTTGAGCAGTAGGGAGTCCAAATGGCAGGGTAGTGAACTGAAGGTGAGAGCCAAGCATAGCAAAACTCTAATAATTTGTTGATCCCCAGATTCAGATATGAAAATAGACCTCAGCCGGAGATGATGACAACCCTTTCTGCACACCGCTTGAATCCTGAATCAAAAAGCTTCCATCCAGAAATACATGAAACACAAGCACTCATTGACACACTTGAGGGCTGGAATATTCCTTCCTTGTCAGTCACCATGAAACAGATAGAATTCCTGCCCCAATTGTCCAGGGGAATGGGCACCACTGCCTTCAGGAGAGGTAACTTGTCTACAGTGATCCGTGCAGCCCTGTTGCTCACAGACCCACAAGGGGAGAAGGTAGAAGCAGCTGGGATCAGCTTTTCAAATTCCAGGCCAAAGCTGTGCTGAATGGGGACTAGCATCCAACAATCCTTGGTGACCCAGGCCCATTCCTGAAGAAGAGACAAAGCCTGCTCCCAACTGTAGGAACCAGGGCATAGGCCCCCAAACTTTCAATGCGCAGATGGGAAGAGTCCTCCTCTGGATGGCACCGGGTCCCTGTACCCAAACATTCAACAAAAGGAACCTGAAGTCCATAAGCAGAGAGAACAGGTGTTCTCCAGGGACAGCAGGAATCAGTCCTCACATATGGGTGATGTTGGCACTGACAGAGCCCGTGCAGAGCCTTTACCCAGCTTTCAAAGAAAACATTTAGGAATGCCACCACACATGCGTGGTCCCCTTCCCACGCAAGGGTGCCGTCTTGATCAGGCAGATGACATAGCTCAGGCAAAAAGAAGAAAAAAATACCAAGAACAGTGGGCAACTCCAAGGGAAGGTTGGGAGGACCGATGCCTGCTGTCCCTGGAGAACACCTGATACAGATAAGTAACTATGCTTTCTCCAGGAACAAGCAGGAAGTCAGTCCTCACATATGGGAATCCCCAGCTACAGGTGACCAAAGAACCTGTAGAGAAGTACCACAGTGAACTGTGAGTAGCTGCTGGTAACCAAGGACAGCCCAAGATCACACTCTCGGTAGCTGCAGAAGAAGGGGTGTAGGGCAGGATTTGCTTAAACCCCGAACAAATTACAGAGAATGGCCTTGCCAAAGGCACTGTCCCAACTGGACTCCCTCTCCAGGAAGTAGTGTGTTGCGAAGGTGTTAGCTGAGGACCAGGTGGCGGATCGGCAGATGTCTGCCAGTAGCAATGAGCACAGGTTGGCCACTACCCTCATACGAACAGCATGCGCCATAACTCGGCGGTCCAGGGGTTGCCTGGCCTGAGCGAAGGTGATGCAGTCTGCCACCCCGATGGATAGGGTCCGGTTAGTGACTGCGAGCCCCATACAGGCAGGGTCATAGGAGAAGAAAATCTGCTCAACCCTGTGGTGAACCCGCGTATGTTGCAGGTAGAAGGAGAGCACCCTCTTACAGTTAAGGGTATGGAGGACTGCTGACGCCCAGTCGGCGTGGGACTTCAGGAAGAAGGTCGGCCGCACTAGCTCCTGATTGAGGTGGAAATTCGAGACCACCTTTGGGAGGAACTTAGGATGCATTTGGAGAACCACCTGATTTCTGCAGAATCTCATGTAGGACGTGTCTGTCATGAGGGCCTGAAGCTCACTGACCCTCCGGGCCGAGGCGAGGGCCACCAGAAAAACCACCTTCCAGGAAAGGTGCTGAAGTGAGCAGGTCGCCATTGGCTCGAAGAGTGGCTGGGTAGCTGCGTGAGGACGACATTAAGGTCCCACTCCACCAGAGGTAGCCCGCGCATGAAGTGGGAAACCAGCGGTTGACCCAAGAGGGGCTTGCCCCCGACAGTGTGGTGGTTAACCGAGCTAGCCTGCGAGAGATGGAGAAGGTACTGCAGGACCAGTGGGTAGGGCAAGAGAACAGGTCGGCCTGTATCTCTGAGCACCACACTGAGGCATAAGCCCTCCTAGTTGAGTCCTTGCATGAGGCCAGCAGTATGTCCTCATCCTCCATTGGGAGATGAAGGGGGGCTAGGGTGACCCGTTCAGCTGCCAGGCCATGAGGGATAGGGACCTCAAGTTCGGGTGTAGTAGCAGACCCCCCTCCTGTGTTGTCAAGCCCGGTGTGCTGCTGCGAGGTTGCTGGACTGGTGAAGAGGTCTAGGGCCGAAATCCCCCAATGCCAGAACAGCCACTGTGCTGTCTGTGGGCAGAGGCACCACTCATGTGGCTGGAGGAGCCGGCTTAGTGCAACGTCCTGGTGGACAGGCTATCCTGGGAGATAGGTGGCCCATAGGACTATGCCCTGGCAAACCACAAAGGAATATAGGACTACCACCTTCAGACAGAGGCTGTAAGAGCCAGTGCCCCTTACTTGTTCATATAGATAATTTGCCACCCGGTTGACCATCTGGATGAGCACCGCCTGATGATGAATGTGGTACCGGACTGCCCGGAGTTCGAGAAGGTTGATCAGCTCCCGGAATTCCTCCAGGGACCAAGCCTCCTGCGTGCGAAGCTTGCTGCAGTGGGCTCCCCAGCCCACAAGGGAGGACAAAACCACATTGTGTTGTGGGGCCTGGAATGGCATGCCTCAAAGCAGGTTCTGAGCATCCCGGTACCAGTTGAGGGACTCAGCCAGTTGATGAGTGACCGAAACAGCATCTTTGAGATGACCCATTGCCTGAGACCACTGAGCTTGGAGGCACCACTGCTCCGCCCTCATGTGCAGTCGGGCATTGTGAACCACATGCACCGTCGAGGCCATATGGCCGAGGAGACGGAGCATCAAAGGTAAACATACCTTTAGTGTAAAGTTCTGTAAATAGTTACCTCAGTTTTGTCCAAGTTTTTATCTCCTGTTCACTGTAAGTACAATGTAGCTAGACTGCATAGTATACTGTTTTGTTGTATGTACACCGCACTGATGTGAATAGCGCAGTATATAAGAGACGTTAAATAAATAAATAATAAATCAATCAGGCTGATACAGTGTCGTGGCGTTGGATTGTGGATGCCAGAGCGATGAGGTGGTCTGTCCTGTCCTGAGGAAGGAAGGAAGGCTGTTGCTCGCTGAGTATCGAAGCGCCCGCCGATGAACTCCAGGGATAGGACAGGAGTGAGATGAAACTTCAAGTAATTGACCACAAAGTCATAACAAGCCAGTCGTCTAGATAGGGGTGGACGAAGGTGGACCACGGCCACCGCGAGGCATTTGGTGAACACGTGCAGGGTGGACGTAAGGCCAAAAGGGAAGTACCCTGTATTGGTAGTGGTTCCCTTGTACCCTGAAGCGCAGATATTTCCTGTGTTTGGGATGGAAGAGAATGTGAGCGTACGCATCCCAAAGGTCCAAGGAGCATAGCTAGTCGCCCTGCCAGAGGAAGGGCAGCAAGTCACCAAGGGAGAGCATTTTGAATTTCTCCTGCACCAGGCACTTGAGATTTCTTAAATCGATGATGGTTCCGAAACCACCCATCTGCTTTGGCATAAGGAAGTAACGGGAGTAGAACCCGTGACCTCTGAGATGTGGCGGAACCGCTTCCACCGCTCGCTCCTCGAGGAGGGTGGCAAGCTCCTGCGCCAAGAAGGCCTGGTGCGTGGGGAGCCAAGGAGGCTCCGTGGGGCAGAAAGGTGGAGGGAGCCGGTCCAGGTGGAGGAGGTAGCCCTCCCGGACAACCTGGAGGACCCAGGTGTCTGAGGTGACAGACTACAATCTGGGAGCAAAATGGACCAGGTGGCCCTTCCACCAGTGGCTGATTCATTGGGGGGGGGGGGGCGCGAACAGCTATGCACTTGGTGTCAAAAACCCGGGGCCGACTGGGCCAGTGCTAGGGTTTGCCTCTTGGACTTACACGGCCCCTGGGGCCCGCTCTTGCTCTGTCCGCTCTGGGATGGAGCCAACGCTGGAGGATAAGGTGTGTAGCCCTGGTAGGGGAGCCCCTTCCTCTGGAAGAAGGGCTTTTTGCCTTGTTGCTTCTACAGGAGGGAGGAAGTCTTTCGGGAGAGATGGGTGCGGGTGATGTACTCCATCTCAATCTCTGCTGCTTTGTCCCCCATCGGTTTGCCGAACAATTGCTTATCCAGGCATGGGACATCGAGCAGTTTCTTCTGGACCCAGTGTTCGAGATCAGAGGATTGGAGCCAGGCCTTCCGCCTGTCCCCGATGCCAGCAGCTGCTACCCAGGTGGAGGACTCAAAGCTGTTGTATGCAGCGTGAGAAGGGTACTTTGAACAGTCCCTGACTAGCTTCAGGAGGGACTGGAAACAGTGGAAGTAATCATTGTCGAGACCTGCCTCAAAAACCCCCGAGTTCCTTTGTGAGGTTGTGGAGAAACATCCCCATGTATAGCTGGTAAGCCTGAATGCAGCACGCCAGCATGGAGCCTTGGTAAGACGCCCGAGGGTGTCAAGGGAATGAGATTCCCTCCCTGGCGGGACGAAAAGTGGGTCTTTGGACACTTCTGCTTCCGCATGGTGGACTCAACAACCATCAAGGTATGAGGAAGCCAGACCCCCTGTACATAGTGTCCAGGCCCTTGCCAACAATGGGGATAGAAGCAGGCATCTCCCACATACGGAGGAGCAGCCGGGTTAGGATGGGAGGAACCGGGACCGTGAGAGATTCCCTCGGTGGGGCCTCATATTGTAAAATATCAAATTCCTCCACACGGGGCTCCTCCTTGGATTGTGTGGAGAGCGCTAGGGCCTGCACTATGTCCCGTACAAACTCCAGAAAGGAGGTTCCTCAGGAGGGGACCGCCATTTTTGAACAGTCGGGGAAGTGTCCCCTCCTGATTCCCAGCCCGAATAGTCCGAGGAAGAATGAGTTAGGCTGCTCAAGCAGAGCCCTGAGCTCCCAGGGCCGAAGCCCGCCCTGAGTCGAAGGCGCTAGCTCGAAAAGATCTCACACCCGATGACTGGGATGGAGATAGAGACCTCTGCCGGGTTCTTCACAAGGCCCCTTGCTCTCAGGGGTTGCCACAGCGGTCTGGGGAGCCATCAAGGCGTCACTCCCAAGGTCTCGGGACGCGTGACAACGGAGCCTGGCACCAGCGCCTGCTGGGCAGCAAGGAAGGCAGAAACGCTGCACTCCAGTGCCAACATTCGGGCCTCCCACTCGGAAGTGACCGCTCCCACTCGCTAGGGTGACCAGGTCTGGTGTGGAGGAGGAGAGGCGGTCCTCACCGGGACGACCCTCGAGAGACTGGGTGCCATCGCCGGAAGCTTTCATATCTGTGTGAGGTACCTTTCGAGGCCGCTCCCTCCGACTGCTGAGACTGCCAAGGGGGATTGAGGGACCGAGTGCAAGAATGCTCAAACTTGTCCATAGCCCCCAACAGGGTCCTTGAGGCCTTCTGCTCTCTCTCGGGCGAACCCTGCTCAGAGTGACACTGAGGCTGCGGGGCAACCACGGGGGACCTCAAGAGCTGTGGGTTGGTGGAGTGGGAGGCTACCAGGGACACTGGCACTGTCTTACGGAAAATACTGTCCAGCTTCTGCTTACAGCTCTGTATGGCTTTGGAGGACATCTTTTTACAAAGGGAGCAGAGTTCCGGGTTGTGGTTAGTTCCTAGGCACATAAGACAACAGTCTGGTGTCCATGAGCAACATATTTTTGGAGCATCTGTCACACTTTTTGAAACTGGAGGCCATGGGGGAAAAAAGAATCTCTGCAAGGTTGAAGATCTTCGATGTGGCCAGTGGATAAAAAGGGCGTGAAAACGCACTGGAGACTAAACTCGAAAAAAAATAAGGAAATGAAAAAAATAAAATAAACGACAAAGTCCCAGGGCCCGCTGCCGAAGCAAGGGCTGGAGGGATGGCGAGAAGAGGACTGGGAAACCGCACTTGGAGAGAAAAAATTTTTCCGAGGTACAGGATGTGCGTCTGAAGGGCTCCATAGAAAAAGGGAGACTGATCAAGATGCATCCTTGGGCGGGAAGGGGACCATGCATGCATGGTGGTATTCCCAAAGGCTTTCTTTGAAATCTGGGGAAATGCTGTCAGTGCCGACATCACCCATATGTGAGGACTGACTTCCTGCTTGTTTCTGGAGAAAGGCTTTTCAGCTGGTAGAAGTGGGAGCCCCGAGACCCCCTGTAGTCTAACTAGCTTGGAGTGGATGGAGGCTGGCAGAAAAGGGTCTCCTGCCCACTTCACAGGCCCCTTGGACTTGTCCTCTGAAATGTAGTAAGATTTCATCTTGCCCAGATCCTTCACCAAATCAGACCCAACAGAAGCATCCCTCTAAGGCCAGGTGGGCAATTGAGCTTTGGAAGATGAGTCTGCTGTCCCGTCTCCGAGCCAAGCAAATGTTGTGTCACTGTAGGCAGGGCACAATCCCTGGCCTTCTAGACATACCAGGCTGTACATGGCATCAGAAAGGAAGGTTGCAGCCATTTCCAAAAGAGGGCTAGAATCATTCAGTGGAAGAGAATGAATCGAGCAGGGCTTGAGACATCAGGCCTACACATACTGTCAATTGAGGAATAGCAGCCGCCGCCGCAGTGAACTGGATCCTCAACACAAATCCAGCTTACGGTCCAGAGTATTCTTTAAAGGCTGATCTACCTTCCAAGGAATGGTGGTACATCTGGTAAACATCATAACCTGTGTATCCATCTTGGAAACATCAAACCACCCTCCTCCAGGGAGTGTATGCATCCTCTTACACACACTCCCACTCTGACCAGAAGAAGCTCGTGAGCACTTCCCTCAGTTCCTGCTCTGCTCCTGGAGCAGCCACCAGACTCAAGGTGGATGAATCAACTTCACCAGTTCCTTCTTCTGGAACAGGCACATAACATCAGCCTCCTCACAATCCTCTGAAGGTGAAAGTACTTCTTCATTCACATCAGACATCTGAATCCAAGCCACAGTCCAGATCTTGGATAGATCTCAGCTGATCCCCATCTCTAGGGGGTGCCCTTTGCCGGAGACACTTAGCCATAGGCCATCAATCAGGGCTTCTATTCTCAGCCTGCCCCTCATGAGACTATGTGTGGAGGAACCCAGAGGCCACAGGGTCTGAATTTCCAAGCCAGAATGATTAGGCCTGTTGTAAAAAGGAAAAGAATTCCAAAGAAGGCGATCCAGACTCTAGAAGCTCTCCTCACAGGAATGAACCCCCTACACCAGGGGACCCAGTCGCCTATCGATCCCCTAGAGGATGGGGAGTAACACACAGCATGGTCACCAAAATGTATCCACAGCGCCATCCACTTCCTCCTGCCCTTCAGCAAGGTTGGACAAACCGCATCCCCAGGTATAGAGAGGAGGTGGAGCAATCCCTTCAGGGAAAACTCAGGAGCTGCCATGCTAGAAGAGCAGAGTCCAGAAGCTGGAGATGAGGCATCATGCTTGCCGCAGGCCAAACAATTTCTGGAAGAAGACAGAGTTAAGGCCACAGTGGCCAGATGGTGTACATTAACTGCTTTTACTGCAACACACGTTATAGGCGCTAGGGTAGGAATGCGCTTGGAGCCACTTGGGCAAAACATGTATAGCAAAAAATGGTCACTTACGGAGCGTGCTATGATATCTCAAAATTAGAAAAAACTCGCTCCACTATGTTAACACACTTAGAGTATATTTCTTCAAGGGAATGAAAAAAGGAGAAAAACAGGTCTTAGAGTCTCCAGGGTTATGAGTGGACTGTGGCATACACCACCTTACCTAACACATCAATGACCTGTGAAAAACTCCTTTTAGATTTGTATATGAATCTTCAACAATTCAAATATATTCAGAACTTCAACATATCCACCCTATTGACCATCACTCATTTAGGCACAAGGCTATCAATATACTGCTTTTGGCGTATGACTAGCAGTGGCAGTTTGCACTTAACTTTGATGAAGTTGCTAATATCTCACATAACCAGCCTTCGCTGCTTATATATACACACACACACACACACACTCTATCTTAATACACATATATACTATAAGTATGTTACAATAGCGGAGCAAGTTTTTTCTAATTTTTAGGAAAAAAAAACATGTACAGACCACGCAACCGTCAGTCGCACAATAGGAGAAAACGCTAGTAATGCGTGCAGGAAACAGAGGGACATGCCCACACTGCACCAGCAGTCTACCCTGGATTGCACCCCACTCAGATGGAATCGGAAGCCCCAACAAGGAGAATGACGAGGTCAAGCCTTGGTACTCACTCCTTGAGAGCCCCAGGTCGAGGATCCATGCCAAGCTCAGTTCTACTCCCCTGATATTGTTTTACTGGCTTTGCAGCACTGTGTTTAAGGTGGCTGGCAGGCAGATCCCTCAGAGCCTTCTGCAATCTTCTGGAGAGATCAAGGGGGAATAGAGGAGGAGGGAGGGGGCGTTGAAGTTGTGTGAGGCTGCTGCACTTTTCCCAGATCCTTCCAATTTCTGGCTGCTCAACAGGTTCTTATGATAAGGGCATGGAGCTGAATCAATTTTCCCTCTTCCTATGGCTACCGAGAAGACCACAGTCTAATGGAGCCTCCCACATCATGCTCAAGTGAGAGAATCACTTTCAAGATGGTTGTTCACAAGTGTTTAAATCAATCTTTTCCTCTTAAATCTTCAGAGTTGAGAAGATCCATCCACCATCTGCTGGAGCAGTGGTTTTCTACCTAGTCCTCTGGGACCCCCAGGCCTGTCATGTTTTCAGGATATCCACAATGAATATGCATGAGAGAGATCTGCATACAATGGAAGCAGTGCATGCATATTCATTATGGATATCCTGAAAACCTGACTGGCCTGGGGGTCCCAGAGGACTGGATTGAGAGCCACTGCTGGTGGCTGGGGCAGATAGCGGCATAGAAATGATATCATTGAAACCTGGGCTTTTCATTGATTCTTTGTCTCAACCAGTCTGCTGGTAGGGGAGCACAACCCACTTGTCTGGACTGGTCTAACAGGACGGTATGGAATGGTTATCTGTATTTCTTTCTAAAGATGCCATGTCCTAGGAACTCTTGCACTGGTCTCATGGGACTTGAGAACATAAGACTAGGTGGGGATGATGAGGTTACAAGCATTGGCTCCTAAGATTTTGGCCTTGCTCCTAAATTCATGCAAACTTTGTCAAGGCCTGCATTATGGGATAGCTGCCACTTTTATAGTGGTCAGTTTGTGTGGCCTGAGAATGTGTGTACTGCTTCTGACACCTCTGGCAATGAGGATTACAGCAGTTTATGATGTTAAAGATTTATTTAAAAGACGATAAAACAACTGCATGTTAAAAGTTCATTTAAAGCTTACTGTAATTTTACAGTGCTTAAAGTTCAGTCACTGTACCAACATAGCATTTTTCACCACCCTTATGGTGCAGAGGACAGTTGTGGAATAGCACATGAAGTGGCTTTAGAAAGTGCTGACCTTGTTCTTCCCCAGTGGATTCCACAGTGTTGTCACAGACAGAAATAATGTAGTCTGCCTCAAATTTAGCTTTGCTTTCTGTGTGAATTTTGATAAATTGTCAATTATTCCATAGATGTCCTACAGTAAAATCCAACTGTTCACTATTGAATCCTCTGACATTGCATATCAAGTTATCCAAACTGGAAGCACTGTAGACTTGATGTGAACAGATGGAGGTTACATGACTTGCTAGAACCTAGGTCTCTAGGTTTCACAGTTCCGTGCATGTGCTGTTTACTGAAAGCTACCAAGTGCTGTCTGCAGGAGTCTGATGCTCGGGAGCACTTGGTTTTATTGAGAGACAGTAATGAATGAAAGAGACACGCTGTCACCACTTGATATTGAAGCCAGTGTTCATTTTCTCCACTGTATGGTATTCTGTGTGAAGCATCTTTTTAGCTTTCTCCGAGTCTGGCCCATTAAGCCACTGCTCATAAAGTTCTGTTACGCCTGCGATTTGCTCAGGCATCGCAGTTGGAATGGTGTCATACAGCATCTCCACTCGCTGAAGCAGGTCCTTGCTTGATGCTCCTTCTGCTCTGATCTGACCTCCACCGTTTAAACAACCTAAGAACAGCACACAGACAGAGGTTTAGAAGTGTAGCATCCGACAGCATGCTTAGAAAATCGTTTAACCTTTATATTTAATATACAAGCTAAAAGAACTTTCTAGCAAAGATAAGCATTAACGGATAAAGCCTTGGGAGCTCTCCTGGCGCTAGCTTTCTGTACCTGATGGGCAAGCCATGACCTCCACATAGTGATATGGGCATTTTCCACGTTTGAGTTTTTGAACCAGGTTTTGAATATTTCGAAATCCATAGGCCAAAGCAAAGTGCAGCAAAATCTTCCCGTCCTGTTCAAGAGTCACCTCCTGAAAATCCTTGTTTCTAGCCAAAAGAATAGAAGGCAAGGTAACGATTTGGAATTGAAGCTTATGAACAAATGTATCTACAAACAAGTCCTGGCGATTATTATACTACATAAAAAAATAAGAGTACAAAAACTAAACAGAGATCATATCTTGCCACTAGAATTTAGAGAGTTAACACTGGTATTCTTATGTAAAATATGCTCTAACTGGAGTGGCGTCTCAGAGCCATATATTGCCAGATGCCTTTTCCTGCTTCCGAGGGCCAATGCAATAAGCAGCGCTAACCCTTAGCTTGGTCGTTTACTCAGGACTCTCCCATGCTACCAGTACCACCTGATGTAGTAAGGACTGTAGCATAAAACCATCCACCATGCAAACTGGCAGAATCGGTAAATGTTCCCAGTGTGAAAAGCCATACATAGATCTAACAGACCGCTTATTACATCAGCTACTCAGTGAGGTTCTTCCACTTTGTGCCTAGAGAAAAGAATAAGGCCCTTGCCAGCAGTTCCTCTTTATTCATACTGTTGTTTTCTGCTTTTGGAGTTCATTAGATTTTCCAGCAGCTTCCCTGCTACAGGGTTTAACAGGACAGGCTCTTGTATCTGAGGGGAAGCTGACTGTATTTATTTCCAGGTATCAGAAAGTCTGCTTTCACAGGAAGATTTCGGCAGGGTTACAAGTGAACTTCTCCATAAACAGCAAGGGGAATACAAGAACACTGAAACGGTGAGGTTATCATGATACGTTCTTCTAAAGCTTATGGCTGCTTAAAAATTCTTTCCAAGTCCGCAAATGTTACTCCCCTTCTGTTCTAGTCTACTTCATCTGCTTAATGATACTGGAGCCATCAGACCCTTTCCTACCAAAAAGACGACATCCAATAAAATTACTTAAGATGTAACAGACTGTTTGGAGATACCTGCAAGCATAGAAAACCCAGCTGTCCTCAGCCATTTTCCTTAAGAGGCCTCGTTAGAAGCACTAAGAGGAAATGAATCTAAAGCAGGAAAACCATGTAGTTCCAGGTTTAAAGTCAACACAGGAGGGGGTTTAAAAAAAAAAACGAACAAAATTTAGAACATACACAACTAGCAGGAGGCTACCTTTCCTATTTCTGAGGATTTGCTACTCCGCCAGACTATCTGAAACATTATAAAAACACAAATGGTAAAAAGAAGACTTGCTAACTCCCCCAGCAGGTCTGCCTGTTGTACCGGATGTTACCTGTTAAAAGAACAAGCACGGTACATAGCAAGGTTCACAACAAACAAAACTCTTTTCAAGACACTTAAAACAAGTGCTTAAATTCAAAACCACCTTGCAGATACTGTTGCCTTCCCAGTCGCTAAGCAGCAATTGCTTCCTTGATGCCTTAGGACACTCCCTTCAGTATGCAATGCCCATACTTCAACTTGCACATCCCTTTTGGTTACACAGATTGCTCATTCGTTTGAAACGACTTGGGAAATAGCAACAAAATTTTCTATTTCATATCATATCGTTTTAGTGTGAAACACAACACTGAACTATCCAAACATCTGGTGCCCCCTTCCCCCCAACCCCTCTCCCTAATTTCATCACAGGCTAGGCTGGCCCTAAACCAGTAACCTGGTAACCTTTGGGTCGGAAGGCATGGATTTTACAAAACAGCCATAACATCTCTATGGCTCTAGCTAGCCTGTTGTGTTGCTGGTGAACTTCATTCCTATTTTCTGATTGGCCCAAAGTTTTTCTGGTCTAGGAGCTCTATGGAAAATGCTAATTGGATTTTTTGTGAACCTATTGACTCCTACTGTAGAGATTTACTCCTAAGATCTTTCTTTTGCCATGTTCTTGTGGCAGAAATTCTATGAAACCATGTCTAAGACTCTTAGACATGGTTTCAGAGAATATGTGAACAGGATCATTAATTGAACAACCAGGATCTGGACTAGTCTTAGTAATAGTATAATGGTAACTGGGAATTTCACACAAGGATTGTAAATACAGGAATCTGACAAGGAAACGTTTTAACATAGGTTCTAGGATATTTTTTTCCATAGCTTACAGGGCTAAGAACATGGCACAAAAACGTATTTGGAATAAGTCTCTAGTGTCAATAGATTCAAAAGGCAAAATATCCAGGAAGGTTTTTCCATGGAGCTAAAGACTAGACAAAGCAACTTTGGGTCAATCCGGAAACAAGAGCTATATTACTAAAAATAGAAGTCATAGCTAAAAATATCCTGGCCAGAGCCAGTGCCCCCCCCCCTCTTCCCTACCAGGGGAGGCAGTACATTCTCCTGGAAGACTAGTACCTTCCATCCTAAGGGGAACTGGTTCACAGCCAGACCAAACAACACAATTGGAAAAAAAAGGGTTTTTTGGGGGGGGTTTTGCCTTTTTTTTTAAATTTGAATTGAAGCCTCTACTAACCTTTCAACTGTTTTTTCCCCACCCATTTTGACATTAGCCACAGCAGTAGCCTGGTGGTTACAGCAGCAGCAACCTGCCATCCAGAGAGACCAGGGTTCAAATCCTACTAACATTTCTTGTGGCACAGGGCAAGACACTTAACCCTCCACTGCCTCAGGTACAAACCTATACTGTAAGCCCTATGGGGACAGGGAAATACCAACTGTACTGGAATGTAATCTACCTTGAACTACTACGGAAACGTGTGACCTAAATACAATGACATGAAAATTTATAAAAGCAAAAATGGAAAAAAACTATGGATTACACAAGAAAATATTAGGCAACACACAGCATTAAGAATCCTTTAAATATCCTTACTTCAAAGGTTTGTATTTAATTTCCTGCACTTGAATTGCAAAGAGCTCTTTAGCAGCATGTCTGAAGATGTGCTCCAGGTATCCCCCAGATCCTCCTCCAGAATGGCTGAGCAGCTCCTGCTCCAGTGCACTGCTAAAGCTACAGAGAGAGAAAGCACAGCGCCAGTTACACGGAGGAGGAAAACGGAGCAATGGCTGAACTGCTTGTTCACACTTGTGGGCTCATCCTTAATAGCAAGAATGTTAGAATGACAGCCACTAAAACCTCCTCCAAGCATCCAGAATCTATGCATTCAGTGGCAGTGAAATACAGATAAGTCACTATAGCTAGAACATACCATCTGCTATTTGTCAAAGCAAAATGTGATAAATCCCCCCAGAATTCAAGCTGATGTATCCAAGTGCATGTGTGTTCTATACACTCAAATCCCATGGTGAAGAATCCACAGCACTGTCCTGTCTAAGAATACCACTGTGCTCTTATGTGAAATCACAGCAGTTCCCTGGAAAGCCATTTTCATCGTAAGTTATTGATACCATTTTTACCCCAATTTTAGTAGGATTTGTATATTGAAATCAGGGACTGCGGCCCGATAAATTACAGCCACAGATCTGAGCCTGTTTTGGCACATTATTTTCTCAACCTATCTCGAGTCCACAGTGAGATACATGAGCAGAGTAGAGGGGACATCTGCAGGGACGCCAACGCTTTGGGGGTAATTTTATAAGGAGCTTCCTAGATTTAAGTGGAAAGTACATGTAATTAACCTAGAATTCCAACTAGCATAAAAGTGCAAACCTTGTTTGCACGGCATATACTTTCACTGTGGGCATGTAATGGGTGGAATGTACAAGTACCCATGTAGATTATAAAATAATATAATTTACACACAATTATTGAAAAATCCAGACACAGGTGTTTACACCACCAAAAATATTGGCGTGAGCGATGCTCATGCTCTTGCAAGTGCCGGTACAGATCAAGATTGATATCGGCCCAGAGACTTGTCTGACCGGAACCTTGGAACCAGGGACAGACTCGAGGGCCAGCATAGGTGGGAGAGTGGCAAGCGGCATAAACCCCGATGCCGACTGCATCGGCACTGACGTCTGTACTGGTGTCGGCGGTACTGCTGGTTGCATTTTGACCAGTACCGACGCCGCCAATAGAGCCGCTAGACTCCACTCGATGGCCAGGATATGCTGGTCCACAGAGCCCGTTGATGCCTGGGTATCTGTACTGGAAGCATGGGCTACCGTCCCAGAGCATGGCATCAGGAGCTCTCCTGAGATGGGGGCCTTGGGAACATCCTGGAACCCCTTAGTTGGTTTGGAGGAAAGGTCCTCCCGCTGGAGTTGTTTGGTCAGCCGATCCACCTCCAAGGCAATGCTCAAGGCATCTCTATGCTTAGATAGAGATCTACTCTTTGGGGGACGGCCTGACTTCGATGAAGACTTGTGTTTCAATACCTGAGATCCAAGAGAAGACGACGAAGCCCTTGACAAAGTTGAAGCGAGTGAAACTGCATCTGAGGCAAAGAGGGAGCAGAGTTTTGCGGCCTGATTCTGTAGGCCTCTCTTTGTTATCTTCTTACATAGAGGACATTCAGATGGCTGGTGATCTGGGCCAAAGCATTTGAGATACCAGTCATGGTTGTCAGTAGCGGAGATAGGGCTACTACACTTAGAACACTTTAAAAGCACCGATTGGTTTTTCCATCGTGTCAGTAGACTGGATGGAAGGTCTAAGACCTAAAATGGTGTCGAGGTGCCTGAATTTTTTTTTTTTTTTTTTTTTAAAGAAAGTAGGTAAAGAGAACCGAGGGATCAGTTCCAGCATCGACGGGAAGGCAGACACAACCACAAAACAACAAAAAGATTTTTAAGGAATTTGCTTCCTACTGGCTTCGCGGAAAATGAAGAACTGAGGAGGGAGAGTCACAAAGGCAGGAAGGCAGCAACACAGGTGCAGTGGGATGCTCCCAAAGGCTTTCCTATTGGACGCTGGGGAGCGTTCCCACAAGAGCTCCGTCGGTGCCGATGTCACCCATATGTGAAGACTACAATTCCTGCTTGTTCCTGGAGATCATCTACATAGATATGAAACATTATCCTGTGTTTCCGGAGGATGTTACATATGAGCTGGATGTATAAGTTAAATATGAAACAATTTCTATACCGCAATTTCCAAGGATCAAATAAAAGGACCGAGAGAGCTGATCCTTGAGGCAGTCCTTGGTGAATCTGAAATGGTTTTGATGTCCTGCTTTGTACTTTAACCTGCTGCGTGCGGTCGGATAAGTATGAGTGAAACCATCTTAAGGGAATCTCATTACTCCAATTTCTGCTAGGCGGGTGAGGAGTCTGCTGTGGTTTACAGAGTCAAATGTTGCTGAAATATCTGTGAATATGAAGATGAATGTCTGTTTGGATCTTTTGATTCCCTTAAGTAGAGTGTCAAGGAGCAAAGTCAGAAGTGTTTTGGTACTGTCATGTTGTTGGAACCCATGTTGCTGTTCATCCAGAGGCGCGTTAGCGTTTATAAATTCCTGAAGCTGGAGTTGGACGGCTTTTTCTATTATTTTTGCTAGGAGATGGGTACTGGAAATGGGTCTGTAGGATGTGGGTAAGGTAGGGTCAGCTGTAGCATTCTTCAAGGTAGGCGTGACGGAGGAGACCTTTAGGTTAGTTGGCATCTGACCTAGGGTGAGGGAAGAGTTTATTATTTTGAGCAGTGGTGAGGTTAGCTCTTTCCTGGCTGCTTTGATCTATGCAGTTGGGCATGGGTCTAGTGATGGTGTGGTGGTGTTCATCACTGAGAGAAGGTTATCTAGTTGCCTGCTTGATATTGGAGTGAACAGGGACCAGTTTGATGTGCTGCTGGATGTGCTTGTACGTAGCTGATCCAGTTCTATTGTTTCATTAGCACATTGGAATTTGTTCTGGAGGTAGGAGGCGTAATCTTGTGGGTTCAAGCTAGGGCCTTTTGGGGCAGTAGGGGTTTGTACGAGTGTCTTGGTGATTTCAAACAGCTCTCTAGGCTGGTTGAGTGATTTGTAAATGGTATTACTATGGTACTCTCATTTTCACTGGTTACTGTATTCAACTTGCTTGGAGGCATATTCTTTGTGATGTTTGGCATCTTGTGTTCTTTGCCATCTGCGCTCAAGCGGTCTCGGTTTAAGTTTCGCTTCTTTCATGTCTTTTGAGTACCAGGGTGCTGAGCAATTTTGCCTCGAGCCTCACTTTGGGGGGAGTACTACAAATGAAGTTATTCGGTTGTTCCACTCATCAACTAGTTTTATGGCATCTGTACAAGATGATTCCATTAGAGGGATGAGGTTTCAAGGAGGGCTTCCTTGTTAAAATCTCAGAATCTGTGCATGCCATGGTGTTGTGGTTTCCAGACTGAAAGTGCACCCCAATGATTCACCCTCCCTTTCATCCTTAACACCTCCGAAATGACTGCAAGATTATCAAGAGACCACGGCATTACAATAGCCCATAAACCAACTGCGACCCTGAGAAGAATCTTCTCAAAACAGAAAGGACAGCCATTAGCGTGGATTTATGCAATGGAGGTATTTAAACATCTCTATGATATCTCCCCTCTCCCAACTTTCTTCCAAAGTATGCACATTGAGATTTTTAAATCTATCCCCATATGCTTTATGATGAAGACCACTGACCGTTAAAGTCAGGAGTGCTGCCAAAGGATTGGAGAGAGGCTCATATGGTCCCTTTGCACAAAAGTGGAAGTAAGGATGTGGTTGAAAACTACAAGCCATTTAGTTTAACTTCGGTGGTGAGTAAATTATTGGAAAAGCTGCTGAAAGAGAAAATAGTGAGGTTTCTGGAGTCCAGCAGATTACAGGATTCGAGGCAGCATGGATTCACCAGAGGCAGGTCTTATCAGACAAATCTGATTGATTTCTTTGACTGGGTGACCAGGGAGTTGGACCGAGGGAGAGCCCTAGATGTGGTGTATTTAGATTTCAGTAAAGCCTTTGATACTGTTCCTCACAGGCGACTTATAAGCAAACTGAGCACCCTAGGGATGGACCCTAAAGTTACTGCTTGGGTTAGAAATTGGTTGAGTGGGAGGCGACAAAGGGTACAGGTAAATGGAACTCACTCTGAGAAGGAAGTTACCAGTGGTGTGCCCCAGGGATCTGTCCTTGGTTCGATTCTTTTTAACATCTTTGTTAGCGATATAGCGGAAGGGCTGTCAGGTAAGGTTTGCCTCTTTGCAGATGATACCAAAATCTGCAATAGAGTAGACACCCAGGAAGGTGTAGATAACATGAGGAGGGATCTAGCTAAGCTTAAAGAATGGTCTAGAATTTAGCAGCAGGGATTTAATGTTAAAAAATGCAAGGTCATGCATTTGGGTTGCAGCAATCCAAGGGAGCGATATAGTAAAGAGGGTGAAGTACTTTTGTCCACTAAAGAGCTGGACCTCGGTGTGGTTGTGTCTGATGATCTTAAAGTAGCTAAACTGGTAGAAAAGGCGACAGCAGAAGCTAGAATGATGCCTGGGTACATAGGGAGAGGAATGGCTAGCAGAAAAAAAGGAGGTGATAGTGCCTCTGTATAAGTCTGGTGTGATCTCGTTTGGAATATGGTGTGCAATTCTGGAGACCGCACCTTCAAAAAGGATATAAACAGGATGGAGTTAGTACAGAGGGTGGCGACTAAAATGGTTAGTGGTTTTCATTATAAAGCATATGAGGACAGACTTAAGGATCTTAATATGTACACTTTAGAGGAAAGGTGGGATAGAGGTGATAAGATTGAGACGTTTAAATACCTCCATGGCATAAATGCACAGGGGGAGAGCCTCTTTTGATTAAAAGAAAGTTCTGCTACGAGGAGACATGGGATCAGGGTGAAAGGGGATAGATTCAGGAGTGATATGCGGAAATATTTCTTTACGGAAAGAGTGGTGAATCCATGGAATAGTCTCCCAGTGGAGGTGGTAGAGATGAGGATGGTATCTGAATTCAAAAAAGCATAGGACAAACACAGAGGATCTCTAAAGGAAAAAATGGGACTGTTGTAGTTGTTATGGAAGGACAGACTAGTCCTCAAAAGGTGTTGGTCTACACTGCAGGTCCCTTCTTACCTCTCCTTGCTGCAAATAATAACATAATTACATATATGCATACTGGTCAGTCTCTTTAATGCCATATGCCTCCTTGATTTTTACAAATTTCTTAACTTTCCCCCGCTGGTCCAATACCTGACTTACCCTTATCAACCCTTTGGTGGCCCATTCTTTGAACACCCCCCTGCCCTCCCCAGTGCAAAGCCCCCCATCCACTGAATATGTGTCCCCCTTGATATCTTTTTCCCCCTCTAACAATAGGACCTCCACTTCCTCCTAATTTGCAATGTGAAGTCCTTCTGGGGGTTTCCTATCCTCTCTCCCTGCCCCTCCCCTAAACTATCCCACATTGTTGCCTCCAAGCTTTCACTCTTCTCTTTCTCCATATATACCCATTGAGGAGTATCACCCCTCTCCCGCCACGCAAACAAGGCTCGCAATTGCGCTGCTCGTAAGTAAGTTGGCACGCATGCACTCTTAGCTCCCCTCCTCTTTTACTTTATACATTGTTGCTCTCCCTACCCTTGGTGCCTTCCCATCCCGGATATTAAACAACTACTCATACCCTGGAGCCCTCTTTATAATTTCCCTTTGGAACTCTACTCGGTAGCGCCATGAATAGGAATACATCTCCTGGGTAAGATGTTCATCTAATCGCTGCTATGCACCCTAATCCATGACAGGTGAATCCCTTAAAAAGAAAACAATCCACCTAGATAGATCGTTACGCAAATTATCTACTAAGGCTTTGTAGTTCCATTCCCTGCAGGTTATCTCAAGTGTTCCCAATTGAATCCCCAGGTACTGAGAATTTTTTTAAACCCACTTGAAAAGCCAAACCACTCCCGCAGACTCATTTCAAGTGCCTTTGGCAGACTGAACCCTAATATTTCCATTTTGCGCATATTCATCTTGTATCCCACCACGCTCACCTATACTCTCTATTGCCTTCATTAAATTGGTAGGTTGGGTGGAATGGTTGGCTTACGTAAAAATACATCGTCTGCAAACAAAGCAACTTTATTCCCCCCCCTGCTATCCCCTTTATATCCATCCTGACATCTGATGTACTCAGCTAAAGGCTCTATCAGCAGGGCAATAGCCGTGGCGACAGGGACAACCTTGAAATGTCTCCACTTCCTAACTGAAAGCTATCAGAGTTAGCCTCCATTCACTCTTTATTTGAGTCCTGGGACTTGCGTACAGGGCTCTAACCCAGCTCACAAACTTCTCTTCTAGTCTCATTTTAACTAAGTACCTGTATCATGAACTACCATGTCAACTATGTTAAACACCTTCTCGGCCTCCATCTATTACAAACACATGCCTTCCTCCCAGTCTCCTGCAAATACCAACTGTTTTCATGATTTTCCTTATATTCTATCCCCACCCTGCCGCCCCTTTTATTCAACCTGTCTGGTCGTTATGGACCAGTTTCGGCATCACTCTCTGCAGCCGAGATCTGCCAACATTTATGCTAAATCTAGCATCCAAATTCATGAGCGATATAGGCCTTTTTCTATACGCCGAGCAAGTGGTAATACCTTGCCCAGCTTGGGCAGAATCATAATGCCTGCTTCCTCCAAACTGATTTCGGAAGCGGCTCCCTTGTAGAACATCCCATTGGACATCTTCCGTTAAAAACCCTGTGATGGAATCTGCATTCATTTATAAAACCGTTCCCAACCCGTGTCTTTCCTCACCTTAAGGGCCCTGATAGCTCCTCGCACCTCCTCCCCCTCATTTAACCTCCTCCCCAGTTCCTCCGCCGCCTCTGCCGTTTACCTTCAGCAACTTCCACTTTTCAAGGAATTGCTCCCCCTTCTGCTCCGCCTCTTTTACTTCACTTTTATATAGCTTCTCATAGTAATCTGTACATACCCCCTAATCTCTGATGATTTCTACAAACACCATTTTTCCCTTGCTGGTTGCGTATTCCCCCAATAAAGGCCCTCTGTTGCTTAGCTTTCAGCATACTTGCCAACATCTTCCCCAGTCTTTCCCCCCTTCATAGTGGGCCTGTCCTCAATACGTCATTTCATGTGCTATTTCTGCTGCTCTTAACTGGCTCAACTCCCCCCTTAATTTTATCAACTCTGCTATCACCTGGGGATTATTATTTAATTTAATTTATTTTATTTATTTCTTTTATATACCGCACTATTTAAAATCAGTGCGGTTTACATTACACACCTATTTGTGCTTAACAGACGCTCTGTTTATGCACTTACATTGAAACGGGAGAGTAAAACTTGGACTCAACTGGATAACTATACTACAGTTGTGTACAGCTATCTACAATATTTGCATTGGGCTGTTTGTGGATTACTGTTTCCTGGTAAGGTATTGTTAAAGGGAGAAATAAGTATACTGTTGTACAGAGGGACCACAAGGCCCACAAGGGAAACATGGAATATTTTATACATACCTAAAAATGGAAGGAATGTGTTGTAAATTGATTATCTTCACAGAGACGAGTACCATTTGTACCGGTTGCTGATAAGCAGTGGTGGGGCTGCGGGGATGGTTCATGATGTATGCATATGTTTTTCTTACTGTATAAAAGATAGACTGGCTCTTCTAACTGGTGGAATAAACTTTGCACACTGTCTCTCTGTGTGGGCGTGATGTTTCATTCCCCTGGCATTCCAGACAGCCGGAGCAGCATACCGCAATGAAGGGTTCGGGACTTCCCTGGCCTGGATTGACCACCAAGGGGACAGACCCATTACAGGTAATTGGTGGGTGGGGTTTGAAAAACTGGGTTTGAGAGTCGTGGTAGAAGAGATGGAGGTTTTAGTGCCTTTCTGAATTGGGCAAGGTCAGTGACCGCCCGGATGGAGGGTGGAAATGCCTTCCAGCAGCTGGAGCATAGAATCTGAAAGCTCGGTTGAGTTCGTTTTTGCCTGAGTGCATTTCATTATTTCCTTTTGGGATCTGTAGGGTTATTGAATTAGGGCGCCATGCTCTCCTTGCCCTGTTTGTTGGGGTGGTGGGTGGAGAAGGTCAGTTAGCGAGTGTGATGATATTTTGTTAAATGGCTTTGAAGGTCATCAGGACTACCTTGTAGGTGAGGCGCAAAGTGGATTGGTAGCCAGTGTAGGTCGCCTTAGGATTGGGGTGAAGTTTATTTTGAGGCTCTGTGAGAGGAGCCAATCGTTTACAGCCTTGAAGCATTTTACTAGCGGTTGAAAAGTCAGGGTTAACGATTAGAGAATGGGGTGAAGAGTAGTACAATTGTTTGCTGGATGAGCCTGGATGTATAAGTTTAAATTATGAAACACTTTCTATACCGCAATTGAACGGACGGGAGGAGACCTTTAGTTTAGTTGGCATCTGACCTAGGGTGAAGGGAAGCAGTCTTTATTATTTTGAGCAGTGGTGAGGTTAGCTCTTTCCTGGCTTGCTTTGATCTATGCAGTTTGGGCATCAAGGGTTCTAGTGATGGTGTGGTGGTGTTCATCACGGAGAGAAGGTTAATTAGTTGCCTGCTGAATATTGGAGTTGAACAGGGACCAGTTTGATGTGGCTGCTGGATGTGGCTTGTACGTAGCTGATCCAGTTCTATTGTTTCATTAGCACATTGGAATTTTGTTCTGGAGGTAGGGCGTAATCTTGTTTTGGGTTCAAGCTAGGGCCTTTTGGGGCAGTATGGGTTTGTTACGAGTGTCTTGGTGATTTTCAAACAGATCTCTCTAGGCTGGTGAGTGATTTGTAACGGGGGTGGGGGGGGTATTACTATGGTACTCTCATTTTCACTGGTTACTGTATGCAACTTGCTTGGAGGCATATTCTTTGTGATGTTTGGCATCTTGTGTTCTTTGCCATCTTGCGCTCAAGCGGTTCTCGGTTTTAAGTTTCGCTTCTTTCATGTCTTTTGAGTACCAGGGGTGCTGAGTCAATTTTGCCTCGAGCCTCACTTTGGGGGGGTGATTTACTAACAAATTAAGTTTATTCGGTTGTTCCAACTCATCAACTAGTTTTATGGCATCTGTACAAGAGATTCCATTAGAGGGAGGAGGTTTCAAGGAGGGCTTCCTTGTTAAATCTGCAGAATCTGTGCATGCCATGGTTTTGTGGGTTTCCATACTGAAAGTGCACCCCAATGAGTTCACCCTCCCTTTCCATCCTAACACCTCCGAAATGACTGCAAGATTATCAGAGACCACGGCATTACAATAGCCCATAAACCAACTGCGACCCTGAGAAGAATCTTCTCAAACAGAAAGGACAGCCATTAGCGTGGATTTTATGCAATGGAGGTATCTTTAAACATCTCTATGATACTCCCCTCTCCCAACTTTCTTCCAAAGTATGCACATGAGATTTTTAAATCTATCCCATATGCTTTATGATGAAAGACCACTGACCGGTTTAAAGTCAGGAGTGCTGCCAAATGATTGGAGGAGAGGCTCATATGGTCCCTTTGCACAAAAGTGGAAGTAAGGATGTGGTTTAAAACTACAACCATTTAGTTTAACTTCGGTTTGGTGAGTACATTATTGGAAAAGGCTGCTGAAAGAGAAAATAGTGAGGTTTCTGGAGTCCCTCAGATTACAGGATTCGAGGCAGCATGGATTCACCAGAGCAGTGTTTTTTTTTTATCATCAGACAAATCTGATTGATTTCTTTGACTGGGTGACCAGGGAGTTGTGGACCCGAGGGAGATGGAGAGCCCTAGATGTTGGTGTATTTAGATTTCAGTAAAGCCTTTGATTACTGTTCCTCACAGGCGAGATTATACGCAAACGAGGCACCCTAGGGATGGACCCTTAAAGTTACTGCTTGGTTAGAAAGTGGTTTGAGTGGAGAAGCGGACAAAGGGTACAGGTAAATGGAACTCACTCTGATTGAAGCTGAAAGTTACCAGGGTGTGCCCCAGGGATCTGTCCTTGGTTCTGATTCTTTTTAACATCTTTGTGAGCGATATAGCGGAAGGGCTGTCCAGGTAAGGTTTGCCTCTTTGGCAGATGATACCAAAAAAAAAATCGCAATTAGAGTAGACACCCAGGAAGGTGGTTGTAGATACTACATGAGGATTGGGATCTAGCTAAGCTTAAAGAATGGTCCCTAGAATTTATCATCAGGGATTTAATGTTAAAAAATGCAAGGTCATCAGCTTTGGGTTGCAGCAATCCAGGGAGCGATATAGTAAAGAGGGTGAGTACTTTTGTCCACTAATAGCTGACCTCGTGTGGTTGTGTCTGATGAATCTTAAAGTAGCTAAACTGGTAGAAAAGGCGACAGCAGAAGCTAGAGAATGATGCCTTGTGCGTACATAGTGGAGAGGGGAATGGCTAGCGAAAAAAAGGCAAAAAAGGATGTGATAGTGCCTCTGTATAAGTCTGGTGTGATCTCGTTTGGAATATGGTGTGCACATTATGGAGACCGCACCTTCAAAAAGGATATAAACACAGGATGGAGTTAGTAAAGAGTGTGTCGACTAAAATGGTTTAAGTGGTTTTCATTATAAAGCATAATAGGACAGACTTATAGGATCTTAATATGGTACACTTTAGAGGAAAGGTGGGATAGAGGTGATAAGATTGAGACGTTTAATACCTCCATGGCATAAATGCACAGGTGGGATAGCCTCTTTTGATTAAAAGAAAGTTCTATGCTACGAGGAAATGGGAATCAGGGGTGAAAGGGGGATCATTCAGGAGTGATATGCGGAAATATTTTCTTTACGGAAGATTGGGTGAATCAATGGAAATTAAGTCTCCCAGTGAGGTGGTAGGATCTGAGGATGGTATCTGAATTCAAAAAAGCATAGGACAAACACAGAGTATCTCTAAAGGAAAAATGGGACTGTTGTAGTTGTTATGGAAGGGCCAGACTAGTTCCTCAAAAGGTGTTGGTCTACACTGCAGGTCCCTTCTTACCTCTCCTTGCCTGCAAATAATAACATAATTACATATATTCATGACTGGTCTAGTCTCTTTAATGCCATATGCCTCCTTGATTTTTTTACAAATTTCTTACTTTCCCCCCTCTGGTCCACTACCTGACTTACCCTTATCAACCCTTTGGTGGCCACATTCTTTGAACCCCCCCCCCTGCCCTCCCCAGTGGCAAAGCCCCCCAGCCACTGCTATGTGTCCCCCTCGATTCTTTTCCCCCTCTACACCCCACCATAGGACCTCCACTCCTCCTAATTGCAATGTTGAAGTCCTTCTGGGGGTTTCCTATCCTCTCTCCCTGCCCCTCCCCTAAACTATCCCACATTGTTGCCTCCAAGCTTTCACTCTTCTCTTTCTCCATATATACCCATTGAGGAGTATCACCCCTCTCCCGCCACGCAAACAAGGCTCGCAATTGCGCTGCCTCGTAGTAGTTGGCAACGCATGGCACTCTTAGCTCCCCTCCTCTTTTACTTTATACATTGTTGCTCTCCCTACCCTTGGTGCCTTCCCATCCCGGATAAACAACATAATCATACCCTGGAGCCTCTTTATAATTCCCTTTGGAACTCTACTCGGTAGCGCCATGAATAGGAATAATATCCTGGGTAAGATGTTCATCTTAATCGCTGCTATGCACCCTAATCATGACAGGTGAATCCCTTTCCACCTAGATAGATCGTTACTCAATTATCTACTAGAGGCTTGTAGTTCCATTCCTGCAGGTTATCTCAAGTGTTCCCAATTGAATCCCCAGGTACTGAGAAGTTTTTTAAACCCACTTAAAAGCAAACCACTCCCGCAGACTCATTTCAAGTTCCTTTGGCAGACTGAACCCTAATATTTCCATTTTGCTCATATTCATCTTGTATCCCACCACCTCACTATATCTCTCTATTGCCTTCATTAAAATTGGTAGGTTGGTGAATGGTTGGCTTACGGTAAAAATACATCGTCTGCAAACAAAGCAACTTTATTCCCCCCACTGCTATCCCCTTTATATCCATCTGACATCTGATGTACTCAGCTAAAGGCTCTATCAGCAGGGCAATAGCAGTGGCGACAGGGGACAACCTTGAAATGTCTCCCTTCCTAACTGAAAGCTATCAGAGTAGCCTCCATTCACTCTTATTTGAGTCCTGGGACTTGCGTACAGGGCTCTAACCCAGCTCACAAACTTCTCTTCTAGTCTCATTTTACGAAGTACCTGTATCATGAACTACCATTCAACTATGTTAAACACCTTCTCGGCATCCACTATTACAAACACTGCCTTCCTCCCAGTCTCCTGCAAATACCAACTGGTTTTCATGATTTTCCTTATATTATCCCCACCCTGCCGCCCCTTTATGAAACCTGTCTGGTCTTTATGGACCAGTTTCGGCATCACTCTCTGCAGCCGAGATGCCAAACATTTAGCTAAAATCTTAGCATCCAAATTAATGAGCGATATAGGCCTATACGCCGAGCAAGTGGTAATATCCTTGCCCAGCTTGGGCAGAATCATAATGCCTGCTTCCTCCACTGATTTCGGAAGCGGCTCCCCTTGTAGAATCCCATTGGACATCTTCGTTAAAAACCCTGTGATGGAATCTTGCATTCATTTATAAAACCGTCCAACCCCGGTGTCTTCCTCACCTTAAGGGCCCTGATAGCTCCTCGCACCTCCTCCCCCTCATTTACCTCCCTCCCCAGTTCCTCCGCCTCCTCTGCCGTTACCTTCAGCAACTGACACTTTTCAAGGAATTGCTCCCCCTTCTGCTCCGCCTCTTTTACTTCACTTTTATATAGCTTCTCATAGTAATCTGTAAATACCCCCTAATCTCTGATGATTTCTACACCATTTTCCCTTGCTGGTTGCGTATTCCCCCAATAAAGGCCCTCTGTTGCTTAGCTTTCAGCCTACTTGCCAACATCTTCCCCATTCTATTCCCCCCTTCATAGTGGGCCTGTCTCAATAACGTCATTTCATGTGCTATTTCTGCTGCTCTTAACTGGCTCAACTCCCCCCTTAATTTTATCAACTCTGCTATCACCTGGGGATTATTATTTAATTTAATTTATTTATTTATTGCTTTTATATACCGCACTATTTAAAATCAGTGCGGTTTACATTACAACAGATTTGTGCTTAACAGACGCTCTGTTATGCACTTACATTGAAACGGGAGAGTAAAACTTGGACTCAACTGGGATAACTATCTACAGTTATGTACAGCTATCTACAATATTTGCATTGGGCTGTTTGTGGATTACTGTTTCCTGGTAAGGTATTGTAAAGGGAGAAATAAGTATACTGTTGTACAGAGGGACCACAAGGCCCACAAGGGAAAATGGATATTTTATACATACCTAGAAATGGAAAGGAATGTGTTGTAAATTGATTATCTTCACAGAGACGAGTACCATTTGTACGGTTGCTGATAAGCAGTGGTGGGCTGCGGGGATGGGTTCATGATGTATGCATATGTTTTTCTTACTGTATAAAAGATAGACTGCTCTTCTAACTGGTGGAATAAACTTGCACACTGTCTCTCTGTGTGGGCGTGAGTTCATTCCCCTGGATTCCAGACAGCCGGAGCAGCATACCGCAGATGAGGGTTCGGGACTTCCCTGGCCTGGATTGACCAACAAGGGACAGACCCATTACAGGTAATTGGTGGGTGGGGTTGAAAAGCTGGGTTGAGAGTCGTGTAGAAGAGATGATGTTTTAGTGCCTTTCTGAATTGGGCAAGGTCAGTGACCGCCCGGATGGAGGGTGGAAATGCATTCCAGCAGCTGGGAGCATAGAATCTGAAAGCTCGGTTCGTTTTTGCCTGAGTGCATTTAATTATTTCCTTTGGGATCTGTAGGGTATTGATGGCGCATGCTCTCCTTGCCCTGTTTGTTGGGGTGGGGTGGAGAAGGTCAGTTAGCGAGGTGGATGATATTTTGTTAATGGCTTTGAAGGTCATCAGGACTACCTTGTAGGTGAGGCGGCAGTGGATTGGTAGCCAGTGTAGGTCCATTAGGATTGGGGTGAAGTTTATTTTGAGGCTCTGTGAGAGGAGCCAATCGGTTACAGCCTTGAAGCATTTTACTAGCGGTGAAAAGTCAGGGTTATCGATAGAGAATGGGGTGAAGAGTAGTACATTGTTTGCGTAGATTAGGTATGCTATGTTGAATGAGCGAATTATATCACATATAGGTTGCATGTATATGTTAAATAAGAGGGCAGAGAGTGAGGAACCTTGGGGTACCCCATGCTTTTGCACCAGTTCCATGCAGAACCATTGATTCCCTTGTCGTGAAGCCGTATCAGGAGTTGCTCGTGGTTTATTATCACATTGATGCCTCGCTTCCAATGCCTCTATCTACTGCTCCAGCTGCCTCTCAGCCTGCCCCTTTTTCCTTTTCTTCTGGGCAAATATGCTTATCAAGTGACCCTCACCACCACCTTCAATCCATCCCAGGCCGTCCCCATTGCTACCTCCCCATTTAGGTTGTGCCCTAAATATTCTTGTATGACAGTCTGGATTCGGACCACATACCTCTTCTCCTCCAACAGGGCATCATTTAAATGCCAAAATTTGACCCCTTCATCCTTCTCCCCCACTACAAAGGTGATACTTACCGGGGCATGATCCATCCCTGTTATATTCCCCTGTTCCACCTGCTTAGCTTTGGATGCCCACTTTCCACTCACCCATATCATATCAAGCCTGCTGTAGGTTCCATGCACATGGGAATAAAACGTATATTTTTTTCCCCTGGGTAATGACACCTCCACATGTCTACAAACCCCAGGCGCTCCTTAAATCTCAGAAGATTTCGCCATTCTTTCTGCTCCCCCCCCCCCCGCTATTATCCAACCTCAGATTGATAATTAAGTTGAAATTCCCTCCCAATATAATTGGTGTCTCCCCTAGGTCCTCTAGCTCTCTTAAAATACCCTCATAAAACTCATCTCTCAGCGTATTAAGGCCATACATGCTAATTATCCAGACCTCTTCTTTAATCTTCAACCTAACCCCTGCCCACCTTCCTCTTATCGCTCCATTCCTCCACTAATCCCGATACTGTGCGCGTATTAAAACCCCTACTCCCCCTTTCCTTGGTTGTGCTCTCTGCCTAGCCAACAATGCCCTTGGGTATTTTTTTTTTTTTTTTTGAGTAAAACAATCTTTCCTGTCCCACCCTCGGATGTGTTTCCTGTATACACAAAATGTCTGCCTTCAATCTATTGCCCTCCCTTTCCAGAAAGCGACACTTTCACCATGTTTGTAACCCCTTAGTGTTCACTGTGACCACTGTTCCCTCTAAGCTGTGCGCGTGTGCGCGCACACACACCTTGCAGAGCGAGCGCACATACTTTACAACAGAGCGCACAAAAATTATGGTTCTGATTCTGATAGAAAGCAATTTAAAAGTTGTGATTGTAATTACTAGAAATTTTCCGCTTCATTTAGTAATCATCTATTTTCATTTAATTTGATTAAAATCAATGTGGTGTACATACTGTATTCTGACGTGCAGTCAAATTTTAAAGTATATAACTCCGAGTGTCGTTATGTGGCGCACAAAAATTTAACTTTCCTTCAAAAGCTGCACAGCTGATATTTTATGTGCACACAGCCTACAGAAAATTAGAGGGAACATTGACTGTGACCACTGTAAATTGAAGTATATCCTGACTCTGTCCTTTCCCACTCACTCCCCCCCAAATCCTGCCCCCTCCCTCCGCTCTTCCCCTTCTCCTTCCCCTCCTTCTCCCCTCAGACCCCTCCTCACTTCCCCCAACCCCTCCCCAGCCACCTCCTGGTCAGAGACTACTTACGGAGTCGTGCACCACCCGTCACCCTCCTTCCCTACTCCCCGTCTCCCCCTTCCCTCTCCCACTCTGCCCCCTCCCTCCAAAGACCCACACCCACCCCTCTCCGATTCCCGTTAACACTCTACAGCAAAACACTTATCTAAACAAAAACAGTCTACCATCCCAACTTCTCGCCCTTCCCCCATACCCCCCCTCTCTATATCCTGCCAATAACATACAATACCATACCACAGGCCTTTATCCCCCTGCGACCTTGTCCATGCCTACACTTGCAACTTTCACCCTCCTCCCTGCCCTTGTCCAGCTTTAAAAGTCTTCAATCCCTTATTCCACCTGCAGCTTGCCTTGCTCCACTCTCCTGCACTGCTTCGGGCCATGTCTCCATATATTCACCGCTTAGCGCCTCTTCGCTATGACTTCCTGTTATCTTCCTTCTCAGGCTGTTTTCCTCGCTGCTGCCACACCAGCTCTTTCCACTGCTCACCGTCCTGGACTCTCCGATCACATTCAGTGCAGGCCACTGCTTCTTGCTCTTTCAGGCCGGCTTCCCTCATTGTTGCCAATGCTGTTGCCACCGTCTGCACTCTCCATGTTCTCTTCCCTCTGGTAAATGCATCACTCACTGTCCCGCCGAAGCTCCCCCGACCGGGCTGAGCGCCTGAGCGGGAAGTCCTCCCGCTCAGAGGCTCCTGCACAATCAGGGCAGTGGGAGACACTTAAAAGTCAGCGCACCTGAGGGCCTCGCCAGAGGGCCCTTTGGCGTGGCCCTTAAGCGGGGCATGGAGGCGGAACGATACACCAACAGGACCAGAGCTCCCCAGCAAACAACCTGCAACGACGACAAGAGCACAGCTCCACACGAACTCCACAGACAGAACGAGAACTTCCGACGCCTGAAAAACTAATCCCAACACCCCCCCAAGAACTCACACCCCTACACTTCACATAAGGTAACCACCTACAGCGTCACTATGCATGCCTTACAATACATCCCCACAGCACTCCTTCTCACACAGCTGTTTCCCTACAACACTATACTCACGAACTCCATGCAAGCACACGCATAGAGCTACCTCCACACTCCACAGCACCAAATCTCACACAGGAGACCCTCCCAAAGAAATCATGACAAAGCAAAAACAAACCCACGCACATTCCCAAGGATGCTACCATCTATCACCCTAGAACTCATCAATGCCAGGTCAGTAAGAAATAAAATCAACACCCTTGCGGACCACATAGAATCGCAGCAGACCGACATACTCTGCATCACGGAAACGTGGCTCACACACATGGACAACGTGCTCCCCAACCAACTAATACCCCCATCCCACATAGCCTTCAGCTGGCCTCGCACACACAAGAGAGGAGGAGTCCTGATCCTGGCAAGAAGCAATCTGAGATTCAAGTCAAAAACCTCGTCAAACACAACGTAATGCGAATCAATCATGATAGAGAACAAGCACCTAGCCCTGTGCCTCACATATAGAGCTCCACATGCCTCCCCGGATGGACTATCTACTATCCTGGAAGTGGCCTGTGCAGTAAACACCAGTCAGAAAACTTTGATTGTACTGGGTGACATCAACCTCAAATCATCATCCAGCAAAGACTCAGAATCCTTCTAACAGCAATGAGCTCTGCAATTCACACAGATCATCACAGCCGCTACTCACAGACAGAACTGACTGCAAAATAGAGCAGTTAAATAAATATATTAAACCCAACAGACACGAAGTTAATCTTATAAGGTATCTCTTGCATGTGGAGGTGGTCTTTTATAAATCAGTGAAGCGGTATTCACGCATATAAGAGTGCATGCCAAGATGGCGCATACTTACATGTCTGCTGTGTCGAAGTGTTCCCGAGGGTGTAGCTGGAGCAGAGCAGAGGCGGCAATGCTATGTACGTGGGTATTTTATAAGATACACGAGTGTGTAGAGGATAGCCTAGTGGTTAGAGCAGTAGTCCAATAGCAGAGAGACCAGAGTTTGAATTCCACCAACACTCCTTGTGGCCTTGGGCAAGCCTCAGGTACAAACTGAGATTGTTAAGCCCACTGGGGACAGGGAAATATCTACTGTACCTTGCCTTGAACTACTATTGGGAAGGCATGAGCCATGTAGGAAGGCCAAGCAGGTGCCTATTTTATCAGAGCTCAACCTGTTTTATAAATACACAGGTGCCAATGTGCCTTTATAAACTACTAGGGGAAATGCGGCAAAAACCACAACTAGACTGAAAACTAAACAGTTACATAAATGTTTGCGTGTAACGTACACATGCAAATTGTGACTCTGCAAAAACTCTTCCCCCAAACGCACCTACCCATGGGAAGAATAAATGTATATGCTTTTACCCTTGGGGTAATTTTATAAAAGGCCTTGATGCGTGAAAAATCCTTTATAGCTACCCTCATAAAATACACAAACATTTATTCCTGCCTCAGAGCATTAAGCATAAGCATTTGCACACTTTTGGGGCTAGATCTGGGAATCTATTTTATAAAACAGATATCTTTTTGGACTTCATTCACAAGTGACCTATTACAAAACTAGGCCCTAAGTGTGCACTGTAGATAGAATAAAGATGCACTCATCAATTGATGGAAAGAAATAGATGGAAGCGGAGTGCATGCTGGATAACCCTCAGACTCCATTCCCAAACATTCAGGGTCTGAATCCTTCTAAACAAGACACTGCAGAGAGGCTCTATGGACCCACAGGCAACAGGGTACCGAGCACTGGTCTTATGGTTAAAATAAACATTTAGAGTGGTAAAAAATAAGACCAATACTGTATCTAATAACTAGAATATGGATTCTTACATAACATCCAAAGAGGTCGGAGTTACATCTGATAAAGACACACCCTCTTCCTCCAGCATGCTCACCACCTCCCCTGAAAGGGAAATCATATAACAGCCAACAGCTTAACACTATGGAAGGTCCTTCAATTGTCTTTATACAAAAATCCCAACTGCATTTCTGTCTAGTCATTAGAAAACTAAAAATAACTACTTTTGTTATATTATTTTAATAAAGTCAAAATTGTAGTTTATTTACAGCTGTGATCTTTAAAATGGCATTTTAACCTGATGCAGATAAATACATAAATATGGGATTTATTTTTGTTTTTTACTTTAATGGATTTCTGGCTTGTCTAGTCACCACACTTCAAACCTGAACACTAATACTGTAAAAACAGTGTGAACAAACCATAGAAACACAGTACTAATCATAGTACACATAAATTAAACAGAACGTAGAAAACAGAGTTCCTTCATTCAGACTGTTAATGGAATGTCTGCCTAAGTGGCTAGGTCTTAACGCACATTAGGAAGCATATTCCATAATCTAGGTGCACAGATTCTTCCCCTAAGGTTCAATTCTTAGTCAGGAAGTGGTCGCATTAGCATTCTTTCACCCCGTCTTTCCTCAGACCCAAGTGCAGCATTCATGCAGTACTAATGCCAGGAAAACGCAGGGACAGCACTCGAGAAGTGTTAATCACTTTACCTGTAGTAATCACACAATCCACTTCCCGTATCTCGTACTCTTTGATTAGGAAGTCTGGTCTGGATGCCTCCAGTTTCTTGTCATAGCAGGGCATTATGCTCACATGATAGATACGCTCTGGCAAAAGATGCTAAAAAGAACAGAAAGTTTGAGACGAGCGACTCAGCCTGCAATGCATCACTTTAACATTTATTCAAGGGTATCTGAAGGGAATAAAATAGATTTTTGTTCTCAGTATCAGAGATGGCCCATGGCAGACCTGGTAGACTGTACATCAACATAACATCCATGAAACCCGACTATTTGATCTAACGTTTACTAAACTTCCATTTTGTCAATTCCTGAAATAAATATGAAGAAATCAAACCTGTGGAATGCAATTTTTCCACTTCTTAATTACAAACCATAACAGAATCAATCCCCACATTCATCTATCATTATTAGTGTTGTGGAACATATATTAGGCAATGATCTTAAACAATTATCAAGTTATTTTCACAGTGCATTATGTGATTTGATTTACTTTACTTTATATGCTGCTTTCATCAACTAATATATTGTCACGCCCTTAGCCCCTTACATTGGTACGGAGGGGCGTGGTTTTGTTTTTGCCACTGTGGTGCTTCAACTTTCTAGCCCTTTTCTAACTGGATGCCTTTAAATGCATTATGGGAAAGATAGTTCAGTTAGATATCATTTGGGCTCAAATGAAAAAAAAACACCTTCAATGTAGTTGGGTTGAGTAGGTGCATTGACAAGAATTTATTCAAAGAAAGACATGCTAGGTTCACAGATCCACCTTTTAAGATATTTTCACCAGGAATTCTTGTAACTCATTACAGGATAACTTGAACTGAAACAAAACAGCTTTCCTCAGCTCAATTAACAGCACCTGCTTTCAGCAGAGCTTGCCGTGCAGTCCAAAACATACAGAAAGAAAAACTTTAAACCAGGTTCTGTATCCCTTTCCAGTCCAGAACAAATCCCTGGCTATCTTGTATGCTTAAACTTAGCACTTCATACAGATAGACAAATTCTCACAAGCAGATAAAACTCTTTTCAAGGTTCTCTCTGTAGTTAGTCAAACAAAAGCATTTCTTACTTCCTTCAGTTGAAACGGCATCAAAAAGAGCTCAGCACTGCTCACAGCTGTTTCTCAAAAGATAATCAGGAAGACTCTGCTTTGCACTGCGTCACACTTCTCCTGAGCTTAGAACATTAACAAGCAAACACAGCTTTCAGGGCTTTGGACACTGGGGGCTTCTCTTTACGGTTGACATCCCTGGCAACCATTCTTAATTGGCAGACTGGCATGCAGAGCAGTCCATGTATGAGACCTCTTCTTCACAAGGTAAATCTGGCTCCCCCAATTCCATTGGTTCACTCTCTGGCTCAGATTCAGGTAGCATACTTGACTGCCTTCTGTTATGGTTAAAGCTGTGTCTGGCAAATACGTAGTGCTCCTTATTAGCTAAGCTGCTGGGACTCATACCTTGATCAAAGCCTGTAGTAGCTTCACTTCTTACATACTCTGGCCACCATCTAGCACGTCCTGTTCTCCAATTAGTGCTTCTGGCTCTTACTGCTCCATTCCTTCTTGAGTAGGCAAAATGTCTGCTCTCTCTTTCTCTCTGGTCAGCACTTGCAGCACTCTCAGGTCTCAGGAGTCCTTCCAGTTCCTCTCCATGTGTTCTGCTTGTCCCTCTTCGTCGTCTTGCTCCTCGACTGCTCTCTGGTCTCACTGAGCTAAACTTAAACCCCTCAGGCTCCTGCTCCACCCTCTCCCCTCTCAGGTGAGAGAGATCAAACTCCCTCGTGGCAGCTGAGTGATTAGGGGATGCAGTGACGTAAGGGTTCCTTACCCTGGGCCTGTATTCCCTATCCTTTCCACCACTAGGGGCACTCTGTTCCTTATTGTAGCCAGGAATTACCTGCTTTCTAGGAGCAAATGGAGTTTTAAGTCCTGGACCTTTTAAAATGGGTCCCTCTATTAAGGTAAATTCCTTCTTTTTACCCCTCTCTTCTAGGTCCTGATAAGCTTCCTTATCACAATATTAAGCAATTAGCAAGAACAATCACATACAACACATTAGGAAAACTAAAAAGAAAAAACTGAAAAAGCCACCATATAAAAAATAAAAGAACCATCATCACGGATCACCACCTTTAACTACCTGGATGATTAAGTAGGCTTTAAGGTATTCCAGAAACAGACAATTAATCTCCTCTCCAAAGGCCAGAGGGAAAGCATTCCACAGCATGACCTTGTATAACTAAACACCATTTCAAGCGGAAGACAAATGAAAAACAGATAAAAGAAAACTAAATGCAACAGCCCCTTCTATGAACGCTGCAGTGGTCTGGATAGAGACACAATTCCAGCCTATAGTTCCGCCCTTTATGCACGTTTTGTAAGTTACACCAATATGTTACTGTTATCGACTATGTTTAATGTAGCAGTCAACATTGTGATTATCTCCCTTGTCATCTGCAGCAATCTGATGCAGCTGTTACCATACTTACAAGGCTTTGCCAAGAAATATGGAAGACAACATCATGGCCAACTGACTGGAAAAGATCTGGGTTTATACCAATACTAAAGAAAGGTGATCCAACTGACTGTGGAAATTATCGAACAATCGCTCTGATCCCACATGCCAGCAAGATTCTACTAAAGATTATGCAAAAGAGACTACAACTCCCTGAAGTGCAAGCAGGGTTCAGGAAAGGGCGAGGAACGAGAGACATCATTGCTGATGTGAGATGGATCCTTGAAAAGACTAAAGAATACCAAAAGGATATCTATTTGTGCTTTATTGACTATAGCAAGGCTTTTGACTGTGTAAACCATGAGAAACTCTGGGCCACATTAAGAAGCATGGGTATACCAGAACACCTGATCGTTCTCTTGCGCAATTTGTACATTGATCAAGAAGCAACAGTTCGAACGGAACAAGGAGAAACAGAATGGTTTAAAATAAGCAAAGGTGTAAGACAAGGCTCCATACTTTCCCCCTACCTGTTTAATTTATATGCAGAACAAATCATCAGAGAAGCAGGATTGTATGAAGACAACAGAGGTGTGAAGATTGGTGGAAGACTCGTCAACAACCTTCGCTATGCTGATGATGCTACATTACTGGCTGAACGTGAAGATGATCTGAAACATTTGCTTCTCACAATCAAAGAACATTGTCTCAAAATGGGCCTGCACCTTAATGTAAAGAAGACAAAGATAATGACAACTGGCATAATCAACAGGTTCATCGTTGAAGGAGAAGAAATTGAAATTGTGAACAACTTTAACCTACTTGGATCAACTATCAATAAAGAAGCAACAAGCAGTCAAGAAATCAAATGACGCATTGCTCTTGGCAGAATGGCTATGAAAGACCTAGATAAGATTCTCAAGAGCAGAGATGTCTCTCTCCATACAAAAATTTGACTTGTTCAAGCCATGGTATTTTCAATAACATCATATGGATGTGAAAGCTGGACAGTGAAAAAGACAGACAGGAAGAAAATTGATGCCTTTGAATTATGGTGCTGGCGGCGAATACTGTGTATACCATGGACTGCCCGAAGAATAAACCAGTCGGTACTAGAGGAGATCAAACCTAAGCTTTCTTTAGAAGCTCAAATGACAAGACTTCGACTTTCATACTTTGGACACATCATGCGAAGAGAGAGATCATTAGAGAAAGACATCATGCTTGGCAAGATAGAAGGTCAACGCAAAAGAGGAAGACCAGCAATGAGATGGATCGATACAATAACAGCAGCTACAGGTACCAGTCTGTCAACAATGAGCCGCCTGACTGAAGACCGAACACAATTTAGGATAGCTATCCAGAGGGTCGCCATGAGTCGACTCCGACTCAATGGCACTTAACAACAACAATGTAAACCACTCTGATTGAAGGATAGAGCGGTATAAAAAACCTGTTAATAAAATAAATTTGTCTCCAACAATACCTCCTCCCTTATGTTTCTTTGTCTTTATTCTTATTGGGTTATTTTCTATACCGCACCCTCGGGGACCAGTAGGGTGGTTTACAATAAATATAAAATACAGACAAATGGCCAGGAATGGCTAAGAAACAGAAAAGAACTACAAATCAATACAGGAAAGCGGCAAGCATATTTAGGTAAAGGAGAGATACAGAGGAGAGGTGAGAGAAGAGAAGGAGGAGGATCTGAGGGATGGTCATAAGCCATGCAAAAGAGATGGGTCTTAAGAAGAGTTTTGAACTTAGGATATGACTGTTCTTGTCGGAGTGAGAGGGGGAGGGAGTTCCAAATGGAGGTTGCCAGGAAGAAAAACGCAGAGGTGTGGGTGCGCACAAGATGAGCGCGGGATGGGGAGGGAAGTTCAAGATGGCCAACATGTATGGACCGGAGGCTGTGGGGCACCAGACGAAACTGTAGGACACCGGCCAGATATTGCGGAGTATAGGTGTAGAGCGCTCTGTGGGTCATGATTAAGAGCTTCAAAATAATGTGCTGGGGAATTGGCAGCCAGTGGAGCTGAATAAGATGAGGCGTAATGTGGCAGTACCTGGTAGTATCCGATAAGATCCTGGTGGCAGTGTTTTGTACCATTTGGAGTCGCTGTATCTGATGTTGGGGGAAGACCAGCAAAAATGATATTGCCATAATCGATATGTGAAATGACTAATGAAAGAAGGAGAGTGGGGAGTGCAGAATGGGAAAGTACATTACTAACCGCTCTGATCTGGCAGAGAAAAAAGAAGAAGCGGCAAATGAGGGCGGAGATGTGGTCGTGAAAGGAAAGCTCTGAGTCAAGAATCACACCTAAATAACGGAAAGAGGATACCAAAGGAATGGGATTACCAAGAAGGGTGGGCGCCAGAGCAGGAGAGGTGTCCCCAAAGGTTTTGGCAGGGTTCAAGTGAAGGAGGATCATGGAAAGCCAATCAGCAACAAGTGACAGACAAACATGGAAAGGGGAAATAGGGGAAGTGTGGTGGAAGACGACGACGATATCATCAGCATAGTAATATGCCGACACACCGGACTGCAGCACCAGGAGAGTGAGAGGGGTAAGAAAGATATTAAAGAGTAGAGGTGCAAGGACCGATCCTTGGGGAACACCACAAGGCAGAGGTAAGGGAGAAGAAGTATCAGAAGGGGAGATCACAGAGAAAGACTGGGAATGGAGAAAAGAATGGAACCAGTGGAAGACAGTGCCTCTCAGACCCGCATCCCTAAGATGAGAAAAGAGAAGGAAATGGTTTACAAGATCAAAGGCAGCCGACAGGTCCAAGAAAACTGCTAGAGAGATATCACCCCGATCATTCGCAACGTGAAGTTCATTGAGAAAAGACAAAAAGGATAGACTCAATACTGTGGCCAGGATGGAAACCAGATTGTCTAGATGGGCCAATAGCCAAGAGAAGACTATTTTCTCGAGGATCTTAGAGACAAAGGGGAGATTAGATACTGGATAGTAGTGTGCAAGGACTGTAGGGTCAAGTGAGGGTTTCTTGATGAGAGGACGAACAGCGCATGTTTCCAGGGAGCAGGGAATGTACCAGAGGATAGACAGGAGTTCAGCATGGAGAGGAGGAAGGGGATCAGAGCAAGGGACGGCTCCAAAAGCCATTTTGAAGGGATTGGATCAAGGGCGCAATTTGTTTTGCACAACGTAGTGATGATCTTAACCAATTCTATGAAGGAGAGAAGTTGGAAGGAGGACCAAGAGTGTGAGGTGGAAGAGGAGGGAGGTGGAGAAGGAGAGGGCAGTGACCCCAGTGAGGCGATACTGACTGGGAGGTAAGAGCAGAGTGATTGCACTTTAGAAGAAAAGAAAGTGGCGAGAGCAGAGGAACTAGGAGCAGCAGAAGCAGAAAGCTGAACAGCGTTGGTAGAAGGGTTGCTGAGTGCAGAAAGAAATTTAAGAGAAGAGTAAAGCTGACAAGTAGTATAAGAGGTGGAAGAAATCAGGTCAGAAAAATAAGAGCATTTGGCTTTGGTAATGAGGGAGCAGTAGCAGAGATGGCAATGACTGAAGTACTGAAGAGAGGTGTCAGACCTATCTTTTCACCATTGACGTTCCACAAGGCGGAGCTGCTGCAAGGCGCAGGCCTGGGTAGTACCATGGATGATGGGGGGTACGATGAGGCCGGCGGGGCTGAAGGGGGACAAGAAGGTCAAAGGCGATGGATAGTTGCGAGTTCCAGAGAAAGGCCTGGACTGCCTCAAGGGTGGAAAAATCAGCAGGAAAAAGCTGATCTGCAGAGGGGAAGTGTGAGAGGGCAGAGGGAGGGATGTGCTGAAGAAGGTGGGGAAGTACAGAGGTAGATGTGGAAGAGGACTGAAGTTTAAAACCAGAGGTTTTGCGGAATGATGCAGACAGACATGGAATCGAGAAGGTGACACTAAAGTGGTCAGTCCATGGTAAAGGATCAGTGATGATTTGGGAGGGAGCATACGGGATACCTGAAGGGGTGATGAGAAGGTCCAGAGTGTGTTGGGCAATATGGGTAGGAGAGGTAACATGTTGCGTGAGGTTAAGATCTCGAAGAAGGCTAATGAAAGCCTGGTCACGGGCCGAGATCGGGGAGTGGAAATGAACATTAAAATCTCCAAGAAGAAACGAAATTGGAGAGAGACATCAGAGTGCATCCCAGAGATGAGGACAAAGGGTGGGGGGAGCATAGAGAAGAAGGAAATGAATGGGCGGAGAGGAGTTCAGGTGAAGAAGGGGGGACTCTGGATAGTGAAGGAGCGGGGAAGTGAGTTGAGTAAAATTCAAACCTGAGTGGAACAGAACAGCCACCCCACCCCCTGCATGCCCCACCTGGTGGGAGGCTATTGCAGAAAAACCCGGAGGAAGACAGCAGGAAAGGATGGGGTCTTCCCTTTCACGCAGCCAGGTCTCCGTCAAAAAGAGGAGATCAAGGTGGGACTGCCCAATAAGATCCTGAATCAGGGCTGTTTTATTTCTAAATGACCTGCAATTCAGGAGCCCAGAATGAAGATCTAGTCCAGAGGGGTCTGGAGGAGGAGCGGAGACACAAAGCAAAGGCAAAAGGCAGCAGAAGATGAGATTGGAGGCCACCCTGGCTAGGTGACCAGGGGGGAAGCCGGAGGGCGAGATGGTGGGAATAGCTGTCATGAGTGGGAGCAAGAGGCCTGGACGGAGGGAAGGTAGAAAGTGCGCACAGGCAGAGTAAGCTACTGTAACCTTCCGGGTCTTGTCTCCTATCTAACATTAAAATCTGTATTTTATTTGTAACCCATTCCCCTATTTAGATCATAAATTACTATGATTTTGTATACTATTAATGGTATAAAATGCTGCAAATAAATAAATACATAAAAACTCCACACTGATTTACTGATTTCCCGGGTCAGCAGAGCCATGTAGAAGTTAAATAAAAGCAGGGACACCCCATCTCTTAAGGAAAGTGCAGCGAGACCCCCATCTCTTAAGGGGAGTGCAGAGAGACTTCCCTGCTAAGTCACATACTGAAGTCTGTCATTAAGCTATGAGGCACAATGCTCTATTGTGTCAACCCAGGGGCTGCAAACAGAGAACAGCAAACCATGATGGGTGGTGTTGATGCCACTGACAGATCCCACTGGATCAAGAAGACATAGAAGCTCTGATCAGTGCACATTCTGACACAGTCTACCAGAACCTGTAAAACAGCTACTGCACCTTTTCATCCAGCCCAATCTCATTAAAAAATCTGTGATAGAATAACCTTCTCCATGATGTTTATTAGGGTTGGCAGAGTAGACACTGGTCCCTTATTATGAATAGGTGTTATGACTGCACACTTCAGTTCTTTCTGGAACACCAAGTCCCCGTCAGCTGATTGATTACATGATCCAGGAACAGGGAGAGCTGTTCACCTAAAGTGCTCTATACCAGATTGAACCCTTGGTGACACCCTCTGCAACACAATATATAGGTTGAATCCTATCCCAGTACATCCTGGCAATAAAAACTAGAACCTACCAGGTCATTTGACCTTAGAAGACTAGAGAATAACTGCTCAGTCTTGCTCTCAAAAAACAAAGCCAAAAGCATCACTAGTCAAAGAGCATACTATATCCTCATTCTTCCCCATTAGTTGATTACTTAGCCAGTAGAGACACTGAGGTTTGTTTTAGCCTCTTGAAATTTCTTGTTAATAAATTCTCTCTTATTAACTCTTACCATTTCATGATAGTGTTCTATGGTATTGCACAACCAGTATTAAGTCGCCATCATGGTTATTTGTTCGTGTGCAAGCACCTCTCAAACACCCTTCACCTGTTGGCAGAGTAGTCCGAGACCTCCAAAATACCATCACAACCCATTATTCCTACTTCTAAAAACATTCACTGGTGAGCTACTGGCCAGCTTCTGCATAATACTCCCTCAAAGATGGACACTAGGCTCAATTGAAAGGATAGCAAACTGGAGGACAACAGAATCATGCATAAATCAACCAATTCATCTCTAGGCATGCTTTCAAGCCCAATCAATTCTCTCCAAGCTCCATTGCAAATGCAATGTGTGCCTTCGAGTCAGTCCTGACTCCTGGCGACCCAGAAGCTCCTGGGTTTTCTTGGCAGTGTCACCGGAAGTAGATTAGTTCCCTTTAATATCCTCCACCCAAGACCACTCAAATTGCAAAACACAGCAGACACCAGATTCACAGTAATCAAAATCCATTTTCTGAGTCAAATTCTTCAGAACAAATATCAAGTCCAGGGTATTATCCTGGGTATGAGTAGGTACATATATCATCTGATTAAAGTTCTAAGCTTCCAAGTGGTCAGCAAAACACATGATTTATCTAAGTTGATGACCCACTGCAATAAAACATTCCACAGTATTCTGCACAATAAACCCAGGCACCTGTTGTTTTGCAAAGTGATCCTTGATAAGGGCACCCATGACCTGCTGGGGAGACCTGGTGGTACTGATGTGAGGAAGAATGAAATGTCCATGTGTTTTCTCTGCATAGCAGATCCAGCCTGTAAGAAAAGAGAAAGGATCAAGCAATGCACAATCACTTCTCTAAATACGTAGACCAAGCAGAAATCACTGCCACAGGAAGAAGCCCACCGTGAATTTCTAAAGATGTTGGACCTGAATTTGAAATGGGCGGTGCTATGCGCCGCATCAGCGCATAGCCCACCCACCTCCCACCTAACCCGGATTTTCCTGGCTCCAACATTGAAAATCCAAGTGTCAGGAAGCCACAGGAGCTACCCATGTAGCATTGATTTTTGATGCTTCACAGTTAGCCCCAGCGCCTTAAAGATAGACAAGGTATTCCCACGCCTATCTTTAAATAAGACACAGAGCGCTAACATTGTAGCATCAAAAAATCTCTGCTCCACTCTGGAACGCCCCCAACACGCCCCCATGCTATGCGCATCTAGGTACGTTAGGGACATATCTGGGATTTTTGAAGGGCACTACCCATATAGGGCCCTTTGAAAATCTCAGATAAGGTCTTTTACATGGGTAGCTAGGGAAATTACCCATGTAAAGGCCTTCCAAAATTGGGCCCGTTATTCTTATCTCCCTGCTAGAAAGACAAGATATAAAATCAAGTAAATTTTATTTATTTATTTAATAGGATTTAGTATACCACTTTATCTTTAAATCAAAGCAGTTAGCACGTCAAACAAATAAACTAGCACGTCAAATAAATAAACGAGCTTCTACCTTCCCCTGGCCTCAGCTCTTACTGCTGATTTTTTACTTTACATTTACACGTAGGAAGTAATTTTATAAAGAAACCACTTAGATTTACATGCAATTGTGTAAACCTAGGTATTTTAGTCATATATCCGTGTAAACAGGCACTTATAAAATAGAGGCCATATTATTTGTGCCAGTAAGTATACATGCACATCTGACTGTGTACTTTCACTGTAAGCATGCATAGGGGCAGACTTATCGCAGAACACAAGTACACACGTAAATTATAGAATATTATAATTTACATGCATTCCGTACAAATTTAGGCACAGGCATTTACATCAGCTCTAGAGATGGTGTATGTGATCATGTCTTAATACACTTCAAGCAGAACAAAAAGATGAAACATCATACCAATGACAACTGAGGTCGGCAGAAAGATAAGATATGCTCAGTAATATGCATAGGGGATTTCTGCCATGTTCCCTCCCTGCTGGTATGGTGAGGCTTTCTGGGAATAAGCAACAAGTCCTGGGTGATTATATATTAGATTTATTATGGGTACAAAAATAGCAAATCATAAGCTAATACTACAGAATGAGGTAATCTGGTTTGGTAGCAGCACTTTTGGGAAGACCCTGTAGGATAGCGTTACAGAAATCGAAGTGGGGGAAGATTAGGGTCTGGAAGACTGACCTAAAGTTGTGTGGTTGAAGACGCGGTCGTAGATGTTAAGTGACTGATTTTATGGTAGATTGCTTACTGATGTGCAGCTGGAATGAAAAACGGTTGTCAAATAGAATACCTAGATAGCGTACTTCATTTTTTACGGATAGGTTAGCATTGTTGACGAGAGTAGATGGAGGTGAGAAGGTCTGGTCTCTCATTATGAAAAGAATTTCAGGTTTGATTTTTTGTAAGGTTGATGGTGAGGTTGTGATTCAGCAGCCAATGGGCGATGGGCGTTAAAGCAGTTGGTAATAGCAGTGACGGTTGTCTGCATAAATGGAGCATAGATCATAATGTTGTCTGCATAAAGATGGTAGAAGACATTATGCTCACGAGTGATTTCACAGACCGTTTGTTTGTTTGTATATTATATATATATATATTATATATAAGAGTAAAGCAGATAGGGCAGAGCCCTCCAGAACACCCTGTATTTGGGTGTGTACGGTAAGGATGTGTCGAGTCCAATGTGTACATACTGTTGGCGTCCTTTCAGGAATGAATGAAACCATAGAAGTACTGACCCTTGTATTCCAATGCTTTGAAGGCATTGTAGGAGGATATCATGACATATTGTGTCAAATGCAGCTGCAATGTCCAAAAATATCAGGACAAAGCCCTGTTTAGAGTTCCCAATGCCCTTAATGAGTTTGTCAATGAGGGAAACTAGGAGGGTTTCAACTCCATGGTTGAGTCGGAATCCATATTGGTATATATCCAAGGGAGCAGAGGTACCTATGTGGAGGACAGTTTTTCCCCCCCAAATATATTTGCTAGGAAAGGCAAGCTCAAGACTGGCTGGTAGGAGTATGGATCGCTCAGGTCCAATTTGGAATTCTTCATGATTGGGCGAATAGAAGTCGTTTTTAGGCTAATGGGAACCATCCGGGAGGGGGGGGTGGGAAGAGAGAGAGAGAGAGATGTACCATTTTTAACAGTATGGGAGCTAGAGGTCCTTATCCAGCTCACTGGACAGGGGTCAAGTGGAGAAGTGGTTGTGTTGAAGTTGCTGATGATGGGCCCCTTGTGGTTGATCTGCTGGGGCAGGTGGCTTGATGTAGAGTAAGAAAAATGTGATGGAGTAGTGGTATGACCAGGGAACTTTTGTAACTAGTGGATCAGGAATTCTGGTAGTGCCCATCAATTGGGAGGGACAGAGGATTAGGTCTAAGGTGTTCCCTTTTTGGTGCGTTGAGAGATGCCATTGCTTCCAGAAAATCATCGGCATTTTTTTTTTTTTTTTTTAAGGGACAGAGGAAAGATTTAAGTCACCTAAGAGTATTATCTGGCAGTTGGGTTTTGAATAGGAGCTAACCATATCGAGTGGACTAGCCAACTCCTTGATGCTTGGTGAGGGTGGTCTATAGATGAGGCAGAGGCCAAACTGCTTGTGGGTGATAGTTATGTCGAGGCCTGTTTGAATTGAAGTCCGCTCTTTGCAGGGATAAAGACCTCACCATCTTTATGTCCTAAGCGGAGGCAGTTAAAAAGGTCAATGTTCGGAGGTTTTAGCTAGTTTATGAGGATAGTGTCTGTTGTGGTGAACCAGGACTCCGTCACATACAATGTACATAGTTCACAATTGGACTAGGTTACATCCCAAATTATTGTTCATTGTACATAGTTAGTTAATGGAACCGTTTCATGTAACTAACTTTGTTGTTGTTCAACGTAAATCGTGTTTAATCTCGGGAACAAAATGGTATATAAATGTTTAGAAACATTTTATTTATTTATTTGAAGTCAAGGTTGCTGTCTGCAAAGTAATTTGATAGGATTTGAGTTTTGTTTCTTGTTGATCTAGCATTTTCTTTAAGGGCAGTGATTTGGTAGAGGAGGCGGTTGCTTGAGGTTCTAGGCCCTTGTTGCTGAGAGGAATGTGAATGGTAGCTTATTACATGAGAGGGGCATTTCAACCCGTGGTTGCCGCATCAACGGATAATGGGAATGTAGCTTGAGGTAGGTGTGAGGCATGACACTTGAAGTAATTGGGAAAGTAGTAGTAGTGTACATAATGGAGGTGTGTGTGAGTGTTGCATGTCTGGAGGCGGTATTTTCCACAGATAGAAACATAGAAAAATGACGACAGAAAAAGATCACATAGCCCATCTAATCTGTCCTTCCATATCAACAACTACAACAGTCCCCTTTTTTCCTTTAGAGATCCTCTGTGTTTGTCCCATGCTTTTTTAAATTCAGATACCGTCCTCATCTCTACCGCCTCCACTGGGAGACTATTCCATGGATCCACCGCTCTTTCCGTAAAGAAATATTTCCGCATATCACTCCTGAATCTATCCCCCCTTCACCCTCATCCCATGTCCCCTCGTAGCAGAACTTGCTTTCAATTGAGAGGCTCTCTCCCTGAGCATTTATACTATGGAGGTATTTAAACATCTCAATCATATCTCCTCTATCCCGCCTTTCCTCTAAGGTGTACATATTAAGATCCTTAAGTCTGTCCTCATATGCTTTATAATGAAGACCACTAACCATTTTAGTAGCCACCCTCTGTACCGACTCCATCCTGTTTATATCCTTTTGAAGGTGCGGTCTCCAGAATTGCACACTATACTCCAAATGAGGTCGCACCAAAGACTTATACAGAGGCACTATCACCTCGTTTTTTCTGCTAGCCATTCCTCTCCGTATGCACCCAAGCATCCTTCTAGCTTTTGCCATCGCCTTTTCTACCTGTTTAGCTACTTTAAGATCATCAGACAACCACGCCTAGGTCCCGCTCTTCTTTAGTGGACAAAAGTACTTCACCCCCTATACTATATTGCTCCCTTGGATTGCTGCAGCCCAAATGCATGACCTTGCATTTTTTAACATTAAATCCCAGCTGCCAAATTCTAGACCATTCTTCAAGCTTAGCTAGATCCCTCCTCATATTATCTCCACCTTCCTGGGTGTCTACTCTATTGCAGATTTTGGTATCATCCGCAAAGAGGCAAACCTTACCCGACAGCCATTCCGCTATATCACTAACAAAGATGTTAAAAAGAAAAAGATGTAGGGGGGAATTGCAGGAATGGTGGAGCTTGAGAGTTTGTTCAAGGTGTAGGGAGTGAGGAGGAAGAGCACTGGGTGGTGTGGCGGAAGAGGGTCTGTTTCCTTAGCTATCGCAGAGGTGAAGAGTACCTTATGTTCACTGCACTGTGGGTGCTGTATTCATATCTTACTCTGATGCTGGATAGACCAATGATGGTCAAGTGGTCTAGTTAGATATTGGTTTCTTGAGGACACACTAATGGTGGCAGGAGAGATGTTGCTTCTAGTTGGCAGTGTTTCAGACTTTTATTGCCTGTGGCATCTGAAAGTGGTTCTACCCATGAACGGTAGGGGTCTGTAGTGGAGGAGACCCTTGTGCCATTGGCAGCCTGCCAGGTGTGCCTAAGATGCGCTGCTATTGAATGGCCCTGATCTTCAGCCTGACTGACCTTGGAGAGAGGGAGTGGGGAGGAGCTCACCTGGCCTGCTCCCTTGCTCCGATGCTGATTGGGAGGCAGACAGGAATACTTACACCAAGCAGAAGTCACTGCTACAGGAAGCAGTCTACCGTGAATGTCTAAAGATGTTATTCTTATCTCCCTACTAGAAAGTCAGGATATAAAATCAAATGAATAAAAAAACAACAACTTCTACCTTCCCCTGGCCCCAACTCCTACTGCCGATTTCTTACTTTACATGTATACTTAGGAAGTAATCACTCTTTAGTACCTCTCGTATTAGGCTGAGTTCCAGACAAGGAGGCCCTAAAGGGAACCTCCTGCTCCACACACCTGGTCTCTATAAACCATCAAAAAAGAGTGCATATGCCTTGGCGGAAGCTTGCCAACCTGATGGTATTGCCCATCTGTTGTCCACTTGCCCCTTGTCTGTTCTAGCAAATAGTGCCTCTGTATAAGTCTTTGCTGAGACCTCATTTGGAGTATAGTGTGCAATTCTGGAGACCGCACCTTCAAAAGGATACAAACAGGATGGAGTCGGTGCAGAAGGTGGCTACTAAAATGGTCAGTGGTCTTCGTTATACAGCATATGAGGACAGACTTAAACATCCTAATAAGTGTAAGTTAGAGGAAAGGCGGGATAGAGGTGATATGATTGACATTTAAATACCTCTGTGGCATAAATGCATAGGAGGAGAGCCTCTTTCGATTGAAAGCAAGCTCTGCAATGGGGGGACATAGGATGAGGGTGAAAGGGAACATACTCATTAGTAATATGAAGAATATTTCTTTTCAGAAAGAGTGGTAGATGCATGGAATAGTCTTACAGTGGAGGTAGAAGAGACCAGGCACCAAAAAAGGAGCAAGTAGTCAGGTAGATAACTAAATAAAAACTGTAATCAGGGGTACAACACAGCTCAAACCCGACACAGCCGTGTTTCAGCACCAGCCTTCCTAAACAAATATATTAAACGATACAATAATAAATAATAAAACACCCATAAAATGTATAAAATGATATAGTAATAAATAATTAAAAACACAGAAAATATGAAAATGAAAACAAGAGAATGCCATTACAAAACAACTCGGGGCAGAAATCTCGTGACCGGTTGGTTCATGCCTCCCCCAAAAACCAGCAACCAAAAGAGCAAGTTGGCCACTACCCTTGCAGGCTGTGCTCATTCTGCTCTGGGACTCTAGAGGGGGAGGTTTGGACTGATATGCGGTCAAATAAAGAGTGGCGCTCGAGATTCCACACTACTTGTATACTACATAAATGGTGTCGCCTTATCCAATGCCCGTGTGGCCTTAAATATATTGGCTGTACAATTCGCTATTTTATGAAGAGATTGTATGTATACATAAAGCATGATCAGCCAAAGGTTTTATCTGCTCCAATGGTGCAACATGTAGTGCAGAACAAAAACATGATTTTTTAAAATTTACCTGGAGAGTATTGGACTGAATATCTCCACCCCTTAGTGGTGGTGACAGACATGCAACATTGCAACTCCGAGAACAACAGTGGATTTTTCGTTAAACACTATGGTCCCATTTGGGTTCAATTTGGAGAAGGACTGGTACAGCTTGGTTTAGATGGACTGGCCATTAGGGAGGCGATTACATTATTCTCTGCCCCCAACTGACTGAGCAGTAAGCAATTATGCTTCAGTGATGTCAGACGTCATGGTTTTAAGAGATTCTCTCGGGTTTAGTTTTGATCTACAACGGAGTGGTCTGTGGTGAATGTCAGCCTGAAGCAGGGTTTAAAAATTAAAAAAAAAAAAACTTCCACGGTGCTATGTCGCTGATTTGTTTTGGTTGTGGCTACACTCCTGGTTGGACTTGAACTCAGATAAGTGCATTTAACGCTAATACGACTGAAGTGCTGTTGTTTTACTGCAAAGTTGATTAAAAGGGCTGGATTTGTTGTAGTGGCTAATTCCCACACACAATCATTGTCTGACAAAAAAATCTTTTTCTATGATATTACATTATATTTAATCATAAAGGGAGGGGAGAAATTTTTCCAGGGTAGATTATTTGTTTAGAATACATATAGGGCAAACCTAGTCCTGTTGAAGCCTCGGGGTTATACATATATTGGTTATTTCAAAACAAATAGCATATCACAGTCTAAAAGCTGTACCATATAGTCATAACCATAATGGAAACAGGAATAGAGAATAAAGTCCAAATAAACAGGCATGCTAAATCTCAAAAAGTACAATGGTGAAAGAAAATATCAGCATATCTGCTAATTCTCAAGGGTACAAAAGCAAAGGAAACCCCTTCTAAATAAAATTGTGGGGAAATTTTCAGTCGATTAGTTACAGAAAAGAAACTCATGAGGGTGAATAAAAATGAGGAAAACATATTACCCAATATTGAAACGCTGTAACTAGTCTTCTACGGTCCACCCTGTGCTTACGATCTGCCAGACAGACTGTGGCCTGAGACTGGGATCCCAGGCCATGGAGTTGCAACAAAGGCCTAATGTGACCCAGTCACCAGGAAACGGGGGTGGCAAGAAGCCCAGGGCCTTGCCCCAAAGCACTAGTTCTATTCAGTCTGACATCCTCGACTATCCGGAGTAACAGCCCACAGGAAAGACAAAAATGCCATCTTCTAAGCCAAGCATTGCACAGACCTGATGTCAACCCCAGAACCTGCTGGGGGACAGAGGCCACCCCCCACCCTCAGCCCCCTATGGAGCCTACACTTGGAAGCCATAGCAGCAGTGAAGGCAACAGTATTACATTTAAAATAGTGCTGGCTCTAGATTCCAGAAGAGAGTTAACAAAATGGTGGTGGTTTTCCCCCCAAGCTGCCTTACCTGCCAGGCCTCTGCCACATAACTAGGGGAGACTGACCCATGCTTTCAGTATCCCTTAAAAGAGTAGGGAGCACTGCCAAAATGCTGCTGCTTCACCCCTGGCCACTAGCTTGCTTTACATTAGTGGCCACCACTATAAAAGCAGATGCAGCACAGGGCATGCTTCTCCAAGCCAAGAACAGTGATCCCTCCCTCTTCTGTGATCGGCACCGTGGGATGTACCACCGGCTACCCCCACCAACAGCTTCTATCATGGTCTTTCCTAGGCATGCCATTCCTTATGCAACACAACCATTACTGTGGGAGCCGTGCCAGGCACAGCCAACATTTCCACTCTGATCTAATCCTACTTCATGACCATGGTACTGCTGAGCTCACTCTGCTGGTGCCTCAGCCCAACAAGTGACTGCTCTCGATGCTAACCTGGGTCGTCTGACAACCAAGTGCCACTAATCCTATGCTGCTCTCAACATACCAACCTCCAAATCTCCCCTCACGGCTGTACTTACCAGAGTTCTCCCCATCTGCAGCCCATGGCACAACAGAAAAAGGCTTAAGGGAGATGACTTGTCCCCACGGGTACCGATTATTCTGTACCATTGCATACATACCTTTTTTTGTTCTTAAATTTAAAAAAAAACAACTGAAGGGAAAGGAACTCCCATCCAGCTTGGGAGGGACACAAGGAGAAAGTCAGAGAAGGGGAGAGCATAGGAAACAAATCTGGACTTCTCCAAATCTTTCCCTAGTTAGGGTGAGAGAGGGGAAGGAAGAGACTCAGACTACTTTAGGTATTCACTTAGTCAGACAAGAAAAAGAAAGAGACAGAAGAGACCTGGACTCCTCCTGGTATTCCCTTGGCCCAGGTTAAAACCAAACCTTCCACCCGAGCAGAATCTACTGGTGAACCAGTTATTCAACTAGGCCTAGGAGTCACGACCCATCACAAACAGTATGGAATGCCCATCTACCATCTGAAGGCAGAAAATACAAAGGAGCATGTGACTGCATGGAGTCATATATAGGGCAGATCTCTCAAGCTTTGTTTTCTGTCTCCATATGCTGGCTGATGGGTATAACCAGGGCCGGCACATCCACTAGGCGAACTAGGCAGCCGACCCAGGTGGGTGGCTTTGTGCCACTGCTTTGTTGCCTGCAGCAGACCATATGCTTTGGCACACATGACCTGCCGCTTCTGATCCCCCTCTGAAGTATCTTACTGTCGGAGGGGAGTCCGAAGCGGCAGGCCATGTGTGCCGAAACACATAGCCAGCCGCAGCCACTGCTTTTAAAATGCTACCACTGCTTGCCTCCCCCCATCCAAGACATAATCGACAGTAGCAGGGGGTGGTGCAGTGGGGGAAGGGGTGGCAGAAATCCTTGGCCAAGCCCTGGATATAACCCACTTATTCTGGACTGGTCTGGTAAGACAATAAGGAAAAATGCACTTAAATCAAGGTATGACTTATAAAATTTATCTCAAAGAGAGCACCTTTGCTTTGTTAAAAAATTTGGTTATTGATGGCTACATACAGATATGATACAATCTATGCTCACACTCACAGTATCAAAAAAGAAGCTCTTTTTCTCTTTATTTTGAATATTATTTTTTTTTTAATTTTTTATTTATAAAGTTTATACATGAAATACAAGGAAACAAACCATACTTCAATAATTCAAACACCAGTTGAAAAATAAACAAGGAAACAAAAGTGATCAACCACTTCAAGGAGGTGCAACCAAACTGGCAAGCCCCACATTGATTCCTAGAGTAACTTAACTATACTCCCTTACTTTTTAAGAAATCTAACAACTGATCAGTTTCATAATAAAGATATCTTTCACCCTGAAAAAGTATCAAACATTTGCACAGAAATTTAAGATGAAAAACTGCACCAAGGGCCACCACCCGTGGGCGCAATTCTAAAAATGCCTTGCGCCTCACTTGCGTGGCCCTGGATACATCAGGAAACATCTGGACTATCTGACCACAAAATTTCTCTGATTTTCTCTTAAAGTAAGCTCTCATAATTCTATCTTTATCTATCTCTGACACTAACATAACCAACAAAATGGCCCTAGAGGGAATATCATCCAAAGATGATTCTATAAAGGCAGAGACATCTAGAGTAGAAGAAGCCCTTTGATCATATAGAGGAGTCACTTCCCCCTTAGTCAATAATGGGACTGAGGCACGTGAAAAAACATAGTAAATTTTTGACACCATAATTATATTACTATCAGCAATCAACATATTCTCCTTAAGGTATTTCTGAAATAATATCAAGGGGGAAAGATAATGTGTACGTGGGAAATCAACAACCGGAGATTTTTAGCTCCTAAAGCATTTTCCAACATCTCATCATGACGGTGTAAAACACTAGAGTCTTGCACAAAAGCAGCCAACACCTCTTGACGAGCAACACCGTCTGACTCCAATGACGTAAGACGCTGATCTACTGCTATCAAACGCTTATCCTGATCGGACAGTTTCTGAACAGTAGCCTTGGAAAAATCAGAAACTTTCTGCAAAGACGCACCAAGCACTGACTCAATCCGTGAAGTCACCATCCAAATGTCTTTCAAAGTCAAATCAGTCGGCGGAGCCACCGCTTCAGTAGCAACTGGAAAAGTAATAACTGAAGGCAAAGGAGGGGCAGCTCCACAGTTCGTAAGAAAGACTCTGGAAGAACTTCCCCAGCATGAATCACTTCAGGCAAACACTCACTAATAGCGTCTTTTACAGGCAGTTGTTTAACTTCTTTGCTGGGGGGAGTATTACCCATAAAGCGGGAATCATTGTTAGAGGAAGGAGTACTCACGGTTGATATTTCCGACAAGCCCTCAGATAAACTTGCAGGGACCGGCGGCACTTTGCCCACAGAGACATGGGCGTCCATCGGCCCCACGACTTTCCCAACTTTAAGTTGTACAGGCTGCGGGTAACGCTTCCTCCGTTTCCCCATAACAGGGAACCTCGAACGCCGAAACTGCGCCAAAGGGGCGGGACCTGCCCCTTTGGTCACGCCCCTTCGGGCACGCCCACGGGACGCGCCCGCTTCACATCCCACGAGGAGGGCTTGGCTCTTATAGCCCTCAAGGGAAGCCGCCCCAATCAGGGCAGCCTCAGCAGGACTCCGGGAACCAATCAGGCAGGTAAAGACAGGAACTCCACAACTCAGGAAACAAACTGCACCCCCTATTTTGAATATTATTAAACATGCTTATTTTTTCTAGCTACTTTATTGATGGAATTCCTCTTAAAATAAAATAAAACACTTGCTTCTCTCCAGCAGCATACCTGGACAGGCCGAGGCGAGCATTGGCAGAGTCTGCCTCTCCTCACTCTGTTTCCGAAAACGTTGCACAAATTCTCGCTGACTTTCCAACAGGCTGAAATTTCTTGAGAAGGTTGTATCAAACACATAGTGCACACCTAAAAAAACATTTCCAGCAATGTGTTTTAGGGTAAGCAAACTAGGAAAAGAAATCCAATATTCACGCTTCTGATGGTATGTTCCTGATCAAAAACTCTTATTACGTAGCAGTACAACCTAACCAAAATATACAAGACCCCAAATTAATTGCTGAAAATACTGATCTTACTGCACTGACCAGCAAGATGCATAACTCATGATTTGCTGGTATGTTAAGGACAATAAAATAGTCTTTAGATACAATGACCTGGTCTACAGTTTTAATTTTATGTCAAGGGTCATTAAATTAAAATGAATTGCATATACGTATAAATAAATACAACAGTATTTTTTTTTTTAAATCACACCATGCAGGGTCAATCTGTTATAAAGACATTTGTTTCTATCTTGTGGTTTAACATGGAGGAATCCCGGTATCAGAAAGAATTATTTCATTGAATTATATAATATTTTCTGATCATTAACATCTTATATTAGAAAATTACACACCTAATTTTTTGAAGAATGCTGTTAATTTCTTTGCTGTGTCCACAATGCTTAGGTGAAATTTTGCTGCCAGAGATGCTCTGGACTGGGGTGAAACAGATACTATGACCAGCTTTTGCTGCTGGGATCCTGCAGTCTGACAAAAAGATAAATCCTGCTGTCAGAGCAATTGCTGCTTCACCACTGCCGTTTCCTTCTTTGTGGTGCCACTGATTTTATTCACATCATCTTTCCACATTTGTGTCCTTCACTAGTCGGCCCCTTAGAACACAAGAGCATAAGAATTGCCACAATCGGACAGATCAAAAGGTCCATCTAGTCCAGTATCCCATTTCCAGTGGTGGCTAATCCAGGTCACAAGTACCTGGCAAGGTCCCTTACGAAATGTAAATTTAAAAAAATGCATGCATGAGACCTGGTTAAAACCCCCCCATTTATCAAGCACATGAAAAAGATACTTTTTATGTGATGCTACAGTGGAGATGCATGTTACATCTTACAAACTCCAGAAGGAGCCTCTCTTTGGCACAATCAAAGTAGTATGGTGAATATTAGCAGTAACGTGAGACACAGATTATTCTGCACATAACCCGACTTGGAATGTGGTTCATGACTGTCATGGGAAGCGCAAAACTAACCTATTTAAAGAACCTGGATCATTGATAAGAACTGAGCAAAACAAGCATCTGCTTGAATTCTGGCACATTTGAGTCTTTTTGCCAAATCAATTTGCGTAGAAAATAAGCTTCTACTGGCTGTGTACTCTCCTGGTAAATCAGCAATGGTGGTTTTATCTTTTGGATTTAGCTCACACCTTTTCAGTGTTAAGTTTAAGGCAAGTTTAGTTTAAGTCAGTGGTTCTCAGCCTAGTCTTTGGGATACACCTAGCCAATCCTAACCACAATGAACAGTATGAGACCTGCACGCACTGCCTCTATTGTTCAATAAACCAGAGGATCTCATCTCAGGACACAAGTACGGTATGTTTTCTTGAACCTATACTGGGCCCTGCTAATGCATGTGTAGTCATGTACCTGGTTATGTTTTAACACCTTGTAGAGCTCCTCATGACTCTGTTGTGTGATTAAGATGCTTTCTGCTGACGTTATACAACCACTGCAAGCTAAACAGTCATTCAGCGTGATCTTTGCCTTTTCCAGCTTTTGAGCACCTCCGTCCTGAACAAAACCCATCAGAAAATAAATGAATAAGTAGGATTAACATTTTTAATTAATTGGGGCACCTCTTCTTATTAATGTCCTGCAATCCTGCCCTTGCCAACTAGTAATATGATATTTTTTTGGTCAGATATAACAGAACAATCTCACCTGATTAACTTGAAAGTAGCTTCCATCATCTTCGATTTTTATCTTTGCTGCTGCTTTGCCCAGTTTCTTCTCAACTTTTATTGGCTTTATACAATCCTGAAGAGAAACAGACCATAAACAAAGAGGATGTGAAATGCAAAACAATCATCCAAAGTTGCAAGAGGAACACCATAGCAGTTTAATCGCTAATTGCTCAAGATAACGTGGGAGGAGTGGCCTAGTGGTTAGGACAAGGTACTTCAGGCCGGAGGGCCGGGGGTTCAAGTCCCACCTGGGGACAGCAATCTCAGGCCGGAGGGACTGGGATTTCTAGTCCTATAGGCACTCCTTGTGGTCTTGGGCAAGCCACTTAACCCTCCATTGCCCATGTTCCCTGTAAGTATTAGCGTATGTGTCTCATATCCCCTCGTGTTAAATGTATCTCCCAATTGACCGCTTTGACCCGGTGAAAAGCGGGATATAAATACAGCTAAATAAAATAAATAAATAAAATATCCCCAGTATAAATATTTTTGTGCATCTTGTATGTTAGGGCTTGACAAATCCCAGGCACCAGGTCACCATGGTGCCAGAGGTTTGTACCTGGTCCTGGGATTTTCTTGCCCCCTCTTTAAAAAAAAAATGTGATTGTGGGCAGAAGACAGCCACAACTGTGGCAAAGACCCCCTTTCTGTCTGTCCATGGGAGACTGATTCCCTGCTGGCAGAACAGGAGGGGAAGGCCATAGGCTGTTTGCAGGAATCCCATCTCCTGCAAGCAGAAGAAAAGAAAAATTGAGATTATGGAAAAGGCCCCTTCTGTCTGTCTGCGGAAGATAAGATCCCTGCGGTCAGAACAGAAGGGGAAGACAACTGTGGTTTTGAGACAACAGGCTGCCTGTTGTAATCCCATCCCCCAAGGGCAGAAGACAGCTGGATCTGGGCCTGCAGAAAAAAAGTTAGACAGGAAGGGGGGGAAGTGAGGCAGCAAAAATTTAAAAAGAGAATATCTTAAAAAGAGTAAAAGGAAGGAGGATGGTGGGAATAAAGAGTGAGGGGAGGGAGTGCTATGGGGGAGTGAGAAAGAGAGGGTGAAGAGGGATTGAAAGGGAGAGGGAAGAGTGCAAGGTGCTGGAGGTTAAAGGATGAACGTTGTTAAGTGCTGAGTTGATGTCAACTCCTTGCAACCCTCTGGATAGTTTACCTAAACTTTGGATGAATGGGGACAAAAGTACCTCATCTAAACACAGACACACACACAAACAGGTACTCCACTTCTGCATGACAAAAGCACATATACGCCAAGCCTCACCTCTGGACCACACAAACAGAGGCTCTGCAGTACACACACACTGTCAGAATCCATTCAAAAGCGAGGGTCTTAGACTTTAGGAAAACTAATTTTGCCAAGATGGACCAATACCTCAGGGAGTCATTAGCGGGATAGGAACAGCTGGGTGATGTAGAAAAACAGTGGGTAAAACTGAAAGGGGATATTTTAAGGGCAACCAACCTTTCTGTTAAAATGGTAAATAAAGGTAAAAGGAAAAGAAGACCGCTATGGCTTTCGAAAGAAGCAGCTGAAAAGGTGAAGAAAAAGAGGGAGGCCTTCATGAAATACAAGAGATCACAGAGAGAGGAAGACAGGCATCTCTATTTGGAAAAACTTAGAGAAGCTAGCAAAGTAGTCAGGAAAGCAAAGTTTCAAAAAGAGGAAGAAATAGCCAATGCAATAAAATGGAGGGATAAGACATTTTTCAGATATGTTAGTGAGAAGAGGAAGGGCAAAAGTGGTATTGTCAGACTCAAGGGTGAAGGGGAGGAATATGTAGAAGCTGATGAGGATAAAGCGGAATTGCTTAACAAATATTTCTGTTCTGTGTTCACAGATGAAAAACCAGGAGCAGGACCTCAGAAAACACCCACAAACAGGAACAGAAGCGAGGGACATTTTGAACAATTTTCAGAAGACTGTGTTTGTGAGAAACTAGCTCAACTTAAAGTAGACAAAGCAATGGGACCGGATGGGATACACCCTAGAATACCGAGGGAACTTGGGGACATTCTAGAAGCTCCACTGACTGACCTTTTCAATGCCTCATTGGAGTCGGGAGTGGTGCCAAAGGACTGGAGAGAGGCTCATGTGGTGCCTTTACACAAAAGCGGAAGTAAGGATGTGGTTGAAAACTACAGGCCGGTTAGTTTAACTTCGGTGATGAGTAAATTATTGGAAACGCTGACAGACAAAATAGTGACGTTTCTGGAGTCCAGCGGATTACAGGATCCGAGGCAGCATGGATTCACCAGAGGCAGGTCTGTGAAAATCGCATAATGTACATCGTTGGTCAACAATATATTATTGTAAGTAAGCTTTAAAATATTATGGATGCACGCCAGGTTTTCTTCAAATTAATGTATGTGGCCTTGAAAAAGGCCGTTTTTATGTATCAGTGATGGCTCAATATTTGACGGGCCACCCTTTGTTCTTGATCACCTTCTTGTCGGAATTGAATGAACCAGCAGGCACCGGCGACAAACTGTTGATAAGTTGACACTGACCTCACTCTTGTCTGTCAACTTGTGATTAGTCAGTGAAATGTGTCGTAGTGCGTGGTCCTGGTGTGATGTTGATGCATGTGGACGACCTGAAAGAGGCTTGTCCACCACTGAACCCATTTCTTTCTTCTTCTGTACAATCTTAACAGCACTCTGACTGCAGCCAACTTTACTGGCTATCTGATGGCTTGAAAATCCTTCCTCGCTCATAAAGAACACACAAACACGCTCCTCCAATGTCAGGGTCCGAGTCATCTTCATGGTCGATCCAGAAAGCGTATGAAATTCAAAAATTCCACACGTTTTTATAGCTGCACTGTTGGCTAGATATCTGCATTGTGATTGGTTGTGAAACCAGCCTCCTGATTGGTCAGAAATAACATGTGCATATTGGATAATCTCAATCCAGTTTTGACGCAGGATCCACAAAAATCGCAGTAGCTATCTCCCAGTGTCTGTAAAGTATTTAAATTGGAAGCAAGGAATGCAAAAAAAGTCAACTCTAATAGCCATATGTATCCCTTTTAAAGTGGTAGAAAGATGGATATGCTGGGCTAACGCAAAATTTAAAAAAAAAAAAAAACGTTAGAAAGTACGAAAAACGCAAAACTCACAAGTGATTCCAGACTTTTGCACACCACTGTAGGTTATATGATGGGTGTGCCCTTGAATATAATGTTAAGTTTAAAAAAAAAGTTACTGATTTGTTGCTCCTTTGAGTCTGCTTTGTCAATAGTTCACTGGGGGGGGGGGGGGGGGCTGATGGGAGAGACCAGCAGGCTATATCCAGTGATTTTTTTTTATTTTTTTATTTAACATCTCTTCTATATCGCACTATTGTCATCAGCGCGGTTTACATGAAACTTGTGATAAGGAAGCTTATCATAGCTCAGGAAGGAGCTATAGAAAAGGTGAAGTGACTCTGAACAAGCAACCTGTCAGTTCTGGTAGAAATAAGAAAACAGAATTTGTCCATAAAAGACTACCAGTCCCAGAATGCACCAGGTTTCCAACAGCCATTAGAGGAGCTGAAGTGGGGAAACGTGTGTTCAATCAAGAGGGCTATGAGGTAATCCCCAAGCACTCATCTCAAAGGGCAGGGCCTGATTCAGCACAGCTGCGCTGTGCTAGGGTGGAGCACTCATCTAGGCAGAATAAAGGTAGAGTTTATTCTACAGAGAATTATCCTCATCTTGATCCTCATCCTCAGTTTCATCTGGGAGATCCTCATCCTCAGATTCATCTTGGACAGCTTCATCATCTGGAGGATCATCAGAAGCAGAAGCCAGTGCGGACGGACAGAGAGGGCAAGAAACCCTTTGGAAGAAAGAAGAGAAAAGCATTTGGGAGGTCTAAAGGAGTCCAGAGCAGTACGTATACTGGGAGACATTCAAAAGGCCAGCATACACCATTGGACTGGGGAAAACCAGAGGAGTGGTGCTGCAGAGCTAGGAATCTCCAGACGGTACCTGTGAGGGAGACGGCTGCACTTGGAAGGGACCCTAGGACCCGTGCCAGAAGGTATGTGAAGAGAGATCCAGTGTCCAGGGATCTGGATTGGAAGGCTTGACATAAGAACTGGACTACATACTGGCCAGGCTATTTAGAGAGGAACTCTAACAGCAATGGAAGCTCAGGTATGAACACTGATCTATGCCCTAGCTATAACCTTGAAAGACAGCAGGGAAACAAGTATTCTCCTGAGAGTGCTCCATTGAGAAATTCCTCTGTGCCAATCCATGATATTGAACCCATGATTGTTGAAGAAGGGGGAGGAGTCTTAGATACAGGCTGTGAATACATGGATTGCTCTCTGTCTAAACTCCTTTGGTAATTTACTGTTACAAAGTACAGCAACCATCACAAAGAAATACAAACTTGTTCTTTAATCTACTCAGAAAAGCTCCTGAGTAGGATTTTGGGCCACGCAGTAGAAAGCAAGCCAGCTAAGGGGTTTCAGCTGGATAACTGCTAGCAATTGAGCCTTACCTAATTGCTTGTGAGTTCTGAGGGAATCACTTCTGAGTCTATGTGTGAAGATATAAGAAGTTAACCTGAAAAGAACAGTTTTTCCCTTCTTTGTGGGTTTTGCTTGTTGTTTGAAACACTGCTAAGAAAATATTAGCTAAAGCCTACAGAAAAGACCAGTTTGTTACCAACCAGGTCTTTATTCTTTTGCTTTGATTGCTTGACAAGTTCATCTGTTGTTTTCCTGATTTTGTTTTTCTAGGTTTAACACTGAAAGCAAGTATCCTGTTTTATGTGCTACCAAGCATATCTGTGTTGGGAGAAATAACCCCATAAATAAATATCTTATTGGCTTTACACTCAAGCACAACTAATTATTGTGAGCAGCTGTGTCTGGTGTGAATGGACTGAATTCCCACAATCCCTTGCAAATCATATTGATATATGCACTTGCCAAGACTGTGAACATTCTCACCCAGGCAGCCATCTGACAAACTAAACATATACATACAGAGTAACTGTAGTGCATTTTACAAGTAACAGGGATGTAGAAACTTGGGAATACAGGTAAACTATATCAACTATATAACTACAATAAACTATACGCATTATTCACAGTTGAAATTGTCTTGGTCTGGATATGGAGGGACTATTTCTCTGTGAAAGATTAAACTGGGAAATAGCTTAAGAAGAGGTGGTGTTTGAGACTTTTCCTGAATTGTGTTAGGCTGGTTATAGCTCTCAATTCTGGTGGGAGGGCATTCCATGCTATTGGGGCGTGAATGCTGAAGGCTCTTTTAGATGTTTCCTTAGTGTATCTGACTGTTTGTTTGGGGACTATTAATGTATTTATAGCAGTTGATCTTCTGGCTCTGTTGAGGGTCTGCGTGTGTAGAAGGTTGGCGACCGTTGATGGTGCTTGATTGTTTAAGGCTTTGAAAGTGGTGATTATAATCTTGTAGTGGATTCTTGCGTTGGTCGGTAACCAATGGAGTCTTTTCAAGATTGGAGTTATGTGGTATGTCTTTGATATTCCTTCAAGTACTCTGGCAGCGGTGTTCATTGCCAGTTGGAGAGGATTTAAAGTTGCTTGAGAAAGACCATGTAGAATTGCATTTGCAAAATCGAGGTGAGGCATCACCAAGGCTTGATAGACGGTTCTGAAGTCTGTGGGTTCCAGTAGCGGTCGTAAGTGGCGTAGTGTACGTATTTTGTGATATATTAGTCTCGTTATGTTTTTTATGTGGGTTTTCATATTGAGACGCTGGTCAAAGGTGATACCTAGGTATCGTATCGTAGGTTTTACTGTCAATTCCTTGTCCTTTATCTTTAAGGTAGTAGGAGGTGTGAAGTTTTGGTTCTTTGTGATAAACATAACATCGGTCTTGCTATGGTTGATGCTTAGGTTCTGTGAGAGGAGCCAGTCTTCTACTGATTCAAAGCATTTTATCAGTGGTGTAAAATCAGGATGGTTGATGGAGAATGGCATGTATAGGAGAATGTCATCTGCATAGGCTAAACAGGTAACGTTAAAGGAACGGATGAGGTCACAGATAGGTTGCATGTATATGTTAAACATTAATGCTGAAAGAGAGGATCCTTGGGGCACCCCTTGATCTTGCAGAAATGGGTCTGATGTTCTTTCTTCAATTCTTACTTGTTGCCAACGGTTAGTTAAGTAGGATATGCACCAGTCAAGTGCAGAGCCAAGTATTCCTTTTTCCTTAAGGCGATCAATAAGTATTTGGTGGCTTACCGAGTCGAACGCAGCTGAGATGTCCATGAATATAAGGATGAATCCTTGTTGGATATTATCTATTCCTGTGATTAATGTATTGAATAGAGTGATGAGGAGGGTCTCCACTCCGTGAGCTTCTCTAAAGCCATGTTGTGCAGGGTCGAGTGGAGCTTCAGTATCTATGTGCTGTTGTATTTGACGTTGGACCACTTTTTCAATTATTTTAGCTAACAGTGGGATGCTGGATATTGGCCTGTAGGATTCTACTTTTTGGGGGTCTAATTTGTTGTTCTTCAGTAATGGTCTAATGGAGGTTTGTTTAAGGCACTGAGGAAAGGTTCCTGTTGAAAAAGATTGTTCGAGGATATTGTGTATGAAGAAGCTTACTTCACATCTAAGATCTTTTATCCAGGCTGCTGGACATGGATCATTTGCTGCGGTGGTAGCGTTTATTGATGCGATAGTGTTTTCAATTTCTTTGGTTGATATCGTATTAAACTTGGTTAATGTGGCTGACTGTGATAGCTTGTTTATACTTGTTGGTCTAGTAGTGCAGATGTTGGTTGTTTTCGTCATTTTTGATTTTAAGTAGTTTGCATAATCTTGGGGGTGTATTGTTTGAGTGTGTTGGGGGGTTGGTTCTTTTGCCATTGTCTTTACAATATTGAAGAGATCATGATGTTTGTTTACTGATTGCTTTAGGAGATTAGTATGGAATTGTTTCCTTCGATCTGCTATTTCCTGGCGATGCTTATTTAGGTACATGCAGTAGGCTGTGTAGGCTTCGGTGGTGCGGGATCGTCTCCAGCGTTTTTCGAGTCTACGAAGATGGAGGAGGGATGTTCTTAGCTCGTTAGAATACCAAGCTACATGTGTTCGATGATTGGGCTTTCTTGCTTTGTTTGATGGTTGAGAGTTGGCTCTGAGGGTGTGATCCCAGGTGTTGATTAGGTTATCCAGATCAGGTTTAGAGGTGTGAAGTGTTGGGAGAATATTCTTAAGTACCTCCTCTCTGTCAAAGGGGCGGAACCTCCTAGTTGTTGGTTTGGCGAGAGTGGATTTGGAGTTAATGGTATTGGAAGAGTTGGGAATTTGGAATAAGATGAGGCTGTGGTCAGACCATGGTACTGGAGTTATGGAAAGAGCATAATTGTGGTCAGTTTCTGTGGCAGCTTGTGGCACGAATATCAGGTCGAGTGTATTTCCCATAGTATGAGTGGGTTCTTTGACTATCTGGTTGTATCCAAGGTTGTCAATCGCTTCTATAAATGCTGCAATTTGCGTGTGGTGTAGGGAGGGGAGGTTGAAATCTCCTAATATCCAATTAGATAATCGTGGTTTTTCCGTTTTGCAGGCCCGGTCAACTATCGTTGGCAGATCGTCAGCTGAAGTTGTTGGAGCTCTATAGACTAGGTTGATTGAATGTTCGTTGTTTGATATGTTTAGTATGTTTAGGTATGTTGTGCTAATACTGTTGTCCATCTGAAATTGTAGTAGGCTTTTAGAGATGATGAGTACTCCACCTCCTCTTTGTTTGTTCCTGTGACACGTGTAGATTGAGAAGCCTGGGGGTAGCATCTGGTTGAGAATGACATTATCACAATCGGATAGCCAGGTTTCTGTGATCATCAAAATGTCAAGGTCATGCGTTATGAGATCAGATATCAAAGGCCATTTTGTGCGGATGGATCTAATATTGATGAGGGCGCATTGCAGTGGTCGTTGGTGTTGTTGTTTAGGTTGAGGTTTTTTGGTAAGCTGAAGGGCAATGTGGAGTAAATGTGGGTGGTGAGTATGTGTAGGGTTTGTTGGGTATGTTTGAGTTTTGTTTGACCATCTCTTCTAGTTATTCCTTAAAATTGGTACAGAGTTTTGGTTGCCGTTAAAGGCATTTGAGTGACCAGCTAGTGCAGTGAGGAGATAGGTAATGGTGAGGGTTACCAATGTATGTATCTTTAAAGGAGACATTGTGTATTAAGGGAAAAGGTAGAGTTGCTAGCAGCAAATGGTAGGGACTGCTGGTGGTACAGGGAGGGTAATTGCAGTGTAAGAGTTATGATATTTAAGTGGTGGAGGTATTGACCAGGGGCTTTAGTGGCTAATGCTGGTAGAACTGGATAAGAGGGTTGAGATAGTAAGATAGAGTGTTGGCTTAGGGGAAGGTATTAGAAACACTACTGACGACAGTATATATAGCAACAGTTGACTGTGACTTTAGTAGGTGAACAGTGAAATGATCGTATAGGTGGTGAAAAGAGCAGTATATATAGCTACTGGTAGCGGTACTTGCAATTATTGATTACTGACAACAGTATATATGGCTACTAGGAGCAGTGCTTGCAATTAATGTTACTGACAATAGTATATATGGTTACTGGTTGTAGTACTTGCAATTAATGTTACTGACAACAGTATATATAGCTACGAGGAACAGTGCTTGTTACTGACAACAGTATATATAGCTACTAGGAACAGTGCATATGGATACTGGCAACAGTGTATACCGGTATTGGTAACAGACTATGAAGGATAATTAGGGAAAGTAACAACTACTGAGCTACTGAGTTCATAGAGGAGACTGTGCATTGACTAATGCCAGCGTTATGAATGAATGTGCAAAAAGTCCAGTTATAGATAGTTCATTTAGCTGTAGTATACTTGCTGTGATCAAGGGATGGCCCGGTTGAAGGTGGAAGCGAGCTCAACCTTAGGGGAGCTCCAGCTGCTTGAATTTTAAGGTACTTATTTGAGTTTTCAGTGAGCGGTTCTGATTGAGTTGGTGCGGTCGGTCTAGGAGTCAGATCACGTGGTTTACTGTTCGGCCCCTTTAGTGATTAGGAGCAGTGGAGAGCAGGGGAGCTGGCTGATAGCTTAAGGTTGCTTGATTGAATACTCTGCGGATAGATACTTTTGGCGATCCTCGCCTAAGGGCCCTCTAGCGAGGCCCTCAGGCGCGGGCCTGTCTAGAGGCGGGTTGCTTTTTAATGAGCTGCTGCTCCCCTCCCACAGCCCTGATTGGGCTGGAGTAACTGAGCAGGGCAGCTGGCTGGAGCGGTGAGGTGCTCTACCCCGAATCGGGGGAGTTTGAAAATGGCGATTGGGCTGGAGTAACTGACTTTGACATGCCCAGTCTCCAAGCTGCAGGAGGAGGTACAGTACCCAGATCAATGCCCAAACTACGGTCTGATAATAAACTTATGAATAAAGAGGACTGACAACAGCCCCCTTAAAGCTGGGGACCTCTCCCCCCCGCTCAAAAACCCTACAAACAAAAGAAAGGAACAATAAGGCTAAGAATTCAACTATTAGGTCTGTCGTCTGCCTTACTCAGGCAGACCGCTGCAGCTCCCGCCACGCGGTCCAAAAACATAGCGAGAAAATGGCCGCCCCTTCGCCAAAGAATTTTGGCGCCAAAAAACAATGGCCACTGTAAAAAGAAGGTCCCAGCAGCCCGATAGAGCCTGAGGGCCTTACCTGAAGGGCCGAAAGCCACGCAACTTGCTCCTGCCACCGCGACTTCACCCGACCTTCAAGCTGCGCTGCCGCAGCAAGGGCTGCTCAGCCGGTTCCCCAGAGTAACTGAAGATCCCGCAGCAACGGAGAGGCTCCATCTCACACATCTTCAGTGTGGCCGCACGGGCTCCAGAGCTCTCTCCCTTGCCGTCAAGGAAGAGAGATCTGCACTGGCGAATGCCTGCATCAAGTGAGGATGACTGACCAAAAGGAAAGGCGGGAGCTGCTACTAATTTAAAGAGCCAGGCTTGAATTTAAAACTATTTTAAATCTAAGGAAATTTGCCTCCTAACAACTAAAAGGAACTAATCCCTGATTGCCAATTAACAAAATGTAAATTAAAGGTAAAATTAAAATAATTTGTCACACTAAATGTTCCTTATCTGGTCCCCAAGTGAGCCCAGAACGTAGGCTCACTACGTCCTCCTGCTGCATGGAGACTGGACACACTGGAGGCTGATGGGAGATACCAGCAGGCTATATCCAGTGATGTCATGACTTTGACATGTCCAGTCTCCAAGCTGCAGAGAAGGTACACTACCCAGAGGTTGAGGACTAAACTGGAGGAACGATAAGGAACAAGCCATTTTATTATCTCTTTTCAAACTTTTCCACCCTCCTCAGATATGTAAGAGTATGTATAGAGGAACGTCAGTGGAGAGGGGGCACGATGGGGGTCACAGCCTCTTAAGTGCCTCCTAAATCCAAACAAAATCTGTCAAGCCTGCTGTATGCATTTTGTCATGGCCTCGTTGGCACGCCTGCAGCTACACTCTGATGCTTTGTAGGTCAACAAATTCCATGTATGTCTACTGCGGTGTCCGAACATAAGAGCCATAACCAATATCCACAAAGCTTTGGAAGTCGCTGATTCCTGTTTGTGGGTGTTGAGAATCTCTGAAGTAAACCTAAGACCAGCAAAGCTCCTCATATGGACTTGCGGTCCCTCTTGTTGTCCGGCCATCACTCCCAGGGGACACTAACCTGAGAGGGCCCTATGAAATCATCCAAGTCCGTCAACTGCAATACCCCACTGAAGGACGACGCCATTTCTGCCACACTAATCCCAGGCACGGAAGGAAGGGTCCAAACGTCGCAAAGAGCCGTAAACTCCAGCGTCGCGCACGCCACACTGTCGCGAATGCCCGGCGCTCTGCGCCTGCGTCTCAATGACCTCAACAACCTCACAGCGCGGCAGAAAAGGAAACCTGATGGACGATGATAGACGTGACATCGTTTCCTCAGGCCTCCCTCTACTGCTATTGATAGACAGTAGCGGGAGCGTGACGTCGTTTCCTCCGTCTTCCCTACTCTCTACTGCTATTGATAGACAGTAGCGGGAGCGTGACGTCGTTTCCTCCGTCTTCCCCACTCTCTACTGCTATTGATAGACAGTAGCGGGAGCGTGACGTCGTTTCCTCCGTCCTCCCCACTCTACTGATATTGATAGACAGTAGCGGGAGCGTGACGTCGTTTCCTCCGTCCTCCCCACTCTACTGATATTGATAGACAGTAGCAGGAGCGTGACGTCGTTTCCTCCGTCCTCCCCACTGTCTACTGATATTGATAGACAGTAGCGGGAGCGTGACGTGGTTTTCTTCGTTCTCCTTCTACTAATATTAGCTGCGTTTTTCGTGACGGCGTTGGAGACGTTTCTTCCTCCATCATGCGAGTGTGGTGTGGGGGAAGTTAGGACTTTATAGGTAGGAAGGTGGAGTTCCTCAGGTATAATACCCGCGTTTTTATATGAGATAATTGATGAAGCAGAATCTTCAGTGAAATCCCATGAAAATGCCGGAGGTCTGCTGATAGCCGACTCTTTAATAAGTGAAACACTTAAGAATCAAAACACGGAGGAGCACTATTACTCTGCAGCTCCCCGAGCCTTTAGCGAAGATGATACCATTTTAACTGTTGAATAAGGTAATGTGATAGCCGTGCTAGTTTACTTTAATGGTAGTTACATGAAAAGACAAAGGGAAAATAAAGTGACGCCTTTTTGTTGGCCTAACTTAGAACATATTTTTACTAGCTTTTGAAGGTTAAAACAGGTAGTTGAGGGTGAACCGGTTGATATAGTGTATCTGGATTTTCAGAAAGCCTTTGACAAGGTCCCTCATGAAAGACTCGGGGGCATGTTTACTAAACTGTGCTAATTTCATTCGCGTTACCTTCCGCGGTAAAGGTACAGATGCCCATATAAAGGCGTGGGCGGGGCATCATTATGGCAAGCCATGTCAGGTAACGCGCGTTATAAGGCACCTTAGTAGGCACAGTACAAGGCAACGTGCTTTAACATGCCCTGTATTGTGCCTAATAAGGTGCCTTGTACTGTGCCTAATTAGGAGCCTTATAAGGATTGCTGGTAACTGTGGTGAGGGTACTGTGGGCTGGCAGCACGGATCTGCAAAGATATAACTGTCAGGCAAGCAAAATATCTGCCTGGACAGGAGGGAACAATGAGGAATCAAACCCATGACATCCACCTAGAACGTCAGTGTACTAACTAGTAGGCTATAACTTTATGGCCTGTTGCACAGCAATGGCTGGGTACAGAAGGACCGCAGGTCACTGCACAAACCGTCTGCTCTGTGTGCCAGGATAGGGTAACCCCACCAGCACCCATGATGCATTGCACATGCAGAACAGCAGCCTACAGCTGACCACCAAATGGGGTCTGCACCTCTCCAGTACTGCAACGTGGTAAGACGGACTGACAGTGCGTGATACTGGAACAGAGTAGCTACAGACCATGACTGTGCAGGTTCCGTGTGCACCCTGAGGGATAGGATGGGCACTCAGCACTAGGTCCACAGTACATGTGGTGCTAGAGATAGGTCCTGCTGCACATCCCCATCACTGCCAGTATGTGACAGGTGTTCCCAGCAGTGCAACTGAAGGTACATCTGTTCCAGCTGTGGTCTACAGTCACATGTGGCCCTGTGGGACTGGATACCAACTAGATTAGTGCGTACCTGTTATCAGGGAAGTGGGGTGTCTAGACTCGCATAAGGGCTATGTAGCACTGCCACTATGGGTCCAAGTGGTATGTGCTATATACCCCAAGGGGCCTCAATCATCCCTTTTGTAGATGAAGGTGTGGTGGGACAGGTGCTTGCACCCTGCAGAATGGCTGCAGTACCAGCAACCACAGTCCTCCAGGGCTGCTGGGCCAGTGCCATACCTGTGACCATTGCAGACCAGCAGTGATGCTTGGGGTAGGCAGGGGAAGGCTCAGCTGCCCCACGCCACCGTCTGCCATTCATCAACAAGACAGCACAGTCAGACTGCACCTGCAGCATCCTACAAGGTGTTCCTACCATGCACAAGCGACTGCAGACAGCCCACTAGCCAGTCTATAGTGCATGCTCACAGGGGAACCCTGTGCACCCAGAGGTGAGATGCACAGCACAGACACCAAGCAGGTATCTCCATGATTGGGCCCCAAAACCAGGAACACACAGGTATCACTGGAAATAAATAATGTGTGGCACTATGTGGGAACATAGACATGCCATGGTCAGAGTGAGAGTGACCCCCCCCCCCAGCATGACATGCTGTGGCCACCCTGTCCATGCAGGTGGTGATCGAGCACTACAGTGTCCCAGCCATTGCCCTCCACCCTGTGCAGATGCATCCTGGCCAATCCACCCTGTCTGGGCCATACCCACAATATCTTGCTCTTTATGCACATTTGCAGGCTAACTCTGCAAGCAGTGTTAGCAATGTGGGCTCAGTGAGGTGTTGGCAGATACATACGCACACTCCCGCACCTATCTCAGCATTGTGCAGAGATGGAGGTGGTTGACAACCCTACCCGCTGCACTGGTCCTGATCACAGTGCCGACATTGCTAATCTATGCAGGGGGTAGTAGTAGTACTCTGGTGATAACTGCAGCTGTGTGCTGGGGCCAACAGCCTGACACTCCATGAAGCTGTGGATAGTGGAGCCCTTGTGAGTGGGTGTCCGTACCCCTGTGCACCACTGCGTTGGGGTTTACCTATGTTGTTGTGGCTGCACTGTGGGCTAAAATTATGGGGAGATGCTCTGCAGGATCCACAGATGGGACCTGAACCTCTAACCCTCTGCTCTTGGACATGCTGGCTGAGTGTACTGAACCACACTGTTGCCACAGCAGCATAGTGGTCCCTGGGGCTACCCTTACGTTCCTTGGCCAGACCTCTTCTGTTGCACTGCACACCACGTACTGGTACAGGGCATGGCCTAGGTCCACTGCAGGTGGGTGCCACTGCTCCCTCCAGCACAATGACCCACCCCCTCTGCCATGCCACCATGACCATATGCTTTCGGTGCCGGTGGTGCGCCATCCAGGGGGCAGGTAGGCGGCTGCCTAAAGTGTGGGTTCTGGGGTAGGGGTGCCTACATAGATGTCAACGCTTCCTCAGGCACCACCTGTCAATGTTATGCGCCCCTTGGGGTGCCTGCTGGGTAATGTCTCCTTGATGGGACACTGGGGGCCACAGCCTCATGGGCATGTCTGACCCTGGTCAGTTGCTGTCTGGCTGGTTTCCATTTTCTGCATTCCTATGTGCCACCTCAGCAACTGCCTAGTCCACCCTGTGCCCCAGTAGCCCCCACTGCATGTCCCGCCTGCAGCCCCCATGCCCCATTTGCACCATCACCATAGTGTACCAGGGCACTATGCTGTTGCTGCAAATGGAGCACTACGATCACCTTTCTTGGGCTCCCTGCCTATGCTGTACATTGCTGACACTGAAATGGTTTCTCTCTCTTGCAAATGTGTGCTAACGCCAGGTTTTCAGTTGCGTTAGGATTCAGCCCTTAATTTCTCTGCGTTAGTGTGAAAGGGGCCACTCCCCGCCCATTGACCCCTTCTCTCCGCCCTCCACCCATTTCTGGACTTACCACGGCCGGGAACGTTAAGGCGCATTATGTAACGTTAACGTTACCGCAGTTTAGTAAACATACCTCTTGGCGTAACTAAAAAGTCATGGAATAGGGGGCAGTGTACTATTGTGGCTCAGGAACTGGCTAAAAGATAGAAAGCAGAAGGTAGGGCTAAATGGCCAATTTTCCCAATGGAGAAAGGTGAATAGTGGAGTACTCCAGGGATCTGTGCTAGGCCTGCTGCTTTTTAACATATATGTGTGTGTGTATAAATAACCTTTCATTATACATGCCAAGCAATACTACTTGAAATAATAGAAACATGGTAAATACAAAATAAGCATCACGAAAACACTACATATGAATAAAGGAAAACAATTAAAATGCATTTTCCTTTAATATCCCACAAGTAGGGAGGAGTGGCCTAGTGATTGGGGCAAGTTACAGAGGGCCAGGGATTCAAATCCCACCAGAGGACAGCAACCTTGGGTCAGAAGGACTGGGGTTTCTAGTCCCACAGGTGCTCCTTGTGGCCTTGGGCAAGCCACTTAACCCTTTGGGGACAAGGGAAAAATATTTCTCCAGTAACAAGCAGGAAGTCAGTCCTCATTTATGGGTGACATCGGCACCAACAGAGCCCGTGTGGAGCAATTCCCCAGCTTTCAAAGAAAGCCTATGAGATTGCTGCCACACATGCGTGGTCCTCTTCCCGCCCAAGGGTTCCATCTTGCTCAGTCTCCCTTTATCCACAGAGCCCTTCAGATGCATGTCCTTGTCCCTCGGAAAAAAGTGTTTTATTTTCTGGCCTCTGGCCTACTGTTTTCCGGTTGCACCGGTCTTCTACCCGTCCTCCCCCTTGCTTCTATCTCTTTTGAGCAAGGGGGACATTTTTTCCTAATTTTTGTTGGCGGGCTTCATGTCCTTTTTTTCTCCTAACTGCTGGCCGTGTGGATCTTCAACCTCGCGGGGGCCTTTTTTGCCCTGATGGCCACCGGTTTCAAAAAATGCGATAGATGCTCCAAGAACTCGTCGCTTACGGACACCCATGACTGTTGCCTACGGTGTCTCGGAGCCAACCATGATCCAGAACTCTGTTCGCTTTGTAAGAAAATGTCCTCCAAATTTCTGCTCAGTCGTATGCAGAGGTTTGAGGACATCTTCCGAAAGGCTGCCTCAGAATCCCCGGTGGCACCCTTGGTCATTTTTCTGCCGGTGGGGTCCCCCACCTCGGCTCCACACTCAAGACGGCACTCTGACCAGGGGTCCCCTGAAGTGGGGAAGCGTAAGAAGAAGAAGACCTCGAAGTTGCTGTTGGAGCCTCGTGTTCCCGAGAGTCGGACAAGGAATGGCCTTGTAAGGTACCTCGAACGGACTCGGAGGCCCCAGGTGATGGCGCCAGGTCTCCCGAGGGTCATCCCGGCGAGGACCCCCTCTCCTCCTCGACTCCTAACCCGGTGACTCCGGTGTCAGCATCACAGGGCCCCATGCACGCGTGGGAGTCCTGTATACTGGCACTAGAATGCAACATTTCTGCGTTCATAGCTTCCCAGTAGGCGCTCGTATTCAGCTTCGCTGGTCTGCGCCTAGAGACCGAGGTCCTGGAAACCCCTGAGAGCCATGGGTCTCATGAGGTTCCTCGGCGTCGGTCTCGCTCACCTTCCCGTTCCTTGGGGGCGAGATCCTCCAGGGCCTCTGGCTCCAAATGGGCCTTGGCCTCCAGGCGAGGCGACCAGCCTGAATCAGACACCTCTTCCAATCTTTCAGGCTGGAAGTCGGATGGGGATACTTCTCCTGAGACCCGTCCCAGCCCGCCTTTCAGCAGCGTTCGCCACCCGAAGATGATGCCTTCTCAGTGTTCATGCAGGATATGGTACAGGCTCTCAAGCTGAGGAGGAACCTCGAGCTGAAGAGCTCAATATCTTGCAGTATGAGTCCCCTCTTCGGGAATCTCTTGCTGTCCCAGTTCCTCCCATTCTATTCAGGCTGCTATTCTGCATGTGGGAGACCCCTGCGTTGGTCCCCATCACGAACAAGCGCCTCGATGCAACATACAAGGTCCAGCGCGACCCTGGGTTCAGGAAAACTCAACTTCCCCACACCTCCATGGTGATGGAGTCGGCTATGAGAAAACAAGAGCCTGAAGTCACATTCTTTGGTTCCGCTGGGCAGGGAGACAAGAGCCCTCGATTTCCTAGGCCGCAAGGCCTATCAAGGATCCATGCTCTCATGCCGTATTCATGCATACCAGTTGTACATGGGCATGTTTTTACGTGACCTAGTCAAGGAACTTGGGGGCTTCTCCACAGGCCTAGCGGGTGAACCCCTCAACAGGTTCTGGACCCTTCTGAAGTCCATTACGGAGTGCTCAAAATACCTCTCCTGCCGCCTATGACGGATTTTAGTCCTCGGCTCGAGTGGCAGCCACTGGCATCGGGGCCAGGCATGGCTCTAGTACTCAGACTTGGAGCAGTGAGTCCAGGAAAAGCCCCTAGACATACCCTGCCTCGGTGAACAGCTCTTTAGTAAGCTGATGGAGGATAAGGCCGCTGAGATTGAGACAGCGTTCATCACCCGTACCCGCCTCTCATCCAAGGCCTCCTCCCTGCCTCGGAAGAAACAGCAAACTAAGAAGCCGTTCTTCCTGCAGAAGGGCCTACCCTACCGAGGCTACCCACCCACTCCCGCGCCGACCACCGCGATGCAGGGAAAGTCTGGACCACACGGTAATCGCAAACCGAAAGGGCCCAAACCCTGGTGCCGCCTCAGCCCGCCAAGGGGTTTTGACGCTAGCAGCGTAGCCTTTCGCCCCCTGGCAGCACCGCAGCAGGTGGGGGGACACCTGTCCTCCTTCACCCCTCAGTGGGCATCCATCACGTTGGATACTTGAGTCCTCCGAGTAGTCTGGGATGGCTACCGTCTCCGTTTGGTCAGGCTTCCCCCTCTCTTCTCCCCAGCGGAGCCTTCTCAACTCCCTATGCACCAGACTTTCCTACAGCAGGACTTAGACAACCTCCTCGCCCAGCGAGCGGTTGAGAGGGTACCGACGCACCTCCAAGGTCGGGGCTTCTACTCCCTGTACTTCCTCATCTCGAAGAAGATGGGGGTCTACGGCCCATCCTCAGCCTATGGAATCTAAACAAGTTTCTGGTGCGGGAGAAGTTCAAGATGCTATCTCTTGGTGTCCTGCTGCCCTTCCTCCAGCAGGGTGACTGGCTATGCTCCTTGGATCTCAGGGATGCTTACGCCCACATTCTGATTCACCCCCAGCACAGGCAGTTCCTGCGCTTCAGGGTGCAAGGGGAGCATTACCAATACAGGGTGTTCCCCTTTGGACTCGCATCTGCCCCGCGAGTCTTCCCAAAGTGCCTCTCCGCGGCCGCCGCCTCCCTCAGGTGGCAGGGTGCACCGGTCTTCCCTTACCTCGATGACTGGCTTGTCACGTGCCCTTGACTGGGGAAGCCCGCCTTCCGGCATCGCGCACAATTCTCCTCGAACGCCTGGTGTTCTTGGTCAACTACCCCAAGTCCCATCTCAAGCTGGCAAAGGCCTTGGAGTTTATCGGCGCACACCTCGACACTCAGCGGGTGAACGCCTTTCTACCGGCAGACCGTGCGGCTTGCCTCCGAGCATTGGCGGCCCAGGTCCAGAGCAACACTTGGGTCACAGCACAGACTATGCTGCGCCCCCTGGGGCACACGGCCTCTACCGTCCATGTGGTTCTGCATGCCCACATGCACATGTGACGGCCCAGTGGTGCCTCAGCACTCAGTAAAGCCCGGCCTCCGGTCACCTCAGGGGCTCCATTCAGGTCTCCCACAACCTTTGCAGGTCCTTAGACTGGTGACAGGACCCCCACAACCTTCTCTGGAGGTTACCCTTCCAGACACCGCAGCACGAACTAGTGCTGACTTCCCTGCTGGGATGGAGAGCCCACTGTGGTGCACTGTGCACACAGAGGTGATGGTCGCCAGAAGAGTCTCAACAGCAGATCAACTTACTTGAGCTTCGGGCGGTCCGATGGGCCCTGAGGGCCTTCGAGGACCATCTCCAAGGAAAGTCAGTGCTTGTGCAGACCGGCAATCAAGTGGCGATGTTCTACATCAACAAAGAGGGGGTACAGGATCATGCCTCCTCTGCTTGGAAGTGGTCCTCCTCTGCTCCTTCGCCTTCTGTTGAGGGATGATCCTACGAGCGGTCTACCTCCCAGGCCATGAGAACATCCTTGTGGACAAACTCAGCAGGATCCTCCACCCTCATGAATGGCAGCTGGACTCGGAGGTGACCAACTGGCTGTTCCATCGGTGGGGGACCCGACCATGGACCTGTTCGTCATCCCGGTGAACACTCAGCCCCCACTTTTGCGGCCCAGTCCCACACCCAAGCAGAGAGGCGCAGGATGTGGACCTCCGGGCTTCTCTACGCGTTCCCTCCCACTCCTCTTATTGCGAGGACCCTCCACAAAGCTCAGCAGGATCGAACGTCGATGATACTCGTCGCTCCCTCATGACCTCTGCAACCGTGGTTCCCTCTCCTGCTCCGTCTCGCGTCCGAGCCTCCGATTCCTCTGGGCTGTGCCCCAAGCCTGGTAATGCAGGAGGAGGGGCGGGTAGTACACTCGAACCTGGCCTCATTGTCCCTCGCAGCCTGGCGGCTGAACGGGTCACCCTAGCCACGCTCGACCTCTCGGAGGAGGTCGAGGAGGTCCTCGCGTTGAGGAAGGACTCGACGAGACAAGCTTAAGCCTTCAAGTGGCGACGCTTCTCAGTCTGGTGCTCCTAGCTCCAGATTGACCCTTTCTCGTGTCCCACTTGGTGGTTCCTCCAGTACCTTCTTCATCTCTCGAAGGAGGGGCTGAAGTCAAACTCAGTCAGGGTACACCTAAGCGCCATCTCGGGGCATCACTTCCTCGTAGAGGGCAAACCCCTCTCGGAGAAGCCCTTGATCTCCCGCTTCATGCGAGGCCTCTTGCTGTTTCGCCCCGGGGACCCGAGGACTTGGGCTCCTTCGGGCATCAGCTTCTGCTCATGCCTTCATGGAGGCGTTTTTTGGTTACAGGTTCGGTAGCCAGTAGCTGGGTAGTCCCATGTGAGGACTGACTTCCTGCTTGTTCCTGGAGCGTAGTTACTCACCTGTAACAGGTGTTCTCCAGGGACAGCAGGAATCAGTCCTCATTACCCTCCCACCTCCCCTGATGAGTTGCTGGATTTTTATCCTTCCCTTGCCATCTGCTTGGTAGGACTCGAGCTAAGGGACCTCACTGAGCAAGATGGCACCCTTGGACAGGAAGAGGACCACACATGCGTAGTAGCAATCCCAAAGGTTTTCTTTGAAAGCTGGGGAATTGCTCTGCGCGGGCTCCGTTGGTGCCTCATAAGTGAGGACTGATTTCTGCTGTCCCTGGAGAACACCCGTTACAGGTGAGTAACTACGCTATATATAGTACCTGAATGTACACCACTTTGACTGGTAGAAAAGCAGTATATAAGCCTAGTTAAATAAATAAGTAAATAAGAGAGGATCCCACTAGAAAAGGGGAGGCTAGATCAAACAAACTTTACATATAAAAATAAACCTCAAAATAAAGGAAAACAGGCAACATGAGCCCTAACCTCACTACATCCAAAATGAGGGCCATAACTTCAGCTGGATGAGACCGTGACGACAGGGGTTTTGTGCATCCAAAAAGTTTGCAATTGCTTAGGATCATAAAATAAATATCTACTATTATCACATTTCAACAGACATTTGCAAGGAAATCTAAGAAAAAAAGGAAATATCCATAAACTCCACTTCAGAGAGCATCAGGAAAAATTGATGCCTCTTAACTTGAGTAACAAAGGAAATATCTGGGAAAACCCAGATCTTTTGACCTAGATATAGTTTTTCTCTGTTGTGAAAGAAAAGTCTGAATCCAAGCTCTATTGGGCTCATGCACAAAGGTTACTATGAAAGTTGCTCTCTGTAGTCCTTCTACTGCAGATTCTTCAACAACGTGGGTCAGAGTATCTATTGGGGCTTCCTCCTGATCACCATCCACTGCAGCACTACTAGATCTCTTTTTTATAGGCAGAGTAGCCTAGTAGTGGTAGGCAACTGCCTAGTACCAAGAAGATCAAGGGTTTAATTCCCACTGGCACTCCTTGTGACCTCAGGCAAATCACTTTACCCTCCATTGCCTCGGAAGAAAAAGTCTGGCAATCTTCTAGTGATACGTTGCCAAGAAAACTCAGAGGCAGCTGGGTCACCAGGGGTCAGCACTGACTTGACAGCACTAAAAAATAAAATATTATATATATATAAGTGGGAGGAAAATATATATATATATATATATATATATATATATATGTGGGAGGAATAACCTTCTCAGGAACCCCAGAATGTCCAGCAAGTACTTCTTAAATAATTCCACAGGAGGGGTCGCAGAAGACTTTGGAAAATTAACAAAACGCAGATACTTAGAGGAATTCTCAAATTTCTCTAATTGCCCATGTATATTAGAGTTCCTTATCGTTCCTACAGTTCAGTCCTCCACCTCTGGGTTGTGCACCTCCTCCTGCAGCCTGGAGACTGGATCTGCCAAAGCGTTGACGTCACTGGATAAGGTCTGGTGCACACTTCCCTCCTCTCCAGTGTGTCCAGTCTCCATGCAGCAGGAGGATCTAGTGAGCCTAGGTGCTGGGCTCACTTGAGGAACTCATAAGGAGTCTTAGTGTAGTTAGTTTAGGTGTAGTTTAGTTGGGATTTTGGATTTTCTTTCCCACTACCTTTATTTTATTTTTGGGGAGTTAATGTAAAAAAAAAGAACGAAGGACCCGGGAACAAGCAGTGCCGGTTCCTGCCTGCCCCTGATCTCCGGAGCTGTGGGCTTTATATTCAGGTCTCTCTCCCTGGACTGCACGGGGGAGAGCCCTTGAGCAGGACCGGAGCGGCATCCTTGTCTGGGCCAGGGAGCCGGTCTGCACTTGCAGGCAAGAGCATTTACACGGGAGGCTTGCTGGCGGTAGACTGCTCAGTTGAAAAGCAGTCCCGCTGGCTGGAGCCCCGTTGAAGCCACGTAAGTTTTGTTTAAAGGGCATACTTCCTTTCGGTGGGGTTTGGGGGATCGTTGCCCTGGCCCGCGGCAGAGCGGGACGCCTTGTTTGATCCCCCTGCTCACGCGGCGAATTTTGGCGCCCTTTTTGGCCACGCTCAGGTGCCAGTGGCCATTTTAGCTTTGGGCACGTCTTTTCAGAGCGGCTCCGGTCAGCTGTTTGGAGTGGGACCACGAAGGCGCGGAGGCTCTGCGCTTCAACTTCTTTCAATTTCTTCAATTTATTTCAATTTGTTTATTTCATTTTTCTTCAATTTAACCCGGTCTGCTTCGGAGAGCAGTTTCTTTTTGCAGTCCTTGCCCCGGAGTGTTTTTCTTGCGTTTAAAAAAAAAAAAAAAAGGGGTTAAAGGAGACGAGACCCTGAGCAGTCTTTTGGGAGAAGCTACAGAGCCCAAGAATCCCTTTCAAAAGAGGGGTCTCTGGAATGGCGTCCCGACCCCAGTGCGTCCTCTGTGGTTCACGCAGAGGTACAGTGGCAGAATCCGGGGTTTGCAGGGCTTGCGCCTCGGGGTCTGCCAGCATGGAACGGCAGATAGAGGCCAAGCCTTGCCAGGATCTCCAGCCGGTGGCGGCGGTCCCGGAGGAAGACTTAGTGATGGCTTCCTCGTCGGGGGCTCCCCAGGAGGCTGCTGCTGGGCTTCCGGCCACGTTTCCAGCCCTGGAGTCCCCTTCTCAGTTTGGAGATTTCTCCCCCGACTTTGTCTTGCTCATGCATCAAGCGTTCTGCAGGCAACGCCAGGGACTCTTGCCGGAGACAGTGGTTAGGTCTTCGGCCGCCCCTCAGGCCAGAGTAGCTGGAAGCCACACAGTTTCCCCCAGGCCATCGAAGAGATCTCGGACCCGCGAACTCTCCCTTCCGGGAGGCGATCGATTCGGATGGGGAGGACCGGGATTTGGAGGCGGATATGAAAGATCTAGAGGAGGGGGAGATTCCAGAGCCGGAGGATCAGGCCAAGATTATCCGGATATTCCGCAGGGAGGAACTCACTGCTCTTATCACTGAGTCCCTCCAGATGTTGAACTTGGTTTCTATTTCTCCGACGGAGGAAGTGGGGGTGGAGGACCCTATCATCCAGGCGGAGAGGCAGACCCAGGTGTTTTTTCCGGTCCACCGGGTGGTGGAGAAGATGATACAAGATGAGTGGGATCAGCCTGAGGCTGCGCTCAGAGGTATCAGGATGATGAACAGGCTCTATCCTCTGGCAGATAAGGACAAGGAACATTTTAAATCCCCCCGAATTGATTCGGCGGTTACCAAGAAGACCACTATCCCTGTAGAGGGTAGTGCCGCATTAAAAGATGCGCAGGATAGAAAGGTGGATGGACTTTTGAGACAGTCCTTTGAGGCCGACGCCCTGTCATTGCAGGCTTCTATTTGTGGAGCTTGGGTGGCCAGAGCGTGCCTCCGATGGTCTTAGCGGCTTCGGCAGTCCTCAGGATTGGACCAGGAGGGGACTGCGGAGCTGGATCGCTTGGAATCTGGTACTGCGTATCTGGTGGATGTTCATTATGATTTGATCAGGGCCCTCGCTAACAGCATGGCTTCCTTAGTGGCGGTGCGCCACTCCCTGTGGTTGCGGAGCTGGGCAGCAGATGGCTCCTCTAAATCCCGTCTGAGTAAGCTGCCGTTTAAGGGCAGGCTACTCTTTGGAGAGGATCTGGATAAGCTGGTAAAGGATTTGGGAGAGTCCAAGGGCGGCAGGCTCCCGGAGGACAAACCCAAGCCAAGTAGGGCTGCGCCGTCCTTTCGGGGCCAGTCCAGGGATTTTCGGCGATTTTGGACGTCTCGGCTGGGCGGCGCCCAGAGAGGTAGATTTCCATACAAGGGCCAGAGTTTTCGGGGCTTTAGGGGAGCAAGTAGAGGATTCGCAGGATCCTCCTCCTGCTCGGCTGGCAGAAAGCCCCAATGAAGGTCCCGGTGGAAAGCGCTCCAGTGGGGGGAAGGCTGCAGGAGTTTCTTTCTGCTTGGACCCAGATCACCACGGACCAGTGGGTGTTAGAAATCATCCGCGACGGGTATGCTCTGGAGTTCGCCTATCCGGTCTGAGATTCCTTTGTGATGTCTCCCCGCAGAAATCCAGACAAGGCCCTGGCGATTCGCCAGACTCTCGATCGCCTGTTGCTCTTGCGGGCAGTCCGGCCAGTACCATTGGAAGATTACGGGTTGGGTCGGTACTCAGTCTATTTCGTGGTGCCCAAAAAGGATGGGTCCCTGCGCCCCCTTCTGGATTTGAAGGGTGTAAATCTCTATCTGCGGGTGCCACACTTCAGGATGGAAACTTTGCGTTCCGTTATTGTAGCGGTGCGAAAAGGGGAGTACTTGACCTCCCTAGACCTCACGGAAGCATATCTTCATATTCTGATTGGAGAGGTTCACCAAAGGTTTCTATGGTTTGCTCTCCCCTGGGGGCACTTTCAATTTCAAGCGTTACCCTTCGGCCTAGCTACGGCTCCGCGTACCTTCACCAAGATTATGGTGGTGGTGGTGGCGGCGGCGTTACGAAAGGAGGGCATTTTGGTTCACCCTTATCTCGACGACTGGTTGATTCGGGCGAAGTCCGAGGCCGAGAGTGTGCGAGTGACAAACAGAGTGGTGCAGTTCTTGCAGCATCTCGGATGGGTAGTCAACCCGGCCAAGAGTCATCTTGTGTCGACCCAGGAGCTCGAGTGTCTGGGGGTGAGGTTCGACACCCGGTCGGGGACGGTATTTCTGCCTCATCACCGGGTCCTGGGCCTGTGGCGCCTTGTCAGCAGGTTCTGCGCAGCCACGGCACCCTTGGCGTGGGAGTATCTGCACGTGCTCGGTACAATGGCGGCGACTCTAGAGGTGGTGCCTTGGGCTCGGGGTCACATGCGGCCCTGGTCCCATCAGTCATTGAGCAAGCGTCTTCCCTGTCCTCCGCGGGTCAGGCAGGCGTTGCGGTGGTGGCTCATGCCCACTACGCTTCGGGCGGGCATGCCACTGGAACAGCCTGCCTGGATTCCACTGATGACGGATGCGAGTCTCGCGGGATGGGGAGCCCACTGCTGCGATCGGTATGCGCAGGGCCTGTGGTCCGCCCAGCAGAGCAGTTGGTCCATCAATCGGCTGGAGCTGAGGGTGGTTTTGCTGGCGCTCCAGGCCTTCGAGTCAAAGATGTTCGGTCGGGCGGTCAGAGTGCTGTCGGACAACTCCGCGACGGTAGCCTACATCAACCGTCAGGGAGGGACCGGCAGCGTGGCCATGGAAAAGGAGGCGGAGTTGCTGTTCGCTTGGGTGGAACAGCGTCTCCCAGCACTGTCCGCGGCGCACATTGCGGGGAAGGACAATGTGATGGCGGATTTTCTCAGCAGGGTCCAGGTGGACGCTGGGGAATGGGAGCTCAATCCCCAGGTGTTCGCTCAGATAGTCCGTCGATGGGGACCGCCGATTATGGATCTCATGGCAACCTTCCAGTCCGCAAAGGCGAGCCGATTCTTCAGCAGGTGGCGGGAAAGGATGTCGGAAGGGATCGACGCCTTGATGCAGCGGTGGCCGAGGCACGGCCTCTACGTTTTTCCGCCTTGGGCCTTGATAGGTCGCGTGGTGCAACGAATCGAGGCTCATCCCGGAAGGGTGTTGTTGGTGGCTCCGGACTGGCCGAGGCGTCCGTGGTACGCGGACCTGGTCCGTCTGCTCGACGAAGAGCCGTGGAGGATGCCGGATTTGGAAGATCTCTTGCTCCAAGGTCCGCTTCGAATGACTCAAGTGAATCGATTCTCGCTTACGGTTTGACCATTGAAAGGGCGAGGTTGAAGAGGAAAGGATACTCAGGATCGGTGTTGGCGACGCTGCTGTGCGCCAGGAAGAGGTCAACATCCTTGGCTTATGTTAGGGTGTGGCGCGTTTTTGAGGATTGGTGTTCGAGGCGACAGATTCGCACGGCTACAGCTTCCGTGCCAGTGGTGTTGAGCTTCCTACAGGACGGTTTCGACAAGGGCTTGGAGGCTAGTTCGTTGAGGGTACAATTGGCGGCTTTGGCCTGCTATAGGGGCAAGGTGCAGGATGTCTCGTTGGGAGTGCACCCGGATGTGTTGTGTTTTCTAAAGGCGGTATCGAATCTGTGGCCCTGCCGCCGGGTTCTTGTGCCTCCATGGGACCTCAATCTGGTCTTGGGGGCGTTGGTTAAGGAACCCTTTGAGCCTTTGAGTTCGGCAACGGTGAAGGATTTAACCTTGAAGACGGTGTTCTTGGTGGCCATCTGTTCCGCGCGGCGCATTTCGGAGTTGCAGGCGCTTTCTTGCAGAGAGCCATTTCTGTTTTTTTTCAAAGGAGAAGGTGGTCCTGCGTCCGGTACCCTCCTTTTTGCCTAAGGTTATCTCTCCGTTTCACCTTAATCAGTCGGTCTCCCTCCCGGTGCTTTCCTCGGGGGGGGACTCTTCTTCGGCGGAACCTTTACGTCGGTTGGATCTTAAGAGGGTGTTGTGATGTTATTTGCAGGTCTCCGAGTCATTTCGTAAATCGGATCGTCTGTTCGTGCTGTTCGGCGGGCCTCGCAAAGGTGAGGCGGCAGCAAAAGCTTCCATTTCTAGATGGATTAGGGAAACCATTGCGTCCGTGTATCTCCTTCAGGGTCGCGTGGTACCGTCGAGCTTGCGGGCGCACTCCACTAGAGCGCAGGCGGCCTCTTGGGCGGAGCACGGCTTGGTTCCCCCGGCGGACATCTGCAAAGCAGCGACGTGGTCTTCTCTTCACACGTTCAGTAGGCACTATCGGCTGGACGTGCTTGTGGCAGGGGATGCCTCCTTCGGATCTGCGGTTTTGCGTGCCGTGATTGAAGTCCCCTCCCGTTGAACACTGCTCTGTTACATCCCAGAGGTGGAGGTCTGAACTGTAGGAACGATAAGGAAATGATAATTACACTTACCTGGTAATTGTAGTTCCTTGAGTGAAGACAGTTCAGTCCTCATCCCCGCCCACGACTGATAGGGGAGATGTGGTTTCTCTTGGATCGCCTGATTCAGTCACAGGTAGGTCCTACTCCTTACAGTCCTGTTTCTGTCTGTCTCTGTTCTCTCTATGAAGGGGTTTGTAGGGACCGTTACTGAGCAACGTTCGTTCCACGTTAGGTTACGTATTTAGTTAGTTATGGTTGCTTAGGTTGATGTTATTCCTTATTGGCTACTTATTTGTTGCTCCTTTGAGTGTGCTTTGTCAATAGTTCACTGGAGAGGAGGGGAGTGTGCACCAGACCTTATCCAGTGACGTCAACGCTTTGGCAGGTCCAGTCTCCAGGCTGCAGGAGGAGGTGCACAACCCAGAGGTGGAGGACTGAACTGTCTTCACTCAAGGAACTACAATTACCAGGTAAGTGTAATTATCATTTATCCTGTATAAGGGACTGATTCGTAAACTGCATGGTTTGCATCTGAATGCTCAATGTATCCACCTTTGCTTCAACTCAAGAACAAGCTTCCTCTTGCAACTTCATCTGAGTCTGAAGTGCCTGAGTGGAGTCCTCTACCATTTCCAGATGCTTGGAGAATGACCTTTCCAGCTGCACAATGGCTGTTCAAATCGCTTTCAACGTAACCACCAAAGGTTTAACCAAAGTGCTGACAGATAGCTGTTTTCCCGAAGAGGGCAAAGATGGAACAGTCCCAATATGCTGGGCAGCCAGATCTCCCGGGGTATCTGCCAAACTCTGCATTCAAAATCCACTTGTGCCTGCACAAGCAGTCGAAACAGCCCTTTCTTCTTGCATACCGGGAGGGAGGAGTGCCCTAGTGGTTGGGACAAGTTGCCTCAGGCCGGGGGTTCAAATCCCGCTGAAGGGACTGGGGTTTCTAGTCCCACAGGTGCTCCTTGTGGCCTTGGGCAAGCCATTTAATCCTCCGTTGCCTCAGGTACAGAATGTAGGTTGTGAGCCCTTCAGGGACAAGGGATATATATAATGTACCTGAATATATACCGCTTTGACCGGTGAAAAGCAGTATATAAGCATTGCTAAATAAATAAATACTGGGCTTTCCTGGCAAAACGCTCAGCACACCAACAGCCGGCAGCTTCACCACTGTTGAATCCAAACCAACCAGCCGATTCTCAACAAAGTTGCTCCAGGCTTGGTGGCGGTCTAGGCTCCACAGGTGGAATACACTGCTTGGGCCTCAGACCTCCATCTGACACTGAAAGGGCCACTTCAGAACTAGCTCCAGCACTCACCCCATCAGCCTTCACACCCATGGCATCACAAACTGCATAATACGCTGCCGTCATGTTTCTAAGACATTATGGAACAAAAAATAAACTCCAAATAGGCACTTCAACAAAAGTTGTCAAAAAAGAAAAGAAAAAACAAAAATACCCAAGAAAACAAAACAAGATCTAACACCCAAACAACATGAAATCGGGAGGCGGCAGATAAAGGTGGGAAACAGGCTCAGGCAAAAAAGAGGAAAAAAGACCTCAGCATACCTCCAACCAGTAATCTAGGAGGAATCGAGACTGTTATAGGGCAAAACATGCCTCAGAAAATAACAGTGCTCTACTTACATCAATGGTCAGAAAAAAACCTCTTAAGCCTGCAGAAAAACAGTCCCCACGTAAATATGGCCCCTTCCCTAAAAAAGCAACCTCAGTGGCAAATAGCAGAAAAAAAACACTTAACTAGAAAGTCACTATCAGTCCAGAAGATCAGTCCAAAGGCAGGAAGCAGTGAAAAAGCACGCAACACTCAACTGGAACATCGCTATCAGTCCAGAGGATCACAAAGAAACGGGAGCCCCGACATCTGATGTTTCGCCTTGCGGCTTCTTCAGGGAGCTCCAGAGCAGACCAGATCTGAAAAACAAAAGAAAACCAACTAGGGTTGCAAACAAAGAACAGATAAAACAAAAAGGGCGGAAAAGGAAAAGAAAAAAAGGAAAAACTCCAGAAAACAAAAAGAAGAAAAACAAAATCAATGATCAAATACAAAACAGGTCCAAAAACCATACCTGAAAGCATGAAGGGGGCATTCATAAAACAGAAAAAGGGGGCTGGCAAACGGTCATAAGCGCCGGACCCAGGAACCGGCGAACCTTTCCAAAAGCGCCAGACAAAAAAACGCCAGCGCATGCGTTATAAAACATCATGACGTCATTGGTTTAGATGTTTTATAACGCATGCGCTGGCGTTTTTTTGGACCTGGTATGGTTTTTGGACCTGGTATGGTTTTTGGACCTGTTTTGTATTTGATCATTGATTTTGTTTTTCTTCTTTTTGTTTTCTGGAGTTTTTCCTTTTTTTCTTTTCCTTTTCCGCCCTCTTTGTTTTATGTGTTCTTTGTTTGCAACCCCAGTTGGTTTTCTTTTGTTTTTCAGATCTGGTCTGCTCTGGAGCTCCCTGAAGAAGCCGCAAGGCGAAATATCAGATGTTGAGGCTCCCGTTTCTTTGTGATCCTCTGGACTGATAGCGATGTTCCAGTTGAGTGTTGCGTGCATTTTCACTGCTACCTGCCTTTGGACTGATCTTCTGGACTGATAGCGACATTCTAGTTAAGTGTTTTTTTTCTGCTATTTGCCACTGAGGTTGCTTTTTTAGGTAAGGGGCCATATTTACGTGGGGACTGTTTTTTTGCAGGCTTAAGAGGTTTTTTTCTGACCGTTGATGTAAGTAGAGCACTGTTATTTTCTGAGGCATGTTTTGCCCTATAACAGTCTCGATTCCTCCTAGATTACTGGTTGGAGATATGCTGAGGTCTTTTTTCCTCTTTTTTGCATGAGCCTGTTTCCCACCTTTATCTGCCGCCTCCCGATTTCATGTTGTTTGGGTGTTAGATCTTGTTTTGTTTTCTTGGGTATTTTTGGGGGGTTTTTTGTTTTTTCTTTTCTTTTTTGACAACTTTTGTTGAAGTGCCTATTTGGAGTTTATTTTTTGTTCCTGTATGTTATTGGCTCCTTGAGGAAATATTTTGTATATAGTCTAAGACATTATGGGCATCAGATGACAAAATACTATAATATATAAGTGAACAATAAAAGCATTCCATTGACACTTAGAGGAAGAGGTTGGGGATGGAGAGAAGTGGGAGGGATGGATGGCTGATAAGAGGGTGACCAGGCTGTAGATATTTATAATGTGATAGCCCATATCTTTGTTAAATCTTGTCTGGTCCAATTGAAATTGTTAGGAAATATCTGCTGTATTTAAACGTAACTTGCCTTGAACTCTCTACTGGAAAAGGTGTGAGCTAAATTCTAAGCATCTGCATCTGAATATTGCCACTATCCAAATGGTGCCAGCACTGACCACCAAATCGAGATTTTCAGTACAGTATTATGGTTTTCCAGCAGTTTTAAAAATATTGACTGTTGCAGTTAAATATCAGCCATTAAAGTAATAAGCGGAGACAAATGAACCCCTAAGTGAAAGCAGATTGAGCTCTGCTGCTGTTATAGTGGTTGAGGATCTGAATGTAAAATAGTATGGGCTTGATGTGCAGTGGGAGAAAAGCTCAGGCATTTGATAGGCAAAGGCATTCTGTACTTATAGTAGATGATGGCAGATAAAGAGCAGCATAGTCCATCTAGTCTGCCCAGTAAGGTGGCAAGAGTTGTAGAGTTGCACCTGCTGCTCTGTGCATGTGATTCCCCCTCTATGCCTTTGCTTATGGTTGAACCTGCAGCTCTAGACAGATTACCCCTCTGTTTATGAAGTTATTTACATTAGCTTTGTGTCCATCCTTTTGTTATATAGTGATCCTCCGTGTCTGTCCCATGCCTTTTTGCATTCCATCATTATTTTTGCTCCTACCACCTCCTTCAGGAGGGCAGTCCAGGCATCCACCATCCTTTCCATGAAAAGGTATTTCCTGATGTTGCTTTTAAGTTTACCTCATTGCAGCTTCATTTCATGTCCTCTAGTTCTACATCCTCTTTTAAAAAGGTTTGTTCATTAATACCCTCTTAAGTATTTAAGGGTCTATATCATATCCCCCCCGGCCTCTCCTCTCTAGGATATACATATTTAGGTCTTCTAGTCCTTTCTCATATGCCTTCTGACACAGGCCTTCTTCTGAACCATATCAAGTCTTTTTATATCATTTGCAAGCTATGATCTCCAGAACTGAACACAGTATTCCAAGTGAGGCCTCAACCAATGATCTGTACTGAAGCATTATATCTCCTTCCTCACCCTATGGTAGCCTAACATTCTTCTGGCTTTGGCCACCATCTTTGTTACATTGCTTCTCCACCTTGAGATCCTCAGACACTCCATTCCAAGGTCCCTCTTTTGATCTGTACACGCTAGTCCAGAGGTACTCAAATCCAGTCCTGCAGGGCCGCAAACCAGTCAGGTTTTCGGGATATCCCTAATGAATATGCATGAGATAGATTCAAATACAATGGAGGCAGTGCATGCAAATATATCTCATGCATATTCATTAGGGATATCCCAAAAACCTGACTGATTTGTGGCCCTCCAGGACTGGATTTGAGTACCTCTGCATTAGTTTCTTGTCCCCTATCACATACAGCTCTTTTGGTTTCTGCATCCCAAGTTCATCACTCCGCAGTTCATGCCAGAGCCAGCCTAGTGTCTTAGTGGCTGTGCTTTGCAGTGCTATGCAGAGGATCCGGGTTCAGTTCCTCATCTGTAACGCTGATTCCCAGGTCAGTTGGAGCTGTAAAGACAGGATTCACAGCTCCTTGGGGGAGAGTGTCCCATTTTTTGCACAGTAGTTAAAAGATAGAAAGCAGAGGGTAGGGCTAAATGGCCAATTTTCCCAATGGAGTAAGGTGAATAGTGGAGTACCCCAGGGATCTATGCTGGGTCCGCTGCTTTTTGGCATATTCATAAATGACCTGGAAAAGGGAATAAAGAGTGATGACATAAAACTATTCAAAGTTGTTAAAACCCATGAGGATTGTGGAAAATTACAAGAGAATCTTGATAAATTGGAAGACTGGGCATCCAAATGGCAGATGAAATTTAATGTGGATAAGGGCAAAGTTATGCACCTAGGAAAGAAAAACCCAAGCTATGGTTACACAATGCAAGATTCCACATTAGGAACCACCACCCAGGAAAAAGATTTAGATGTCATCGTGGATAAAATGTGTAAACCCTCTGCCCGGTGTGCAGCGGCGGCCAAGAGAGCAAATAGAATGCTAGGTATCATAAGGAAAGGAATGGAAAATAAAACAAAGGATATTATAATGCCTCTGTGTCGTTCCATAGTGCGACTGCACCTTGAATATTGTGTGCAATTCTGGTCACCTTATCTTAAAAGGGATTTAGCGTTATTAGAAAAGGTACAGAGAAGAGCCACCAAAATGGTAAAGGGGATGGAAGGATACTCCTATTTTATTTTATTTATTTATTTAACACTTATTTATATACCGCATCTTCCAGCGATCAGTTGCGGTGTACATTTAACAACAATTAACAATGCAGAGCTTGTTTTACATAGAACAGTTATAACTTTTTACAATGAACATCTTAACTTGAACAACAAAGTGTATGTAAAAACTATGCGGAATAGTTCAATAAATCAACTAACACAGATTGTGTAACAATTTGAACTGAAGTACTGTCTCTAACTCAATTTTAACTATATACAAGTGGGGTATTAATGCATTGGAGTGGATTGAATATTCATTTAAGTTGTACGTATTATTGTAATAGGGAGTATAATCTTGATTTTAGACAGGTTCTTGTTTAGCCTTTATCTAAGTTGATTGGAGGGTTTTCTATGGTATTATAGTGTTTAGTGAATAGATAGGTTTTCAATTTTTTTCTGAATTCTGTTATCTCTGTTAGTGATCGTAAGTCCTCTGGTAAAGAGTTCCAGACTGTTGGGGCTACGTGGGAAAAGGCTCTATTATTTGTTAATTTGTGAGTTCTTATATATTCTTTTGGCATCTTAAGTTTATTTGATTGTCCTTTTCTATAAGTGGGCTTAGGTGGTTCTTTGCTTATTAGATTACAGAGTGTCTTCGGTGCCATGTCTTTTAGGGCTTTGAATGTAGTTATAATTGTTTTGTATGTTATCCTGCTTCCTATGAAGAGAGGCTGAAAAGGTTAGGGTTCTTCAACCTGGAAAAGAGACAGCTGAGGGGAAATATGATAGAGGTCTATAAATTAACGAACGGAGTGGAACGGGTAAACGTAGATCGATTGTTTACGTCATCAGAATATAGAAAGACTAGGGGACATGCAATGAAGCTACAGGATAAACTATTTAAGAGTAATAAAAGAAAATATTTTTTCACTCAACGTGTAATCAAACTCTGGAATTTGTTACCGGAGGATGTAGTAAAGGCTGTTAGTGTAGCTGGGTTTAAAAAAGGTTTGGACAAGTTCCTGGAGGAAAGGTCCATAAACCATTATTAAGAAGGGACTCAGGATATCAATGCTTGACCCAGTACAAGCATTGTGGAACCTGTGTCTTTTGGGGAAACTGCTAGGTACGTATGACCTAGATTGGCCACTGTTGGAAACAGGATACTGGGCTTGATGGACCTTAGTATGACCCAGTATGGCATATCATATGTTCTTAGTGAAGCCCAGTGGCTAGACACAGTGTGCGTGTTTGTAGGATTTCTGGCAGGAGCCCTCATACATGGACCATGGCTGAGGATTGCTGCTGTAATGACCAGGTTAGGTGAGTTGGGAGAGGCTGTAAAATAGTGGAAAAATTCCTAGGCAGTTGCAATTGAAGGCTCATGGTGTTGTACTGAACTCCAAATGGATAGGAGGAGATTACCACCTGCCCCCTAATGTCAGGATGCTCCTGCAGAGGCTTTTAGGTGGTACGTATAAGCATTTTAGGGCAGTTCTCATGGTCTTTTGCATTTGCTCATTTTCTTGTTTTTATTATACTTTCTGTATTTGCAGTGGCTCTGCATGAGGATCATCTAATAAGAGCAAGGAGAAAAACCAAACTCCGAAACGACTGCCCAAAAGTGTATATTACCCTATATGCAATTAGTCCGAGAGTGCCATTAGTCCATAGCAACATTTGTGGCATACCTTGCCGATAAACAGCACAAATGTATATAGTTGTTTATAGTTGTATATAGTTACCCTTGTTAAATCCAAGTTGTAAAAACCTGTTATCTGTAATGTACACTGCATTGTTCTGCTGTGCTGTACAATTTATTGTTACCTGTAAACCGTGCAGATTGTAAAAAGTGCAGTATAGAAATAATATAAATAAATAAATAAACTCGTGAGAGAACATATGTATTAATACTGAAGAAAAACATAGCCATCTTTCTTTCATTGTGTGTAGGATTCAGTTTAAAAGGTCTTTATAGTGCTGCGTCATATGGGGCCAAAGTACATGGAACTTGTTAAATGCTATCAACCACTAGGACTTTGCAGTCTTTGCAACAAGCTCTGTTGGCATTTAACATCTATCCCTAAGTTGAGGGTGACCAAGCAGAGTGCTTTTGGTTATGCCTCAGTATCGTCCCATTGGATCTGCACCAGGAGACATATTACCTGGCTTTTAGGAAAAAAGTAAAAGCTTGGATCTTTTGTCAGATTTATCTTAAAAATCAAGCTCAGCTATCTTTTCAGCGCAGAATGCTAACTGGGCAGCATGCAATATCGCTGCTGCCTGGCTATCATTTTTTGCCGCCCTGGAATGCTCCTGACATGCTTGATGTTAACCGGATAGCATTGGGGCACATAGGGGAGTTAGAAGGGGGATATTCAACAGCACTAACCGCGGCCTGGCAATCTACTTCCGGTGACACTGCCAAGAAAACCCAGGAGTTTCTGGGTCGCCAGGAGTCAGGACTGACTCGAAGGCACACATTGCATTTTGCATCCCAATTTAAGGTATTTACACAGTTTGCTGGTCTGTAAACTGTGTAAATGCCTTTCGAAAATTGGGCCCCAAATGTCCTATCTAGTTTGCCCAGCCATAAGAACTATTAAGCTCTAGAATCCCTTTCTTTCTCTCAGAGATCCTCTGTACTTGTCCTTTATTTTCTTTTACTTCAGATACAGATCTTGTCTCCACCACTGGTAGGCTGTTCCACATATTTACCACCATTTTTATAAAGAAATTTCCTTATCGTTCCTCCAGTCTAGTCCCAGACCTCTGGGTTTAAGCACCTCCTCCCGCAGCTTTGGAGACTGAGCACGTCACACTTTTCCGTGTCACCAGTATAAGTAATCCAGGGACCGCCTTCCCTAGTCAGTAGTCTCAGTCTCCAATGCAGCTGGAGGAGGCGTGAGCCTAGAGGTTGGGCTCACTGGAGGAATGATTAAGCAGTTGGTAGATTAGTCAGTTAGTTAATAGAATTGTTAAAAAAAAAAAGAGGATTTCCTTTATTTCTTTTAGTGAGGTAATATACCTTTAAATCTTTGGTAGCTGGCCCCTGCGTTCAGACAGCTCCTCGGCGGCGTGGCAGACAAGTGATCCCCCTCTCTCCCCCCTCCCGGGCGTCCAAGGGCTCCGGGAAGTGTGCGTGAGTGTTTGCTGGGGCCTCCGGCTCCCGAACCCGGGAATCGGGTGAGGAGCCGTGGAGGGGTGTGCACGCCAGACGAACGGCAGTTGGACGGCCGGTCTCTGGTTGCCGCGGCAGTTTCCAAGTAGACGTGCAGCGCAGGTCAGAGGAGCAGTCCTCGCTGTTTCCTACAGCCCCTGAGGTGAGCGGGACAGGGGGGAGTGAGCCGGAGAGTGTTTGGGTTTGGATCGTTGCGGCAGCAGGCAGACGCGGCTCAGGCCTCATGCAGTCGCAGGGGGAAGCGCGGCTGAGAGGAAAGCTGGTGTTGGCGAGCACGCAGGCCCGGGTCACGTGCTGGTCACGTGGGAAAGTGTGGAGGTTCCGTTTTTCTTTAGCTCGGGGCTATAAGTTAGTGTAGTGTGGTGGCTCACGATAGAAAAAAAAAAGGAAGATCAGACAACAAGGATAAGTGTGAATATAAAGGAGAGAGTCTTTACTTTCCTTTTTAGTGCTACTGTGCTACCTGGAGGGCTGGGTCACAGCAGTACATAATTATGCTTTCCAGGCCTCAGTGTGTGATGTGTAGGGCTAAGAGAAGCTCAGTCTCGGCGGATGGGGTCTGCCAAGGGTGTTTGCAGGAAGCAGCGGCAGGGGGGGATGATACGGAGGCACAGCTTTCCAAGGGGGAAGTTTTGGGGTCTTCGAAGTCTCTTTCCCCTGTCGGGCTGACTATAGAGCCTATGCCGGGGCCTTCCAAGGTGCCGGAGGCCGTCAGTTCTCAGCCGGTGCTGCCGGGGGGGGGGGGGGGGGCCTGGCGGCGATTTTTTTCCCAGGATTTTATCGCACTTCTCCAGCAGGCTCTTGGGAAGTAAGGTGCAGGGGAAGTGGAGGAGGACCCGGGACATAAGCGCTCGGGGAATCTACTGGAAGGGGAAGCGGATGCCATTCCTCGTAAGAAGGCGAGATTAGCAGGAGACAAGACAGAGCATGCAGGGGGTTCCGACAGAGAACTTGGATGATTCGGACATGGATTGGATCTGGAGGAAGGCGAAATAGCGGAGCCAGAAGATCAGGCACGAGTCATTCGGGTCTTCCGGTGAGAAGAGTTGCCAGCACTGATATCCGAGACGCTGAAAGCGCTCAACATGCCGGCAGCGGATCAGGTGGCGGACTCTCCTTTGGAGGACCCGCTGTTACAGGCAGTGCGGAAGTCCCAGAGAGCCTTTCCAATCCACAGGGTATTTAAAGAAATGATACAGGAGGAATGGGACATGCCCGAAGCAGGGATGAAAGGAGCCAGAGTGATGTTGCGGCTCTGCAGAAACTGCACCACCCGACGGGTCGCTCCCACGCTCTCGTCCTTTGAGTTTGCTCGAATCAACCAATCGTCCAAATAAGGATGCACCAAGACGCCTTCTTTCCGTAACGCTGCCGCCACCACCACCATCACCTTAGTAAAGGTGCGCGGCGCCGTTGCCAACCCAAAGGGTAACTAACGCCTGAAACTGAAAATGCCCCATGGGGATGGCAAAACGGAGATACCGCTGGTGCTCTGACCGGATTGGGATATGCAGATACGCTTCCGAGAGATCTAGCAAGGTGAGAAACTCTCCCTGACACACTGCTACTATGACCGATCTCAGCGTTTCCATGCGAAAATGTGATACCTTTAGGCACCTGTTGACTCCCTTGAGGTCTAGAATTGGCCTTGAGGATCCTTTCGTTTTTTGGAATCACAAAATATATGGAGTATCGACCGGATCCGCATTGGTCTTCTGGGACCGGTACTACAGCTTTGAGCGCCAGCAAGTTTTCCAACGTCTCTCAAACGGCCCCCAGTCGTGCACTTGTCCGGCAAGGAGATAGAACAAAGGCGTCCCACACTGGTCGAAGAAACTCCAGGGCGTACCCTTTCTGAATGACCTCCAACACCCACTGATCTGACGTGATTTGGACGCAGGCAGGGTAAAACTCCCGTAGTCGACCCCCCACGGATACTAAACCTGCCTGAGCCCCCCTCACTTCATTGCAACCTTTTGAGATTCGAGGAAGGGGAAGCTCCAAAACCTCTACCTGCTCCCCTAAACCCTTGAAACCCCTGAGAGCGATACTGGAAACACCCCCTCTGGAACTGACCAAACCGCGCCAGACGAAACCTACGAAATTCCCTCTGCTGGCTTTTAGAAGGAACCTGAGGACGACCCTGCTTCTGCTTATCCTCAGGCAGCCTTCCCCCCCTTAGACTCACCAAGCTCTTTAACCAACTTATCCAAGTCCTCTCCAAACAGGAGCTTACCTCGAAAAGGGAGCTTAGCTAGCCTCGTTTTAGAAGCCCCATCTGCTGCCCAGTTACGCAGCCACAGATATCTACGTGCCGCCACTACCGACGCCATACTTTTTGACAGCCCGCGAATGAGATCGTACTGTATGTCGGCCAAATAAGCCACCCCTGATTCCAGTCGGGCCGCCTTCTCATTTGCCCCTGCTTCCGGACCCCCTTTCATTTGTTGGGACCACTGCAGACATGCTCTTGCCACCCATGCCCCACAAATAGATGCATGCATGGAAAGCGCATTGACCTCAAACACTTGTTTTAACAACGTATCTAAACGCCTCTCCTGTGAGTCCTTCAGGGCAGTACTGCCTTCCACCGGAATCGTGGTCTTTTTAGTAACTGCCGAAACCGCTGCATCTACTCTAGGGGATTTGAAAGGGTCGTTATCTGAATCCTGCAGCGGTGATGGTGGTGGTGGCGGCGGCGTTACGGAAAGAAGGTGTCTTGGTGCATCCTTATTTGGACGATTGGTTGATTCGAGCAAACTCAAAGGACGAGAGCGTGGGAGCGACCCGTCAGGTGGTGCAGTTTCTGCAGAGCCTAGGACAGCGATGGCGAACCTATGGCACGCGTGCCAGCTGTGGCACGCGAAGGCCTTGCAGCTGGCACGCGGGAAGGTCGCACATTAAAAAAAAAAAAAAAGCTGCCCGCTGCCGCCGCGGCGGCATGGAGTGTCCCGCGGGGCTCCCTCTGCCCGGCGGGACTCTCCCGGTGCTGCTCAGCCCCTCTCTGCCGGCTTGCAGAGACGCGAAGGGAGAGTCTCCCTCGCGTCTCTGTTAAGCCCTCAGGGTATGATGGGAAATTTCCCATCTGCCCCTGCGGGCTTAAGCGAGACGCGAGGGAGACTCTCTCTCCCTTCGCGTCTCTGCAAGCCGGCAGAGAGGGGCTGAGCAGCGCCGGGAGAGTCCCGCCGGGCAGAGGGAGCCCCGCGGGACACTCCATGCCGCCGCGGCGGCAGCGGGCAGCTTTTTTTTTTTTTTTATTGCCATGAGCCGAGGGAGGGGGTTGAGACTGGCAATGGGCTAGGGAGGGAGAGAGGGGGGTTAAGACTGGCAATGGGCTAGGGAGGGAGGGAGGTTAAGACAGGCAATGGGCTAGGGAGGGAGGGGGGTTGAGACTGGCAATGGGCTAGGGAGGGAGGGAGGGAGGGGGTTGAGACTGGCAATGGGCTAGGGAGGGAGGGGGGTTGAGACTGGCAATGGGCTAGGGAGGGAGGGAGGGGGTTGAGACTGGCAATGGGCTAGGGAGGGAGGGAGGGATGTTAAGACTGGCAATGGGCTAGGGAGGGAGGGAGGTTAAGACTGGCAATGGGCTAGGGAGGGGGGGAGGGGGGTTGAGACTGGCAATGGGCTAGGGAGGGAGGGGGGTTGAGACTGGCAATGGGCTAGGGAGGGAGGGAGGGAGGGGGGTTGAGACTGGCAATGGGCTAGGGAGGGGGGGTTAAGACTGGCAGTGGGCTGGGGAGGGGGGTTAAGACGCAGTGGGCTATGGGGGGAGTTAAGACTAGCAATGGGCTGTGGGCTGATGAGGGCTGGCAATGGGCTATGAGCTGATGAGGGCTGTCTGGAAATGGGGTGATGGGGGGGTTAGGACTGGTAATGGGCTATGGGGGGGGTTAAGACTGCTAGTGGGCTGATGGGGGGGTTAGGACTGGTAATGGGCTATGGGGGGGTTAAGACTGGTAGTGGGCTGATGGGGGTAGGACTGATAATGGGTTATGGGGGGGCTAGGACAGGAAATGGGCTGATGGGGAGGGGTTAGGACTTGAGGTGGGCTGATGTGGTTAGGACTGGTAATGGGCTGTGGGCTGATGGGGGGGGTTTTAGGACTGGCAATGGGCTATGGGGGGCTGACTGGAAATGGGCTGATGGGGGGTTAGGACTGGTAAAGGGTTATAGGGGGGGGCTTAAACTGAAAATGGGGTGATGGGGGTTAGGACTGGAAGTTGATTGACGGGGGCTAGGACTGGTAATGGGTTGGGGTGTTGCTAGGACTGGAAATGGGCTGAGTGGAAGGGGAGGCTTGAACTGCAAATAGCTGATGGGGAGGGGGCTTGGAATGGAAATGGGCTGTGAGGGAAGGGAGCTAGGACTGAAAATGGGCTGATGGAACAGCTAGGATAGGACTGGAAATGGGCTGTTGGGGGGAGCTAAGATTGGAAATGGGCTGTGGTGGGGGCTTGAATTGAAATGGACTCATGGAGGGGCTAGAACTGGAAGTAGGCTCATGGGGGGGCTTGGACTGGAATTGGGCTGAGTGGAGGGGAGCTATGATTTGACATGGGCTGATGGTGGGGCTAGGATTGAAAATGAGCTGATGAAGGGACTTGGACTGGAAATGGGCTGATGCAGGGACTAGAAGGGAATGGATGCTGGGTGAGACTGGAACTAGAAGGGAGCTGATGTTGGGGGAGGATTAGAATGGGATGGGGCTGGGAGAGTAAAATGGAGAGGGGAAAAATATTTTGTGTAGGAGGGATGAAAAATCTACAATTGGCCAGGTATTGGGAGAGTAATTGGGGATTGATGATGGAGGGGTAAAATTTGTGTGGATGAAATAGGAATGAGGAAAGAGCAAAAGGAGAAAGATTAGTATGTTAAAGCAGATGTAGAGAGAGAGAGAGAATGGAAAAAAAACTAGAAGAGAGAAGAAAGGACAAATGGACAGCAGACGATGGAGAGTTAGCAGAAAACATGAAGAAACCAGAAGAAGGTGGCTGGACCAATTGCAACTGAAAAAAAAATGCACAAAAGGTAGAAAGATATCTCTTTATTTTGAATTTATTAACTGGAATATGTTAGCTCTGGGAAATGTGCATCATTAACATCTGCGCTTTGTTTGGTACAAGAGGAAATTCCTATTTGACGTTGCCACTTGTTCTCTTTCCCCAGTATTCTCTGAAATGTATTGGTTTAATATTTGCAGTGTTGCCTTTTGATAGGTAGGGTATGGTGCTTTGTGAGTCCTGGTAATGCTGTCAGGATACGGCGGGTTTGCTATGGGTTCTAAATGGGCAGCGTTTGTAGTAGTTCCTAATGTGCCTGGCGGTTGGCACTGGATTATAGTAATGTAGAAATCTTTTAGTCTTTCTTTATCCATACACTCATTAAGAGACATGTTTACTAAAAGTTAGTGTATGGTAACATTATGCAAATATTTATGCAAATAAGACCACTTATGCAAATGACGTGCTGGCACTTTGAGGAAATTCTTTGGTTTTGTGCGGCAGTTTGGGCACTCGGGCTCAAAAAGGTTAGCCATCACTGGCCTAGGATGAGTGGTGAATATGGCAAAGAGCAAGCTGGAGTCCTCACAGAAGTTGGAGTACTTGGGAGCGAGCTTTGACACGAAGATAGGCAGAATGTTTCTTCCGCACTCCCGGGCTTTAAGGTTGAGGCAGTTAGTGTGGGAGTTTTTGAAGAGAAGTGCTCCATCAGCATGGCATTATTTGCAGCTGTTGGGCACAATGGCTGCCACGCTAGAGTTGGTGCTGTGGGCAAGAGCGCACATGCGGCCCTTGCAGAGAGCTCTCCTCAGGAGATGGTCGCATCAGTCAGATCAGTTGTCGCAGCGGCTGGTCTGTCCAGTGCAGACATGACAGGCCTTGGAGTGGTGGCTGACTCCGGGGCATTTGGAGAAGGGGATGCCGTTGGAGTCGCTGGAGTGGAGACCTCTTACAATGGATGCAAGTCTGTTCGGCTGGGGGGGCGCACTACGACAGGCGGTTTGCCCAAGGTCAGTGGAGCGATCTAGAGAGGAAATGGTCAATCAACAGGCTAGAGCTGAGGGTGGTCACATTAACGTTAAAGGAGTTCCAACAGTTGTTGCAAGGAAAGGCGATTTGGGTGCTGTCGGACAATGCCACAGTGGTGGCATATATCAATCGGCAAGGGGGCACCAGCAATGTGGCTCTCGAAGAAGAGGCGGAGGAGCTTCTTGGCTGGGCAGAGTTGCACCTGGAAGCGTTATTGGCGGCGCATGTGGTGGGAGTAGACAATGTGGCAGCCGATTTTTTGAGCAGAGTCAAGGTGGATCCCGGAGAGTGGGTGCTGCATCCAGAGGTCTTTGAGTTGCTGGTACATTGTTGGGGGCCTCCGGTGATGGATCTTATGGTGACGTTCGAGTCAGTGAAGGCAGAGAGGTTTTACAGCAGGCGAAGAGAAAGGATGTCTGAGGGACTGGATGCTCTGATACAGAGGTGGCCGGAGGAGAAGTTCCTGTACGTGTTTCCACCGTGGGTGCTGATCAGTCGAGTGCTGCAGCGCATCGAAAGGCACAAAGGCCTGGTGATTTTAATTGGCCCAGATTGGCCAAGATTGTACCTTCCTTCTTACCAAAGGTCGTGTCCATGTTTCATGTGAATCAGGTCGTATCCTTGCCGGTTTTTGAGAGAGGAGGCAGGGATAAGGACAGCGGTCGTCTTCATCGGCTGGACGTTAGTCGAGCTCTAAGAGGTTATTTACATAGGACAGCTTCGTTGAGAAAGTCAGAGAGATTGTCTTGTTTGGAGGCCCATGATAAGGGGAGTCAACGTCTAAAGCTTTGATTGCAAGGTGGATTAACGAGGCTATTGCGTCGGCCACGCTGAAGGGTCTGCAAGCGCATTCGACTAGGGCGGAGTGTAGTTTGGTACCTGCAGTAGAAATTTGTAAGGCGGCTACGTGGTCGTCATTGACGTCCTTTGTTAAGCATTACAGGATCGATGTGCAGGCGGAAGGGGATGCGAGATTCGGATCAGCGGTGCTTCAGGCTGGTTTGGCAGGTCCCTCCCGTTAAAGTGTTTACTGCTCTGTTACATTCCCAGAGGTCTGGGACTAGACTGGAGGGACGATAAGGAAGGTTAAATTAGATTTACCTGCTAATTGTGGTTCCTTAAGGAACTCCAGTCTAGTCCCATATCCCTCCTGATTTCTAGTATGGTAGACGGTAGCCTGAAGTAAGATAACAGCTAGCATTCAGTTCGGCTGGGGCTAGGTTGGCTGCGGTCTCTGAAGGGAGGAGGGGGTCTTGGTTGTCTTGTCCAAATAAGTACAAGCAGGTTCATTTCTTTAGCTCTCTGGTCACGGGCCAGGTGCTCAAGGTTCATTAACAGTTGTTTCCTTATAAAGTTAGATAGTTATGGAGTTATATGATATATTTTTAGAAATGTTTCTACTTACTTATTGCTCTGGTGAGTCTGCTTTGTCAATAGGTTACTGACTAGGGAAGGCGGTCCCTGGATTACTTATACTGGTGACACGGAAAAGTGTGACGTGCTCAGTCTCCAAAGCTGCGGGAGGAGGTGCTTAAACCCAGAGGTCTGGGACTAGACTGGAGTTCCTTAAGGAACCACAATTAGCAGGTAAGTCTAATTTAACCATTCCCTACATAACTCCTGAGCCTTTTCACTTTCATGCTATGACCCCTTGTTCCAGAGCTTCCTTTCAATTGAAAGAGGAAAACAGGTATTTATCATATCCCCCCCTCTCTCGCCTTTCTTCCAAAGTATACATATTGAGATCCGCTGTTTGCCTCTCTCTGCTCTGGGAAGAGCAGTGCCCTCACAGTGCTCTGCTAGAGAGGTGGATATTTAACTCCTGTGACAACTTTGTTGTGAGTTCTAGTTGTCTATTTATTTATTTGTTTGTCTTTATTGGTGTGCTACTTCATCTTCCTGTTCCCTTTAGTTTTGCACTTCAGCTTTCTCAGCTGTATAACTTACCCTGCCTCTTTCAACTATCTGGCCTTTGTGTGGTAGCCAGGTTAACTGTTACTTTAAATTAAATATCTCTCCCTGCTGTGTCCCAAGAATGTGCTGCGTTTTAAACTTTTTTTCCTGCCCTAGTCTACCTGAGAGACTAACCCCCTCTGCCCCCTGCTGAGGATACAGGACAGGGTACCTTGTAACAGCCCTCTTTTAATAGGTCTTATTTCCCTCCCTCCCTGACACCCACCCACCCCTGGGGTAATTGTAGCTTTATAGGTACTTACACATCTTAGAGGAAAGGGGATGCTCTCAGGTGCAGCTCTTTATCCAAATCAGTCATACATTGAGGGCCTGAGATTAATCAAGCTTCAGGTGAACAAGGTATATTAAAAGTATTAGGTACACTTTTATTAGTATAAGCATCCACACCATCCCTTAGTAAGTACAGAATTTAAAGACCTAAACACAAGCTTTAAACTAAGATGCGGACAACAGTCCAGCAGCGAGATGGGGGCTTTCCAGTCTTTTGCATTGAGTGTCACATGTATGATTTTCTCCCAGTTGGTGAGAGGTCTTACATATGCACTAAGTGCAAGGAGCTCTTTGCTTTCAGGGAACAAGTCCGTTCTCTAGAGGCTAGAGTAGCAGACCTGGAAGACATAAGAAAGACAGAGAGGTACATGGACGAGACCTATAGGGATATAGTCCTGAAGTCCCACCTCCAGTCTGGCAGCATCCCTGTTGCCATGGAGGAGAGAGGTCACGTGACAGGAGAGCATCACCCTGGTGTGGCTGGACCTGATCCTGTAACTAGGACCTGTCCTCCAGGTGATGTAAAACCCTCTCGCACTGAGGACGTTTCTCCAGGGCCATGTGTCCATGTGGGAAGGGTTAGGACAGCTGTTATAGTTGGTGATTCAGTCATTAGGCATGTAGATAGCTGGGTGGCTGGTGGACGTGAGGATCATCTGGTAACATGCCTGCCTGGTGCGAAGGTAGCAGACCTCACGCACCGCCTAGATAAGGTCTTAGATAGTGCTGGGGAGGAGTCTGCTGTCTTGGTACATGTCGGTACCAATGACATAGGAAAATGTGGTAAGGAGGTTCTGGAGGCTAAATTTAAGCTTATAGGTAGGAAGTTGAAATCCAAAACTTCTAGGGTAGCGTTCTCCAAAATGCTTCCCGTTCCACGTTCAGGACCCAAAAGGCAGGCAGAGCTCCAGAGTCTCAATGCGTGGATGAGACGATGGTGCAAGGATGAGGGTTTTGGATTTGTTAGGAACTGGGGAAGATTCTGGGGAAAGGAGGGGCTCTTCCGAAGGGATGGGCTTCACCTTAACCAGGATGGAACCAGACTGCTGGCATTATTTAACCTATAAAAAGGAGATAGAGAAGCTTTTAAACTAAAAAATAGGGGAAAGCCGACAGTCACCCAAGAGCGCATGGTTCGGAAGAATGTATCCTTGAAGGATACTACCAAAAGCAGAGAGGTTTCAAAAAAGAGTAAAGTAGCCCAAATGCCCTTGAGTATGGTGCAGACAGCGTAAAGATTCCAAATTACCCATGCCTACCAATAGCCAGATTAATATTAATAAAATACAGTCTCTAAAATACTTGTATGCAAATGCTAGAAGTCTAAACAATAAGATGGGAGAGTTAGAATATATAGCACTAAATGAGAGGTTAGATATGATTGGAATCTCAGAGACATGGTGGAAGGAGGATAACCAGTGGGACACTGTGATACCTGGATACACACTATATCGTAATGATAGAACTGATCAAATTGGTGGAGGGGTTGCGCTCTATGTTAGAGAGAGTTTTGAGTCAGAAAGGATTAAAGTTTTGCAGGAAACAAAATTTGCTGTAGAATCTCTATGGATTGAAATTCCATGTATGAAGAGGAAGGTGAGGGCAGTAGGGGTGTACTATTGACCACCTGGCCAGAATGAACAAATGGATAATGAAATGCTCAAAGAAATCAAGGAAGCTAACAAAAGTCACAGCACAGTAATAATAATGGGTGATTTCAATTACCCCGGTATCGACTGGGTCAGTGTCACGGCAAGCAATGCTAGGGAGATAAAGTTCCTAGATGAAATAATTGACTGCTTCTTGGAGCAGCTGGTTCATGAACCGACCAGAGGGGAAGCCATATTGGACCTAGTCCTTAGTGGAACACCAGATCTGGTGCAAGAAAGAAGGGTGTTGAGGCCACTTGGCAATAGTGATCATAGCATGATCTCCTTTGATTTAATTAGTGGAGGAGGGATAGTAAGGAGATCCACAGTACTACCTTTTAACTTTCGAAAGGGAGACTATGATAAAATGAGGAAAATAGTTAAGAAAAAACTAAAAGGAGCAGTTGCAAAGGTTAAAGACTTACATCAAGCTTGGGTATTGTTTAAAAATACTATCCTGGAAGCCCAGACCAGCTGTATTCCATGCATTCAGAAAAGTGGAAGAAAGTCCAAAAAACTGCCAGCATGGTTTAAAGGTGAGGTCAGAGAGGCTGTTGCTGCCAAAAAAGCATCTTTCAGGAAATGGAAAAAAGAGCCAAATGACGAAAACTGGAAACAGCACAAGCACTGGTAAGTTAAATGCAAAGCATTGATAAGACAGGCAAAGCGAGAATTTGAGAAGAAACTTGCTACAGAAGCAAAAACGCAAAATAAAAGACTTTTTCAAGTACATTAGTAGCAAAAAGCCTGTGAGACAGTCAATTGGACTGTTAGATGATAGAGGAGTAAAAGGGGCAGTAAGAGGAGACAAGGCTATATCGGAGAGACTGAATGAATTCTTTGCTTCGGTCTTTACTGAGGAAGATGTAGGGATGTTACCTAAGACTGAAGTGGTATTTAAAGGTGATACTGCAGAGGAATTGAGAGAAATATCACTACACTGGGAAGATGTATTGCAACTATTTGATAAACTGAATAGTAGCAAATCACCTGGACCGGATGGTATACATCCAAGGGTGTTGAAAGAACTGAAATATGAGATTATCATCTGTAATACTTGAAGATTAGAGGATCGCCAATGTAACGCCAATTTTTAAAAAGGGTTCCAGGGGTGATCCAGGAAACTACAGACTAGTGAGCCTGACATCAGTACTGGGAAAATGGTAGAAACCATCATAAAGAACAAAATTATTGAACATGTAGATAGTCATGGCCTAATGGGAGACAGCCAACATGGCTTTAGACAAGGAAGATTGTGTCTTACTAATCTGTTATGTTTTTTGAAGGTGTGAATAAACCAATATACAAAGGTGAGTTGGTTGATATAGTGTATCTGGACTTTCAGAAAGCCTTTGACAAGGTCCCTCATCAGAGACTTTTGGCAAAACTAAAAAGTCATGGGATAGGAGGCATTGTACTATTGTGGATCGGGAACTTGTTAAAAGATAGAAAGCAGAGGGTAGGGCTAAATGACCAATTTTCCCAATGGAAAAAGGTGAATAGTGGAGTACCCCAGGGATCTGTACTTGGTCCGCTACTTTTTGACATATTCATAAATGACCTGGAAAAGGGAATAACTAGTGAGGTTATCAAATTTGCAGATGACACAAAACTGTTTAAAGTTGTTAAAACCCAAGGGGATTGTGGAAAACTGCAGGAGGATCTGGATAAATTGGAAGACTGGGCATCCAAATGGCAGATGAAATTTAATGTGGACAAGAGCAAAGATATGCACCTAGGAAAGAACAACCCACACTATGGTTACACGATGCAAGGCTCCACATTGACAACCACCACCCAGGAAAAAGATTTAGGTGTCATCGTGGATAACATGATAAAACCCTCCGACCAGTGTGCGGCGGCGGCCAAGAAAGTAAATAGAATGCTAGGTATCATAAGGAAAGGAATGGAAAATAAAACAAAGGATATTATAATGCCTCTGTATCGTTCCATGGTACGACCACACCTTGAATATTGTGTGCAATTCTGGTTGCCGTAACTTAAAAAGGAAATAGCGTTATTAGAAAAGGTACAGAGAAGAGCCACCAAAACGGTAAAGGGGATGGAAGGCTACTCCTATGAAGAGAGGCTACAAAGGATAGGACTCTTCAAGCTGGAAAAGGGACGGCTGAGGGGAGATATGATAGAGGTCTATAAATGAATGAATGGAGTGGAACGGGTAAACATAGACCGATTGTTTACGCTATCAGAATATAGAAAGACTAGGGGACATGTAATGCAGCTACAGGGTAAAGTAAGACAAATAAGAGAAAATAATTCTTCACTCAATGTGTAATCAAACTCTGGAATTTGTTACCGGAGGATGTAGTAAAGGTTGTTAGTGTAGCTGGGTTTAAAAAAGGTTTGGACAAGTTCCTGGAGGAAAGGTCCATAAACCATTATTAAAAAGGGACCAAGGATATCAATGCTTGACCCAATACAAGCATTGTGGAACCTGTGTCTCTTGGGGATACTGCTAGGTACGTATGATCTAGATTGGCCACTGTTGGAAACAGTGGACTGGGCTTGATGGACCTTGGTCTGACCCAGTATGGCATATCTTATGTTCTTATCCTTAAGCCTATCCCCATGTGCTTTATGATGAACACCACTAACCATTATAGTAGCTTCCCTCTGCACCAACTCCATCCTATTTATATCCTTTTGAAGGTGTGGTCTCCAGAATTGTACACAGTACTCCAAATGAGGTTTCACCAGAGACTTACACAGAGGCACTATCACCTCCTTCCTGCTGGTCATTTCTCACCCTATGCACACAAGCATTCTGGCTTTCTACCTATTCGTCCATCTTTGAGATCATCTGATACGACCATTACTACTACCATTTATCATTTGTATAGGCTACTAGGCATGTTAAGTGCTGTCCACATACATGTAATAGATAGTTCTTGCTCCACAGAACTTATAGTCTATACAAGACATAAACAGAACAAACAAGAAACTAGGGTATTTCTTTAAGGTGATTAAAACATATAGGTATTAAACAGGAGAATAATGGGATCAGGAACTCTTCATCAAGGTGATTAATAATACTAATTAATTAATAAAAGGGCCCTCAGGTCCCGCTCTTCTTATGTGCATTGAAATACTTCAGCCCCTATACTGTACCACTCCGTTGGGGTTTTGCAACTCAAATGCATGACCTTGTATTTTTTTAGTATTACATCTTAGTTGCCAAATTCTCGACCATTCTTCAAGCTTCATTAGAGCTCTTCTCATGTTATCCACACCTTCCACAGTGTCTATGTTGCAGATTTTGGCATCTGTAAAGAGGCATGCCTTTCACAATATCACTTTTAAAAATGATTTGAAAAGCAGGAGCAAAGACTGATCCCCTTGGCATACCACTGGTGATGCCCTTGTCTTCAGAGTGAACTCCATTTACTAGCACTCTTATTGCATCCCAGTCCCAGTTTCTAACCCAGTCAGTCACTAAGATATATCCCAAGGGCTCTCAGCTTATTTATATGATGGAGGAAATCTGCTGTTTTGTAATTTTATATTTCAGTTTTGTATTTATTTATTATTTTTAGTTTAGGAGAAATGTCAAGAATCTTACAAAGTCCATCTAAATACAGAATTTCAAACCTTCATATGCATAGTTTAGGATATTGCTTATAATGCTCCCTGAGTGTTTACAGTGAGGTGAAACATAAACTTGACTAAATATTGATTAATCACTTTATCCAATAAATATTTTATTGATATAAATTTTATTGCTGAAAAAATATATTATTTATAATATAAGTGGATCTTGCAAAATAATGTTTCTTTCCTTTACAGGAAATATAGTAATTATACAAAGATTACATTTTAAGCAGATTCATTGATAACTTTTTGTTCTTAATGTTTTCAGAAAGACTAATGACATAAATGGCATTTTAGAAAGGGTGTCCAAGAAAAAAGTGCAGAAAAATGCCAGGGACGTCTATTTTTTGGCCTGATTACAGAACCATAGATGTCTCCTATGTGGACGCCCGTGCCAGCATCCACATAGCTGTCCTTGGGATGGGAACATCTATCACATGCTGCTTTGCATATGGGGACCTCCATTGGCATGGAAAAATGAAAACAGAAGCCCTCATTCCCCATCACTATTCTTTGTCAACATAAAAAACATAAGGGATATGAGTACCTCCTGCTCTGCACCCTCCAGATGTTTGGCTGGCAAAACGAGCACTTTTCCAGTGCACGTTTGTGCCTGGAGCAGGTATAATCTTTGATGTGGCTCAGGACATGGAGGGTGTTTCTGAAATCAGGCAAGGATGCCCATGTTTTTGGGAACACCCCGGGCATGCCCCCTTCACAGCTTGGACGTCCTTGCGCTGGGGATGTCTCTAGAGTCGGCTTCTAAAATTGCCTCCGCAGGCATCTCTTTGATTTGGACTTCTGCGTACCATTTTCAGACATCCAAAGTATGAACAGCCCTTCTAAAATAACCCTCTACATATAGCCTATAATTCTATCACAGCAAAACTGAGGCATTAAGCAAGGGATAATTGTCATGGGATTCATTCATATAAGTTGATTGGTGCTAAAAACGTTTCATGATGGAGGATGAATGGTAATTAGGTCCATGTTTCCTTTAGAATGGCTGATTAATAGAAGCCTGCTCACACCAGACTGAAGCAGTTTATTGCAGGTTCACCGATAAAAGGGTTAAACAGTGATAGTATTGGTGACATTTCTCTGCCTGGTTACAGAGTCTGTGATAATCATCCCACTTAATTAAAAGATTAGTGCAATTGTACGCATGCACACTGTATGCATTGCATTAAAAGACGACATACACCCTACTTGATTGCAGAGTATGAACTGGTACAGATTGGTGATAGGATTAGTAGTTTCACAATTATTCACATCTGACCAGTTATCATTTATAGGTGTGATTTCTTATTAATTTCCTTTATTTTTATCTATCTATTTTTTATACCACCTTATCTGGGAATCAAGGTGGTTTCTGATCTTTGGCTACCGAGCTTTAGAAGGGTTTTTGATCCAGCAGCCAGTGACTGCATTAATAAAATTGATGTGGTTATCATACTGTAGCCCCATGAGTTACTGAGGGGTCATTACCACTGGTGGACTCATCTGCTAACAGCAAACTGTACTCAAGTGTCATTACCATGCTAGATTAGAGGACATAGCATTAGGATATGATTAACAGGGACTGATCTGTGCTGGTTAGTGCTTAGTTCAGGATGAACAAAAGTGAAGTACTGTCTAATAAGTTTTTTATGTTCAGATATGTGCACTTTCTGCTGTTTTAATATTTAATAAACCGCTGAATTCTATGATCTCTATATCATACAGATCTCACATTCTAATAATTGTCAGTTTTACTAATTGTACATAGTGCTCTTGGCTAAATGTACTCAAGCTGGGCAGGGAAAGCATACAATATAAAGAGATATGTAAAGTTCATTAACAGCAGTGCATAATAGATTTTCCATGAAGGAACATGAATATTGAGAAAATACTTAAGTAGGATGTAAGCATGATTTGTTGTGATTTTTCTAGTATATTAATTTAATAAGAAAGGCAGCCAGTAGAGAAATGTGAGGACATAATACAGCAGCCAGGAAATGTTCTTCATCTTGTGCGTTGTTGCTTCAGATGTTGGAAGTGCTGAAATAAGATTAAAACAATTCTTGTATCATCTTGATTGATAAGCTCTTCAGTACTTTCAAAAGAATATTTGGTTTGCAGATTTTAAGTAAAGTATATGTATGTTGCTGATAGATACCATAAGAAGCACATCCCAATCAAATACCAAAAGCCAAATGAGGACCTGCACAAGATTTCAAATGGCAGAAATACTCTCACAGCTGTGTGGTGGATCTGCTTCCCAAACATGTCCTAGGGACCTCAGAGTGAGTTGAGTTTTCAGGAGATCCACAGTGAATGTGCATGGGATCTGTTGTGGTCCTCAGGGCAGGTTTGAGAAGCACTGTTCTAAGAGTAAACCAAAAGGTCTGGATGTGCATGGAAATATATGTGTGCAAGTGGATATATAAATATATGCACAGGAGGGGAAATAGTACTTAAAATGAGTTTTAACTTTTGATGCTAGGCTTAAATTCACCTTATCTGTTGACGTCCCCTTGTGAATGTGTAGAAAATGAGCCTTGCTTATATAGTCACGTACATTTGTGCCAAGTGATCTTGTGTCTTCCGTGACACAATGAACTGGATCCTCCAGACTGAAATCTATTTATGTCTATTTTTGGGACTTGTGTGGCTTGGGAGCTATATGCTAAGAACCGTATGGTTCCAACATCAGTTGGCTTGTGTATCTTACATGAGTGTTAAACAAAAGGCCCGATATTCAAAAATGCTGAGCTTCTATATTTGGATTCTAACTTTGTGCTCTGTTTTGAGCCAAACTTAGGAGCTTGAGTTTTCAATTAAAACTTCGTTTTAGTTTATCTTTATTGCCAGACTTGATATACGGCCTTTAACAACACACATCAAAGCAGTTTAGAAACCAGTGAATTTTAAAAAATACATAAAAACAACCACACAGAACTAACAAACCATTCTCAACCACCTCCACTGGCTCCCAATCAGCTTCCGCATCCATTACAAGGTGCTACTGTACACTTTCAAAATCAAACAGAACCTCTCCGCAGATAGTCTGAAACCCCTCATCAAACCTGACCCAGGCACCAGACCCAGGAGGAGAGGCACCTCAGACACTATCAACATACGCAGAGCCTTTGCTAAAACCAGAAAATACACTTGAGTGGAGGAGTGGCCTAGTGGTTGGGGCAAGGTACTTCAGGCCGGAAGGTCAGGGGTTCAAATCCCACTAGAGGACAGCAACCTTGGGCCGGAAGGACTGGGGTTTCTAGTCCCACAGGTGCTCCTTGTGGTCTTGGGCAAGCCACTTAACCCTCCATAGCCCATGTTCTCTGTAAAATAGTTATTTCCAAGTTATAATGCCCTGTTCAATGTAATTTCAGTTTGTTCAAATGTAAACCGCACTGATGCAGAATAGCGCGGTATATAAGAGAATATATAAATAAATAAATAAATAAAAAATCACTATCCCTGGCCACACCTGCGCTCTGGAACTCACTCCCCGACGACCTGAGATCAACAACAGACTTCAAGGACTATCGGAAGATGCTCAAAACGGCGCTCTTTACAGAACACTACAAGGACATCACTTGAACTGACCAACAACCTCTCTCTCTGCCCACCTCCCCCTACCCCCCTCAGCATCCCCCTTCCCCTCACCAAGAAAATGTAAATGGCTCCTGTACATAGCTCATACTGTATATAGTTCACTACGCAATCAATTGTACACCACTCACACACATGCTCTGTCACTTTTTCACTGCATGCCCACACCCACGCACCCTACCACTTGATTTGTTTGATGTGTAAACCGCTTTGATTTCAGGATAAAGCAGTATATAAATCCTTTTAAATAAAATAAATAAATAAACAGAGCGCAACCTCTGACAGTTGGCCCGAAACTCCTGCCCCTACAGATCGCCATAGTCTTCTTTGAAAAAATATGTTTTAAGATTCTTCTTAAAAGATTTAAGAGAATTAACTTGCCATATGTAAAGAGGAAGTGAATTACACAAGTAGGGTGCCAAAAAATAAAAAGCCAACTGTCTAATAGACTCGAGCCGTGCCAAATGAACAGCAGGCATCGCCAACCAATTGTGCGACTGAGATTGCAAAGCCCTAAGAGGAACATAAGAAACAAGAGAATCCGAAAGATAACATGAGGCCCCAAAGTAAAAAGCCTTAAAGGCTAACAAAAGAATCTTAAATTTAAACCTATAAGAAAGAGGAAGCCAATGATGGAGCTTATGAAAGTTATGGACCCAATATTCAACAGCAGTGGCTAGTGGTGCTAAAGCAGCTAGCCACCACAGCTGAACTGTAGACCCAGATATTCAATGTCAGGGCAATATCCAGCCAGCGGCATTGAATGTCTGAGTCAGCTGGATAGCGATGAAGCTAACTGGGCAGTGGCGATAGTTATCCCTGCCTGTTAGCTTCTACGCACAAGTTAAGCCAGACTTTAAAGTTTCTAACTTTCGCTGCATTGTGATAACAAGGCAGCAGCTGAATATCGGTACTGCCTGGTCATTCCTGGATGCCACCTCCACTCTGCCCCTGGAATACCCCAGTGCTAGGTGGCTGGCATCAGGGAGTGCAGTGGTGGCATCCATGGCTATTCAGCGGCACTAATTGTGCCGCTGAATATCCCAACCAAAGCAATTAATGCAGTTAGCAGGTTTGCTAACCACGTTAATCCCTGTAAATATTTGGCCCTATGCTTTTGAATTTAGGCTTGCCATTCATTTGCTGTGCCCACATAAAGCGGTATATCAAATCAAATGATTTGTAAGCCTAGTGCTCAAAATCAGCGCTGAGATCTATTTTTTCCCCACTCTAAATCCACCCCTGTTGACACCCACTTTTTATGTTCCTAAATTTAGTTGTTAATAGTGAAATTATGAGTATAAATTTAGGAACTCAGCCCTAGCAAATTTTCAGAAGAGGCCAATTTAGAAGTATAATTCTCAAAGTTAGGAGTATACATTCTTTGAATATTTGGCCCATATGTTTTGGGGATTAACAGTGCAGAGCTCCACAGATCTGACTGAAGTAGGGGCACTGGAAAAAATGGCAGTAGTACTTGAGCGGTTCATAAGCAGACTTTAGTTACATTCTAATATATTTTATAAAGAGCATTATTATTATTATAAAATGCAGTATTAAAACAGAAGTAGCCATTTTGCTTCAGATATTTATTTTGTGCAGCTGTTCTGGAAAATGATATTTCTTGAGTGCTCACACTGCTGGGTGCTATTTATTGAGGACATTGCCTGGACCTATTGTTTCTCAGGGCCTCTAGTTTTACCCTAGATTGAGCCCATGTAATGCTCATTGCTGAACTACAGGGCCCTTTGAGGATCAACTCTAAACTGTTTTTTAGACCTTTTAGGAAATTACAAGCCTCGCATGCAGTTGCTGGATGCAGAGGAGGATGCTTCCTCTGTGGGGTTGCTAGACTCCTTGGGGACCCTGGAGGGCCCTTCTGATCTTCTGGATGAGCTCTCACAGGAGGACTTAAGAGGAGGGTGAGATCTTGGTGTAGGAGGACCCGACTGCTGTGTGGATCATCCACGGGGATGAGTTGCTCTCCATAATTTCCCATACACTGGCGGAGCTGCAGATCTCGGATGAGTTGTGGCTGGACCCCTCGGAGATGGCAGGGGATCCGATCTTGCATGGGGTCCGGCCGTCTTCCAGGACTTTCCCTTTTCACTGTGCCATGAAGGAGTTCATTGAGGTTGAGGAGAAAATTCTGAGGAGAAGGATAAGAAGGTCAACACAAAAGAGGAAGACCCACGATGATGTTGTTAAGTGCCGTCGAGTCTGTTTCGACTCATTGTGACCCTCTGGATAGTTGCCCTAAACTTTGATCTTCAGCCAAGTGGCTCATTGTGGATAGAGTGGTATCCATAGCTGCTGTTATTGTATCGATCCATCTCATTGCCGGCCTTCCTCTTTTATGGTGACCTTCTACCTTGCCAATCATTATGTCTTTCTCCAGTGATCTCTGTCTTCACAAGATGTGTCTAAAGTATGAAAGTCAAAGTCTTGTCATCTGAGCTTCTAAAGAAAGCTTAGGTTTGATCTCCTCTAGCACTGACTGGTTTGTTCTTTGGGCAGTCCATGATATATACAGTATTTATCGCCAGTACCATAATTCAAAGGCATCAATTTTCTTCCTGTCTATCTTTTTCACTGTCCAACTTTCAGATCCATTTGACGTTATTAAAAATACCATGGCCTGGACAAGTGGAATCTTTATATGGAGAGAGACAGCTCTACTCTTGAGAATCTTGTCTAGGTCCTTCATAGCCATTCTACCAAGAGCAATATGTCATCGGATTTCTTGACTACTAGTCCTTTCTTTATTGATTGTTGATCCAAGTAAATTAAATCTATCAACTATTTCAATTTTTTCTCCATCAGTGATGAACTTATTGATTTTGCCAGTTGTCAGGAGTTTTGTCTTCTTAACATTAAGGTACAGACCCATTTTAAGACTATATTCTTTGATCTTGAGAAGCAAATGTTTCAAATCATCTTCACTTTCAGCCAGTAATATGGTATCATCAGCATAGCGAAGGTTGTTGATGAGTCTTCAACCAATCTTCACAACTCGGTTGTCTTCATACAGTCCTGCTTCTCTGTTAATTTGTTCTGCATATAAATTAAAAGAGGAAGGGGGAAGTATGCAGTCTTGTCATACACCTTTGCTGTTTTTAAACCATTATGTTTCTCCTAGTTCCATTCAAACTGTTCATTCTCGATCAATGTAAAGGTTGTGCAAGAGAACGATTGGGTGTTCTGGTATACCCATGCTGCTTAATGTGGCCCAGAGTTTCTCATGGTTTACACAGTCAAAAGCCTTGCTGAAGTCAATAAAACACATATGGATATCCTTTTGGTATTCTTTTTTCTTTTCAAGGATCCATCTCACATCCATGATAATGTCTCTCATTCCTCACCCTTTCCTGAACCCTGCTTGCATTTCAGGCAGTTCTCGTTCCAGGTATGGTTGTAGTCTCTGCTGAATGATGAGTATAATCTTGCTGGTATGTGGGATCAGAACGATTGTGCGCTAATTTCCACAGTCAGTCGGGTCACTTTTCTTCAATATTGGTATAAACACAGATCTTTTCCAGTCAGTTGGCCATGAATTTGTCTTCCAAATTTCCTGGCAGAGCCTTGTAAGTATGGTAACAGCTTCATCCGATTGCTGTAATATTTCAGTGGGAATGCCATCAATGCCATCAATGCCTGGTGTTTTGTTCTTTGATAAGGCTTTCAATGCTACTTCAACTTCTTCTTTCATCACCAATGGTTCCTGATCATAAGGTACAGGTTGAAATGGCTGTTGGTCCACTTGATCTTTATGGTATAATGACTCTGTATATTCTTTCCACATTTTCTTGATCTTCTCAGCATCATTCAACATGGGTCCTTGAGCATCTTGTAGCATTCCAATTCAAGGCTGGAATTTTTTCTTTAACTCTCGTAACTTCAGAAAAGCCGATCTTGTTCTTCCTCTGTTTCTGATTCTATTTCCTGCATGTGTCACTGCAGCAAGACAAGACAAGAAGAAGTACTGCACATTGGAAATCTCTGTTGAGTTCTTCGATTGCCTCTCTTTTTCTTCTGACTTTAGCTTCTCTGCATTTCTGGACAATTTTCAGAGTTTCTTCAGTCATCCATTTTGGCTGTTCCTTATCGTCCCTCCAGTTTAGTCCCGGAACTCTGGGGTTTGTGCTCCTCCTCCAGCAGCTTTGGAGACTGAGAAATATCATCCTCTTGTGATGACACCAGTATATCCTCCGGGGATCCGCCTCCTCACACCAGTTAACTCAGTCTCCAAGCAGCTGGTGAGCCTGGAGGTCCGGGCTCACTTTGGAGGAACAATTAAGGAACAGTTAAGGAATATGAATTAGGCTTAGAGGAAAGAGAAAGAAAAGATTCAGTAGAAATCTAGAGTGAAGTTTTAGTTTACATGGTGGTATGCCTTTAAGGCTAAACTGAGGCTTCCCCTCCTCCTTCCTCCCCCCTCCTCTCCTTGCTACTGCCCGGGTTCTTTGGAGCTTTGACTGGGTCGATGGATTCCTCCACGGTAGCGGCAGGGCTCCAGTTCCCGATCCCAATTCTAAGGGTGAGGAACCGGGGCGGTATCCAGTCAGTCAGTCAGCGCATTTGCAGACGATATGCCTGCAGCACTGTGAAGCACGCCAGGAGACTGCCGGGCCATCGAGAAAGGCCCTCCTTCTCTCTCTTTTCTTTTTCCCTGGCGCTGACAGGCTCCCGAGGCTGAACACAAAATCAGGTCGTTTGAGCGGCAAGAAGAGAGGGAGGACCGCGGTGAGTAGAAAGTTTTGCTTTCAGGCGCCAGATCGCTCAAACGAGCGGGGGAGAGCAGAGAGTGAGCCGCGTTGACTGCATCGGGCCTAACGCGTGGAGGCAGCACGGGAAGCGCTGGTGCTCAGTCGGAGCCTTCTGGGCTGTGTATTTTCATCGGAAAGTGGCATTTTGAAGTTTTAATTGCAGATTCTAACTAGGGGGCCTTAGCTGAACCCTTTATACTGGGGGGGGGGGGGGGTGGAAACCTTTTTCTTTCTGTCACTGTTTTTCCCAAGAGTGAGACACGGTGTAACCACCCCAGCGGGATGCCTTCTAGACCGCAGTGCGTAGTCTGCGGAACTAGAAGAGGGCTGGTATCGGAGACAGGAGTCTGTAGGGGGTGCACTCAGGAGGCAGAGGAGGGAGCACACCTTGGAGAGGAGAGCTGACGCAAAGAAGGCCAGGATGGAGAAGGACCAGAAGGATCAGTCCGTAGCCTCGGAGGAACTTCACTTCAACGACGGAGATCACGACAGAGAATTAGATGACGATTTGGAGGAAGGAGAGATCACGGACAGAGAAGACCAGGCGAGGGTGGTCTGCCTGTTCCGGGGAGACGAGTTGCTGGCACTCATTGCAGAGACATTAAAAGCGCTTAATACGCTGACGCCTGGTCCAGCGGAGGATACCACTTTGCAGGATCCGTTGCTGCAGGTTTTTCGGAAGAATCAGAGAGCTTTTCCGGTCCGCAGAGTATTGCGGGAGATGATCCAGGAAGAGTGGGACATGCCAGCGGCAACACTAAAAGGGTCCAGAGTTATGGGACGTCTTTACCCGCTGGTGGATCAGGATAGAGAGTTGTTTAAGTCTCCGAAGGTGGATGCCACCGTCTCGGCGGTTACAAAAAAGACTACTATTCCAGTAGAGGAAGTGCGGTGCTCAAGGACACCCAAGACAGGAGACTGGATACCTTGTTAAAACAGGTCTTCGACGTTAATGCTCTCTCAATTCAGGTGGCTATTTGTGGAGCGTGGGTGGCGAGAGCCTGCCTCCGCTGGTCGCAAGGAATTAAAGACGAGCAAGGACAGGACATGGCTGGGGGGCCGGCCAGGCTGGAGTCAGGAACAGCTTACCTGGCGGATATCCATTATGACTAGTCGGTGGTGGAGGCTCGGCGGTACCTGTGGCTGCGCAATTGGGCAACGGATGGATCTTCTAAGTCCCGTCTAAGTAAGCATCCGTTCAGGGGTAAGCTCCTCTTTGGGGAAGATTTGGATAAGTTGGTAAAGGATCTGGGGGAGTCCAGGGACGGTAGACTTCCTGAAGACAAACAGAAGCAGGGACGGTCGAATCCCGCATCCAAGGGGCAGCAGAGGAAGTTTCGTCAGTTCCGTTTTCCAAGGTTCAATCAAGTGCAGAGAGGACGCTTTTCCAATAGAAACCAGGGGTTTCGTGGCTTTCAGGGAGCGGGCAGAGGGTTCGGGGCTTCTTCCTCCCCCGTGAATCTGCGCAAGTCCCAATGAAGTCAGGGGACCCAGGCAGATCTGGTGCCCGTAGGGGGTCGACTACGGGATTTTTACCCTGCCTGGGTCCAGATTACGTCAGACCGGTGGGTGCTGGAGGTCATTCGAGAAGGTTATGCGTTGGAGTTTCAGCGGCCGGTGAGGGATTCTTTCGTACAGTCACCATGCAAGGCGCTGGCCAAGGGTGCTGCGGTGAGGGAGATGTTAGAGAGACTAATCGGCCTCAATGCAGTGGTACCGGTACCTCTAGACCAGTTCAGCTTCGGGCGGTACTCCATATACTTCGTGGTCCCGAAAAAGGAAGGGACTTTTCGGCCAATTTTAGACCTCAAAAGGGTAAATCGTTGCCTACGCGTGTCGCATTTTCGGATGGAAAATTTAAGGTCAGTGATCGTGGTGGTAAGAAAAGGGGAATTTCTTACTTCCCTCGATCTGATGGAGGCGTACTTACACATTCCTATACGGCAGGAACATCAGAAGTTTCTCAGGTTTGCGGTGCCCCAAGGACATTTTCAATTCCGAGCATTGCTGTTCGGGCTAGCTACGACTTCTGTCTCCACCACTCCAAGAAAACAGCACTGAAACACCGCTTGGCCCCCAACCGCCAGGTAATTTTACGGATCATGCCACCCCTCTTAGCCCCCATCTACCTCCTCACCCCTTTACTGACCCTCTACCCCTCCCCTACAGGCACACTCAATAACCTACTCTGGCCTAACATCACAACAGCACAACCCACACACACCTACAACCCTAAACAAAACCACCCTCTCGCACAGCATACACCAACCCACACCCCCAACCCCTCAAACTACCACCACCTCTCCATCTCACTAATAAACGCACGCTCAGTTAGAAATAAATACCACATGCTCCAGGACCTAATCACAACTGAGAAAATCGACATCCTCTGTGTAACGGAAACCTGGCTAACAGATACCGACACGGTAATAATGAACCAGCTAACCCCAATAGGATACAATCTCCATCACTGCTCCCGGGCTCACACCAGAGGTGGAGGTGTAGCCATCATAGCAAAAGCCGACCTCCATTTTAGGATCCATTCTTCGGAAACTACTAATGAAGCAGATCTCCTCACCCTCACCAATAAACACCTTTCAATATGCCTAATCTACCGGGCACCAACCACAAACACTGACCTACCAAGGATACTACAATTCATATCTGAGAGCACCAGTTCGGCGAAAGAGCAAATTATCCTAGGAGACTTCAACCTCCCATCACTTCAAGAAGAACAAGCAGAAACCTTCACCACCGCCATGACAGCAGTGGATCTGATGCAGATCATACAAGAACCCACACACGACAAAGGAAACACACTGGACCTCATATTCCTAAACTACCTAACTGCCTCCTCACCCAAGAACCCGAAGATCTCGCCTGTACCTTGGTCAGACCACTACCTCATTACCATATCCCACACCTACCAACTTATGACCTACAAGGATGATGGACACCGCACTAGAAGATTTAAAACCTTTAACAAAGAAGACTTCTTAGCGTAAACCCTACCAAAACTACAAACAAACTCCAGTAACATCGATGACCTAATCCACAACTGGAATACCACGATCTCCACTGCGTCTGAAGCGCCGACAAGCAAAGCCACCACCAAACCTACATCCATGAAGGCCAGATGGTTCACTCCCAATCTCCGAAAACTAAAAACAAAACTCAAAAGAACAGAAAGAAAATGGAAAAAAAACAAAAATGACACTGACAAAACAAAATACCTCTATCAACTCAACGCATACCACTATGAGACTGACAAAGCAAAAAAAAGCCTACCACACAAAAATCATAAACACATCCATAAATAAACCTCGTGAACTCTTTCAGATTGTCAAAAAATTGACAAAACCACCCAATAACTTTGGCCATCTGCCGAAGATTCCACCAGAGTCACTGGCCCGACAATACAAACAGCTCCAAAAACCACAAAACCCTCATCTGAACGCTGAGGCAACCACAATAAACCACCACCCCAACATGCACAGTGAATGGACCACCTTTAAAGAAACCACCACAGAAGAAATATCATCCACCATCTCCCGCCTAAACACCACCACCTCTCCGCTGGACCCCTGCCCCACAGACTGGATAAAGAAATCCAAAGACGACCTGAGCTCACCACTGACCCATATTCTGGTCGAGGATGATGCCCAGGTAGCGAATTGTAGCTTTGGACTTTAGTTCAATGTTATTGACTAGAAGAGAGGGAGGTGGCGTGAACTTCTGGTTCCGTGAGATGAATAGTACATCTGTTTTGCTATGGTTAATGCGGAGATTTTGAGAGAGGAGCCAATCTGCTACAGCTTCAAACATCTTATAATTGGATTGAAATCTGGTTGATCGATTTTAAATTGAAGGTACATTAAGATGTCGTCTGCATATGCAAGGCATTGGACATTGAAGGAGCGGATTAAGGCGGCATGTATATATTAAACATTAATGCCGAGAGGGGAACCCTGGGGTAGCCCTTGCTTTAGTGAGAATGGTTCGGAGGTTTTGGAACCTGCTCTGACTTGTTGTGATCTGTTACATAAATAGGATTCGCACCATGCTAGCGCTGAGCCTTGCAGACCTTTATCTTTGAGGCGATCTAGAAGTGTTTCATGGTTCACTGAATCAAATGCAGCTGCTATGTCTAAAAAAATGAGGACGAATCCATGGTTAGTATTGTCAGTTCCTGTGATTAGGTTGTTGAAGAGGGTTGTGAGGATGGTGTCCACTCCGTGAGCTTCCCTGAAGCCGTGTTGGGATGGGTCCAGTGGTGCGACTGTATCAACATGGTGTTGGATTTGCCGTTGGACTACCTTCTCCATGATTTTGGCAAGCAGTGGGATGCTCGAGATTGGCCGGAATGACTCAACTTTAGATGGATCAAGTTTACTATTCTTTAGCAGAGGGCGGATTGAAGTGTTTTTTAAGCTTTGAGGGAAGGATCCTGTTATGAATGATTGATTCAAAATTCTGCATATATTGTCAACGAATCCTTCTCCCAAGGTCACATGCCAGACATTCTCAAAACTACAATCATCCGACCATCCCTAAAAAAACAAAACCTGGATCCCCTAGACCCTGCATCCTACAGACCAATAGCAAGCCTGCCATTCACCGCCAAGATAATCGAGAAGATAGTCCAGCAGCAGCTTCAAGAACACCTGGACAACAACAATATACTGGACCCACAGCAACACGGCTTCCGCCCACTACACGGAGTCGAGACCCTCATGACCACACTAATGAACACCCTCATCATAGGAACCCAAGAAAAACACTCTGGATATGCCATGATCTTCCTTGATATATCAGCAGCCTTCGACACCATTTCCCACAACATCCTCATACGCAGATTGCACTCAATTGGGATCAAAGACAACGTACTTCAATGGTTTCAATCCTACTTAACTAATAGACAACAACTAATCCGCACTAGCACCTCGACCTCACCCCCCTTCCAACAACACCAAGGAGTACCTCAAGGATCCACGCTGTCCGCCATGCTCTTCAACATCTACCTTCAACCACTCTGCTCAGTTATACGTTCCCACAACATCAACTTTCATATATATGCTGATGATATCATGCTCTACTCCCCAGTTACAACTGCAAATCCAACAAATATACATCTATCAGCATGTTTCACCGAAGTGACCGACTGGCTACAAGAAAATAACCTATCCATAAACATAAAGAAAACTGAAGCCCTCATAGTGACAAAAGACCCAGACTTCACACCACCCACACACCTTAACATAGGAACCACACACATTCAAATGCATCCACAAATAAGATATCTAGGCATTATCATTGACCAAGCCCTAAACCTCAAGCAACAAATTACTAAAACCTCCATAATTATATTCCACAAAGCAAAAACAGTGCAACGTCTCAGACCCCTCCTCGAACCTCAAGACTTCAGGACGGTAATGCAAACTATGACACTCCCACATCTGGACTACTGCAACATAATCTACCATGGACTACCAGCCACACAGACCAACCCCCTCCGAACCGCATTGAACACCACAGCAAGAATTATTCAGAGAGCAAGGAAAAGCAACCACATCACCCCAATCCTAAGAGACTTGCACATACTCCCCTTCGAAGCACGAACTAAATACAAATCCATCCTACTCACCCACAAAGCCATCCACCAAACACAGAACACACAGCTCCGCACCCTGCTGTCTCGTCCAGCCCATGGAAAAACCACCAGACTGGCCTCCAGCAACTCCCTCACCGTCCCTCACAAAAGAACCAAATGCTCTCAACGGACATGCAATCGAGCCTTTGAACTTTATGCTCCATCCCTATGGAATTCTCTACCAAGCCACCTCAGAAACAACAACGATCTAATGTCCTTCAGAAAACAGCTAAAAACCATCCTATTCCAAGAATGCTTCGAAGCAATCCCCACCAGAAAGTGCACCAACCCCTGATATCACCCATCAGGGACCCCTGATTGAAACTGAACTATACTGTCCATGTCTAAAGTCTGTCCTATGTCGAAATCATCAATGTTGCCTACCCGGTGATGGCCCCACCCTTATACTTAATTACCCCACCCTTAAATGTAGCGCCGCTTTGACCCGGTGAAAAGCGGGATATAAATACAGTTAAATAAATAAAATAAATAAATACAGCGCCTCAGATGTTCACCAAGGTGATGGTCGTAGTAGCGGCGGCGTTATGAAAGGAGGGAGTGCTAGTACACCCTTATCTAGACAACTGGTTGATCCGGGCAAAGTCCAGAGCCGAAAGCGAAGTAGCTACGGCCAGAGTGGTAGCGTTTCTGCAGAGTCTCGGTTGGGTAGTCACTATGACAAAGAGCAAATTGGTACCATCGCAACAACTAGAATACTTAGGAGCTCAGTTCGATATGAACGCGGGAAAAGTGTTTCTGCCGCCACAACGAGCTCAGGGATTGCGGAGGCTACTCAAGCAATTTCTGAGCAGATCATCTCCCACAGCGTGGCATTATCTGCAGTTGCTCGGGACCATGGCGGCGACCTTGGAGCTCGTTCCGTGGGCAAGAGCGCACATGAGACCATTACAGAGGGCGTTGCTCCGCTGGTGGTCACATCAAGATGATCTCTTATTGCGAAGGCTGCCATGTCGGCCAGAGATACGGACAGCTCTTCAGTGGTGGTTAAGGACGGGTTGCCTGGAAAAGGGGATGCTGTTGGTTACCCCTAATGACATTCGCCAGCCTCTTGGGCTGGGGAACTCATTTCCAAGGAAGGTTTGCCCAGGGTCAGTGGACCGATCAGGAGAAGGGCTGGTCAATCAACAGATTGGAGTTGAGAGCGGTCACGCTAGCCTTACAGGAGTTTCATCCATATCTTCACGGAAGTGCCATTCGGGTGTTTTCCGACAACGCGACGGCGGTGGCTTATGTCAATCGCCAAGGCAGCACCAGCAGTGTTTTGATGGAAACCGAGGCTGAACACCTGTTCGCTTGGGCCAAGGTACATCTGCTAGCCTTGTCGGCAGCGCATGTAGCAGGAGTGGACAATGTAGAGGCCGACTTCTTGAGTTGAGTGATGGTGGACCCAGGGGAGTGGGTCCTTCATCAAGGGGTGTTCGAGATGTTGGTGCAACGTTGGGGGACACCAGTAATGGATCTCATGGTGACTTTTCAGTCAGTGAAGGTAGACCGTTTCTTCAGCAGAAGAAGGGAAAGAATGTCGGAAGGCCTAGATGCTCTGATACAGCCTTGGCCGGAAGAGCTGCTCCTGTACATGTTTCCACCATGGGTGTTAATAGGAAGGGTGCTGCAGCGCATAGAGCGGCACAAAGGACAGGTGATACTGATATCGCCGGATTTGCCGAGGCGGCCTTGGTACACGGATCTGCGGAGGCTCTTAGTGGAGGAGCCGTGGCATCTTCCTTCTCGGGCAGATCTGTTGTCTCAAGGTTCTCTGCTCATGCCTCAAGTGGATCGGTTCTCGCTTACGGCTTGGCTATTGAGAGGGCTAGTTTGAAGAAAAAGGGCTACTCCGCTTCGGTGGTTGCCACCTTGTTAAAGGCGAGGAAGAGAACTACCTCTCTAGCATATATTCGCATCTGGCGAGTGTTTGAGGCATGGTGTGTAGAAAGGTGATTCGAGGCATTAAGGGCGTCGATTCCGTTGCTGCTAGCATTTTTGCAGGATGGTTTGGATAAGGGTTTAGCGGCCGCTTCCTTGCGGGTGCAAGTAGCAACATTGTCCTGTTATAGAGGAAAGATAGGAGGAGAAAGTCTAGGTAGCCATCCAGATGTCAAGAGGTTTTTAAGGGCGGTAGCTGTTTTGAGACCGCCATGTAGACCGGTAGTTCCTAAGTGGAATCTCCCTTTCCTATTGGACGCATTGCCACGGGGGCCGTTTGAGCCTTTGTCGAGAGCATCCTTAAAGGACCTTACTCTTTAAGTGGTGTTCCTAGTGGCTATTTGCTCGGCTAGGAGAATTTCTGAGTTGCAAGCTTTGTCCTATAAGAAACCTTTTTTGACGTTTTATGATACAAAGGTAGTTTTGAGGCCGGTGCCGTACTTTTTGCCCAAGGTAGTTTTGGCTTTTTATGTGAATCAGGCAGTTTCGTTGCCGGTTTTCAGTGAGAAGCTGGAGAGTTTGTTCGCTGGATAGCTTCACCTCTTGGATGTTCATAGGACGGCGGATTTCCGCAGGTCAGATAGACTGTTCGTCTTGTTTGGGGGGCCAGAGAAAGGAGAGGCAGCGTTAAAAGCGTCCATTGCCATGTGGATAAAAGAGGCCATAGCGTCCGCGTATGTTTTAAGTGGAAAGGCGGTACCCGAAGGACTAAGAGCTCATTCCACTAGAGCGCAAGTGGCATCTTAGGCTGAGTTTAGGTTGGTGCCAGAGGTAGAAATCTGTAGAGCGGCTACTTGGTCTTCCTTGAATTCTTTTGTTAAGCATTACCGTCTGGACGTTCAGGCCAAAAGGGATACCACTTTTGGATCAGCAGTGCTTCAGGCTGGTCTAGCAGGTCCCTCCCGTTGATTACTTTCACTGCTGCGTTACATCCCCAGAGGTCCGGGACTAGACTGGAGGGACGATAAGGAAAGTGAAATTAGACATACCTGCTAATTGTTGTTCCTTGAGGAACTGCAGTCTAGTCCCGTATTCCTCCCTGAATTTCTGTGAGCTAGTGCCTGAAGCAGATGAGAGATTTCAGATAAGAGTAACAAACTTCTAGGCATGGGGATTGTATTGGGTCACTATCCTTCCTGAAAGGGGGAGGGGGCTGGCCTAAAAGGTTAATAATGCATGTTTATTTAGACTAGGGGGAAGGTTGATAGTCATTATTATTTCTCCCTTAATAAGTCTTAGATCCGTAGTTTAGTTTTCATAGTAGTAGTTTTGCTACTTGATTGTTGCTCCGGTGAGTTTGCTTTGCCAATAGATTACCGGTGTGAGGAGGCGGATCCCCGGAGGATATATTGGTGTCATCACAAGAGGATGACGTACTCAGTCTCCAAAGCTGCTGGAGGAGGAGCACAAACCCCAGAGGTCCGGGACTAGACTCAAGGAACAATAATTAGCAGGTAAGTCTAATTTCACCTTTTTGCTTTTTCACCTTATGTAGACATTTCTTGCTTTCTTCCAACACAACTTTCTTGATGTCATCCCATAACTCTTCTGGAACTCTGTTATTTTGTATCTAAAGTAGCAAATCGATTTTTCAGGCAGTCTTTAAATTCCAGTGGTATATTCTCAAGGTCATATTTTGCTACATTCATGAGTGGCTTGCTCTTTTTCAACTTTAGCTGCTTGGGCTGAAATCACTTCTAATGCTTGGGTGTTGGAGATTATTTGGGAGAGCTAAGCTCTCGAGTTTGAGTGATCCCCTCACAGATGTCTATGCTTTTGCCCTGTCAGGCTTCTGGCAAGGCACAAGTGGTTTGAGTTACCCTGGAGCATCTTCAGCAGAAGCTGTTGTACTGATTGAGGCACTGGCTGGTACTCTATTTATTTTGTGGTCCCCAAAGAGGAGGGATATTTAGCTTGTGCCTTTCCAGTAGTAGATCAAGACAAGTTACAGTCAGGTACTGTAGGCATTTTCCCTGTCCCCAGAGGGCTTATAATGTATGTTTGTATCTGAGACAGTGGAGAGTTAAGTGACTTGCCCAGGGCCACAAGGAATACCTGTGGGATTTGAACCTTTGTCTTACTGGTCCTAGGCTGCTGCCCTAACCACTAGGCTTTTCCTCTACTCCTGGATCTCAAAGGTGTGAACAGAGCCCTGAGGGATTCCCATTTCTGTATGGAAACCCTGCATTTGTTGATAGTGGGTGTTCAAAAGGGGAATATCTAGAGCTCACAAAGGCCTATCCTCATAGTCCCCTTCTCCCTGAATATAAGCATTTCCTGCATTTTGCAGTCTTGATGGGGCATTTCCAATTCCAGGCCCTTCCTTTCGGTCTGGTCACTGCGCCGCATGTGTTCACGTGGAGACTGATTCCAATCACACATCTGGGCGCCCTGCCCACCCAACACGTAGACGTGCCGGAGATATCCCCGATTCTGCTGCCGCAGGGCCCAGGGCCCAGAGGTACCCGTGATGGCAGAATCAGGGATTTAGACATCTGGGAGCTCCCTGTCTGTCAAACAGATCGATAAACGGGGAGCTGGCCGTCCCAATGCCAGAACACCACTGCTGGTGTGAGGAAGCATTGGTGTCCTGGCACCATGGCAACGAGATGTCCATAGATTGGCTCAGAATGCTATGGCATACATCTGCCCCTGCAGCCCACTATCCGGCCTTCACTGGCGGCTGCTGTGGACCAGATTCTGGCTGCAGAGGCACAACGAGGTTGTGGATCTGTGTTGTGGGGGTGTGCAGTGCATGATGTGGGGGGCACATTCCACCTTCGGGGTGGAATAAGCTGGGCATGCAGCTGTGTACCAGTGGACATAGAGGGGCTTGTCCTGAATAGGCCCTGTACGTCTAGCAGCTGGCCACTCTCCCGCTGTGCTGCTGCTCCACCCCTCCCATCCCCTTTCAGTGCTCACCGCACAACCACTGTGTACATGCAGAATGCGCTGGCAACAGAATCACCTTCGGGAATGGAGTGTGGGTTGGACGTATTTGCAGGACAGAATGCCAGCCCAAGGTGATGGTGGAGGTGGCCGCTCTGCGGAATCAGAAGGTCCTGATCCATCCATACCTGGATGATTGGTTAATTTGAGTGAAGTCCCCGCAGGATAGTTGGGAGACTACCGAGCTTGTTGTTTGGCACCTGCAGGAGCTGGGCTGGGTGGTCACTTCATGAAGAGCAGGATGTTGCCATCGCAGTTCTTGGAGTAACTGGGGGCACATTTTGAATTCACAGTCTTGCTGGAGGGCAGGATTGTGAAGTTACAGTCTCAGGTCCAGACCTTGCTGATGGTCCCGTGCCCAAGGGTGAGGAATTACCTTCAGGTCCTGAACTCGATGACAGTGACCTTGGAGCTGCTTCCTTGGTCTTGCCTGCATATGCGTTCTTTACAGTCGGCATTTCTGTTGCATTAGTCCCCACAGACTCCATCATGTGGGTGGCCTGGTGGAGAGAGGTCAGGGTGAGTCTTTATTGGTGGTTAGACCCAGCTCAGCTCTCGGTAGGTGTATCTCTTGAGTCACCAGAGTGTGTGGTGGTGACAGGCAGGGGGGCTAGTTGTTCCCAGAGGAAAGCCAGTGGCCCATCAACTTATGGGAGACCTGGTCAGTGTTCTTGGCTCTGCAGGTCTTTTCTTCCCCTTGTGCGGGGCAGGGCAGTGAGAGTCCTGTCCGACAATGCGACGATGGTCACTTATATCAATCAACAGGAGGGTACGAAAAGTTCACTGGTGGCAGCAGAAGTGCTACCACTGCTTTGGTGGGCAGAGCGTCACCTCTCGGTGATCTCAACAGCCCATGTAGCAGAGAAGGAGAATGTTACTTGAGCTGTCATCTGTTGGATCCAGGGGAGTGGTATCTCTCCGAGTCGGTGTTCCAGTCACTTGTGAGGTGTTGGGGAACACCCACAATGGATCTGATGGTGACCCTGGCCAATTCCAAGGCCTCCGGTTGTTCAGCCGGCAGAGAGAGCGAGTGGCAGAAGATCAACGCACTGGTTCAGCCAGTGCCAATCTTCTCTATGATTGGCCTTCCATTGATCGGTAGAATGCTTCAGAGGGTGGAGGTGCACCCCAGACTAGTGGTGTTGGTGGTCCCGAATTGACCATGGTGGTCTTGATTTGCGGACCTTATGCATCTACTGGTGGCAGACCTTTCTATTCCCAGAAGAGGGGGATTTTTTCTCTCAGGGGCCCGTCTTTGATGCTAGCGGTGGATCGGTTCTTGCATACGACTTGGCTTTTGAGAGGACGCATTTGAGCCACAGAGGTTATTCCCCACAGTTGGTTGATACCCTAATGCAGGCATGGCAGCGCTACACCTTCCTAGCCTATGTTTTTGTGTGATGAACCTTTGAGACTTGGTGTGAGGTATTCCGGGTGTGGCCATTTTTGGCCTCTCTCCCTGATATTCTGACCTTCTTGCAGGTGGCCCTAGAGAAGGGTCTGGCCTTGACCTTGAGTTCCTTGAGGGTGCAAGTAGCGGCCCTGGCCTGTTTCTACAGCCAGGTGTAGGGGCAGTCCTTGCTTCGCATGCGGATGTGATGCATTTTTTCAAGGGGGTTAAGCATCTGCGGCCACTTTGTCGCTCAGTGGTTCCACCCTGGAACCTAAATTTTGTCCTTTTAGTCTTGGCAGAAGTCCTATTTGAGCCCTTACGAGCTGCCTCTCTCAAGGATCTGATGTTGAAGGTGGTGTTCTTTGGTCACGATTTGTTCAGCGTGCCAGATATCTGAATTGCAGACTTTATCCTGTCAGGAGCCTTATCTGGTGATGTCTAAGGAGAAAGTGGTGCTTCGTCCAGTCCTTTCCTTTCTACCCAAAGTAGTGTCTGTTTTCCACTTTAATCAGGTGGTTACTTTGCTGGTGTTTTCGGAGACGCAGGATTCTACTGATTCACGGGTCCTGCATTTGCTGGATTTCCGTAGGGCTCTCAGACAGTACTTGAGGGTCACTAATAAAACTAACAAACTCAAGAGTTTAGAAAGTTTGACTGTTTTTTGTGCTGTTTGGGGGTTTGCAGAAGGGTGAGATGGCTTCCAAGCCTCCATTTCTCATTGGATCCGGGAGGCCATTGCGTCAGCGTACCTAGTGAGGAGTCATTCTGTCCTGATGGGTTTGTGGGCACATTCCACCAGGGCTCAGGCCTCTTCCTGGGTGGCATTTTGCCTGGTTCCACCTCAGGATATCTGTAAGACCGCGGTTTGATCTTCTCTTCATTCTTTTGCATGTCAGTATCAGCTAGATGCGCAGGCCCGGCAGGACGCGGCTTTTGGAGCTTGGGTTTTGCAGGCCAGTGTTTCGGGTCCCACCCGACGTTAGTACTGCTTTGATTCATCCCATGGACTGGAGGGATGATTATTGGAAAGGTGAAATTAGACCTTATTAGCTAATTTTCTTCCCTGGAGTCCCTTCAGTCTAAAACCCACCCGGGCTTCTTCAGTGTCTTGGCCTTGCTTCGGCTTGAAGAGTATGGTGTTGGTGCACCATAAGGCTATTTGATTCCTGGTTCTGGCAGTTTTGCTTGCTGGGGTCCTGCTATATTGCATGGCTGTGAGCTTCTTAGTTTGTTTTCAAAACAATGAAACAAAAATAAAAGGAAAATGCATTTTGTGTTGATTTTATTGAATTTGGAGGTTCTTTGGGCTAGCGGAGACTTGGGGTTTTTGGGACTCCATATGAGCTTTGTTATGATCATACTGGCTGAGTGAGGGTGCACAGGCTTCTTATAGGGCAGCTTTTCAGGTCAGTGTTCTCAGTCTCCATCTGCTAGTGGATGAGCATAACCCACGCATCTGAACTGGACTGCAGGGACTCCAGGAAATAAAATTAGCAGGTAAGGTCTAATGTCACCATTTCTTGCACTCTAGGCAATTGGGGCTCTGAAAATACCAATAGCACAGAAACAACCCTGCTTGGCATCTTAGACAAGATTTATACCTATTAGGAAAGTGAACAAATGGTCCTCCTAATCTGACTTGACCTTAGTGCAGTGTCTGATCTGGTCGAGCATAAGCTACTGCTTGAACGACTCATGGAAGCTAAAATCTCAGGAAAAGTATTGGGGTGGTTCCTTGTCATATCTCTGCCCCAGATCATTTTGCGTAAGGATCAGTGATAAGGTCTCAGCACCATACCTATCCCCCCCGAAGAGTGCCCCAGGGTTCTAGTCTGTGCCCTACCTTATTCAATACGTTTCTAGCACCCCTTGCGACCCTGATCCAAAGCCTAGGTTTCAGTCCATACATGCCTTATGATATTATGACCTTTGACACTGTCTATGATGTTTTATATATCTACCTTCACTGTTGAACTCATTTCTGCTAACTGTACATAGTTAAATGTACATAGTTCTCCAAAGTTTAAAAGTTTAATTGTTAATGTACATAATTCATGCAATGTTCAATGTAAAAACAGAAATGTCTTTCTGTCCCCCTAACTGTTATATGTAAACCGCACCTGATCACTGGAAGGTTGCGGTATATAAAAGTTTGTTAAATAAATAAATAAATAAATGAAATACTTGCTGATGATATTTAAATCATAATACATCATTTCACGTGGGATCAGCCTTTCCCTGACAGCTTGTTGTCCAAGGGTGGTATAACAAATACTAATCAATCAAATCAGATAGAGGGGAACCATTTTAGAAGCCTCTAAACATGAAAATAACGATTTCAGAATCAGTTTGCATGTGTAGCCAGCCAGGATGCACAAAGGGGCGTGTCATGGGAGGTGCTGGATGGCCCAAAGAATTATATGTGTATTTTCCGTTTTACAGAGGGAATGCTCCTATAAGAAAAATGACCCCCCTGCTGACTTACGTGCCTGTTCCAAAGCAAGTGCAATTTTAAAAAAATGCTTATGTCAGCCAGGGCTTAGTACAAAGGATTGAGGGGGTTAATGCCCTTTATCCCTCCGTATGTTCATTGTCTTTAAAGTAAAAAAAAAAAAAGCTTTTGGGGCTTTCCTTGTTACATGGTGACCCTTATACATGTATTTTGTTTAACTCGCTTGCTTTGTATATAAATGATACCTGCACATGCAAGTAATGGCACTTATAGATGGAAACTGCATAGCGGTGCTACTCTTTTTTTCTACATGGACTGTTGCAAAATCACTACTCTCACTGTATGTATTTGCAAATATATGTGTGTCTGTCGGCTCCTTATGCGTATTTTACAGAAAGGCAAAGCCTTTTGTAAAATAGCAAGGAAATGTTTGGATGTTTCATTTCCGACTTTTAGTCCCTATGCATAATGAGGCTTCGCGCCTATCAGAAGCCTATTAGAAAGCAGGAATAAAATGTATAGATCTGCAGTGAAGCTATTGAAGACATATTTGTATTGTTTTAGTTTCATTGATGTGTCTGCAGCCAGTCTTAATCGTTGCATTCTGGTTTGTTGTGGGTTGTGTATTTCATGTCAGCAATTCACAATAATATGTAACAATGTTGTTGGGCTGATGTTTGATGATTCATGCAATCTATCATTCTTTGAATTAGTACTCACTTAGGGGTATTGCTATATATCCGCCTGGCAGTGGGTCACGGATGCCCGCTATCATTTGGAGTCCAATGGAATTCACTTCAGATTGAGTATGTGCGTTCGCCCAGGCCTTTACAACCGCGCTGTCCAATCTAGTGTTCAGATCTTGGAGATTTCTTCCTAGTAGTCCTTTCAAATTCTGACCACTCAGTTTCTACCAAAAAAAGAACAAATGCAAAATTCACAGATAATATGATGGCTTTTTTTTAAACAAATAGATTTAGAAAACCAAGTTATGAAATGAAATACTCTAATTCAAACAAGCAGGGATATTCAAAGCCATTTAGGTGTCTGCAGACTTGCAAACTGACTAAATGGTGCTCAGTGGGGTATTTAGCGGCACTAATGTGGTTTCGGCTCCTAAGCACAGTAATGCTAGATGGCGAGCGTTGGGGCATTCCGGGGATAACCAACTAGCAGCGATATTCAGCCGCTGGCTGGTTATCCTAAAGCAGCTAAAGTTAGGCACTTGAAAGGCTCGCCTAACTTTAGCTGCTTTAGTTAACTGGCCAGTGGCTAAATATAGCTAACGACTGTCCAACCAACCTGGATATTCAGTATCGGTGGCTGGATATGGCCACAGCATTGAATATCCAAATTCAGCAGTGATGGCTAACTGTTTTATCAGCACTAGCCACCGCCACTGAATATCCCTCCGTAAGTGTTTTAGTACAAACTACTCTTGCAAAGAAATGCAGTATATGAAAAGTCTGAAAGTGCCTGTGTAATCATGCAATCTGATTAGTGAAAAACTTGATTTTGTATAGGTTATCTAGTTTGAAAATGGAGCATCCAAGTTGAGATGTTTGCAATGTACAGAGTATTTTGCAAAAGACTTGCTAGCAAAGCCTTTTGTAAAATACCTATAAGGTCATGGAAAATACATGTGTACTTTGCAGCATATCCCATGGGAACAGCCATTTTCCTTGTTCTAAAACAGAGTGGCATCACTTAAAGTCTTAAATGTGTAAGTGCCAGTACTTAGGGGCCCCTTTACAAAAACCTGTAGTACAATTTTGTACTTATCATGCATTTTGAGTGAAAATGAATGTGCGATAAGTGAAACAGTCATATGCTGTCAGGGCATGCACAGCATGTGTCCGGCAGTTACCACACTGAAACATACCCTAGTGTGCAGCAGTGGTATTCACAGTTAAAGCGGGTGCATTTAATGCCACCCATTGAGGTGTCATGTCCTCTCTATGACCACTCTCTGCCCCTAACCTGCCTATTCTCCACTCTATTGCTCAGTGAGCAGTTAACATGGGAATTAGTGTGCAGTATGTGTCATATCTGCGTGGTAACAGTTACCGCTGCTAAAACACCTGTTAATTGCTTAGCACACCTTAGTAAAAGGACCTCTTATACTTTAAGCACTTATTTTGCAAGGTGCATGTATATGTGTCAGATTTTACAAAACTGGGGCAGCCAATTAAGCAAAGCTGCAAAACTCTGTTTTCAGTGCCAGAGAGGTTACCACTTTTGCCTCCTCATCACTCCTCCAAAGTCCAGGACCAAACAGGCAGTTAGCTGATCCTTACATGTGCCTTGGAGCAGATTTAAGTTCTAAAGTCTAGAAGCTATGAAGTAGACATTTATTTTCCAAATCATCCTGCTAGACCAGTCCACACAAGTGGGGTATGTCCCCCTGCCAGCAGATGTTGGAGACAGAGAAGTACCAAAGGCTTCTGGGAGCTTGCCCTGGTACATATAGCCATACCCCTAGGGGTTACCTTCAGTATTTCTCTGTCTCCAGCAGATGTGGATGCATTCCTTGTCTCCTGGCAGTCAACAAGAGTGTTCCCTGTCAGCAGCTTCCCTACCTCTGTTCATTCCAAGTTCAGCTTTGGCTTACACAAGAGGTGCTTATGAAGCTCCTGCTCCGGTGCATGCGGGCGCAGATGCCAGTATTTAGTAGACCGACTGTGCACTGCATGCTTTGAGCATCCGGGGCAGGAAGTTCCTAACTCCAACAGGGTAGTGCAGGAGGTGTCAGTCAATGAGTCTATTTCAGGGCCCGATAAGGAACCTGCCCTCTCATCGTGCCTGCAGGAGGCCTTCCCCCACCTCTTTTGTTACCTCAACTGTCAGCTCCGCAGCCATCTCAGCTCTCATCCCAGCAACTGTAGGTGTCCCAACAGTCATAAGTATCTGATCAGCAGTCTGACGCCTTTATGAGGCTTTTCAGACAAGCATGGGATCTCTGGAAGTCAGACTCGGGCCTCAGCACTCCTGGCTCTGCCATTTCTCTGACCAGGGACTGCCCTACCAGAAAATGGGTCAGGGACATTCCAACGTCTTCCAGGGGTCTCAGGTCAAAGGCTGTGTCCTAGGCTTCTGGTGACTCCATCCCCTCTCCTCTAGAGGAGGGCAAACAGCTGTCCTCTGTAGACACGGCAGAGACTGCTTCAGACCGAGAGGATGGCGAATGGTCTCCGCAGGAGGACTCAGCAAAGGATCAAGAACAGACTCAATATATACGCTTATTTCACAAAGAGGAGCTTTCTTCTCTCATCATACAGGTTGTTGAGGCCTTGCAGCTCTCCCTAACCCCCAATCCACCTGCACTGATGGGTGATCGTGCTTAACAGACCCCATCCTGGTAGGTTTTCACAAACTATCCCGGTCCTTCCTGTTCCCATTGGAACTCCAAAGATGGTTTCCTTTGAGTGGAATTCCACGATACCTCCTTATGCACCACTTGGCGGATGGGTCATCAGTACAGATGGTCTCTGGAGGATCTAGACAAGTGGCTCTGGTATTCCAAGGTAGACACCATAATTGCATCAGTTGCCAAGCATTCTACTGTCTGGGTGGAGGGAGGGGCAGCTCTCCAGGACCAACAAGACCGTAAGTTGCAGGACCTTTGAAGATGACCTTTTCTTCCTCCTCCTTAGCTCTTTAGGCTGCTACTTGTGGAGGTCTAACTGCTCAAGCCCTTTTCCACTGGATTCAGCTCCTATCAGAGGATCCGGCAGCTGCATGCCTGGAGTCAGTCACAGCCTTTTTGTCACATGCCTTTTATTATTTATTCCGCTTGGCGGCCCATTCGGTTGCAGCAGTGACTCGGCACTGGCTATAGCTGCGCCATTGGTCGGCTGATGTGCCCTCCAAGACTCAACTAGCCTGGCTTCCCTTCAAGGGCAAACTTCTTTTTTTGAAAGACCTTTAGAAACTCATAAAGGATCTGGGGGGAGATTATTCCTCAACAGCTGCTGGAGGATAAACCCCGTACTGCTTCGTGCCACTCAAGTTCAGGGATGCCATCTACTGCTAACTCCAGATATCACTTTTGCGATGCCCGCTGTTATTAGCCTGGCAGGTCGGCCCAATCCAGACCCTCCTTCAGACAAGGAGTTAAGTCTTAGTCTCAGCCCTTTCGTGGGTACTGGCAAAGCAAGTTCCCGTACTCTTCTTCAACAAAGTTCTCCGGCGCACACTTCCTGTGACGGCCCTTTGGTCTACTTCGAGGGGCCTCTGGTGAGTGGGCGGCTCTCTCTTTTTTCCAGGGAATGGGCCAAGATTACTAAATACCAATGGGTGCTGATGTTATCTTCAATGGCTATGTGCTAGACTGTGCTGCGCCCATTCGAGAGTCCTTTCTAATTTCGCCTTGTGAATTGGCTACCAAGCTGGCAGCGGTGCGAGCCACGCTTCATCTTGGTCTGTTACATCTACAGGCAATTGTTCCAGTCCCTCAATTTGAACGTGGCATGGGGTGTTACTCGATCTACTTTGTCATTCCAAAGAAGGATGGCTCCTTCCGGTTAATTCTCAATCTGAAGGGCATCTATCGCTCCTTATAGATTCTGCATTTTCGTATGAAAACTCTCTGCTCTGTCATTCAAACGGTCTGAACGGGAGAGTTCCTAGCCACTCTCGACCTGGCCAGGGCATACTTCCACATTCTCATCTGAAAGAACCAACAGCGTTTCCTCCGCTTTGCCATTATGGGCGAGCATTACCAGTTCTGTGCGCTGCCGTTTGGCCTTGCCACAGTACGACACACCTTTTCCAAGGTCATGGTGGTCGTGGCGGCTGCCCTCAGGAAGCAGGGAATTTGCATCCATCCATATCTAGACAATTGGCTCGTTCGGGCAAAGACGCATGAGGAGGCTCAAGAAGCTGTCTCCCGAGTGGTGGTGTTGCTCGAGAGTCTCAACTGTGTGGTCAGTTGGGCCAAGACTGTTCTCTGGCCCTCCCAGTCCATCGACTTCCTAGGGGCAAGGTTCGATATCTGAGAAGGGAGAGTCTTCCTCAATGTTGAGAGTCTGAAAATTTTCAGGCCAGCTTTGTCTCTTTCTCAGGCAGACTCGGCCCCGAGCCCTTGATTATCTCCAGGTCCTAGGGGCCATGGCGGCTACGATAGAGACAGTGCCCTGGGCAAGAGCACATATGAAGCCTTTACAGCACTCTCTCCTGTCCCGTTGGTCTCCCTCAGGAGTCAATGTCTGCCTAAGCTGCCTCCAGCGGTTTGCCAGGATCTTCAGTGGCTGCTGTCTCCAACACATCTCTTACATGTAGATGCTGTTGGATGACCCTCACTGGGTTCTTCTTGCAACTGATGCCAGCCTCTCCGGCTGGGGAGCTCACTACCTCGATCAGACCGCATAAGGCCAGTGGAGCCCTCAGAAAAAGAGGTGGCCCATCAGTCGCCTAGAGGCCCAGGCAGTCCGCCTGGCCTTGTTGTAGTTTCAGCCCCAACTTCAAGGTCAGGTGGTTCGAGTCCTCTGCAACAATGGTATCTTACCTCAACTGCCAGGGCGGTACCAAGTGTCACGGCATGGCCAAGATGTCTCTCCTCCTACCAATTTACCAACATTGTCTGCCCAGCACAAAGCGGGAGTGGACAACGTTCAGGTGGATTTTCTCAGTCGGCATGTAATTGACCTCAGCGAGTGGGAACTCACCACCTGGGCATTCTAAAAGATTGTGAAGTGATGGGGTTGGACTGCTCTCAACCTCATGACCCGGCAACGAACACAAAAGCACCTGTCTTCTTCAGCCACCAGTGGGAATGTGGTTCCAGCGGACTGGATGCTCTGGTTCAGCCTTGGCCATTCAACCAGCTTCTTTTTTTTTCCCTCCTTGGGTAATGATAGAGTGTTTGCTTCGCCACATCGAAGTTCATCCACGCTCGGTGATACTAGTAGCCCCCGACTGGCCTCGCCGACCCTGGTATACCGACCTGATGCATCTCCTTGCAGCCCCCCCTTCCACTCAGGGCATGCAGGGGCCTCCTGTGCCAAGGGCCTGTACTGATGGACAATCCAGCTCCCTACTCGCTTACGGCTTGGCTCTTGAAAGGCGCCACTTAGTGCGGAAGGGATATTCCTCCAAGGTCGTTTCCACCCTACTACAAGCTCGATGCCCATCCACCTCCCTGGCTTATGCCCGGGTTTGGCGACTTTGTGAGTCTTGGTGCTGTCAGCATCGAGTCTCATTGTGGCACTCTTCAATTCCTGATATCCTGTCCTTTTTGCAGGATGGTTTCGATAAGGGTTTGGTGCTCAACCTTTTGTTTGTTCAGGTTGTGGCCCTTACATACTTCTGCGGTCCCATTGCGGGACACTCCATGGTTTCCCATGTAGATGTCAGCTGCTTCGTTAAGGACATACGCTCCCTACACCCTCCGCTGCGACCAGTTCTTCCTTCGTGGGATCTTTCGCCGATGCTTCATAGCTTCATGCGGCCGCCCTTTGAGCCTCTCAAGGGCATTACTCTTCATGATCTTTCTTTTAAGGTGGCCTTCTTGGTGGCATTTACGTCCACCAGGAGGATGTCCGAACTCCAGGCCCTCTCCTGTCGAGATCTTTATCAAATCTTTTCAAAGGAAGGGGTATCCTTGCAGACTGTACTCTCCTTTCTGCCTAAGATCATTTTGCCCTTCCATCTCAATCAGGCCATTTTGCTTCCCTCTTTTCGCAAAGAATTGTGTGTCAGCACCAATGCCAGCCTCCAAGCTTTGGATGTACACTGAGTCTTGCGCCGGTATCTTTGCACATCGGAGGCACTTCACAAGACCAACTGGCTTCGCCAGACCTTGCCAGGGCCTGGTGGCATCCAAAGCGACCATTGCCCATTGGATTAAATGGGCTATTGAATCTGCGTACATTTTACATGGTCAGTCCATACCAGCTGACCTTCGGTCTCATTCCACACAGGTGCAAGCCACTTCTTGGGCAGAGCGCTCTCAGGTGGCTCCGCTGGACATTTGTTGGGCTGTGACCTGGTCCTCCTTGTCGACCTTTGCCCGTCATTACCGCCTCGATCTCCAGGCTGGGATGTGGCCCTTTTTGGAGCATGAGTAGTAATGGTGGCTGTCTCTTTCCTCCCAGTGGTGGAGTAGCTTGAGTACTGTCCACTTGTGTGGACTGGTCTAGCAGGATGAGTTGGAAGGAGAAATTTCACTTACCATTAATTTCCATTCCTGGAATCCTGATGGACCAGTCCACGACCCACCCCTGACTGGTCTGCACTGCTGTCAGATAAGAATCTGGTACCACAACCGGTGGGTCGACCGATCCACTTCGCTCCTTCACCCACCATTGTCAGTATGGCATTGCACTTTGCCATCGTGGTGCCTTTGTGCACTTCTTGTACATAGTTATTTCCACTCCCGTGGTCACGTTTGTTAATGTAAGTGCTTGTGTTTCCATAGCATTGTTACTTGCTTGTCAAGAGAATACTGAAGGCAACCCCTAGGGGTATGGCTATATGTACCAGAGCTAACTCCTAGAATCCTTTGATACTTCTCTGTCTCCAACATCTGCTGGCAGGGGGACATAACCCACATGTGTGGACTGGTCTAGCAGGATTCCAGGAAAGAAAATTAACGGTAAGTGAAATTTCTTCTTCTTTTCAAAACAGGAAATATACTTTCATGCCCTCCCAAAACATACTTCCTTGAAAACTGTGCATAGTGTGGACATACACTTTTAAATACACTTGTAATATCACAACTTAGACATGTTGCACTGTTTACATGGGTAAACCTGCTATCTGCATGTGTTAATACCAGCAAGCCTTTTGCAATGACCTTCAGAATGTCCTGATTTTCAGAAAGCCTTTGACAAGGTCTCTCATGAGAGACTCTTGGCAAAATTAAAAAGTCATGGGATAGGACACAGTGTACTAATGTGGATCAGGAACTGTTAAAAGATAGAAACAGAGGGTATGACTAAATGGCAAAGTTTCCCAATGGAGAAAGGTGACTAGTGGAGAACCCCAGAGATCTGTACTGGGTCCGCTGCTTTTTAACATATTTGTAAAGGACCCGGGAAATCCACTGCTTGCTCCAATACAAGCATTGTGGAACCTGTTTGTCTTTTTGGGAACTTGCTAAGTACTTGTGACGTGGATTGGTTAATGTTGGAAACAGGATACTGGACTTAATGGACCATGGTCTGACCCAGTATGGCATATCTTATTTTCTTATTTCTTCCTGACCTGCATCCTATTGCTGTGAGAGAAGAGTTCCTGTGATAATATGATTGATTGCCGATGAGGCTTTCCCACCCTATTTAGTAAAACTTTGGAGGTACCCATCAGAGCTCTGCAGTGGCAGAAAATGATAATATTTCAATGAAACCGATCGAAAAGGAAAATGTAGTAATACTTTAGATCAGGAGTTCCCAAGCCGTGTCCTTGGAGATCCCTGCCCAGTTGGATTTTCATATCCGCAATCAATATGCATGAGAGGAATCCACATGTAATGAAGGTAATGCATGCATATCTATCTCATGACTATTCATTATAGATGTCCTAAAAACCCTGACTGGCTTGGGGTCCCCCAGAACAGATTTGAGAACCACTGCTTTAGCAATGTAATATTTCCAACACACCTTCACTGCCTCCGGATTTAGTTGTGTGAATGTGTCTGTGTCCATCTCCGGCAAGCCATTAGCAAGTTCAATTAAGTCTTCTGATTGAGCACCACCTTCAAAATAACCAAAGCCCGTAATGATCAGTGATTACAAATATTTTTCATAATCCTTTCCATGAGATATGAGCATAGTATAATCTATCTACAGTCGGAGTGCAATTAAGTATTGCTGTCCATATAGCTAGGCACGGCTACTAGGACAGAGTCAACAGAGACTTAGCAAATGAAGTCTGACCTTACCAATATATTAGGTTTTTTTGAAGGGATTAATAAACAGGCACATAAGAGGGGGAGCTTATTTATGTGAAGGCAGATTTTAGATAGAACGTGAAGAGGGAAATTTAGACATCCAGGTAGCAACATGAAAAATTCCCATAGCATTTTACCAGAGGCTCTGCCAAACGCAGAGTTTCCTGTAAAATAGGTGAAGGACTGCACTTTGATGGCTCCCCACATGCAGCAGGAGCACTGATTTTATAAAGCTGCACCTAAAAAAAAGGTGTCACAACTCCCCACTGATGTATGAGAATAACTTTTTAAAATTCCTGCTTCCTAATCTAAATGCACACCCAATCCTGCAGCTTCAGACTCCAACCCTTAGGTGATAACCCTCCCCTGACATCGACCCCCTCCAGACTCCAATGCATCAGAACCTGCTAATCCCCTCCCCCAAGACATCCTAAACCCAATGGTAAAAGGGGTTGCGGTACAAAAAAGGTTGAGAACCACTGCCCTATAAGGTCAGGTGGAGTCCCTGCAGCTTTAGAGAAAATAAAGGCAGACAGCTATTGTGGATCTAGAAAAGGGTAATTAATCCCAGCCAACTTGACTAGACATTTACAGTGAAAATGCAAAAAGAATAAACCACCCAGCTGCAACACCCCAGGTTTAAGTAACAAAAATTGCTTTCGCCTTTTCAGTGTAACCTGAGCCATGTCAGGGAAGATCCCAATAAGAGTCCATAAACACCTTAGAAGACGGCCGAAAAAACATTTTTAAGATCCAGTCACGATCTATGTCGGAACCAGAGTTATAACCCAAACTATGGTTACACGATGCAAGGTTTCACATTAGGAACCACCACCCAGGAAAAAGATTTAGGCGTCATTGTGGATAACATGTAAAAACCCTCGACCCTGTGTGCAGCGGTGGCCAAGAGAGCAAATAAAATGCTAGGTATCATAAGGAAAGGAATGGAAAATAAAACAATATATTATAATGCCTCTATATCGTTCCATGGTGAGACAGCACCTTGAATATTGTGTGCAATTCTGATCGCCATATCTTAAAAAGGATATAGCGTTATTAGAAAAGTTTCAGAGAAGAGCCACCAAAATGGTAAAGGGGATGGAAGGATACTCCTATGAAGAAAGGCTAAAAAGGTTAGGGCTCTTTAACCTGGAAAAGAGACGGCTGAGGGGAGATATGATAGAAGTCTATAAATTAATGAACTGAGTGGAACGGGTAAATGTAGATCGATTGTTTACGTTATCAGACTATAGAAAGACTAGGGGACGTGTAATGAAGCTACAGGGTAAACTATTTAAGACTAATAAAAGAAAATATTTTTTTCATTCAACGTGTAATCACACTCTGGAATTTGTTACCGGAGGATGTAGTAAAGGCTGTTAGTGTAGCTGGGTTTAAAAAAGGTTTGGACAAGTTCCTGGAGGAAAGGTCCATAAACCATTATTAAGAAGGGACCCAGGATATCAATGCTTGACCCAGTACAAGCATTGCGGAACCTGTGTCTTTTGGGGAAACTGCTAGGTACGTATGACCTGGAAACAGCACAAGCACTGGCAAGTCAAATGCGAGGCATTGATAAGGCAGGCAAAGGGAGAATTTGAGAAGAAGCTTGCTGCAGAAGCAAAAACGCGAAGTAAAGACCTTTTCAAGTACATTCGTAGCAAAAAACCTGTGAGAGAGTCAGTTGGTCCATTAGATGATAAAGGGGTTAAAGGAGCACTAAGAGGCGACAAGGCGATAGCGGAGAGACTGAACGAATTCTTTGCTTCAGTCTTTACTGAGGAAGATGTAGGGATGTTACCCATGACTGAAGTGGTATTTAAAGGTGCAGAAGAATTGAAGGAAATATCGATACATCGAGAAGATGTATTACAACTATTAGATAAGCTGAAGAGTAGCAAATCACCTGGGCCGGATGGTATACATCCAAGGGTATTGAAAGAACTGAAATATGAGATTGCAGACCTGCTATTAGTAATCTGTGAACTATCATTAAAATCATCTCTAATACCCGAAGATTGGAGGATCGCCAATGTAACACCAATTTTTAAAAAGGGTTCCAGGGGTGATCCGGGAAACTACAGACCAGTGAGCCTGACGTCAATACCGGGAAAAATGATAGAAACCATCATAAAGAATAAAATTACTTAGCATGTAGATAGTCATGAACTAATGAGAGACAGCCAACATGGCTTTAGAGAAGGAAGATCTTGTCTTACTAATCTGTTATGTTTTTTTGAAGGAGTGAATAATCAGGTGGACAAAGGTGAGTCGGTTGATATTGTGTATCTGGACTTTCAGAAAGCCTTTGACAAGGTCCCTCATGAGAGACTTTTGGCAAAACTAAAGAGTCATGGGATAGGAGGCAGTGTACTATTGTGGATCAGGAACTGGTTAAAAGATAGAAAGCAGAGGGTAGGGCTAAATGGCCAATTTTCCCAATGGAGAAAGGTAAATAGTGGTGTACCCCAGGGATCTGTGCTGGGTCCGCTGCTTTTTGACATATTCATAAATGACCTGGAAAGTGGAATAACGAGTGAGGTTATCAAATTTGCAAATGACACAAAACTATTTAAAGTTGTTAAAACCCAAGAGGATTGTGGAAAATTGCAAGAGGATCTTGATAAATTGGAAGACTGGGCATCAAAATGGCAGATGAAATTTAATGTGGACAAGTGCAAGGTTATGCACCTAGGGAAGAACAACCCAAACTATGGTTACACGATGCAAGGTTTTTATTTATTTATTTATTTTTATTTATTTTATTTATTACAGGCTCTTATATACCGCTCTATTCAGAATCAGCGCGGTTCACAATATAACAACATACCATAACAACAAACTGTTAGGTTTTACAGAGAACAAGGTCAGAGAACTTGGATAAAACATGGGACGTCATTACTGCAACTATTTACAAGAGTATTTACAAGTATACATAACAGGATTTGTTCTTAGTTTGGGTAGTGATTAAGATTGGTTAGTTGGTCAAGTAATATTGGGGGAAGAGGTGGGATTTGAGTGCCTTTCTGAAAAGGGATAGATCAGTGATAGCACGAATCTCTGGGGGTAGAGCGTTCCAGTACTTAGGGGCATAGAATCTGAAGGCCCTGTTAGATGTCACTGATAGGCATTTTGTCGCTGCTTTAGGGATGATTAGAGTATTTGTTGATATCGTTCTCCTGGATCTGTTGGGTGGGACGGCCTGAATGAGGTCTATTAGAGAGGAGGAGGTGATGCTTTTAGTGGCCTTGAAAGTTAGTAGTAATGTTTTGAATAATATTCTGCCATGTATGGGGAGCCAGTGGAGTTGCTCTAGGATGGGTGTTATATGGTCCCTTCTTGATGCTCCGTAGAGGACTCTAGCAGCGGTATTCATGGCGAGTTGCAAAGGGTTTAATGTGGAGTGTGGGAGGCCTTGGAGAATGGCATTGGCATAGTCAAGGTGTGGTAAGGTTAAGGCTTGAAATATAGTTCTGAAATCATCAGGATCAAGCAGGGGGCGAAGATGTCGAAGAGTCCGGATCTTGAGGTAGATTGCTCTGACTACGTTGGTTATGTGTAGTTTCAGATCCATGCGTTGGTCAAAAGTGACTCCAAGGTAGCGAATGGAAGGTTTTGATTGGAGCTCAGCTTCTTTCACCTTTATATGGGATGGGGGGGTGAAAAGTGGGTCCCTGGTGATGAAGAGAACCTCGGTCTTTTTGTGTTGAATTCGGAGGTTCTGGGATTGAAGCCATTCGGATACTGCATCAAAACATTTAGCTAGCGGGGAAAGGTCCATATGAACTGTGGAGAAAGGCATATATAGGAGGATGTCATCTGCGTATATCAAGCATTCAACCTTGAAGGACCTGATGATATTGCAAACCGGTTGTATGTATATATTGAAAAAGAGTGAGGATAGGGATGATCCTTGTGGTACGCCTTGCTTTTGGTGGTAAGGTGTGGATGTTGTGGTCCCTGAGGTAACGTACTGCCATCTCTGATCAAGGTATGACTTGCACCACTCCAGGGCAGTGTTATTGATGCCTTTTTCTTTTAGTCGCCCTATTAACAGATCGTGATGTACAGAGTCAAAAGCCGCAGCAATGTCTAAGAAGATGAGAGCAAAGCCTTGGCGGATGTTATCAATGCCTGTGATGATGTTGTTGCAGAGAGTGGTGAGGAGGGTTTCAACGCCGTGGAACTCTCTGAAGCCATGTTGGCAGTGGTCCAGAGGGGAGACGGTGTCAATGTGGTCCTGTAACTGTCTTTGAGCTTCCTTTTCAATTATTTTCGCTAGTAGGGGTATGCTAGCTATGGGTCTATAAGATTCAACCTTTTGTGGGTCGAGTTTGTGGTTTTTCAAGAGGGGTCTTATGGATGTTCTCTTGAGGGCTGGTGGGAAGGAGCCGGTTGTAAAGGATAAGTTCATCATTTTAGTGATGATGGGGCTGAGATCTTGGCGTAGTTCCTTTATCCAGTGGGCTGGGCAAGGGTCAGTTTGTGCAGTAGTCGTGTTAAGAGCAGCGATGGTGTCTTCAACATGTTTTCTGGATGGTGTGGAGAACATGGATAGGTTTGATATGCATATAGTGACTTGAGAGGAGATTGTTGCAATGTTGTTGGTTTGAAGCAACTTGGATTGCAGGACAAGGTTCCACATTAGGAACCACCACCCAGGAAAAAGATTTAGGTGTCATTGTGGATACCATGTTAAAACCCTCGGCCCAGTGTGCAGTGGCGGCCAAGAGAGCAAATAGAATGCTAGGTATGATAAGGAAAGGAATGGAAAATAAAACAAAGATAGTAACATAGTAAGTGACGGCAGATAAAGACCAGCATGGTCCATCTAGTCTGCCCAGCAAGATGGCAAGAGTAGGTGCACCTGTCGCTCTGTGCAGGCCACCCCTCCCCATGTTTTTGTTTCTGTTTAGGGGTGAACCCACCACTCCATGTAGGACACCCTTATTTGTTCAGATGCTAGATAGTTCAGAAGTTAGATGGTACCGTTTATTTTGCTTTTATCCTGTTGCTGTAAAGGGATCCACTGTGTTTGTCCCATGCCGTTTTGAATTCCATCACCGTGTTTGCCCTCACCACTTCCATCGGGAGGGCATTCCAAGCATCCACCACCCTTTCAGTGAAGAAATATTTCCTGACATTGCCTTTCAATTTACCACCTTGCAGCTTCATGTTATGCCCTCTAGTTTTACAGCTTCCCCGTCTTTGGAAGAGGTTTGTTTGTTCATCATTTCTCTTTAAGTATTTAAAGGTCTGAATCATATCTCCCCTGTCCCTCCTCTCCTCCAAAGTGTACATATTTAGGTCTTCAAGTCTCTTCTCATAAGGCTTCTGACGCAGGCTCCAAATCATTTTGGTCGCCTTTCTCTGAACAGTTTCCAGTCTTTTTACATCTTTTGCAAGATATGGCCTCCAAAACTGAACACAGTATTCCAAGTGAGGCCTCACCAGTGACTTGTACAGTGGCATAAGTACCTCTTCCTTTCTGCTGGTAATCCCTCTTTGAATGCAGCCCAACATCCTCCTGGCTTTTGCCACCGCCTTGTCGCACTGTTTTGCCACCTTGAGATCATCAGAGATAATCACACCAAGGTCTTTCTCCTGAACCGTGCATACCAACCTCTCACCCCCTATTGTGTACTTTTCCCTTGGATTTCTGCTACCCAAGTGCATGACACTGCACTTTTTCACATTAAATCGTAGTTGCCAAGCATTAGACCAGTCTTCCAGCTTTTGTAGATCTTTCCTCATGTTATCCACTCCCTCTGGGGAGTCCACTCTGTTGCAAATTTTTGTGTCATCTGCAAAAAGACAGACTTTTCCATTCAGTCCTTCAGCAATATTACTCACAAATATATTGAATAGTGCCGGGCCCAGGACCGAACCCTGAGGCACCCCGCTAATCACCTTCCTCTCATCCGAGTGAGCTCCATGTACCATCACCCTCTGTTGTCTGTCAGTCAACCAATTTCTAATCCAGTTTACTATCTTGGGACCCAACCCCAAGCTACTGAGTTTATTGACAAGCCTCCTATGAGGAACAGTATCAAAGGCTTTGCTGAAATCCAGATAAATGACATCCATTGCATGCCCCAGATCTAGTTCCTTGGTCACCCAATCAAAGAACTCAATCAGATTTGTTTGGCAAGACCGTCCTTCGGTAAAACCATGTTGCCTGGGATCTTGCAACCTGTTGGTTTTGAGAAAGTTCACTATTCGCTCTTTCAGGAGCGCCTCCATTACTTTTCCTGCCACCGAGGTAAGGCTCACGGGCCTGTAATTTGACACTTCTTCCCCTGTCACCACTTTTGTGTAGAGGTACAACATTAGCCATTCTCCAGTCCTGAGGAACCACTCCTGTTTCCAAGGATCTGTTGAAGACATCCTTTAACGGTCCTGCAAGAACCTCTCTGAGCTCTTTCAGTATCCTGGGATGTATCCCATCTGGTCCCATGGCTTTGTCCACTTTCAGTTTAGCAAGTTGTTCTAACACCTCATCTTCTGTGAATGGTGTGGTATCTACTTCAGTCCTATTTTTATATTTGGGAGTCACAGCTGGTCCATCTCCAGGATCTTCTTTAGTAAAAACAGAGCAGAAGTATTTGTTTAGCAATTTTGCTTTTTCAGTGTCACTTTCCACGAGTCCTTTCCCAGCACTTCTGAGTCCTGCAATTCCAACTCTGATCTGCAGAGGATATTATAATGCCTCTATATCGTTCCATGGTGAGACCGCACCTTGAATATTGTGTGCAATTCTGGTCGCCGTATCTTAAAAAGGATATAGAGTTATTAGAAAAGGTTCAGAGAAGAGCCACCAAAATGGTAAAGGGGATGGAAGGATACTCCTATGAAGAAAGGCTAAAAAGGTTAGGGCTCTTTAACCTGGAAAAGAGACGGCTGAGGGGAGATATGATAGAAGTCTATAAATTAATGAGCGGAGTGGAATGGTTAAACGTAGATCGATTGTTTACCTTATCAGAATATAGAAAGACTAGGGGACATGCAATGAAGCTACAGGGTAAACTATTTAAGACTAATAAAAGAAAATATTTTTTTCACTCAACGTGTAATCAAACTCTGGAATTTGTTACCGGAGGATGTAGTAAAGGCTGTTAGTGTAGCTGGGTTTAAAAAAGGTTTGGACAAGTTCCTGGAGGAAAGGTCCATAAGCCATTATTAAGAAGGGACCCAGGATATCAATGCTTGAACCAATACAAGCATTGTGGAACCTGTGTCCTTTGGGGAAACTGCTTGGTACATATGACCTAGATTGGCCACTGTTGGAAACAGAATACTGGGCTTGATGGACCTTGGTCTGACCCAGTATGGCATATCTTATGTTCTTAAACCCCTGCCCCTAAATCAACAAATGTCCCTCCAGCCATCCAACCTCTCCCCATCCAACCATTCCCTAGAATGAAGACCCTCTTACCTAATTCCTCCGTGGCAGGAACACCTCCCCAGGACTCCTGCAGTACCATATATCCGCCTTCCCCAAATCTTGTGGGGGTCCCTGGTGCCTGATCATGCAGAAGAGAGTGGCTGTACATTGGGCAGTGTTATATTCTTATATGAGTCTCAGACTAACTGATGATTTGAACTGTTGTGGGGCATTGTACAGTTGTGAGGTTCAAATCAATAGCTGAGCTTAGGCAGTGGCATGGAAGAAGACGCCTGGAATACAGTCGTTCTCCTCTTCCTCTTGCCATGTGTTTGGTGTTGGGGGGGGGGGGGAGATACAGGGACTGGAATGGAGAGGGAAATAGTTGGGGATATATGCCTGGGGATGGGGAAGAAAGAAAGGGATCTGGGGATCTCACTAGGTGTGGAGAGAGGGAGAGAGAAATGGGGATCTTGCTGAGGGGCAGAGAGAACTATGGGGTAGGAAAAGAGTGAAAGCTGTGGTGGGAAGAGAAAGAACAAGGGGTTAGCAAAAGAGAAAGCAGGGGGCGGGGAAAGAAATAGGGGTTAGAAAAGAGAGAAAGGTGGTGACGGAAGGAGAAAGACCTAGGGGTTAGGAAAAGAGAGAAATGTGGAGGGAGTAAAGGCTGGAGAGGGGACAGAGAAAACTGAGGGTGGAAGTTGCTGGGAGAGGTAGATTAAGCCTATGGTGTGGTTCAAGCTAAGTTGGGCAAATGAATCCCGAGGAGGGAAGAAGCTGTGGTGGAGTGTCATGCTGTATGGTAGGTGAATTTGGCATAAAAAGGGCACAAATAGAGTATAGAGAATTTTTAAATGTGCACATAAGTTTTAAAATTGTTATGCAGAATTCTTCCAAGAATGAATATCATGAAGTGTTATTTTTTGATTTTTTTGCAAGAACGAGCACATGAAAATATGTTTACAAACTAGTTTTCACCTTTTTCTCAGAATTAATGAGCTGTTCAGTGAGGTGTACTTATCGTTTTTGGCTGGGCCATCACATAAATAGTAAACTTTTGTCAGAAAGAGTCTAGTCAGGTTAGTTCCTAAGTCCCGCTAATATGGTTGAGTTTTTCTTACTAGGTAATTGATAGCTCTTTAATGCCCATTTGTGGTGCTTTGTTTCATGTTTTTCTTCCGGGCTTCTGCATTCCTTGGACTCTGATGGAATGCAGTTGTCTGGGGTACTAAGGTCTTGTATTTGCATCAATAGAGTAATTTTACAAACCATTTTTGTGCGTAAAAGGGCTCTTATAGAGTTACACTATGCCTAAAAGTACACACAGTGCAAGCTATCACATACTAGTACAGCAGGTATGCACATGGGTAGAGTTTGGGCAGGGCATGGACAGAGTCGTAATTTATAAATGTATTTTATAGAGTATGTGAATCCACATGTACTTTACATGCTAACATTTATGCCTGCTTGAGAGCAAGCATAATGCCTGTGTCTTCAATTTAGGCACAATCTGTGCTAGTATTTTATAAAGACATAGGCGTCTTTATAAAATAGGCTCAAAATTGGCACTTTGTCCATCTCTCCTCCTCCAGTGTTTTGGGCCTGATGCTTGGCTAATAATAGAGATAATTGGTGATGTTGGGCATTATAATGAGGAAGAATCGAAAAATGTATATATACAATGTAATTGCCCAGGAAGGTATACCATAGGAAAGAATTGTCCATGCAGGAACAAGGCATACGAGAGCCAATTGGATTGTGCCTCACCTAGTGCAGGCTTCAGCAGTTCATAATAAGCATTCTGGGAATTCCTGTTCTCTGCATATGCAGCCTTCATTTTATCCAGTATGAGATCTTTCTTGCTTTGAGAGCAAAGAGAAATGTTCACAGCGACACGCAGTGTTGCTCTGGAAGACAAAACATTTATCTACTTTAGCAGAAAATTTAAATAATAAACAATAGTCGTAAACACTGTAGAAAAAAAAATAAAATTAGCTGTACTCCAATTTATGAAGCCCAGATTGATCATAAAAATTGCCATACTGGATCAGACCAAAGGCCCATCAAGTCCAGCATTCTGTTTCCAAAAGTGACCAATCCAGATCACAAGTACCTGGCAGGATCCCAAAAAGTAGTGAGATTCCATGCTACTTACCCCAGGGATAGGCAGTGGCTTTCTCCAGGTCTGCTTTCATGGTTTATGGACTTTTCCTACATTAATGTTTTCTAAACCCACGTACACTAAATGCTTTTACTACATCTAGTAATAAGTTCCAAAGTTTAACTATGTGTTGAGTGAAAGAAATATTCCTTATCATCCCTCCGGTCCAGTCCAGTACATTCCCAGCAGCTGGGAACGGAGCATGTCAGATTTCTGATGTCTTCATACAAGAGCTCACTCAATAGGCTCCAGAGATCAGTATCTCAGTTCCCAGCAGTTGGGAGAGCTTCCCCATAGCTGAACTCCACTGGAAGGACTTCTTCAGGCACTTAAAAGAAAAGAGAAAGAGGCTGTAGATTAATAGCAGAAGCTGAGCAGCTATAAGGAGCTTACAGGCAGGGCAGTTAACTCTGAGAAACCAGTCACTGGTGGGGACTGGCAAACCGGGGTCCCTGAGTGGGTCAGGTGCAGTCCAGGGGTCAAATACCTGGTGGTCCAGGACCCTTTCCCCCCCAGCCAGGCAATCCAGCATTTCTCCAAGGGGGCTGCTGACTTTCCTAATTTCCCCATTCAATTCAGTCTTTTGTATTTATATGCTACTGTACCTTTAAATTCAAAGTGAAACCAAAGCTGTAAACTCCAACTGTATTTTCGCTGTCTCTTCAGCACAACAACCGGAGGTTTTAGTGCTGTGGGGAGTTTGCCTTTCAGTTCAGAAGACCCTGGGCAGTAAGTACTTGCCTTTTTACTCTCTCCTTTGGGCTGTTAGGGTTTTTCAATATGTGTTTAGTTTCCGCATGCTTCAGGCTCTCTCCTGCTGTGTTGTGTGTGGGGAGCTGTGGTTTATTTGCTGATGGGGCTTGCAGAGGTTGAGGCAGGGAAAGTTAGCCTAGTTTTTTTTTTTTTTTTAAGGCAGGGACATGGATTCTTCTTCAGAGTTATCAGTACAGGATTCCTCTCAGTCCAGGGCTGCTGTGGTTTTGGCGGGAACAGCAGCCATTTTCTCTCCAGTGGTCATTTCACTTCAGCCAGCAAAAAAATGCCAGAAAAAGCAGAAACATCAAGTTGCAGCACCAGAAACAGCTCAGACTACTGTTCCTGGGTAGACTGAAGAGAATTATTCCCTGGAGTTTATTTTAGTCTTGTACAGTGCCATTTTACTGAAAAGAACACTTGGGGCACACATTTCCAAGGCTTCTGGGTCAGAGAATTTGCCTAACACCCTGCAGGAGACCTCTCTTGCTGCAGAGGTTCCTCCAGCTAAAAAGAAAAAGTTTGAGGATGATTCCTAGTTGGACCAGGATTCACCTCAGTCTCTACACTCGGATAGGGGTCAGCAAACATCATGGGGGAGACAGCGGCTACTGAACTGAGGAAGGGGATGTCCCTCAAGGGGAGGATCCCAATGTGGTTAGAGTTTTTCACAAGGAGGAGCTAACTTGCTGATCGCACACTCGCTGGCTGCACTTAACATTATACCAGCTCCTTCAGTAGCAGAGGCGGATCCACTTCTGCAGGGATTTGTCCTCGCAAATTACCTTTCCGGTGCACAGAGTCATCAAGAAAATGATGGAAGGAGAATGGGAGTTGCCAGAGGGCAGCCTTAGAGGGTATCGAACCACGAATATCTGTACCCTATTCCTCAGGAGGAAAAAGATCTGCTTAAGATGCCTAAGGTGGATTCTTTAGTCTCAGTAGTGACCAAAAAGACCACCATTCTGGTAGAAGATGGGGCAGCGTTGAAAACTTGCAGGACCAAAAGTTGGAGACCTTTTTTGAAACAAGCGTTTAATATCAGTGCCCTGACTCTTCAGGCCTCGATCTGTGAGGAAGGAAAGCCTGTTTCACAGCAAATGGATCCAAGGTTTGACGTCAGGTGAACTGGAATCTCAAGCTGTAGTGCCTGAGGCGGCTAAGCTGGATTCTTCCTCAGCTTACCTAGCTGATGTCTTTTATGATCTGGTACAAGCTTCAGCCAAGACCATGGCTTTGATTACTGCAGCCGGATACTTTCTGTGGTTAAGAAACTAGTCAGCCGATGTGTCTTCAAACAGTAGGCTCAGCAAGCTTCCCTTTAAGGGCAAACTGCTCTTCGGAGAAGATCTGGATAAATTGGTTTATTTATTTCAATTTAATCATACTTGACAAAAGCAAGTAACAAGAAATAAACAGAAAATACAATAGGAAGATAATCTCATAAAGGCAAGCCATAAACAAACAATTGCAGCCCACATCTAGGGGAAAATTACAAAAGAAAAAAAGATAAAGAAACACAAGAGAGGAATTCTCTCTATAAACCCAGAGCCAAATTATACAACCATCCTTAAGCGCTCAGGGGAACTTAAAGAAGCACCCTCTGGAGTCAACAGAGGCGATACAGTACCTGCAGGGGGAAGAGACATAACATCCCCAGTTTTCACATGCCTATCCATAGGACTAGTTTCTCCCTGTGCCAAGGGAAAAATCTTCTTTTTGTTACCCATAAACACAGTAGCTCCTCAAAGGCTCCTAAGGGGCTCCCAAGGGCCTATCTGCCCCTTGTGGCACGCCCCTTAGGGCACACCACGGCTGCGCGCCTATGTAGAGAGTGAAAATTTAAAGACCCCGATGTCGTCAGGGGCAGTCCCCTTCGCAGCCTGCTCACCCCGGAACACTCCGATGCTGCACGGCTGGCTCCAATCAACTCTCCCCAGGTCTTGACAAATTGGTTAAAGATCTGGGTGAGTCTAAGGGTGTTCACCATGTTAGAATGTATTACGGTTGTTTATAATGTAAACTGCCCTGATTACACAGCAGGGCAGTATAAAATACACCAAAATAAATAAATAATAAGAGTGCTCGATTGTCAGTAGACCATTCTAAAGTGCCAAAGCAGGGGACTGTCCCAAGGGATCAGCCTAGGGACTTTAGAAAGTTTCAATCTACTCGTTTTGCCCCTTTTCAGCAAGGTCACTAGACTTCAAGAGGCAAGTCCTTTCGAGGCTATAGAGTTTCCAATAGGAGATACTACTCTGCTCCTGCGGTCCCTTCTAAAAAGCCCCAGTGAAACAAGGCCCAAACCCAGGCGGAGATAGTTCCAATAGGGGGTCGTCTTCAACAGTTTTACTCCGCCTGGGTGGCTATTACCACTGACCAGTGGATGTTGGAAGTCATCTGAGAGGGGTACGAATTGGAATTGGCTCATCTTCTGTCAGAGGCCATTGTGCAGTCGCCTTGCAAAACTCGCTTGAAATAGTGGGCGGTCCAGGATACGTTACAGCACTTGCTGGACCTCCAGGCTATAATACCTGTTCCATACGACCAATGCGGATCCAGTCAATACTCCATTGACTTTGTGGTCTCCAAAAAAGAGGGTGCCTTCTGTCCCATCTTAGACCTCAAGCATGTAAACCAGGCCCTACAACTGCCACATTTCTGCATGGAGACCTTGCATTCAGTTATAGTGGCAGTTAGGAAAGGAAGTTCCTCTCGGCACTGGATCTCACAGAAGCATATCTTCACATCCCAATTAGACCAGATCATCAGCAATATCTGCGGTTTGTAGTGCTGATGGGACATTATCAGTTCTGAGCTCTACCATTCAGATTGGCCACGGTGCTGTAGACTTTCATCAAGATTATGGTGATCATGGCGGCCATTCTGAGACAGGAGGGCATGTTAGTTCATCTATATCTTGACGATTGGTTGATCAGAGCAGAATCCAAAAGCGAAATACCTCCGCTACCCAGCATGTGATGGAGTGCCTTTAGAGTCATAGCTGGGTGGTCAATTTAGCAAAGATTAAGCTCATTCCAGTACAAGATCTGATATATCTGGGAGCCCACTTCAACACTAAAGTGGGGCTGGTCTTCCTCCCGGGCAAGCAGGCGCAGAAGATTTGAGCTCAGGTACGGTTCTTCCTTGCCATCATGACGCCTTCGGCGTGGTACTATCTTCAGCTCCATGGCAGCGGCCATGGAGCTGGTGCCTTGGGCATGGGCTAACATGCATCATCTTCAACAGGCTCTGCTCTCTCGTTGGTCTCCACAGCAACACCCACTTTCAAAGAAGCTGGTCTGCCTGCTGGTCACCAGACAGTCTTCTCTGGTGGCTGCGGCTGCAGCACCTTGTGGCAGGAATGCCACTGGAACAACACAACTGGATTTTGGTGACAACAGATGCCAGTCTCATGGGATGGGGGAGCACATTGCGAGCACAGATGACACAGGGGCTCTGGTCTCAGGAGGATAGCTCATGGTCCATCAATTGTCTGGAAATGAGGGCAGTCTTTCTAGCTGTACAATTCTTCTTCCCTCTAATTCATTGGTGAGTGGTAAGCGTCTGCTCTGACAACGCAACAACAGTAGCGTATATCAGTTGTCAGTGGGGCACAGGCAGTATGATGTTGGCAAAAGAAGTTTGTCCTCTATTGTTGTGGGCAGAAGAGAACCTTGAAGCTCTTTCGGTAGCTCATGTGGCTGGTAAGATGAATGTTCAAGCAGATTTTCTCAGCACCAGCTAGACCCAGGAAAATGGAATTAAACGTGGTAGTGTTAATGAGATCACCTGCCAGTGGGGTGTGCCAGTCATGGATCTCATGGCTTCTGGCTCCAATGTCAAGGCGAGCAGGTTCTTCAGCACACAATAGGAGCCCATGTCTGAAGGCTTTGATGCTCAGGCGCAGAGGTGGCCAATGGAAGGGCTCATGTATGTGTTTCCTCCGTGGTGCCTAATAGGGCTTCTTCAATGCATAGAATCCCATCCTGGAAAGGTGGTTCTTATCGCTCTGGACTGGCCCTAAAAGCTGTGGTATGCCGACCTCCACAGAGTTTTGATAATGAGTCTGTGGTGTCTCCTGAGCAAAATCAGGGGTTGATCCTGATGGCTCAAGCGAATCAATTCTTTCTTATGGCCTAACTCTTTTTAAAGGCATGGCTGAGGCAAAAGGGCTACTGGGCGGAGGTAGTAGCCATTCTCTCGAAAGCCCGTAAGCATTCAATGCTTTTATCTTATATCAGAGTGTGGAGAATGTTTGAGAGCTGGTGTAAGGATAAAGGCTCCAGGCCTTTTTGTCATCACATCCGGATGTTCTACCTTCTTACAGACCAGGTTGGGCAAAGGATTGGCCTTAAACTACCTCAGAATCCAGGTAGCAGTTATCTTGTGCTACCGTGGACACATGCAGTAGTTCTCGCTGGCGGCTCACCCTGACGTGATCCATTTTCTCAGGGCAGTGAAACAAATTCGGCCACCTTTGCAGGCTATTGTTCCTCTGTGGGACCTCAACCTGGTGCTATTGACTCTTACACAGTCGCCCTTTGAGCCTATCTCCACATCTTCCTTGAAAGACCTTACCTTAAAAGCGGTTTTATTGGGGGCAATCTGTTTGGCATGTCGAATTTCAGAATTCGGGCTCTATCTTGTAGGGAGCCTTTTCTAGTATTGTCTAATGAGAAAGTGGTGCTGAGCCTGGTTCCGTCCTTTTTACCAAAGGTAGAGTCACTTTTTCATCTCAGTCAAGCCGTGGCCCTTCTGGTTTGTACTGGTTTGCAGGATACTGAGGAGCATCATAAGCTGCACTGTCTAAACCTACACAGGATCTTGCACCGGTATGTTAAGAGAATGGAGTCCTTCCGTAAGTCTGATCATCTCTTTGTTTTGTTTGGGGGATCGTGCAAGGGTGAAGCAGCTTCCAAAGCTTCTATTGCCTGGTGTATCAAGGAGGCAATCGCCTTTGCCTGTCTGCTAAAGTGTGGGCCTGTTCCGGCTTCTCTGAAGGCACATTTGACAAGATCTCAGTCAGCCTCCTGGGCGGAATTTGGACTAGTTCCGTTGGCTGACATTTGCAGGGTGGCTACCTGGTCATCCTTGCATACCTTTATGCATCATTGCCACCTGGACATGCAAGCCTCGAAAGGTGTGCATTTTGGGGCTTTGGTACTCCAGGCTGGATTCACGGATCCCTCCTATGATTAGTTACTGCTCTGGTACATCCCACACATTCTGGACTGGACTGGAGGGATGATAATGAAGGCAACATTAGACCTTACCTGCTAATTGTCTTTCCTTGAGTCCATTCACTCCAGCCCAGGACCCTCCCTGTGAGAACGACATTCTGTATTTTGAATCCTAGGAGCATTGGATGAATCCAGCTGTTGTCCCAGGTGGGCTTCCTTAAGAAGAACATCACTATACACTGGGGAGACCTCTGGGATGTTTCATTGCTTTCTGGCAAGTATGGGCCTGGCTTCTTGCCTTCTTCTCACTTTGTGAGTACTTCTAGAAGTTTTCTTCTGCAACACAAGTTCCAAGGGTTGCAGAGCAGAGATGACGTCCATCTGTTCAAGAAGGGTCAACATGTCTTCAGTAGCAGACTGGCTAACCTACTAAAGAGGGCTTTAAACTAGATTCATTGGGGATGGGTGAAGAAAGCCCCCAGGTAAGTGAAATATTAAATATCTTTATGAAAAAGGGTAAAAGGGGCAACATATGGAAAGTAGTGTGGATAAATGCCCATAGCATGGGAAATAAGATCCCAGATGTTGAGACTTTAATGGCAGTAGCTGACTTGGATTTAGTGGCAGTAACCGAAACATGGTTCACGGACAGCCATGACTGGGATGTACTGTAACTATAGCAGGCTATACTTTATTCAGAAAGGACAGGGTAGGAAAAAGGGGAGGAGGAGTGGCACTGTATGTAAAAAAATTATATTAAAGCTATGGAAATACAGGGCTTAAAAGGGAGAGAGGAGGCACTGTGGGTTAAATTAAAAAGAGGGAAAGAGAAATCTATTTGCATTGGTGTAATATACAGACCACCTTCATAGGGAGAAGAAATGGATGGAGATTTAATAGAAGACATACTCAGCATTGCCAGGAAAGGGGAAGTGCTACTGATGGGGGTTTTCAATATGTCGGATGTTGACTGGTACATCCCTGCTGCAGTATCATCTAGAAGTAAGGAGATCCTGGATTCTCTACAGGGAGAACTATTCAGGCAACTGGTAACAACCCACACGTGAAGGGGCCATACTGGACTTGGTGCTAACCAATGGTGAAAGTGTTTTTGATGTTATAGTGGAAGATCATCTCACATCTAGTCAGATGGTGTCATTCAGTATTAGGACTATGGCTGATAAAGTCCATTCAAAAGCGAGAGTCTTAGACTTTAGGAAAACTAACTTTGCCAAGATGGGCCAATACCTCAAGGAGTCGTAAGCGGGATGGGAACATCTGGGAGATATAGAAAAACAGTGGGCAAAACGGAAAGGGGATATTTTAAGGGCAATTAACCTTTTTTGTTAAAATGGTAAATAAAGGTAAAAGGAAAGGAAAGATAAAAAGGTGAAGGGGGGGAATATGTAGAGGCTGATGAGGATAAAGCAGAATTGCTTAACAAATATCTCTCTTCTGTGTTCACAGATGAAGAACCAGGAGCAGGACCTCAGAAAACACCCACAAACAGAAGCGAGGGGCATCTTTAACGATTTTCAGAAGACTGTGTTCATGAGGAACTAGCTAAACTTAAAGTAGACAAAGCGTTGGGACCAGATGGGATACACTCTAGAATACTGAGGGAACTTGGGGACTGACCTTTTCAGTGCTTCTTTGGAGTCGGGAGTGGTGCCAGAGGACTGGAGAGGGGCACATGTGGTCCCTTTACACAAAAGTAGAAGTAAGAATGTGGTTGAAAACTACAGGCTGGTTAGTTTAACTTCGCTGGTGAGTAAATTATTGGAAATGCTGCTGAAAGAGAAAATAGTGAGGTTTCTGGAGTCCAACAGATTACTGGATCCGAGGCAGCATGGATTCACCAGAGGCAGGTCTTGTCAGACAAATCTGATTGATTTCTTTGACTGGGTGACCAGGGAGTTGGACCGAGGGAGAGTCCTAGATGTGGTGTATTTAGATTTCAGTAAAGCCTTTGACAGCGTTCCGCACAGGCGATTTATTAACAAATTGAGCACCCTAGGAATGGATCCTAAAGTTACTGCTTGGGTTAGAAATTGGTTGAGTGGGAGGCGGCAAATGGAGCTCACTCTGAGGAAAAGAAGGTTACCAGTGGTGTGCCTCAGGGATCTGTTCCTGGTCCGATTCTTTAACATTTTTGTTAGTGATATTGCGGAAGGGCTGTCGGGTAGGGTTGCCTCTTTGCAGATGATACCAAGATCTGCAATGGAGTGGATACTGTCGTGAGGGCTACCCTGGTGGCTGGTAGAGGTCAGGGCAGGTCAGACACAAAAATTATAAAGTTGAGATTGGCAAGTATTCCAAAGGCCCAATTGACTTTTGGTCCTAGTAGTTTCCTTGATACCAATCTTCAATGAAAACAACTGCTCAGAGTGGTGGGAAAAATAAAGGATTTTTATTTCCCTTCTTTGCAATGGTTCAAATGATTGGAATACAACTATAAAGCAAAATGTCCTTACTTCAGGTGAGGAAAAGAAAAACTCAGGTTTAAACCAAAAACTGTTACTTTCACAGGACTGGAACTATTTACAAAAAACAAGAATGTTCAATTCAGCAAGTCACATAGTTCACAAACCTGACAAGGATTCTAGGCTTCCTGTAACACATTATGTACAATCCATTTCTGGATCTGAAATATCCCCTGCTAGTTCCACTTGCATTGGCTCCTCTTCTGAAGCTTCTAAATCTGTGTCCCTGGTTTCAGGTAGAATATATTCAGGCTTTTTATACAGTTCCTGTATCACTTCCCAGTGTTCTGGGCTAAGCTTAGGGCGTCGGCTATGTGCTGTTTTATACTGAAAAGATTCCTCTTTATTCAGAGGTTTTATAGCAGCTCTATATAAACATTTTTCATTCAGAACTTTCTTCTTAGGTAAACATTTTTCATACCTTGTATCGTAGGAACCTTCAGACAAACGGTTTTCTTCTACTGCCTGTCTTCTCCATACAGCAGCTTTCTGAAGTGTTTTTCCAGGAAAGTATGGTTTACCTTGTGAGGTTGGAGTCTCTTCTCCAAGTGAAGGTCTGGGCCTGTACCAGCTTAGCTTCTGGCTTGCCTGTGCAGCACGGCTTAGGTTCTCCGGCTGTCTCTCATTTGACTTTAGACTACAGTTGCAGCAATGCTTTCTCTGGACAAACAGCTCTCACTCTTGTTTGAGCTGAGACCTTCCCAGGTCCTTCATTAGCTCCAGGGAAATCACCTTCCACTCGGGGTGGTTTGCTAGCGGTAGAGTAATCAGGTTTCCATTCTAACCTCTTTCTCTCTGCGCTGCAAGTGATCCTTCCCTTGCTTCTGCTGGACTTGCCTCCTTGGCCTGCTTCTCTTTCTCCACTGCTGCTCTTCTCTCTCTCCTTCCTGCCGAACTCCTTCTTGCCGAACTCCTTCCTGCCCAACTCCTTCTTGCCCAACTGTCTCAAGTCTTCCACACTCTCCTTAAGAAGCACTCTTGCCTTCCAGGATTGGAAGCTGGCTGGCATTACCTTGTGACTAGCGGGGCGTGGCTCCTCAGTGTCTCTGAAGTCACTCTGGCTCCCTCTAGCTGGTTCCTCCGAATAATGCAGCTTGTGCACATCTTTTTCTCCGTTTAAAACATTTTCTTTTCTTTCAAGAGGGTCTGCTGCATGACAATACCCAGGAAGGTGTAGATAACATGAGGAGGGATCTAGCTAAGCTTGAAGAATGGTCTAGAATTTGGCAGCTGAGATTTAATGTTAAAATGCAAGGTCATGCATTTGGGCTGCAGCAATCCATGGGAGTAATATAGTATAGGGGGTGAAGTGTGTCTGTCCACAAAAGAAGAGTGGGAGCTTAAAGTAGCTAAACAGGTAGAAAAGGTAATAGCGAAAGCTAGAAGGATGCTTGAGTGCATATGGAGAGGAATGGCCAGCAGAAGAAAGGAGGTGATAGTGCTTCTATGTAATCTTTGGTGCGACCTCATTTGAAGTATTATGTGCAATTCTGGAGACCATACCTTCAAAAGGATATAAACAGGTTGGAATTGGTGCAGAGGGTTGCTACTAAAATGGTTAGTGGTCTTCATTATAAAACGTATGAAGATAGACTTAAGAAGCTTAACATGTATACTTTAGAGGAAAGACGGGATAGAGGTGATATGACTGAAATGTTTAAATACCTCTATGGCATAAATGCACAGGAGGAGATCCTCTTTCAATTGAAAGCAAGCTCTGCTACATGGGGAGATAGGATGAGGGTGAAAGGGGATAGTCTTAGGAGTAATATGCGGAAATATTTCTTTACGGAAAGAATGGTAGATGCATGGAATAGTCTCCCAGTGGAGTTAGTAGAGATGAGGACAGTATCTGAATTCAAAAAAGCATGGGACAAACACAGAGGATCTCTTAAGGACAAAAGGGGACTGTTGAAGTGGTTGATATGGAAGGGCAGACTAGATAGGCCATGTAGTCTTTTTCTGCCATCATGTTTTTATGTGTTTGGGGGGCTTAGTGTTTGCCCTCCAGAGTTTGTATTCTGGAAATATTGCCTATTTTTGTAACCTTGCTATTTAATTATTTAACAGTTTTTTTTAATATCACTCTATTATTTAGTCAAAGTGGTTTACATTGTAACTTAAACTTGGTATTATTGATAACTTGGATTCTTCTGAGGCAATGGAGGGTTAAGTGACTTTCCCAAGGCCACAAGGCGTGTTAGTGGGAATAGAACCCTGGTCTCTTGGTTCCCAAGCCAGTGCTCTAACCTTTAGGCTACTCTTCCACTATGCTCTCTTGGAGTCTGCTTTGTCAGTTGGATACTGATCTCTGGAGCCTATGGAGGGAGCTCTTGTATGATGACATCGGAAATCTGACATGCTCAGTTCCCAGTTGTTGGTGGAGGCTGATAGGCCACATGTGCTGGACTGGACTGGATGGACTCAAGGTAAGACTGTTAGCAGGTAAGGTCTAATTTAGCCTTTTCTCTGATTTATTTTAGGTATACTACATAGTAACTTCATGACGTGTCTCATAGCCTTTGTACATTTTGAAAGAGTAAACAATTAATTTGCATTTATCTGTTCCACTTCACTCGACTCAGGATTTTGTAGACCTCTATCTTTATCTTTAAAATAAAAATGTAAGACTATTAGGAAAGGAGCAACAGGAAAGTAAGAAAGGACTAGAAGAATATAGACAGGGAACTAAGGCAAAGGCTATTGGCAGGGAAAAGGAAAGACTGCTACTACTGATTCCCCAGTCTGGTCCTCAGCACTCAAAAACCACATGAAATAGGTGTGTTTTTAATGCAGTGCGAAACTTCTTATAAGAAGTTTCAGTACAAACCAGTATAGGAAGAGATTTCCACAGAATGGGAGCTCTAAAGAAGCCAGAGATGAGGGTAGTTTCCGGTCTCTCCTTAGCCATCCCTTCTCCAAGCTGAATAGCCCAACCTCTTTCGTTTTTCCTCATAAGAGTTGTTCTTTCACCTTTATCATTTTGGTCAGCCTTCTTTGTATCTTTTTTGTAATTCTGCTATATCTTTTTTGAGATGTGGCAACCGGAATTGCACAGAATACTCAAGGTGCAGTCAGACAGTGGAGTGATACAAAGGCATTATGATTTTCTTTGTTCTCTGTTCCTTTTCTAATAACTCTCAATGTTTTCTTTGATTTTTTGATTATCCCTGCATGAAGATTTCATCATATCTATAAATACACCTACATCCTTTTCCTAGGTGATTATTCCTAATGTGGAACTTAGCATTATGTAGCTATAATTTGGATTATTTTTCCTATGTACATCATTTTGCTAGAGGAGATCACTAGTACTAGGAAACCTAAGCTTTCCTTAGAGCATAGGTGTCAAACTCTGGCCCGCGGGCCAAATTTGGCCCGTAGTGTAATTATATTTGGCCCGCGAGGCTATACCAAATGACTACTAGAGCTAGCCCGCCGGTATTATACAGCACATTCATTCATCGCTAATACTACAAATCCCATAATGCCTTGCTGTTGTTTTGGCGCGTCAATCAGGACAGGTCCCAGAAACGCCCTCTCCTGTGTGACAGAAGTCATAGCGATCTCAAGCTACAACTGTCACTGTGGAACCCCTTCCCAAAAATGGCAAAAAGAAAGGCAGACAACAGGAACTTTCTGGACAGGTGGGAGACAGAATATTTGTTTACATATGTAAAAGACAGACCTGTTTGTCTGATTTGTGGAGTCAACGTGGCTATAACTAAGGAGTATAACATTCGACGACACTATGAAACAAAACACCATGACAAGTACAAGGACCTGGACATGACTCAAAGGAGCCAGAAAGTGGAGGAGATGAAAAGAAGTTTGGTTTCACAACAGAATATGTTCAAAAAAGCCACATCACAAAGTGAGGCTGCTGTAAAGGCTAGTTATATTGTGGCAGCAGAGATCGCAAAATCAGCCCGGCCCTTTAATGAGGGAGAGTTTGTGAAAAAGTGCATGTTGAAAGTTTGTGACATCGTGTGCCCAGAGAAAAAGCAAGCCTTTTCAAACGTGAGCCTGAGCAGAAACACAGTAGCTGATCGCACATGTGATCTTGCCACCAATCTGTATGACCACTTTTGGAAAAGGGAAAAGATTTTGTTGCATTCTCCCTTGCTGTGGATGAGAGCAGCGACGCATCTGATACTGCTCAGCTGTCAGTCTTCATCCATGGAGTGGACTCAAATATGTGTGTTACGGAGGAGCTATTGGGATTCAAATCAATGCATGGCACAACCACAGGAAAGGAAATTTTTGAGGAGGTTTCCAAATGCGTAACTGAAATAAAGCTGCCGTGGGATAAACTCGTGGGATTAACGACAGATGGTGCGCCAGCGATGTGCGGTAAAACAAGTGGACTGGTGGGCAGGGTCCGGGAGAAGATGCAGGAAGAGAACTGTGCAGGTGAACTAACTGTTTATCACTGCATCATACATCAGGAATCATTGTGTGGCAAAGCCCTAAAGATGGAACATGTTATGACCACAGTAACACAAGTAGTTAACTTTATAAGAGCCAAAGGTCTGAATCACCGCCAGTTTAAGTCTTTTCTGGAGGAGTGTGGTTCGGAATACGCAGACGTGCCGTATCACACAGAGGTGAGATGGTTAAGCCGAGGAAAAGTACTGAATAGATGTTTTGAGCTGCATGAGGAAATATGTCAGTTTCTGGAAAGCAAAGGGAAGGACACAGCAGAGCTTCGGGAGAAAATGTTTCTGTGTGAGCTGGCCTTCCTGTGTGACATCTCGAGCCATCTCGATGCGCTGAACCTGCAGCTTCAGGGGCGGGGGCGCATCATCACAGACATGTACGCTGCAGTGAGGGCTTTTAAAACTAAACTGTGCCTGTGGGAGAATCAGATGCTGCAAGGAAACCTTGGCCATTTTCCCTGCTGCCAAACCATGAAAACGCAGTTCTTTACCAACTTGTTCCCATGCGCACAGTTTGCTGAAAAACTCAGTGTACTCGGCGCTGAGTTTAGCCGGCGATTTGTCGACTTTGATGTCCAGAAATGTAGGTTTGAACTGCTCAGTAATCCCTTTGCAGTTAATGTGGAAAACGCACCAACCAACCTCCAAATGGAGCTAATTGAACTCCAGTGTAATGACACGCTGAAGTCAAAGTATGATGCTGTGGGCGCCGCCCAGTTTCCGCAGTTCATCCCTGACACAATGCCTCAGCTCCGCACCCAAGCTGCTCAGATGCTCTCCATGTTCGGCAGCACTTATCTATGTGAGCAACTTTTCTCCTCGATGAAGATGACCAAAACATCTCACAGGAGACGTCTGACTGATGATGAACACCTTCGCTCGATACTGAGGATTTCCTCAGCTCAAAGCCTGAGCCCAGACATTGATGAACTATCATCCAAGAAGAGATGCCAGGTATCTGGCTTGGGCACATCAGATTAGATCAGTGTGCAGCAAACTGAGCAATAATTAACGTTTTCTTTATGCACTTTTTCTTGCTACTCCAAGACATGGGCTTGAATGGTTGATTAATTTTATTATTATTTTATTTTAAAAGATTATTATTTATTATTATTTAAATCTTATTTAATAAATGAATGTCATTGATGTTTTTTTTTATTTGAAATTGGTTTTTGCATATCTGAACTATTAAGTTATAAATTGTATAGTAATAAGTGTTGCTTCATATTCAATGTTAAAGCAAATCTTGTTTGGGTCCATATTAAAAGGTTCATTTGTTCAATGCTGGCCCGCGACTTTGTTCAAGTTTTACATTTTGGCCCACTGTGTATTTGAGTTTGACACCCCTGCCTTAGAGGCTCAGATGACAAGACTTTGACTTTCATACTTTGGACACATCATGCAAAGAGAGAGATCATTGGAGAAAGACATCATGCTTGGCAAGGTAGAAGGACACCATAAAAGAGGAAGGCCGGCATTGAGATGGATTGATACAATAACAGCAGCTATGGATACCACTCTATCAACAATGAGCTACTTGGCTGAAGACCAAACAAAGTTTAGGTCAACTATCCAGAGGATCGCCAGGAGTCAACACAGATTCGATGGCACATAACAACATAACAACACATCACTTTATACTTGTTCACATTTAATTTCTTCTACTGTTTGGATGTCCAGTCTTGCAAGGACCTTCTGCAGTTTCTCACAAACTGCATGCAGATTAACAACTTTGGATAATTCTATGTTATCTGCCAATTTGATCACTCTACTCATTCCTATTTCCAGATTGTTTATAAATATGTTAAAAAACCCCACCAGTGCCAGTATAAATACCTGAGGGCACTCCATTATTCACCTTGCTACATTAGTCAACCAGCACCATCTGTTTACCTCGGGTCTCTGTTTCTTCCAGTGCCCAGTCGGGTTTTTCCATAGCCTTTTTGCTGTCCTAAATTATATACATTTAGCAGTGGTTGTGAAACATACAAGTCCATTTGAATTTTGGCTGAAAATAGGGACAAATCTAGGCATTTAACTGAAGAGCCCTTTTACTCACATGCACTCCCCAGCATGGGTTTTGGCAAGCGCTAATCATACACAGCTCTTACAGTTCATGCAGGCCTATTCCCACACTAACAGCACCACATGCAGCAGAGTGAGAAATAAGTGTGTGTTGGGGTGGAGAGTGGATGTGGTGAGCATTGTGTCATCGGCGCACGGGTATACACCATATGCTAACGGCGCATCTTGCAAATAGTGCGAGTGCTCTTTCCTGCACCTCATTAGGTGAGGTTAACTGCACCTACGGTATTGCCGACCCGTGTTATTGATCAGTGGCGCACGCTAATTATTGGAGAAATGCTCTGTGTGCCTTGGTTTTGTACGCTAAAGGCACGTAAGTTGGAAAACCATAGCGCACTTAAATAAAAGGGCCCTTTAGGTTTCTAAACTTAAAAGCTAAACTGTTGAGATACTCAGGCCCTCTGTTTTCTGAGCATCTGTTTTAATACGTGCATATTATGAGGTAATTCATTAAGTACTTGGTTGAACATGTAAAATGCTGCCGTACACACTCAAGTCGCTTATAAAAGTATCCCCTGAAAGATGAATAGACTACAGACAATAAATAACCAAAGGATTTCTAAATATGCTAAGTTTATTTCCAGTGGTGTATGAAGGGCGAGGCGGTGGGTGTGTCTCATCCTGGGTGCTGGCCAGGAGGGGGGTGCATCCCCACCAGCCCATGCAGGCAGTGCAGCAAGCAGATGATTAAGCAGGTTTGCTGCAGTGCTTCGTGCTCCAGAGGCTGGCTGCTCTTCTCTCCTGGATGAAGTATCGTGAATTGCGAGTGTGAGGCGCCGTGGCAAGCCAGCTTAATCATAAGTTTGCCAAGCTGCCTCCGTGGGGCTGGGAGGTGCCGGCAGTGGGGGAGGGAGGAAGAGGGGCTAGGAACGCCACTGATTATTTCCATATACTGCACAATTTGATCACTTATGGGAATCTATTTTCACTATGTGACCAATATGCCATAGACTGAAACAATCCTTGAACAAAACAAGTTTTTTTTGTCTGATACCTATACATACGACTCCGCTGATATTCAGATTTTCTTACAGTCAGTTTTCTTTCCACTTCTTACTCTCCCATTAATGAAATCAGAACTCACTTTATACTCTTGTTGCTAATGGAGTTTATTTGCTCCTCTTCCAGTGTACAGATGTAAGGGGCAAGAACCATAAGCAAAGTCCCATCTAACTGAGTACCAGGATCTTTTAGGTACTTAGTGACCATAGAATGAACCTGTAGAAATATGGGTTAGAAGGAGTGAAAAAGATAAAACAATACTCTGGAAAACATGAGTCTTTCTGTTCAGTCATGCAATTGCCTTTATGGAAGAATCTCTAGTTTAGTTTACTAGTTTACTGCTACATAAAAAGTATGTTCAGGTGAGACAGTCAGCAGTGGCAGCTAGCCACCACTGAAACTTAAGCCTGGATATTCAATGTCGGGCTCATATTTGCCAGGCAGCGGTGATATTCATCCGCTACCCAGTTAGCTTCCATGACAAAAGTTAGGCCAGCCTTTGCTGCGCCTTAAATCACCGCCTTGCTATAACTGGGCAGCGGCTCAATATCGCCACTGCCCGATGCCACTCCCAGAATGCCCTGATACTAACCGTGTTAGTGCCACTGAATATCCGGATAGAGAGATCAATGCAAGTGACCTCGTTAATCCCTTTGAATATCCCCCCTCAGAATTTATTTGGGATTTAATGAGATATGTGGATAATTTTATACCAGGGCACTTATGCCTATTTTACAGAGGCCAAGGCAAGTTTTTCGAGATGACAGACTAAATTATGATGGAGTGTAGATGACACTAATTTATGATGCTGTTTCCTGTAGCACAACTCTACCCAAGCTACGCCCCTGGGAACACTCATATTTTATCTTTTTTATTTTATTTATTTATTTATTTGTTCTTATATACCACTTTATCTATGAATTAAGAATATAAGAACATAAGATATGCCATACTGGGTCAGACCAAGGTCCATCAAGCCCAGTATCCTGTTTCCAACAGTGGCCAATCTGGGTCCCAAGTACCTAGCAGTTTCCCCAAAAGACACAGGTTCCACAATGCTTGTACTGGGTCAAGCATTGATATCCTGGGTCCCTTTTTAATAATGGTTTATGGACCTTTCCTCCAGGAACTTGTCCAAACCTTTTTTAAACCCAGCTACACTAACAGCTTTTACTACATCCTCCGGTAACGAATTCCAGAGTTTGATTACACATTGAGTAAAAAAATATTTTCTCTTATTTGTCTTAAATAGTTTAATTAAAATGGTTTACATTGAACCAACAAGTTACATACAGAGAACATATGATAACAGACTTGTATAGAATTATAAACTTGTAATAACAAAGGAGATGTTTATGGGGTGTGGGTAGGGTATCTTTCAGCTTGTCTGTGCACAATTTTATATGATTCTTTTCTGCTTTTTAAGCAGGAGCATGTGGAAAATGCTTCATAATACTGCTCCCTCTGAGGGTAATTTTATAACCGGTCACCTAGGTGTATTGAGGGCAATTGTCACCTATGTGTTTTATAAAAAAAGCCTAGTATAAACATGTAAATTTATAAACCTTATTTGTTTGTAAAACATCTCATAAAATTAGGTTATGCCTAAAAGTACACATGGTGCAAGTAAGACCAGATTTAGGAAACACAGACAATTGCCTAGGGTGCCAAATTTTGCTCAGAAGGGTACAGCTACAGCACTGTGGGCTTCCTTTTCTCCTTTTGGCTCTCCAGTCTTTGGGATCTCTGACACAATTCCTCCTCCTCCTCACTTTGTGAGGTTTTCGCTCTAGTCTTGCCTATGAGCTCCAAAATCTAAAATCTGGCCCTGGGTGCAAGTAGGTGCATATTTGTAGAATAGGCGTTCTCAAGGGAAGAGTTTGGCTGGAGAAATGGGCAGAGTCGCAGTTTATGTGCCTACTTTCTGCACTAAGATTTACACCTGCTCTCGAATGTAGGTGCGGTTTCTGCAGGATTTTATAAAGTTACGTAGGTGTTTATCTATCTTTATTAAATAGGTGTGGTCCTGCCCAGTTAACCTAGGCGATCTGCTATAAAATTACTCTTCACATGCAGAAAAATCCAGCTATAAATGCACATGCACGCTTTATAAAATATGAGCATAAATCGTGACCACCCATGAATAGTCATACAAATAACAGATGGGGGAGTTTTACATGCAGTGTCTACTACAAGGGGGGAATTTTATAGTCATTTTTGCAGGTGTGTAGCAACACACGTGTGTAAAATGGTGTAAGAGTGCTCATGGTGGCATGAACGAGTGGATGAAGTGTAAATGACACACACTGATTCTAAAATGCACTAAATTTGCTTTTTCTTGTGTACTCTGCACGTGGACCTCTACATAACTGCATTTGCTGCTGGATTTGCGCTAATATTTTATAAAGACCCATAAGCACTTATGGATCTTCAGAAAATAGGCTTAAATTACCTACCTCTAAACCTATGCACCCTGTTATAAACTTACTCTCTATCCCACCCTGTTATAAACTTACTCTCTATCAGGGTAATTTTATAAAGTCTCTCCCATACATATGTGGCCTCTTATAAATTCCCGATTGACGTAAAAGTACATGCTTTGGTATGAAGTCATATACTATCTCCAGGAACAAGCAGGAATGTAGTCTTCACATATGGGTATCGTCGGTACCGACGGAGCCTGCGCAGGAATGCTCCCCAGCGTCCAACAGGAAAGCTTTTGGGAGCATCCCACAGCGCCTGCGTGCTGCCTTCCCGCTTTTCCCAACTGTCCCTCTCCAATTCTTCATTTTCCGCTGAGCCGACAGGTCGCACATCCTGTCACTGCAGAAAAAATTCCCTTCTATTCTTCTTTTTTGTGGTCGCGTCTGCCTTCCCTCGAAGCTACACCGGTACCGCCGGTTCTTCTTTCTTTTTTTCTTAAAAAAAAACAAAAATCTTTCTTCTGGAGTCTTTTCCAGTAATTTTCTCCTCAGGTGCCACACACCATTTTGGGCACAAGGCCCAACTTTTTCCTTCAAAATGGAAAAACCCGCTTCGGGTTTTAAAAAGTATTCTAAGTGTGGCGGTACCATCTCCGTCACCGACACCCATGAGTGGTGCCTCAAATGTTTAGGTCCTGACCACTCTATTTCAGAGTGTGTTGCCTGTGGAATGATGTCGAAAAGGGGCCGGCAAAACCGAGCTGCTAAACTTAGCACCCTTTTCCCTCCATGGCATCGATGTCTTCCAGGGCTTCGTCTTCCTCCCATGAATCTCAGGTAACTAAACATAAATCTATGCCTCTGGCGTTGCCCTTGAGGGACTTTCACTGGCAAAATTGCCCCGGCGGGAGGCTTCAGCTTCCAAAGCACTAACGGGGCTCCAGGATGTTCTCGAGGCTTCAACCTTGGCAGAACTACTGGTGCCATGCTCTGGGGTGCCAGCCGCTTCATCCTGCACCGATACCCAAGCATCGGCAGTGTCGATAAACCAGAGATTCTTGGCTATTGAACGCAGTCTGGCAGCTCTTCTCACGGCCTTGATGCCCCTGAAACCAGACAATTCAACCGGTACCGACTCCGGTGCCAGCACCGACTGCATCGACATCAGCAGGTATTCTACCGGGACCTAGTCTTGCGTCTCTATCCGGCATCGACAAGTTGTTACCTGACCACTCCGATGCTGACTTTGATCGGTACCGGTACCGTGCCTTGCATGATCACCCGGATCTGAGATATTTCAAATCCTCGGATGAATCTGAAGACTCTGAAAGCTCTGACAATACCAGAGTACTTCTTCCTGAGGATTCTTCTTTTCCTCAGCGTAGGATGTCTCCACCAGAGGATATGTCCTTTCAGGATTTTATCCGAGATGTGGCCCGAGGTCTTTTCATCCCAGTGGCTCCTGAAAAGGAGCCTAGGGCAAAGGAATTAGAAATCCTACAATACCCTAAAGCTCCCAAGGAGGCAGCTACCTTACCTATTCATGAGATCTTGCATGATCTCATGTTAAGGATGTGGGAAACACCTCTAACCACATCTCCTCACTCTCGAAGACTCGACACCACGTATTGAGTTCCTCGTTGTCCTGGGTTTCAGAAGACTCAATTACCACACCATTCTATGGTGGTGGAATCAGCTATGAGAAGGATAAAGAGTGCAAAAAGGCATGCATCTAATCCTCCAGGACGTGAGTGTAGGACTCTTGACGCCTTTGGACGTCGAACCTTCCAGGCTTCCATGCTTTCTGCTAGGATCAGTTCCTATATCTTGTATATGGGAATGTTCCTTAAGGAGGTCACAGGAGATTTAGAGCTTATGAGCCCTCTCCTTCCTGATGATAAGAGGCAAGATTATCTCGCCCTTGTCAAACATGCTCAGGATGTTTCCAAGTTTGTAAATCGTGCAGCCTTTGACTGCTTTGAGTGCATAAGCAGAACCTCTGCCATTGCCATAGGTGCACGTAGGATTGCCTGACTCCAGACATCTGACTTGGAAATTTGGGTACAGGACAAACTAGGGAATATTCCTTGCACAGGAGAGAATCTCTTTGGCAAGAATTGGCAGGAAAAAGCTAATGAGATAGATGCTGACAATATCACTTTGGATAGATTGTCTAAATCTACAGCTGATCCTGCGAGGAAAAAATCCTCTAAGAAACCATTCTTCAGTAAGAAGAAGTTTTATCCCTCCTATACCCAGCAGGGGCATCGTTTAGGTCAGTCTGCCCAAAAGGGACAACAGCAACAACCTAGGCAAAGAAAGAGAAAAGCAGCTAAGCCTCAACCGGCTCAGCAGACTCAGCCTCCACAGGGGCTTTGACTCCTATCTAGAGAACTTTGCCCTCCTGGCCCTGAACGGCCTAGAACCCTCCACCATCCCAGGAAGGTTGTGTCATTTTGCTCCCAGATGGGGTCAGATAACAGCAGAAAATTGGACTCTATCTATTGTAAGAGAGGGGTACAAGCTTCATTTCCTCAGCATGCCCCCTCCTACAATGGTAAGACAGTTCAATTCTCAGACCTCTCTCAACGACCAGTTAGGTCAAGGGGCAATAGACAAGGTATCCATTCCCCAACGGGGTACAGGGTTTTACTCCCCCTATTTCCTTATTCCAAACAAAACAGGGGGCCACAGACCTATATTAGACCACAGAGAATTGAACAAATTCCTGTTCAAGGAGAAGTTCAAAATGATCTCTTTAGGAACTCTTTAGGAACTCTGCTGCCATACTTTCAGAGTCAGGATTGGCTTTGTTCTCTAGATCTCAAGGATGCGTACACTCATGTTCTCATCCATCCAACTCACCGAAAGTTCCTTCATTTTCTGTTTCAAGGGAAGCACTACCAATACAGGGTTCTTCCTTTTGACCTGGCCTCTGCACCAAGGGTGTTCACAAAATGCATGGCTGTGGTGACAGCATTTCTGCGCACCTTAGGAATATTCGTCTTCCCTTACTTAGACGACTGGCTCATTTGAGCCCTTCAGAGCCAGAGGCCAGGGTTGCTCTCTCTTGCACAATGCACATCCTTCAGTATTTGGGACTTGTCATAAACTTACCAAAATCCAACCTTGCTCCCACTCAGTCCCTAAAGTTTATAGGAGCTCTGCTGGATACCAGACAGACAAGGGCCTTCCTTCCGCAGCCCCGCTGCCTTCGCATTGTGCAGTTAGCTTCCCAAGCAGTGCTAAAACCTCACCTCACTGCTCGGGAAATGTTACAGTTGTTAGACCACATGGCATCCACCGTGCATGTGGTTCCTTATGCTCGCCTCCATATGAGGGCAGCCCAGTGGACTTTATCCACTCAGTGGACTCAGGCGTCAGGTTGCCTGTCAGACAAAATAACAAACTCAGATCGCCTTATTTTGTCCCTCTAATGGTGACAGTCACCCCAAAACCTTCTGGTGGGGTCTCTTTTTCAGCAACCCCCACCCCAAGCCACTCTAACAACAGATGCTTCACAGGTGGGTTGGGGAGCCCACCTGCAAGGCCTCTCTACCCAGGGTACCTGGACTCCACAGGAGGCCTATCTACACATCAATCTCCTGGAACTCAGAGCAATTTTCCTTGCTCTTCGAGTATTCCACTCCCAGCTCAGCTACAAGACAGTCCTAGTTCAAACGGACAATCAAGTAGCCATGTTCTATGTGAACAAGCAGGGTGGAACAGGCTCTCTGTTGCTCTGCAACGAAGCTTTGCGACTATGGGCCCTCACCAGAGAGCATCAGATTCATCTCCTCGCGGTGTATCTTTCAGGCATTCAAAACTCTTGGGCAGACAGACTCAGTCGAGTTCTGCTTCCACACGAATGGTCTCTCCATGCAGACCAGGTGGCCAAAATCTTTCAAATTTGGGGAACCCCGGACATAGACCTCTTTGCAAGTCCACTGAATGCCAAACTTCCCCGGTTCTGTTCCAGAATTCCGGCTCAGGGTTGTCAGACCAGGGATGCTTTCCTCCTCCATTGGGGTCAGGACTTCCTGCATGCCTTTCCACCCATTCCCCTAATTCCCAAAACCCTGTTCAAGCTTCAGAGAGACAGAGGTCATATGATTCTCATAGTTCCACATTGGCCACGGCAAATGTGGTACCCTCTGCTCCTACATCTCTCCCAAGCTCCACCTCTGGAGTTAGGATCTGCTCCAGATCTCCTTTCTCAAGAGGACGGGATGCTGTGGCATCCCAATCCCCAGTCTCTGCATCTCAGGGCCTGGTTGCTGAAAGCCTAGAACTTCACGGTCTTAACCTTTCTCAGTTGGTAAAGGATATCCTTTATGCTTCCAGGAAGCCTTCCACAAGACGCTGTTATGCATTTAAGTGGAAAAGGTTTACCATATGGTGCTCGCAGAAGGGTCTTAACCCTCTTGCGATACCTCTGGAATCATTACTGGAGTATCTCCTTCATTTATCAAATGCAGGGCTTAAGACCAATTCAGTGAGAGTTCATTTGAGTGCTACTGCAGCTTCTTTCAAGCCTCTAAATGGACAACCTATTTCCTCTCATCCTCTCATAGCGAGATTTATGAGAGGCCTTCTTTTAACTAAGCCTCCCATTAAGCCACCACCGGTGGCATGGGACTTAAATCTGGTTCTTGGGCAGCTCATGAAACCGCCCTTTGAACCATTAGCCACTACCTCTTTGAAATTCCTTTCCTGGAAGGTCATCTTTCTTATTGCAATCACATCAGCACGTCGCATCAGTGAATTGCAAGCGTTATTTATTTATTTATTTTTATTTACAGTCTCTTATATACTGCACTATTCAGCATCAGCGCGGTTTACATGGAACAAAAATGCTCAGTACAGTTAACATGTATGAGTTTACAGATAACAGGGCAAAAAACTTGGCTAACAGGGGTAAACTATTTACAAAACTGGCTACTGGCGTTGGTGGCTGATCCTCCTTATACAAGGTTCCATCATGATAAGGTAGTCCTTAGGACTCATCCACACTTTATGCCAAAGGTGGTGTCACCTTTTCATTTAAACCAACATAAGAACATAAGATATGCCATACTGGGTCAGACCAAGGTCCATCAAGCCCAGTATTCTGTTTCCAACAGTGGCCAATCTAGGTCACATGTACCTAGCAGTTTCCCCAAGAGACACAAGTTCCACAATGCTTGTACTGGGTCAAGCATTGATATCTTCGGTCACTTCTTAATAATGGTTTATGGACCTTTCCTCCAGGAACTTGTCCAAACCTTTTTTAAACCCAGCTACACTAACAGCCTTTACTACATCCTCCGGTAACAAATTCCAGAGTTTGATTACACGTTGAGTGAAAAAATAGTTTCTTTTATTAGTCTTAAATAGTTTACCCTGTAGCTTCATTGCATGTCCCCTAGTCTTTCTATATTCTGATAAGGTAAACAATCGATCTACGTTTACCCGATCCACTCCGTTCATTAATTTATAGACTTCTATCATATCTCCCCTCAGCCGTCTCTTTTCCAGGTTAAAGAGCCCTAACCTTTTTAGCCTTTCTTCATAGGAGTATCCTTCCATCCCCTTTACCATTTTGGTGGCTCTTCTCTGTACCTTTTCTAAAATCGCTATATCCTTTTTAAGATACGGCGACCAGAATTGCACACAATATTCAAGGTGCGGTCTCACCATGGAACGATATAGAGGCATTATGATATCTTTTGTTTTATTTTCCATTCCTTTCCTTATAATACCTAGCATTCTATTTGCTCTCTTGGCCGCCGCTGCACATTGGGCCGAGGGTTTTAACATGGTATCCACAATGACGCCTAAATCTTTTTCCTGGGTGGTGGTTCCTAATGTGGAACCTTGCATCGTGTAACCATAGTTTGGGTTGTTCTTCCCTAGGTGCATAACCTTGCACTTGTCCACATTAAATTTCATCTGCCATTTTGATGCCCAGTCTTCCAATTTATCAAGATCCTCTTGCAATTTTTCACAAGCGGTTTACCTTCCTGTATTCTTCCCAAGGCCTCATGCCTCAAATGCAGAAAGGAATCTTCATACTTTGGACTGTAAAAGGGCTTTGACCTTTTACTTGCAAAGGACACAGTAACATAGAAAGTCCTCTCAACTCTTTGTTGCTTTTGATCCTAGTCATTTGGGACTTCCAGTCTCCAAAAGAACACTGTCTAGCTGGATTTCACAGTGTATATCTTTTGCCTATGAGAGTAAAAACTTTCCTCTTGAAGGCCATGTCACAGCTCACAGTTTGAGAGCCATGGCAGCCTCTATGGCTCATCTTCACTCTGTGTCTATCGACGACATCTGTCGAGCATCTATTTGGGCTTCGGTTCATACCTTCACAGCCCATTACTGTTTAGAGAAGGACTCCCGCCGGGATGCCTTGTTTGGTCAGGCTGTTCTTCAACATCTGTTCCATACTTAATCAATTCCTACCCACCATCCCTGGTAGGGCACACAACCTCTGGGGCCTTCTCCCTGGCATCTGCAGCTAGGGAGTCCCCATATGTGAAGACTACATTCCTGCTTGTTCCTGGAGATAGCATAGTTGCTCACCTGTAACAGGTGATCTCCGGGAACAGCAGGAATTTAGTCTTCACAACCCACCCACCTCCCCTAGGAGTTGTCTCTCTTTCTCTCTTTCCCTCTCTCTTTTGTCTCAGCTTTAAATTCAACTGGCGAGGGACAGTTGGGAAAGGCGGGAAGGCAGCACGCAGGCGCTGTGGGATACTCCCAAAAGCTTTCCTATTGGACGCTGGGGAGCGTTCCCGCGCAGGCTCCATCGGTACTGATGATACCCATATGTGAAGACTAAATTCCTGCTGTTCCCGGAGATCACCTGTTACAGGTGAGTAACTATGCTTTACTAGTAGGTATGCACAGGGACAGAGTTTGGGCAGACCATGGATGGAGTACGCACATACACACAAATTTCATAAAATGCATGCATATACGCATAAGATACACTGATATAAATTTATTTAACAGTTTTTTTAAACCTCTTTATTGTTTCAGTCAAAGCGGTTTACATTGTAACTTAAACTTGGTAATGTACATTAAACAGGGGCATTGATAATTTGTGTTATTTTTTTTCCTGAGGCAATGTAGGGTTAAGTAACTTGCCCAAGGCCACAAGGAGCGCTAGTGGGAATTTAACCCTGGTCATTGGGTTCCCAAGCCAGTGCTCTAACCATTAGGCTGCTCCTCCACTCCATATAAATGTCTGTGCTTGCAATGTAGGCATAGGTTATGCACTTAAATACAAGTAGGCGCCTACTTGTCTGTATAAAATAGGCTCAAGATAGACATCTGAAAACTCGCTTTCATTAAGTGTCCATTATGAAATTGCCCTGGCTGTCCCTCTGCTTGTAAGCTCTAGCGTTGTGTGTGCATCACTCACCTTTGGCAGATCATTTTGCCAATCAGTTCCTTGCAGTAGGGCTGCCAGCGTATCTACTTTTGTGATTTCCCAACGAGAAATCTCAAAGAAATTGTAACTCCTGGCGATGTTGCCCAGTTGTGCAATATAATCTTCTGGGATGGAACCATTAAAGATCTGTTTGAAACAGAAGAGAACATACACTAAAGATAGCAACTTTCTCAGGCACAGCTAAGGAATATAAGGGGTAGATTTATGAAGTCTTTTTTGTTTGTAAAATGCCTCTTCTAGAATTACCCTATGTGTACAAGTAGGGGCTATGACACACACACTTAGAAATGACGTGGGCAGAGCGCAGGAGTTGTCATAAAGGAGGAACGTAGGCTATAAAATATAGACCTATGTGTGTACCTCAGCCACATACATGAGCCCCTGCTCCTGAGCTGCTGGTGAAGGTACATGGCTGCATCATAGCCATGATTTCTGCAGACTTGGTGGGATGATTTCATAAAGACACATAGGCACCTATGTGCCCTTATAAACTAGGGCAATGAGAAAAGCACAGAAGACCTTGCAAAAGCCAGCAGACACCAGTACAGAGCAAGTAGTCCAAGAATATGTTTATTAAAAACACAAAGGGTTGTCGTAGACACCCAGGAATACTATACGCTGAACCCGACATGACCGTGTTTCGGCAGAGCCTTTATCAGGGGGTGGAACTACAAACGAATCAAAACAACATATTAAAATTCACAAATCATAAAAAATAATAATAGACGTTATAGATAGGCAGCAAAAGCACTTATCATATAGTTAAAAAGTAAACAATCTTAAAAGGAATAAACTATAAAAAGTGATATCTATAACAATAATATAAAATAATACATAAAATGTAAATATAAAAACTGATTGTGATGTGAGAAGATACTATAAAGCATTGAAGATTACCCATCATTATATTGAACAATTCATTAAAACTCTCTATAAAGGGAACTAATGAAAGTTGAATGCATACAAACAGTTGATTTGAGATTTGGATGTAAAGCGAGTGCAAATATTATAACTAGTAACATATCTAATATATTTCCCATGGAGTAACGGATTCAGAAAGTGATAACTGTGACTAATAAGGAGAAGTATTAAAACTTACTTGAGAGAGATTGAAAGGAATATGAGATGGCTGCTGTACTTGTACAGACCGCTACTGTGTTGTGTGAATGGAATGATAGAATAAGTAATAAGGAATCCAATCAACTATATAATAAAAAGGTATGTAAAATTCATTCTGTGAACATCAAAAAGCATGTGGAATTGTGTCAGAGAGCCGAAGGGAGCAACGGAAGGCCACAGTGCCACAGCTGTACCCTTCTGAAGCAGAACATGCAGCTGACCCTAAAGTAAGCAGGAAAAGGTCCCTTTTTGGTCTCGGCATTTGATGCCTTCAACATTTGGCGCCTTAGGCAATTGCAATTTTATGAAGCATTTTCCACATGTTCCTGCTTAAAAGGCATGTAAAATTCATTCTATGAACGTCAAAAAGCATGTGGCATGCATTTTGACATTCAAAGAATGAATTTTAAATACCTTTTTATTATATAGTTGATTCCTTATTTCCTATTCTATCATTCCATTCACACATCATAGTAGCGGGTAGCGGTCTGTACAAGTACATGTTATTAAGTTCGATATGCCCCCCACGCTACCCCCCCCCCCCCCCGTATATGTTATTTATGCTGTTTACTTGGTTTTATATTCACCACTTTGGAGCTGGTTTGAGGTCTTTAGTAGTGGTAAGTCGACAACCACGGTGAACAGTGATTGACAATGGCTTTCTATGAAACTCTTATTCCATGCAATGTAGTGTGCCAATTTGGCAGTGATGCTTTGTACGTATTATCATTTCCCCCCTTATTTATTTTAGATGATATTAGGCACTGAAAAGAATGGTCGTACCATTCGGCCAGATATTGGACCATACTACTTGTGTACAGCAGCCATCTCATATTCCTTTCAATCCCTCTCAACTAAGTTTTGATACGTCTCCTTATTAGTCACAGTTATCACTTTCTGCATCCATTATTCTATGGGTAATATATTAGATATGTTCTCTGCCCCTCCTCTTTCCCCTTTCTCAGTCTCAGTGGATGGATCTACGATCCTTCCTGTTCCCTCAGCCCGCAATCTGGGGGTTATCTTTGAAACCTCTCTCTCCTTTTCCACACACATCCAGCTTGTAGCTAAGACCTGCCGCTTCTTCCTCTTCAACATTAACAAAATCCGCCCCTTCCTTTCTGAACACACTACCAAAACGCTTATCCACTCCTTAATTTCCTCTCGCCTAGATTACTGCAATCTGCTCCTTGCTGGTCTCCCCGCGAATCATCTCTTTCCCCTTCAATCTATACAAAATTATGCTGCTCGACTAATATTCCTCCAGTCTCGCCATGCCCACATTACTCCTCTTCTCAAGTCACTTAATTGGCTCCCCATCCAAATCCGCATTCAGTTCAAACTTCTCATACTGACCTATAAACGCATCCACTCTGCAGCCCCTCAATACCTCTCATCCCTTATCTCTCCCTACATACCCTCTCGGGAACTTCGCTCCGCTAACAAACTTCTTCTATTTAGGCTTTTCACTCGCACAGTTAACTCACGCCTTCGCTCCTTTCATCTCGCTGCACCCTACGCCTGGAACAACCTACCTATGTCTATATGCCAAGCACCCTCACTGGCCCTCTTCAAACCCAAGTTGAAAACCCACCTTTTCACTGTTGCCTTCAGATCCTGACCTCCACCCTTATCCTAACCCGATTCCCATCAGTCTCCCATGACTGAATTACACCGGACATATTATGCTTTGCACCGAAGTGACTATCGCTTTGTATTGTTGTATTAGATTGTAAACTCGGATTAGATTGCAAGCTCGGATGAGCACGACTCTGATGAGCAGGGACTGTCTATTATATGTATATCTTTATATGCATGTCTTACCTGCACAGCGCTGCGTGCTCGGCGCTATATAAGTGCTAAATAGTAGTAGTAGTAGTTATAATATTGTTTTATACTCTCTTTACTTCCAAATCTGAAATCAACTGTTGGTATGTATTCAACTTTCATTAGTTCCCTATATATAGAATTTTAATGAATTGTTCAATATAATGATGGGTAATCTTCAATGCTTTTATAGTACTTCCTCACATCACGATCAGTTTTTATGTTTACATTTTATGTATTATTTTATATTATTGTTTTATATATCACTTTTTATGATTTATTCCTTTTATGGTTATTTACTTTTTAACTATATAATAAGTACTTTTGGTGCCTATCCATAATGTCTGTTATTATTTTTTTATGATTTGTGAATTTTAATATGTTGTTTTGATTCAATTTGTTTGTAGTTACGAAACACGGCTGTGTCTGATTCAGCGTATAGTATTCCTGTGTGTCTACAACAACCATTTGTGTTTTTTAGTAAACTTATTCTTGGACTACTTGCTCTGTACTGGTATTTTGTAAACCAGGGGCCTGACATTGAGTTGTAATGGCTATGCGCCTCTAAGGTGCATAGCTGTCGCTGCTGAACTTTAACCCCGGATATCCAGGGCCATATCCAGATTTGCCGTAAATGGCGCAGAAGCTAACCGTGCAACGGCGATATTCAGCCACTGCCTGGTTAGCTTCGGCAGCAAAATTTAGGACAAGCTTTTGCTGCGCCTAACTTTTGCTGCTGAGGGATAACCAAGCAATGGCTGAATATCGCCGTTGCACAGTTATCCCCAGGTAGCGGATGCCCCAGTGCTAAGCAGTTAGCATCGGGGTGTAGAGCGGCATGACTCTGGGATATTCAGTGGCAGTCCTACTGAATAAATCACTTAGGGGCATTTACGCAGTTTACAGCTCTTTAAATTGTAAATGCCTTGCGGTATCAGGCCCTAAGTTTAAAAAAGCTGCTTACTTGACCTCCTGACCTGTTATAAAATTACCTTCCTAATATATTGTTTTTACTATAGTGTCCTTTATTTAAAATGATTTAGGGCCATGTTTACTAAGGTGCGGCAGTTGCGCGTGATTATGCTGCTAAATTAGCGTGAAGGCTCGCGCTAATTTTTGGATGTATGTACATCAGTCCCTCTGCTGATAGTGCAAAGCTAACATACAGCACCATGCTAACTGGCACACATGTGCACTGAATGGCACTCACATCTGTGATACTGGAAACAGGCACAGTTAGTGCATGTCCTAAATGCCCGCTCCAACTGTGATATGCTGTCAGTTCACATGTTACGCCCCTTACCCACTCATTGCCCACCCAATCGGTGCATTAATCGGTTAAGGCAGGATTTTTAGCATGGAACTCCATACCAGCTGTTAGCTCTGTGCCCTTAACGTGTGTCAAACGTCATGCTAACCAGGGTCAGTGCTAGTATATGAGCAGGAGAGCCCTCAATCCTTCCGCCCCCCTCCTTCCAGTCCTGCCCTCATTGCTGCCACTACTGCTGCCCCTCTCTGAGACCAGCAACAGAAATAACATTTAAATGGCAATGCAGCGCTTAGCTGAACTCTCCAGCATTGTGTTGCCATTCCTTATCTCTCTATAGACCTTCCTCTTTTGCTGGATAGTTTGGGTAAGCGCTGCATTGCTGTTTAAATGGTATGGCCGGTGCAGGTCTCGGAGAGAAGCAGCACCTGTGTCAGTGAGCACCTCTGGAACATTAGTGCTCTAAGCGATCACATAGTTAACCTAGAGCCTGATCCCCTTAGGGGCACGTCTGGGCCGTCTGGACGGTCTCGATCAGGACAGGCCCATCAGTGCCCGATTCTACAGTGCTGGAGCAAGATGGCCCCGCGGGTGCAGGATTGGGATCTGGGAGATGGCCTGGCATGCCCCTGCATCGTTGCGGGGACGTCCTCCTATGGCACAACATGCCCACTGCCTTGGAGACCCCCGAGACTCCACCACCCAATCCCAATAGGGGCAGCCGGGGCCTGGATCGGGTAGTAGGGACTCACTCTGCTTGCCGCCATTGCTGCTGGGGGGCTGGCTGGCCGGCCATTTCAGAGGGGCAGTCAGCACTTATTTCACCTCCAAGGTGGAATAAGCTGGCCATCCCCCTGGCGATCCTCAGACGTACAGGGTTATCATTGTAATCGGCCCTGTACATCCAGGGGTTGGTCTCACCCACGTTCCGCCTACTCTCTGCCTATTCTCTGCCCCATCCCCTGCAGCACACACAGCAGCTCTGTATGTGCATCAGGGCCAGGGGGCAGAATCGTCTGAGGGCAGATAGCGGGACTGGACGTCCCGTCTGGTCGTACAGCCCCACTATTCACCTTCCTGGATCGGGCCCCTATTGGGTTATGCTGGCCCTGGTGCTAAAGCTTGGTGCACTTTAGTAAAGATGCCCCTTAAAGTGTTATACATTTGTGGCACTGTCGAGATGCACAGGGCCTCAGGAACATATTCCTCTGCAGCGTTATTTTGAGCTTGTTCACTGCAAAACAGTCACTGATATGGGGAGAGGAGAGAAGATGTCACAACCTTTTTTTATTTAGATTTAGCTCTGTTATCCAGTCATACTTTGGTAGATTGGGTCTGACTTACCAAATAATTGGTAAAATTATATTTAGAAATCACAGAACTTTCCAAGGCTACTAAAATATGGAAACTTGCTGTGCAAAAGCTAAACTTTCTTTGTTAAACAATGAGTAATAGATATCTCTAAAGAGAAACTGATTTCCTGCATTCCATCCTACCACATCTAGTTTGGTCTTCAGCACTTGAAGAAAGTCATCTTCAAAATCTAGTTTTCCAAATAGTTCCAGGTTTCCTCTCAGCACATTGTTGGGAAGACAGATATCCAGCTCACTGCTGGTGCGGTATCTGGTGATGATGTAATCTTTCTCTTTTACTACTATTTCTGATGTCAGAGGTGTACTTTGGCAAGCTAATGTTGGAAAAAAAAGAACATGAAAAACGTAAATCCTATATGATCTTCAACTTAAGCTGTACACTTCCCCAGGAATTCTGGACTTCCAGACTCTCTACTATACTTTTTTTTAAGGTCCAAAATTCTTCTTGTCCAGATTTGCAGTGTTCTAGTTTTTGAGCAAACCAAAATTCCCTATTATTCCAAGTCTTGAAATTTGTAATCCATTTAATTCCCCCTTTTCATTTCTAGATGGCAGGTGTAGAGTCGGTTCCTTCTTGTTACAGTTCTGGTATTTAGAGCAGCACATGGAGACCATATGTATGAGCCTAAGGAGTAATTTTACTAAAGTGTGTTAGGTTTTTACACTTAACACGTGTATAGCACCAAAACTAATGTGAGTTAAGTGCAAAGCCTCTGCAGTAACTGTCAAGAGCATGCCTACCATGTTCCCAACAGTAACACTCGGATGCATATGCTAATGCAAGGTGGCATTAGGTGAACATTGACAGCGCACGCTATGTACACCTGTGATAACTGCAATGTGACCACCATGACTACTCTTCACCAGTAACCCGCCCATTCGGCATCCTAATGCGCGAAAATTGATGTACGTTAACTATCATGCCTCTGTAGTAACTGTTCTCCGGGAACAAACAAGAAGTCAGTCCTCACATATGGGTGACATCGGCACCGACGGAGCCCTCATGGAAGCATCCCCTGGCTTTCAAAGAAAGCCTTTGGGAAATGCCACCACGCATGCATGGTCCCCTTCAGGCCGAAGGGTGCCATCTTGCTCAGTCTCCTTTTTTCCGCGGAGCCCTTCAGATATTTGTCTGGTTTGTCCCCGGAAAAAGTTGATTTTTCTCTCTGAGTTTCATACTCATCTCCGGTATCGCACTGGTACTCTTCCCGCCTACCGACCTCATTGCCTCCGCGTCGAGTTTGGTCTATTTTTGTAGCTTTCGTTCTTTTCTTTTCCTGGCATCTTCGCGCCTTTTTTCTCCCACTGGTAGCCCATAGAGTCTTCGACCTCGCAGTGGTACTTTTTTCCCCCATGGCTACCAGTGGCTTTAAGAAGTGTGCTCAGGCCAGACCATGACCCGGCAGCCTGCAGTCTCTGCAAGAGGATGTCCAGTAAGGCCTTCAAGAGCCACCAGCAGCAGCACGATAAGTTTTTCCCCAAATCTCCAGTGCCTCCGAAGGCCAGGGCCTTGTCTGAGGCCCCGACATCTTGGGCGGAGCCTTCCGAACCCAAGCCTCAGAAAGGGGGTCTCCTTCAAGGGAACCCAGGAAGAAGAAGAAACCCTCGAAGGTGGTGTCCTTGGATGGTTCTGACCTGCCAAGTGCACCCCCGGCCCGGTCATGCAGTCCGAGATGTTTGTCCAAGGCGTCAGAGAAGGAGCGGCCTGCAAAGGTCCCCCAGAAAGATTTGACCTCGGACTGGCCTTGGTCCCCAGACACTATCCTTGTCGAGGATTCCCCTTCGGTGGAGCTGGCGTCGGGCCCGAGTCCCTCGGTGCCCATGCCGAAGGCTGCGGAGCCTTCTGGTCTGGAGTTCAGAATGGTGGCCCTGGAGCGCAGTTTGTCTGCCTTCATGGACCAGCAGCAGGTGCTGTTGTCTGGCACGACTGATTCATCTGCCCCAACCACTGGGCCCTCGAGTCCCCGGAGGCCGAGCCGATCCTCGAGGTCCTTAGGCCTCGCGTCGATCCTCGGCTTATGCCCTCAAATGGTGCAGGTTCTCGGTTTGGTGCGCCAAACGTGAGGCTGACTCTTTCTCCTGCCTGGTGGCCCTGGTGTTACAGTACCTGTTCCACCTCTCCCAGTCCAGGGTCAAGTCTAACTCCGTCCGAGTGCACCTTAGTGCCTGGCAGAGCACCACCATCTGGTGGATGGTAAGCCCCTCTCGGCCCTACTGTGGGTGATCTGTTTCCTTTGGGGCCTGCTCTTATCGAAGCCCCCGTTTCGCCCTCCAGCAACTGAATGGGACCTCAATGTGGTGTTGGGGCAGCTCACTCGCCTGCCCTTCGAACCTCTGGCTACCTGCCACCTCCGCTACCTCTCTTGGAAGATGACTTTCCTGGTCATGCTTATCTCCGCTCGCAGAGTTAGTGCACTTCAGGCCCTTGTGGCGGAGGTGCCCTATACCAGGTTCTACAAGAATAGAGTGGTGCTTTGCACACACTCCAAATTTCTGCCGAAGGTAGTGTCGCCCTTCCATCTCAACCAGGAAGTGGTGCTCCCTACCTTCTTTCCAAGACCTCACTCCAGTCAGGGGAGATGGTCCTGTACACCTTGGGCTGCAAGAGGGCTTTGTCCTTCTATATCCAATGCACACAGGGCCACCGCAAAGCTTCTCAGCTTTTCATCTCCTACAACCCCAGTAGGCTGGGGAAGGTGGTGACCAAGCGTACACTGTCCACATGGGTGGTGTACTGTATCACTCTCGCTTATGAGCAGGCGAGGCTCCCGCTGGAAGGCCGGGTCACGGCACACTGTGTCAGGGCCATGGCGGCCTCGGTGGCAAACTTGCGCTCTGTCCCTATGGTGATCATCTGCCAGGCTGCCACCTGGTCCTCAGTCCATACCTTCTCAGATCATTACTGCCTGGAAAGAAAGTCCCGACGGGACAGTGCCTTTGGCCAGACTGTGCTCCGTAACCTTTTTGGGGTTTAGGCAACTCCTACTCTCCGACCCTTCTGTGTTCAGGCTATCAGAGTGCTGGTTTTATCAGACACAGGTGTCCTACTGTGGTCTGTGGGCACAGACTCAATTGCTGCTGCTTGTGGCGCTCCATGAGGGAGCCCTGTTTTGCTAAGGGTTTTTGGTAGCCTGTAGCTGGGGAGTCCCATATGTGAGGACTGACTTCCTGCTTGTTCCTGGAGAAAGCGTAGTTACTCACCTGTAACAGATGTTCACTGGGGACAGCAAAATCAGTCCTCACAACCCTCCCTCCTCCCCTTGGAATTGCTCATTTACCATCTTTTATTTTTGCCGTCTTTTAGCTATGTCATCTGACTGAGCAAGATGGCACCCTTGGGCAGGAAGGGGACTACGCATGCGTGGTGGCATCTCCCAAAGGCTTCCTTTGAAAGCTGGGGGGATGCTTCCGCGAGGGCTCCATCGGTGCCAGCGTCACCCATATGTGAGGACTGATTCCTGCTGTCCCTGGAGAACACCTTTTACAGGTGAGTAACTACGCTTTACCATGGGCCCAAGTATGTAGTTACTGCTTGCTAAATCGTGCGTTAGTAAAAGTGCCTCTTTTTGTGGATTGTGAATCGATGGCCTGGGAATTCAGCACTGATCATCTTTTCTCTGTGGAACTGTAGTTTGTGCCACAGTGATATACAGGATAGAAATAGGACTTTCTGAAAAGAACACTTTAGCCTTTGGTTTATGAAATAGGCACCAGAACAGAGAGAAATAACACAATACTAGTTGAGCATCTGCAGGTATTCGTTTATATGGGTCAGCAGTTTTGCAAAATTAAACCCTCCCTGGTGCCCTTATTAATCACTGATTTTGTGTATATATGATTGTTCTTACCATTATTGCAGTTTGTATAACACATTCCAGATGTACGCAGCATTGTACAGAGATACATGAAGGTAATTTTATGAGCCATTTCTGTGAGCGACACAGCGTTTTATGAGCAGAAATAGACATTTATAAAATTGTTTTGGATATACGCATGGAAAATTATGCACAGTCTACTCACTCACATTTTTACACAAAATAAGCATAGGTATTCCTGGTTGCAAAGTTAAGATTATGTGTATGCTAGAAAATATGCACAGATGCATGTAAAATAAACCAGGAAAAATGTGCATATTTCAGAGCAGGCATAACTTTCTGCAGGAGCTTTCTGGGGGCGGGGTATAACATCATTATGCACTCTTATTACCGTTATGAAGTACGCATAAGTTAATTTAAGTACATATCTGATGCACAACTTAGGTGGCCATAAAATGACCCCCATAATGGATAGTCCATATTTCTTGGACTTTACAATCTAGTCAAGACGGCCAGTAAAACATACAAAACAAATAAGAGGATATGAGATAGGTAGCAAAGACGCAACTGAAAAGAATGAAGCAGGTGGTTCTAGATAGGGATTAGCTGAGGTGGGGTTATAAATATTTAATAGAAAACCTAAATATTGTGTCTTGGTATTGATTTGCCTATTTTAATTAGGGTAATTAAGCACTTTATCTGAATACAGTTGTGGTAAACATTATTGGCACCCTTGTATTTTAGGAATGTTGTGTACAATATCTTGAGAAATTATTGGAAATATTCCAACAGTATGTCATCATAATATTTTAATAATATGTTCAAAGGTATAAAACAAAAAAAAAATTGTCTTTGCAACTTAGACATAGTAATTTCTGAGAAAAAAAAACAAAAGAAAATGTGACCTGGACAGGATCAATGGCACCCTTCACTAATATTTGATTGTACAACCCTTGGCAGTGATGACAGTCTCCAGATGTTTCTTGTAGCCATCTATAAATTTCGAAAATCTGCCTACTGGTAGTTTCTCCCACTCTTTAACAGTGATTTGTTCCAGCTCATGAATGTTTCTAGGATTCCTTTTACCAATGGCAGATTTCAACTCTTTCTAAAAGATCTCAATTGGATTGAGATCAAGACTGTTTAAAACAGTCTGTATTTTCCTTTTTACCCATGCTTTTGTACTTTTGGATGTATGTTTTGGGTCATTGTCCTGCTGCAGCACCCATGACCTTCGACAAGACCTAGCATTTTGATACTAGGTAGCATATTTTGCTCCAAAATACCTTGGTAGTCCTCTGACTTCATGATTCCTGTAATACGTTCCAGGCCCTGAGGTAGCAGAACAGCCCCACAACATTATGGAACCTCCACCACATTTAACTGTAGGAAGGGTGTTTTTTACTTATAAGCTTCATTTCTTCGCCTGTAAATGTATTGCCGTTCTGCATTGCCAAAGGGCTCAAGTTTGGTTTCCTCTGTCCACAGAATATTTTCCCAGAAGGATTGTGGTTAAGGTGGGTTTGAGCAAAGATCAGGCATGCCTTTTTATGTCCGTCTTTGAGCAGTAGGGTCCTCCTTGGCCTTCTCTAACAAAGTCCTTCTTTGTTTAGTGTGCAGCGTATGGTGCGGGTTGAAACCACCAATCTAAATTGCTCCAGGTCAGCCTTAAGCTCTTTGGTTGTTGTGCGTGGTGTTTTTCCAACAGTTCATACTAACCTTCGAAGACTTCTTGGATTAATTTTCCTCTTCCCACCACATCCTGGGAGGTTCTTGACAGTCCCATGAGCAGAAAAACTCTGAATAACATTGTGAACTGTAGACACAGGAATCCCAAGGTCTTTGAAGAATGTCTTGTGCTCCTTTCATGTTTGATACTTGGTGATAATGGCTTTACTGATGGTCTCAGGCAGCTCTCTTGTCTTCACCATTGTGAAAATGGAACAGGGCGTGAATGTGGATATTTTAAACATTAGAGCCATCATTCATTGGTTGATTCAAGTCATGTGAGTACCGACAATTGATCACAGGTGCATGTAATTTTACTGCAGTGGGAATGTGGTTCTTCTGTTCAAACTGATTTGAACGGTTTATAAGGATACCAATAATCATGTCCTTCAAAAATGTTCTGGCAAGCCCTTAGTGTACATTCATGCTTTCAAAAACCTCTAAGTGTTGCTTACACTAGAGGTAGGAATATAAAGGATTATTTGGTGCACTTGATTCTGAGCTCTCAGTTATCCCTTGAGTGGGCAGGCCATTTCCCTTGTGAGAGATGTTTATTCTGCTCGGGGACTTTGGAAAGTGAATCGTGGGTGGATGCCACATCCCAAAAAAGAATGGCATGCTCACTATTATTTATTTATTTATTTTATTTAATGTCTCTTTTATACTGCGCTATTTAGAATCAGTTCGGTTTACAGGTAACAAAATTTGTGCAGTTCAGGCAGTTCTGCACTAGACTTACAATAAACAGGGTTTTTTTTATACAGGGCTAACAGGGTAACTATGTACACTTTAACTGGCCGTCATGGCTATGTAGACAGCTCAACATTATCTACAGTTAGTCAGCTATATACCTCCAAATGAAGAGGGGGTGGGGCTCTAGAGGGCGGAGCTGCAAATGTGAGGGGTGGCTACGTTGGGGGTGCTAGCCTGGGTCTTGAGTGCGAATGGCTGTGAGATGTCATCTGGTTCAGTATAATACTGGAGGAACAGATGGTGCTTCAGTGCCTTTCTAAACTGGGAGAGGTCATTGATGGCCCGGATGGCAGGTGGCAGGGCGTTCCAGCAGGTGGGTGCATACAGTGCGAAGGCTCTGTTTCTCGTGGCTTGAGAGCATTTAGTGATTGCCTTCGTGAGTTTCAGAGTATTGGTGGTGGCTGATCTCCTTGCTGTGTTGAGGGGGGTGGACTGGATGAGATCCGTGAGGGAGATGGAGGAGCACTTGTTGATGGCTTTGTAGGTCATCGTTAGAATCTTAAAGGAGATCCTGCAGTGGACCGGCAGCCAGTGCAGCTGTCTCAAAACTGGGGTGATATGGTCCCTCCTGGATGCTCCGTGCAGGAATGTGGCGGCTGCATTCATTGCCAGCTGCAGAGGGTTAAGCCATGGAAGGCCATGTAGTATTGCATTTGCATAGTCAAAATGTGGTATTACTAGTGCTTGGTAGACTGTCCGGAAGTCTTCCGGCTCAAGCAGCTGTCGCAGGTGGCGAAGCTTCCGGATTTTGTGGTAGATCGCCTTAACCATATTGCTTATCTGGGCCTTCATGTTGAGTTGTTGGTCCAGCGTGACCCCTAGGTACCGTACTGTGGGCTTGCTGAGGAGCTCTGCATCACGTACCTTCAGCGAGGTGGGCGGAGTGAATGCTGGGTTCCTGGTGATAAAGAGGACCTCGGTTTTCTTGAAATTTATTTTGAGCCTCTGCATGTGTAGCCAATCTGTGACCGCATCGAAGCAGGTGGATAGTGGAGAGAGGTCTGGATGATCTGTCAAGATTGGCATGTATAGCAAAACGTCGTCGGCATAGATCAGGCAGTTGATGTTGAAGGATCGGATGAGGTCGCAGATGGGTTGCATGTAAAAGTTGAACAGTAGGGCTGAGAGTGAGGATCCTTGTGGCACGCCTTTCTCTTGTGGGAAAGGTGTGGAGGGGCTGAAATGGACATGCTGCCATCTGTCTGTCAGGTACAATGCACACCAGGACAGAGCTGTACCGTGGACGCCCTTCTCCCTGAGGTGTGTCAGGAATAATTTGTGGCTGACGGAGTCGAAGGCAGCAGCAATGTCCATGAAGATCTGTGCAAATCCATGTCTAATGTTGTCCAATCCTATGGTTAATGTACTGAATAGGGTGGTCAGCAGCGTCTCTATGCCGTGAGACTCCCGGAATCCATGCTGGCAGGGATCGAGGGGTGCACAGGTCTCGATGTGGTGATGCAGTTGGCATTGGACGATCTTCTCAATAATTTTTGCTAGAAGTGGGATGCTTGAGATTGGCCTGTAGGCGTCCATCTTTGCAGGGTCCAACTTGTTGTTTTTTAGTAGTGGTCTGATGGCTGTTTGTTTCAGGCTTCGAGGGAAGGTCCCAACTGAGAATAGTTCTATGAGTTTGGTTAGAAAAGGGCTGAGGTCAGCATGCAGGGATTTTATCCAAAATGCTGGACAAGGGTCATAGAAACATAGAAACATGATGACAGAAAAAGACCACATGGCCTATCTAGTCTGTCCTTCCATATCAACAACTACAACAGTCCACTTTTTACCTTTAGAGATCCTCTGTGTTGGTCCCATGCTTTTTTGAATTCAGTTACTGTCCTCATCTCTACCACCTCCACTGGGAGACTATTCCACGGATCCACTACTCTTTCCGTAAAGAAATATTTCCGCATATCACTCCTGAATCTATCTCCCTTCACCCTCATCCCATGTCCTCTCGTAGCAGAACTTGCTTTCAATTGAAAGAGGCTCTCTCCCTGAACATTTATGCCACGGAGGTATTTAAACATCTCAATCATATCACCTCTATCCCGCCTTTCCTCTAAGGTGTACATATTAAGATCCTTAAGTCTGTCCTCATATGCTTTATAATGAAGCCCACTAATCATTTTAGTAGCCACCCTCTGCACCGACTCCATCCTGTTCACGTCCTTTTGAAGGTGCGGTCTCCAGAATTGCACACTATACTCCAAATGAGGTCGCACCAAAGACTTATACAGAGGCATTATCACCTCCTTTTTTCTGCTAGCCATTCCTCTCCGTATGCACCCAAGCATCCTTCTAGCTTTTGCCGTCGCCTTTTCTACCTGTTTAGCTACTTTAAGATCATCAGACACAACCACACCTAGGTCCCGCTCTTCTTTAGTGGACAAAAGTACTTCACCTCCTATACTGTATTGCTCCCTTGGATTGCTGCAGCTCAAATGCATGACCTTACATTTTTTAACATGAAATCCCAGCTGCCAAATTCTAGACCATTCTTCAAGCTTAGCTAGATCCCTCCTCATGTTATCTACACCTTCCTGGGTATCTACTCTATTGCAGATTTTGGTATCATCTGCAAAGAGGCAAACCTTACCCGACAGCCCTTCCGCTATATCACTAACAAAGATGTTAAAAAGAATCGGACCAAGGACAGATCCCTGGGGCACACCACTGGTAACATCCTTCTCCTCAGAGTGAGCTCCATTTACTTGTACTCTTTGTCGCCTCCCACCCAACCAATTTCTAACCCAAGCAGTAACTTTAGGGTCCATCCCTAGGGTGCTCAGTTTGTTTATAAGTCGCCTGTGAGGAACAGTGTCAAAGGCTTTACTGAAATCTAAATACACCACATCTAGAGCTCTCCCTCGGTCCAACTCCCTGGTCACCCAGTCAAAGAAATCAATCAGATTTGTCTGACAAGACCTGCCTCTGGTGAATCCATGCTGCCTCGGATCCTGTAATCCGCTGGACTCCAGAAACCTCACTATTTTCTCTTTCAGCAGCGTTTCCAATAATTTACTCACCACCGAAGTTAAACTAACCGGCCTGTAGTTTTCAACCACATCCTTACTTCCGCTTTTGTGTAAAGGCACCACATGAGCCTCTCTCCAGTCCTTTGGCACCACTCCCGACTCCAACGAGGCATTGAAAAGGTCAGTCAGTGGGTCATTAGGTGCTGTGGTGGTGTTTATGTTGGTGATGATGTCCTATGTCTAACTAAGTGCAAAAAGGCTACTGCCAATAGAGCCTTCTCCCTATTTGCACCCATGACCTGGAATGCCCTCCCCACTGAGCTCCGTTCCACCCCAGACCTATTGTCATTTAGAAAAGCCCTCAAACAACACCTTTTCCTCATCCATTACCCAGAATCCAATCCCAGAAACAACCACCCATCCTCACATCCTACACCCTACTCCACCCCACCCAAAATCCAACACCATAAAGAAAATGACTAGCTCTACCACCATATCCCCTCTCTTATTTATTATTGGTACTGATCACACATCTTATTGATTAAACCTCTTATAAATATGTTGAAACCAAGCTATACTATATGTATAATTTCTCACCATACTATATGTATAATTTCTCACCATACTCCATGAATAATTACTCTGTAATTAGTTACCCCTGTTACCTCCAGGTTATCTCGTCCATGTTCAATGTAAAAACTCAATTGTCGTGTGACATTGCAGTATGTTTTTTGTTCAATTGTAAACCGCACTGATTTTAATAGCACGGTATATAAGAGAAGTAAATAAATAAATAAATAAATAAATAAAATATGATCTATGAAACAGAATTTGTTGTATATCTTATTTGCCCTTGTGGTCTTAAATATGTGGGTTGCACCACACGTCCTTTTAAGAAACGACTATATGAATATGCGTCCCGAATTCACACAAAAACTTTGACTGCTCCTATGGTCCACCATAGTGTACAATTGGATCACTCTTTTTCTCATTTTATGTGGTGAGTATTGGACTGGATTCCCCCACTTACTAGAGGTGGTGATCGTGAAGAGCTCCTTCAATTACGAGAACAGAAGTGTATTTTTATTCTAAATTCTGTCTCCCCACACGGTTTAACTTTAGAACTTGATTGGCACAGCCTTTTGTGAACTGAACTGATAGGTAAGGCATCTGCATGGTTGCTTTTTGCCTTCCAATCATTCTTTGCAGTAATCAACTTGGCTGGCTGACGTCAGACACTGAGTTTTTTAAAAAAGTACGTTCCTTCCAATGTGTTCATTCATGTGCAATCTTCTTCCTGTGAGCAATGGGGATTTTTTGCCTGACGCAGGGTCTTTTGAAGTTGTAATAGACCCGAAATGCAGTGCTGTGTCATGGAGAACCCCATTCTGCATTTCTATAGTTTGCGAAGGTTGTCTAATTCATCAGGTAGCAGATAAGTGTCTGTTTTTCTATTTTTATTTGCGGAAAAAGCCTTGTTGCTTGGTGTTGCACTGCAAAATTTATGATTAAAATGTATGTAGACTTTTGTAGGGGTTAAGTCTTCATACAGACATTTGTCCAACAAAATGTTTTTTATCTGGTAGGAACTTGTTTCATGGGGATTTGGCCTTTTTTGTTGGTTTGATCTTCTGTGGGCTTAGGCCTTTCCCTTTCAGCCTAATGGTTTTTTTTTGTTTTGGTGAAATAATCATGTCCTGGCAAAGTCCCAGTTTTTATACTATTTCCTACTATCTCCTTTTTTAATTGCTGTTGTTTTATTTGATTCTTTTATTTGTCAAATATGTGTGCATATATAGTCCACACCCATTTCTCACTGGCCACTTTTTTTTAGGAGATATTGGACATTAAGGGATTGAACTGCAAAGGTGTCAATAATATTAATCATAACTGTAGATGATGCTAAGAAGGAGTTAGGTGCAGCTCACACTACATGGGGAGAATATTTTTTCACCCCATGCACAATTAAGCTCTGGAATTTGTTGTGGGAGAATGAGTTAAAGGCATTTTGCATAGCTGGGTTATTATAAAGGTTTGGACAAGTTTCTGGAAGAAAAGTCTATAAACCATTATTAAGGTAGACTTGGGGGAATCTGGCCACTTTTGGGGATCCTGCGAGGTGCTCATGAATTGGATTGTTCACTGCTAGAGAAAGGATATTTGGCTTAGTGGATCTTAGCTCTGACCCAGTTTGGTAATTTTTTGTTCTTCTTATGTTCCTGACAATGTATATGTACATAGTATAAAGTTAGCTTGTACATAGATTTCCCGGTTTATTCCATGTTTAATATCCTGTTTCACTGTAAACTCAATGTTGCCTGTATGCATTGTAGTATGTTTTTTGTTCGATGTACATCGCGCTGATTATAATAGCGCGGTATAGAAGAAATGTTAAATAAATAAATAAATATGAGCAGTAGAAGTGGGGGTGGATAGCTAAGGCTGGTCCAATGCCTGAAGGGGCTTAAGCGGGCATCAGTATTACTGCTGAAACAATCAAAGGAATGCAGCAAACCAGAGAAGAGCCAACGAAAAAGTGCTTACTTGTGCTTCTCCGCCTTCTGGACAAGCTCTTAAGCTGGTTCAGAATATACTTGAAGTGGTTCTTATTCTGCTTCTTCATTTCACTCAGAAAGCCTGGGAAAAATGTGCTCTTCACTACCTGGATAATAGTAGGAAACCTTTGTGAAACAGTGACCTTTTTTGTACCATGCAGATTGATATTTTAAGTGGTTCAATGTTTGGCTATCACCAGTAAAGATGCTTTAGACAGGTCTTCGGCTTGCAGACAGAACTTACATCTCATAACTTTATAACAGTGAATGAGAAATAGTAAATACCTGCGGGATGTTCAGCATGCTGCTGCTCTTCAAAGCACTGACAATGCCACCCATATCTGTCATATTCCTCACTGTCCAGGAAGAAGGGTAGCTAAATGATATAGAAATACTTGATAAGAGATCAAACATACAGTATCGGCAGAAAATAACACAGGTCTGCGACTAAAAAGCTGTTTGATTATTTTCATCTAATTTCCATGTATTTTGGTGTGCTGAAAACAAATAAAATATTGAAAAAACTCCTAGACGTCATGATTTGCCACAACATGCAAAATTGTCTTCAAATTTATCAAATTTTTTCAAATTACTATTAATTAATTCAAATTACTATTAATTAATTCACATAAGTGCATTTAAGATATCAAATGCCAAAAAAACCTTAAAGGGGTTGTCCGAGTTATGTAAAAAAAAATATAGCACTGTAAATCTGATGGTCAGCAATATATACATAAGCTAAGCAAGTTTTAAGTCCGTGCTTCTAATGGTAGAAGGGGTTAATCTTTCCTGAAGAATCCAGTGGGAGGGAGACACAGGGCAGATAGCAGCAGCTCCGGTCAGTGCAGGGGGGCGTGTACAGACACAGAGCTGCTCTCTCCTGCATGCCACACTTGTGCACGAATCATCATCAGGTTCTTGGTTCTAGGCTGTTCACACTTTTTCATCGCAATTCATGTTAGCTCGTCATTCTTCAACCGTTATGTTATGGCTCCGTGAAAGTGTATTAATTCGCCAGACAGTTTCTGTTTCATCTGTGGTGAATATACAGTGTTGAAGCAACAGCAGAATATTACAGACTTTGTGAAAAAAGTATACTTTGCATACTTTGGACTAAAAATTGGAGATCAAGATAAAGTCTGGGCGCCTCATAAAGTGTGCAAACGGTGTGTTGAGGACCTCCGAAACTGGTTCAAGGGTAAGAAAAAATCTTTTCGTTATGGGATTCCTATGGTATGGCGAGAGCAAAAGAACCATAGTGCGACTGTTACTTTTGTTCATGCGATGTGAAAGGGTTTAATTCCAAATGGAAGCATTCCATTTCATACTCCATTCCATTTCATACTCCATTCCATTTCATAGGAGTGGAGGAGTGGCCTAGTGGTTGGGGCAAGGTACTTCGGGCTGGAAGGTCGGGGGTTCAAATCCCACTAGAGGACAGCAACCTTGGGCCGGAAGGACTGGGGTTTCTAGTCCCACAGGTGCTCCTTGTGGTCTTGGGCAAGCCACTTAACCCTCCATAGCCCATGTTCCCTGTAAAATAGTTCTCGGTGTGCTGTGCTTTCCTGTCTAATCAATGTGTTTATACCTCAAAAATTTCCTGTCATGATTTGACAATTTCCAATCTGTAATCAAAAACCACTGCTGATCACTGGAAGTAGCGGTATACAAATGTATACTAAATAAATAAATACCCCAATCTTCACTCGGCAATTCGTCCCATCCCCCATGGCACAGATATACAAGTACCCAAGCCCCCTGCTACCTTGGAAGAGATACCTAGCTCCGATGAAGGTGAAGTCATACCTGAACCAGATGACGAATCAAGTTCTGACTTTGAAGACGATACAAGACCAAAATTGTTTTCTCAGGAGGAGATGAATGATTTGGTAAGAGACTTGAATCTTCCCAAAGATGCCACTGAGTTACTCAGATCAAGGCTGAAAAGCAGGAATTTATTGTTGCCAGGAGTGTCATCTTCATGGTTCAGACATCGTGAAAAGGAGATTGTTCCTTACTTCGCCCAGGAAGACAAGTTGGTTTATTGCATCGATGTCGAAGGTCTGATGGGTCAATTTAAAATCCAATATGATTCAGAGCAATGGCGTCTTTTTATAGATTCTTCAAAAAGAAGTCTCAAAGCAGTTTTACTCTACAACGGTTTTTACGCTTCCATACCTCTAGGTCATTCCGTACACTTGAAGGAAACCTATGAGAACTTGGAATTGGTTCTTCGTAAACTTAAATATGAAGACCATGGTTGGCAAGTGTGTGGGGACTTGAAGGTCTTGTGCATGCTGCTCGGGCAACAAGCTGGGTATACCAAATATCCTTGTTTTCTGTGTCTATGGGACAGTCGAGACCGACAAAATCACTGGACCAAGAAGAGTTGGCAGCCGAGGGTGCTAACAGTCGGTGAAAAAAATGTCCTCCGAAAAACTTTGGTACCTTCCCTTAAAGTTCTTCTACCACCTCTCCACATAAAATTGGTATTGATGAAGCAATTCGTAAAATCACTTCCAAGAGATGGAGAATGCTTCAAATACTTGGTCACCAAGTTTCCAGGCCTGTCGGAGGCAAAATTTAAGGAAGGTGTGTTCGTCGGACCAGACATTAGAAGGCTTATAGTTGATCAAGAGTTTGTCAATACCATGACGGATCCTCAAAAAGAAGGGTGGATTGCATTTAAAGAAGTCGTACAGAAAGTTTTAGGCAATAACAAAGATCCTCACTACAAAAAGATCATTGGATGAATGCTGAAAGCATTTCAAGCTTTAGGTTGCCTGATGAGTTTGAAAGTGTATTTCCTCCAGTCCCACCTTGACTACTTTCCTGAAAATTTGGGAGCTGTGAGTGAGGAACAAGGTGAACGATTCCACCAAGACATTAAAGAGATGGAAAGGAGATACCAGGGAAAATGGAGCATTACAATGATGGCATACTACTATTGGATGTTTCAGAGAGACATTCCAGATGCTACTCACAAGCGTAAATGCACCAAGAGGAGCCTCACAAGGAAGAGGAATCGAGTTTAGTGTGTGTAGGTGAGCTCATTTCAATTCAAAAAAGGATTTTCATGAAAATATTGTAATAAAACTTTAATTTTATGTCTATTTCCATTTATTTTGAGGTATTGTCTTATTTAACATAGTTACCTAAATTGTCAGGAAACGTGATGACCTATGACAAAATGGAGGTCAGTTTTGGATTCAGCACACCAAAAAACATAAAGATTACCTGGAATCACTAAAACAGCTCTCGAAAAAAATTTTTTTGCAGACCTGTGTAACTTACTGTGATGCATTTTAGGCAACTGAATTGATGCGTAATAAGTAACATATCCATAGTGGCAGTGGAAACTATTGTTCTTTTTCAAGAGTTGGTCATGTCACAAATATCTGAGCTATCTAGTACATTTTGGGGTTACTGTAGAAGTATCCCCATGTGTAAATAGCAACTATTAGACATGTAAATCACCTACACAAGCAAATAATGATTTCTGAAATCCACTATTTATACATAATGACCACACAACACAGAAATTATAAAGTGGTGTGGCTAGGGTGGACCTAAAATATTGACATGTGTTCCCCATTTTACAAGGGGAATCCTAATTTCCTTTGTGTTTCCTTACCATTCACCCTAGATGTATTCCTGTCTACACCTACTGTGTTGTCTGTCTTGACTAGATTGTAAGCTCTGATGAGCAGGGACTGTCTCTTACATGTGAGTGCAGAGCTGCATATGTCTTGTAGTGCTATACAAATGCTCAGTAGTAGCAGTAGTAGTAGAAGCCTCATAGATGTTTAAAAAAAATTCTATATGTTAGCATTTACATCTGCCCAAGGCATGCATATGTGCTTGTTTGGAAGGGGCAGGTGCAAAGGCTGAGGCCAGCAACCCTTCTGATCCTCCTCCCCATTTGTATTCTTTCCAACCCAATGTAAGGAATTCTATAGAAGGGGTCAGTCTGTCTGTCTGACTAGGGGCAAAATAACTCCCTGAAAATGTAACAGAATAGGATGAAACTTGGAATATACAAAAACCTTGTAAAAAGAAACATTCATTTCAAAAATGGGCCAAATCAAACTGGGGGTTCCAGAGAAATAAGGCCCTCAAAAAACGATTCCAATGTATTTCTATGGAAGGAGTTCCAGCTTTTGTAGTATAGAAACTTACATATAAGGGTATGTTTACTAAAGGGCGCTATTTGCGCTGCTGTCATGTTATCGCACGATAAGGCGCTTTATCGTGCGATAATGGCGCTTTACCGGGCGATAAGGCGCCTTATCGCTCGTTAATGCGCGCAGCGGCGCAAACGAGCGCAGAAGGTGGAGAAAGGCTCCCGGAGGGCGGAGGAAGGCTCCCCAGGGGCGGAGAGAGAGGGTCAATGGGTGGAGAGTGGGAGGGGAGAGGCTCCCTGCACACTAACGCTGTGGATTCCTGGGCTGAAAACTAACGCGAATGAAATCCTCGCGTTAGAGCAGATTTAAAGGGAAGAGAAACCATTTCTGTCAACAATGTACAGCAAAGCCAGGGAAACCTACAAAAAAGTGATAAGTGTGATACATGTGCACAGAACAAAAGGGCAAATAAACATTGAAAATGACCTGAACAAACTGGAAAAAAACCATAACCAAGCTGGGCAATAGTGATATTAATGGGAAACATCAAAAAACACTACCGGGAAAGCTCCAAAAAAAAAGATATCAATTTTGGAAGGGGCTATGCTCTGTCCCCATACAAGGTGAATGATCCCACAGTGAAATAGCGCTGATCAGGGTTTTCCCTTTCTATTGGACAGGTTTCCTATGGCATGCACATGTCCCACAACAGCAGGGTGGGCATGTCGGAACGGGCAACTGGACAGATGCTGGAAAAGGGGATACAGAGGGCTGCAGGCAGCACATGCTGTGGTGCAGCTGGGCCACAGTGCGAACTAGGGTGATGCCTAGGTGGCCCATAGGAATGCTGAAACAGTAGAGCCGCCAGACAGCAACTGATGAGGGCCCAACATGGGCACGAGTGTGTTTCCCACAGTGTCACAGGGGATAGTACCCAGCAGGTACCCCCAAGGGCACAGAACATTGGCAGGCGGTGCTGGGGGGAAGCGTGGACGTCTATGCAGGCACCCCTACCCCAGAACCCACACCACAGGCAGCCGCCTACCGGCACACTGGATGACCTGAGACTGTGCACCACCCGCGCCACCAGCAGAAGGGCATGTCAGCATGGTGACAGAGGGGTACTGGTGGAGGAGGCAGTGGCAGCTGCCCACAGCAGACCATGGCCTAGCCCTGTTTAGGTGGGTGCCATGCACTGCAACAGACAGGCCCTGTCTGATGAACAGTCATGGTATCCCCAGGGAATGAACTGTCCCTGTGGCAACAGTGTGGTGCAGTACGCACAGCCAGTGTGTTCAGGAGCAGAAGGTCACAGGTTCAAGTCCCAACTGTGGCTCCCACCAACCCAGTCCCCATATTTTATCTAGTACTAAACTGTGGTAATAAAGAGGGAACCTTTATCGCAGATAACATAAACATGCCTGAAATGCCTATAGTTTACCCTACAGAGCACAGACATCATAGACATGTGCAATACCTAGAGCAGAATTTCCCAAATGCAGTCCTGGAGGGACAAACTCCATTCAGGCGTCATGCTGTCCCTAATAAAGATGCCTGTGCTGCATTTCTATGTGCCGCCCTCATGGTATGCAGATGTATCCATGCATATTCATTAGGGACAGCATGAAAACCCAAACAGTGTTTGGCCCACCAGGACTGGAGTTGGGAACCTCTGCCCTAGAGCAGCGGCTAACAGGGGAAGAAACACGTGCACCCATAGGTGCCATTATCCAAAGCCTCCTGGATAGGCAGGATGTTGGACCCTGCATGCAGCAGCATCTTACAATACGAGCACTTGCATACCATAGCACTGCCACCCTAAACTTGGGAATATGGTACACATATATCAAAAGGTTGCTATGATTACTGGCAGATAGCAATCCCTAGGTTAAGCACAATCTGCTCATTGAGCTGTATCATAGCAACCTCTCTGATGCTGTGGAGTGTGTTTCAGGTCTGGTGTCTGACAGTGTTTACCACCCTGGGGAGTAACCCCAACAGCATTGCGTACCATAGCCATGCCTGCACTGTGCCCAGGACTGGTGCAGTGGCCAGGGCTGCCAAAAGCCTCTATAGTTGCACAATGCTGGCATAGGTGTGGGAGTGTGGGTCTGTCTACCCAGTGTGTGGTGGCTGCCAACACCTTCCTCAGCCCACACTGCTTGCACTGTTGCCAGTGTCAGCCTGCCAATGTGCATAATGAGGAGCAAGGTACCATGGGTATAGCCCGGACAGGGTGGCCTGGCCAGGATGCATCTGCATAGGGCAATGGCTCGGACATTGTAGTGCCTGGCCACCACCTGCACGGACAGGGTGGCCACAGCATGTCCTGCTGGGAGGTCACTCTCACCCTGACTGAGCAGTGACCACGGCGTGGCTAGGTTCCCCCGTAGTGCTATATAGTATTTCTCTCGTGATATTTATGGGTTCCCTTTTGCGGCCCAATCACTGACTTATCTGCTTGGTGTGTATGCTGACATCCCAGTTCTGGGTACATGCATCTCTTCCAGGAACATGCACTATGGACTAGCTATCAGACTGTCTGCAGCTAGTATGTGTCTGGCTGAACACCTTGCAGGGTGCAGCGACTGGAGGCTTGCTGCTGGAGAATGTCAGATAGTGGTGGGGGGCAGCTGAACATTTCCAAGCCTACTGTCTGTCTGCTATTGCTTTATGGATGTGTACAGATCTGCATTGACTGCGCTGTAGGGTGTCTGTTCCCCAGCAGGACTGGGGTTGATGGTCCCCTCTACTGCCACCATTGCAGGGAGGTAGAATGTGGATCTGTTGGTGGGAGATCCTGTTTCCCACCCTGAGCCACAGAGGGTGGGTTGGGTGGTGGTACATAATCCGCCTATGGGTCCAAACACCCCCCTTCACCTACATCATGTGACCATGGCACCAACACAGGATATGCACTATTCTGGGTGCATCATAGCCCATAAGGGCTAGACATGACTGAGAAATACAGATGGACACAGATGTATCCTAGGTGTGTCTGCAAGAACTACCTATCACACACACTAGCACTGATGGGGACCTGCAGCATGGCGTATTTCAGCCATGAAAGGTGCTGTGGACCTGGTGCTGGGTGCTCCACCTCACCCTCAGGGTGAGCACAGTACCCGCACAATGTGATGGTCTGTAGCTACTCTGTGCCAGTAACACACACGGTCAGTACCCCCTACCAGACTGAGGTGCTGCGGGGGTGCACATGGTCAGTTCCCCCTACCAGGCCGAGGTGCTGTGGGGGTGCATACCCCATCTTGTGATCATCTGTAGACTGCTGATTTGCATGTGCAGTGCATCATGGGTACGGGTGGGTTAACCCTATCCTGGTAACCACAGCAGACAGTTTGTGTGGTGACCTGCAGTCCTTCTGTAGCCAGCCAGGGGTTTGTTAGTAGCTATAGAGCTGTAGCCCACTGGTTACTTCACTGCCTGTGGAGCCAGAGGTCATGGGTTTGATCCCACAGTGGGGTTATTTGAAAGGGCTGTCTGAGGCATTTTCTTTTTTAATTTAAATTAGTGCTGCCAGCAAAAACACCCTCACAGTGCTGTAGCATTAAGGTGCCTCATAAGGTGCGCTCTATAAGGCACCCTATAAAGCGCCTTATAAGGTGCCCTATAGGGAACATTATAAGGTGCCTTGGCGGACAGTGCACTTTATAATGTGCCCTCTGGAGTGCCTTATAGGGCGCCTTATACGGCACCTTAGGTTACGGCACTATGAGGGTGTGTTTGCTGGCAGCACTAATTTAAATTAAAAAAGAAAATGCCTCAGACAGCACTGATTTAAAGTAAAGGGTAATGCCTCAGACAGCCTTACTCATCAAGCCCACTGGGGGATCAAACTCATGACCCCTGTTTCATCAGTCAGTGTATTAACCATTGTGCTACACCTCTCTTGCTGTGTTTGTAGGTCAGCGCACCTAATTAAGGCTAATGCGCATTAATGTGCCACGGCTCCCTCTATCGCACGAAAAGTACCTTATCCCACGATAACCCTAAATGCTACCTTAAGACCGGAACACCCACTACCTTATATGGCATCCTGCACACTAATGCCAGCTGCACGTTAAGACTGCTTAGTAAACATACCCCATAGTGAAACATAGCAGTAAGGGAATTACTTCCTTCAAACTCCATCTTTCTCTATTCTTCCAATCCCCCAAATTACCTCCACTATCAAAAACTGCCCCTCCAATGTCCCCAGCCTCCCACACACTGCCCCCACCCCCAAAAATACTCCCTTGCAGCTGCCTTACCTACCTGCCAAATGCCATCATGAAAAACATACCCCTCCACAACTGCCTACCACTCTGTAAAGTCCCCCATCCCCACTACTGTCCCCCACACTGCTGTCTCCACCCCAAAAAACATCCTGCAACTGCCTCACCACTCTGCAAACTGTCTCATCCCCAAAAACTACATCCATGCAACTGCCCCACCACACTGCCAGCTGCCCCACCCCAATAAACATCCTCCCATAACTACCCTATCTCCAAAAATACCCCCTCAGAACTGCCCTGTCATCCCACAAATATCCCCATCCCTAAAAATATGCCCTCAAAACTGTGCCACCATCCTGCGAACTGCCCCACTCCCCAAAATTACCAGGTCACAGCTGCCCCTCCAACCCACACACTGCCCCTGCCCCTAAAAAACACTCCATCACAACTGGCCTGCCATTCCACAAACTGCCCCTCCTAGAAAATACTCCCTAATCTGCCCCACATCCTGCAAATGCCCTATCTCCAAATATTGCCCCTGCAACTGGCTGACCACCTCACCAAATTCCCCCTGCATCTGCCTCGCCACCTTGCAAACTGTCTCCACTCCAAAAAAACTACTGCTGTGCAATTGCTTGGTCCTAAAAATACTGTCCCACCCAGGGCTGGTGCAAAGCTATGAGGCGCCGTAGGTGAACATAATTCTGTCCCGTCCCCCCACCCTCTACCCCTCTCTGGGACCTGTGGCGGCGGCAATGCCTTTAAAACAGCACCAGAACATTTACTAAAGTGTGCGTCAGAGGGGGCAGAAACGAAGCTCCAACAGCACTGCATTGCCAGAGGCTTTTGGTAAGTGATATGATACCATTTTAAAGACATTAATGCCACTGCTGGTCCCAAAAAAGGGCGGTAGCAGCGGCAATGGCCCACTCTGCAAACACTGGGAATCTAGGTGGAAAAGAGGCAGCTGAGGGGAGATGATATCGAGGTCTATAAAATAATGAATGGAATGGAACGGGTAAACAATAGATCGGTTGTTTATTTCTTCAAAAAGTAGAATGGCTAGGGGACCTGCAATGAAGTTACAATGTAGCCCATTTAAGACTAATAGGAGAAAATATTTTTTTCACTCAACACATAATCAAACTCTGGAGTTCATTACTGGAGGCTGTAGTAAAAGCTGTTAGTGTAGCAGGGTTTAAACAAGGTTTGGACAAGTTCCGGGAGGAAAAGTCCATAAATCATTATTAAACAAGACAAGGGAAATCCACTGCTTACTCCTGGAATAAACAACATGGAATCTGTCTACCTTTTGGGAATCTGACAGGTACTTATGACCTGGATTGGTCACTGTTGGAAACAGGATACTGGGCTTAATGGCCTTTTTGTCTGATCTAGTATGGCATGACTTATCCTCTTAGGTTTTTAGTGCTGGCCCTGGCCCTACCACCCTGCAAACTGCCCCACTCCCAAAACTACCTCACCAGAACTGTCGTCAGCCCCAAAACTATGTCCTCCAGACAAGTGGGTTGTGTTCCCCTACCAGCAGATTTGTGAAGACAAAGCACCAAAGAAAAGCCTAGTTTTCAATTACATCATTCCTATGCCTCTGTTCATCTCAGCCACCAGAGGTGGTCTCAGTATTTCATTGTCTCCAGCAAATGGTGGATGGATTTTCTCCTCTCTGAAGAAATCTGAAGATTGAGAGGAAAAGATTGATTAAATGCTCATGAACGACCAACTTGAAGGGTGATTCTCACAAGCACGATGTGGGAGGCTCTACTAGACTGCGGTCTTTTTGGTAGCCATAGGAGGATGGAAAATTGGTTCAGCCCCACGTTTTTATCATGATAAGAGCCTGTTGAGCAGCCATAAATCAGAGGGATCTGGAAGAGTGCAGCAGCCTCACACAACCTCATTGTCCCTCCCTCCTCCTTTGTCTTCTCCCGAAGATTGCAGAAGGCTTTTAGAGGGATCTGCCTGCCAGTCACCTCAAATGCAGTGCTGAAAAGCCAGTAAAACAGTTTCAGGGGAGTAGAGCCGAGCCCGGCATAGATCCTCAGCCTGGGGCTCTCAGGAAGTGAGTACCAAGGCTTGACCTCATCATTGTTCTTGTTGGGGTCTCCCGATTCTGTCTGTGTGGGATGCAGTTCAGGATGGACTGCTAGCAACCATTGGCGCAGTGTGGGGGTTTCCCGCCATTTTCTGCCACCTTAGTAGTGCTTTCTTCTATTGTACACCTGGTAGTTTTGCAGTCTGTACATGCGTTTTGCCCAAGCGGCTCCAATGCACATTCCTACCTTAGCGCCTGTAATACATGCTGCAGGAAAAGCGCAATTAATGCATGCCTTCGGGTCACTGTGGCCTTTGAGTGCTCTTTACTTTGCCTTAATGCTCTGTCTTCTTCAAGGAAACACTGACCTGTGACAAGTGAGGTGCTTCTTTTCTGTATTCTGGACTGCTATTCATATATGGCAACTTCTGAATCGTCCCTGGAGGACCTGCTCCCCCTTTCTCAGTTGGGGGATGCAGTTAATCTGGCCTTGCCTGTCTCAGGGCAGGAGGTGACAGGTGGTGCTATGGGTAAGGATATCCAGCTGGCTGGAGGGCCCAGCGACCATGCTGTGAGTTGCTCCTCGTCCTCTGGGGGTCTGAAGCAGCTGTGCCCCCTGGTATTGGGGGGGGGGGGGGTAATTTCTGAGAGGAGAGCTTCCAGTCTCCAGATTGTCCTCTCCCGGAATTCCTTTTTTTTTTTTTTGCTGCAGGCCTGATCCTTCTGGTATGGAAATTCTGAGCCTGCAGCCTCTGGTGCCCCCAGGTGCAGTCTCATGCGGGGTAGGTGGAGAGTGAAAACTCTGTTCAATTGCCTTTGTCTAAGCGTCCCTGGTGTGGGGCGCCCCCTGGAGTTGGGGAACAGCTGGGAGCTGTGCGAGATTTTGACTTATGTCTCGGATTCAGAAAATTGTGACGAAACTGGTGTGATCCACCTCTTACGGAAGGAGGAGCTGGCAGTGTTGATTGCAAATTTTCATCCGTCTTGAACTTGATGGATGCTTCCGGCACAGAGCAGAAGGCGAAGGTACACTTGCTCCTTCAAGGGGTGCAGAAATGCTCTACTGTCTTCCCATTCCCAGATGTGATCATGGGCATGATCTGGTTGGAGTGGGACTCTCCCGACTCCCCACCTTAGGGGATAAGGGGTGTAAGAGGATCTACGCTCTCCCGGAGAAAGAGTACGTCGAGTGTTTTGGTATTCCGAAGATGGATGCGCAGGTCACGGCAGTTACCAGATGGACCACCATTCCTGTGGAAGGCAGATTAGCCTTAAAAGGATTTTCTGGACTGTAAGGTGGATTCATTGTTGAAGAGTCAGTTTTGCCATGGGTGCTGCTCTTCTGCAGCTGGTGGACTGTGCCAGCCTGATGTCTCAAGCCCTGCTCCAGTGGATTCAGTCTCTTCCGCTGGATGTTTTCCTCTCACTCTGGTCCTGACTGCATGTGTACGTCCCATTCATCTGGATTGGTCTAGCAGGACAATAAAGAAGGACAGGGGCGGTGGAAGGCTTTTCTCTTTGGGGGGACCTCAAATCCTGCCCTGTGGGCAGAGACCCTTTCTGCAGCAGAACAGGAAGGATTTTTGCCATGATCAAGCTGGCAGGCAGCAGGATGCCCATGGGGATCACATACCCCATGGGCAGAAGAAGAAGAGAAGCCACGATTGCAGCAAAGACCCTTCCTGTCTGCCCATGTAGCCCACCCCTTTCCAATGCCTATGAAGGAGAAATTTTCCATACCTGCTAATTTCCTTTCCTTGAATCCTTCTAGATCAGTTAAGGATCTGTCCTGGAAGATGACTCCTACAGGTTTGGAGCTCTCCTGCCTTCTTACTACTGATGCAGTAAAGTTGTTCTGGTCTGCCTTTACCTGCTGGCTGGGGAGCATAACCCACTCAACTGGACTGAACTGTTCTAGCAGGATTCACATAAAGTAAATTAGCAATATGGAAATTTTCTCTTTTGTAAATGATCAATTTTATAGCTAAATCAATACTTGAAATACTTTATCTTGTTTTTCTCCAGCCCTGTATATTTTCAGGGATTGAGATAATAACATGGTAGATGAGGGCAAATAAAGACCAATCAGCCCATTCAGTCTGCCATTCTGTGCACACTGCTAAGATTATGTGCTGGTATAAAAATGTTTTGCTCCTTCTCCAAGTCAGTTTTTGTCATCTTCCTCCTGGACTATCTACCACTGGAAACTAGCTTGTCTCTAAGTTGATTTAATCTATGCCTGAACCCCAAAAATTTATTATACCAAAAGTTGCCACAGAAAGGGATCCTGCTAACCTCTGAAGCTTCCATCTAAAGCATTCAGTAATTGACATCAGTTTTGAAACAAAATGGCATCTGACTGAAGTCACAGCCCTTACCGCTCTTCGATGTTCTTGGCCTCAGCTGTTGTTATAATGGGCAAGAAGCGGAAATCCAAGCTCTTTCCCTCCAGCATTGGACTTCCCACGACAGGGGCACAATGAATGCTGTTGGAGTGCAGCTTGGACAGTCATATGAGACGGCACTTCAGCGGAGTCGGAGTTGCTACAGACGTCGGCTGGGAGTGGGGGCGTCTTTAAGCCCCAAAGAAAGGACCACCCTGTGGGGGGCCATACCTTGGAGGACAACCTCCCCGATGGGAAGAGGACTGGAGGAATGTATGGAGGGGTGTCATGTAGCGGCATCTTCACTGCTTGACCAATGGGGGCATCCAGCTAGTACTGCTACATTGGAGGAGTCTGGCCGCAGCAGGGAGAGAAATGGCACTTTCAGTTCCAATGGTACTTTTGAAATCTGCGGTTGTAACGATGGACTCGTTATGGAAGGCAGTGGCTATGGTAAACTCTTCACTATTGGCAATGGCAGGTTCTTTCGGGAAGTGTTTAAGCTGAAAGTTATGGATTTGGTGCTGTCTCAGTGACAGGTAAAGAGTGTGGCCAGATTGGATCTTCTGGAAGCCCGTCATGGTGAGCTTCAAGAGCTAGTGAGTACCCATATAAAAGACTCTTCTATTATGGCAAGTTAGAGTACTGGAGAAAATATCCAGATGAAACAACCTTTGGTTTGTAAATTTTCCCAATTCTCCCCCTTCTCGTTTCACCGAGATGGTAAAGAAATATCTACATGAGGTCTTGGCTATGCCTGGTGAAAATTTGCCACCTATTGCAACAGCACAGTACCGATTTATGCGGCCAGAAACTGGGTCCATTATGGAAGAAGAGCAACAACAACTCCAATTCCAACAGGGACTGTCGGATTTAACCGTTTTTTTAGAAAGCTCCCTGGATGTGGTCACGGGTAGATTCACTCTGGTGGTTAGCTTTGCCCTTGAAATGGACCAAAATACTGTGTTGCGTTTGTTTTTATAATATGCATAAGTTGTTTATGGGGACTAAGGTACAAATTTTTCCTGACTTTTCAAGGACCACCCAAAGAAGATGTAAGGACTTTCTAGAATTGAAAACCAGGGCCCTTACTTTGAGTGGGTCTTTTCTTCTAAAATTTCCTTGTACTGTAGATGTATGGTAAACAATTTATTTTCTTTGCCCCTAAACAACTGGTCGTGAAAAGAGGGCCATGGGTTAACTGAAACCAAATGCTGGTTGTTCTCATCTAAGGAGCTATAAATTTTCCTTCCCCTGAGTTGGGGCTAGTTATTTTTTCCTATTTCTTGTTATCTCCAGGAACAAGCAGGAATGTAGTCTTCACGTATGGGTATCATCGGTACCAACGGAGCCCATGCGTGAACGCTCCCCAGCGTCCAATAGGAACGCTTTTGGGAGCATCCCACAGCGCATGCATGCTGCCTTCCTGCCTCTGTACCTCTCTCACTTCAGTTCTTCGTTTTCTGCGGAGCCGACAGGACATGTACCCTGTCACTGCAGAAAATTTCCTTTTATTCTTTGTTTTTTTGTGGTCACGTCTGCCTTCATTCGACGCCTACTGGTACCACCGGTTCTTCTTCTTCTTTCTTTTTCAAAACCCCCCAAAACAAACGTGTATTTGAGGGGTTTTTCCCCCTGTTTCTGGTGCTAGGCGCCATTTTGGGCACTAGGCCCACTTTTCTTCAGGCATGGAGAAACCAGCTAGTGGTTTCAAAAAATGCTCAAAGTGTGGCGATACCATTTCCGTCACCGACACCCATGATTGGTGTCTAAAATGTTTAGGTCCTGAACATTGTCCAACGGAGTGTCTCTCCTGCACGAGGGTGAATCAAAAGGGGCCTGCAGAATAGAGCTTAGCTGCAAAACTCAGTACCCTTTTTGCCGCGGACACGATGTCGGTTGCATTGACGTCTTCCAGAGCTTCATCTTCCTCCCATGGATCTCAGATAACTAAACTTAAGTCTTCTAAGACTGGCCGGTCCTCGAAGGGTAGATCTCCTTCAAAGTATTGAGATGCCACTGGCATTGCCCTTGAGGATAGTTCACCGGCAAAACAGCCCTGGCGGGAGTCTTCGGGCTCCAAAGTATTAATGGGGCTCCAGGATGTTCCAGAGGCTTCCACCTCTGCAGAACTACTGGTGCCATGTTCTGGGGTCGTGGCCGATTCCACCGGTACCGACATCCAGGCATCGGCAGGAGCGATGGATAAGAGAATCCTCGATATTGAATGCAGTCTAGCGTCCTTCTTAGCAGCTTCAGTACCGCTAAGACCGCTATAGACGGTTCAACAGGTATCGGTACCGGCATCGGTACCGGTACCGGTACCAATAGTACCTGCTTCGACAGGACTGCTTCCCCCCATGCCAAGCCTTGAGTCTATCTCGGGTATCGGGGATCAGGAACCGAGACATTTCGGTACCGACTTCGAGCGGTACCGATACCATGCGTTACAGGAGCACCCGGTATAGAGTGCCTTTGAGTCTTCCAATTCCAATGACTCTGACGATTCTACCGGTAGCAGAGCAAACCTACTAGAGGATTCAACTCCCTCTCCTCATCGCAGGATGTCTCCTCCAGAAGATATGTCCTTCCAGGATTTCATATGTGATTTAGCAAAGGGTCTTGCAATCACTGTGATTCCAGAAAAGGAACCTAGGGCAGAAGAATTAAAAATTCTACAATAACCTATGGCACCTAAGGAGGCAGCTATGCTTCCCATTCACAAGATCTTACATGATCTGATTTTGAGAATGTGGGAAACTCCTTTAACGGTATCTTCACATTCCCGGTGCCTTGACACTATGTACCGAGTGCCAAGTTATCCTGGTTTTCAAAAAACTCAGTTACCACACCATTCAATAGTAGTGGAATTGGCCATGCAAAGAATCAAGAGTGCTAAAACACATTCTTCTAATCCTCCAGGCCGTGAATCCAGGACACTTGATGCCTTTGGGCGTCAATGCTTTCAATCCTCCATGCTATCAGCCAGGATCAGTTCCTACATTCTTTACATGGGAATGTTCCTGGAAGAAGTCACAGAGCTCATTAGCCCTTGTATCTCTGAGGAAAAAAGAACAGACTACCTTATTCTGGTCAAGCATGCGCAGAATGTCTCTAAATTTATGAACCGTGCTACCTTTGATTGCTTTGAATGTATTAGCAGAACCTCTGCTATATCCATAGGAGCACGTCGTATTGCTTGGCTTCAAGCATCAGACTTAGAACAGTGGGTGCAAGAAAAGCTGGGAAACTTTCCTTGTACAGGAGAAAATCTCTTTGACAAGGACTGGCAAAACAAGGCTAATCAGATTGAATCTGATAATACTACTTTGAACAGATTGTCAAAGTCCACAGCCAACCCAGCAAAGAAGAAAACATTAAAAAAACCCTTTTTCAGTAAGAAAAAGAAGTTTTACCCATCTTACACCCATCAAAGCCACTGTCCGCTTCATGTTTCCCAGAAGGGGCAACAACAGAACAGACAGCAAAGAAAGCCGCAAGCTCAAAGAGCTCAACCGGCCCAACAGACCCAGCCCCCTCAGGGTCTTTGATTTCTATCTAGAACTTAGTCATTCTGCCCCTGAAAGGTCCAGAACACTTAACCATTCCAGGAAGACTATGCTTTTTTGCCAAAAGATGGCAACAAATAACATCAGAAAACTGGACTCTGTCCATTGTACGACTGGGGTACAAGCTTCATTTTCTCAACTTGCCCCCACCTACAATAATAAAACAGTTCAATTCTCAGGCCCCTGCCACCAGCCTCTTGTGGCAGGAGGTCACATCACTTCTCGCTCAAGGAGCAATTGAAGAAGTACTCATACCCCAACAGGGGACGGGGTTTTATTCCCCCTATTTTCTTATTCCAAAGAAGACAGGGGGACACAGGCCTATACTAGACCTCAGAAAATTAAACAAATATTTGTTCCAAGAAAAGTTCAAAATGATCTCCCTCAGGACACTCCTACCATACCTTCAAAGTCAGGACTGGCTATGTTCTCTAGATCTAAGAGATGCGTACACGCATATTCTCATCCACTCAGATCACAGGAAGTTCCTTCGATTCCTGGTCCAAGGAAGACACTTCCAATACAGAGTTCTTCCTTTCGGACTGGCCTCTGCTCCAAGAGTCTTCACAAAATGCATGGCAGTGGTAGCAGCATTTATGAGGACTCTGGGAATATTCGTCTTCCCTTACTTAGATGATTGACTCATTCAAGCATCGACAGCTCCAGAGGCCAGCTTCGCTCTTTCTTGAGCAATGAGAATTCTTCAATACTTGGGACTGGTCATAAAACTCCCAAAATCTCATCTCACCCCCTCTCAATCACTCAAATTCATAGGGGCTCATCTAGACACATGGTAGTCAAGGGCTTTCCTGCCACAGCCATGCTGTCTACGAATAATACAACTGGCATCTCAAGCATCTATGAAGGTGTTCCTTACTGCTCGAGAGATGGTTCAACTTCTGGGACACATGGCATCCACTGTCCATGTGGTTCCCTATGCTCGCCTCCACATGCGAGCAGCCCAGTGGACCCTATCCTCTCAATGGTCACAGGCCTCGGGTCAGCTAATGGACAAGATCAGAAACACCACACGTCTGATTTCGTCCCTACAATGGTGGCAATCTCTAGAAAACCTCCTCGTAGGCTCTCCCTTCCAGCAGCCTCTATATCAGGCCACCCTAACAACAGATGTGTCCAAGATGGGTTGGGGAGCACACTTGAACGATCTCTTCACTCAGGGTTTTTGGACCTCACAGGAGGTTCCCCTTCACATAAACCTCCTAGAGCTGAGAGCCATTTTCAATGCTATTCAAGTCTTTCAGACCCATCTCAGCAACAAAACAGTTCTGGTCCAAACCGACACTCAGGTAGCTATGTTCTATGTGAACAAGCAAGACAGAACAGGCTCTCTGTTGCTATGCAACGAAGCTTTGCGAATATGGGCCCTTGCAAGAGAGTTGCAAATTCACCTGTTTGCGGTATACCTTCCGGGCATTCAAAACTTATGGGCAGACAGACTCAGTCGAATACTGCTGCCACACAAGTGGTCCCTCCACTCATACCAGCTTGCTCGAGTGTTTTGAATCTGGGGAACACCAGATATAGACCTCTTTGCAAGTCTACAGAATGCCAAACTTCCCCGATTCTGTTCCAGAATCCCGGCTCACAACTGTCAGGCAAAAGATGCTTTCCTACTCCACTGGGGTCAGGACTTCCTCTATGCCTTCCCACCCATTCCCCTCATTCCCAAAACTTTATTCAAACTTCAGAGAGACAGAGGTCGTATGATACTCATAGCTCCATTATGGCCACGACAAACGTGGTATCCTCTTCTTCTGCGTCTCTCTCAAACCACTCCTCTGGAGTTGGGGAATGCTCCAGATCTTCTGTCTCAGGAGAACGGATGCTTACTGCATCCCAATCCCCAGTCCCTACATCTCAGGGCCTGGTTACTGAAAGCCTAGAATTCCAGGATATTAACCTTTTTGCAAAAAGTAAAGGATATCCTTCTCGCTTCCAGAAAATCTTTCACAAGATGTTCCTACGCTTTTAAGTGGACAAGGTTCTCTGTCTGGTGTTCACAAAATGGACTTAACCCCCTTTAGGTACCTGTAGAGTCGCTACCACAGAGTATCTCCTCCAATTATCAACTTCTGGTCTAAAGACCAATTCAGTGAGAGTCCATCTTAGTGCTATTGCTGCTTTTCATAAATCTTTCGATGGACAACCTATTTCCTCTTATCCACTTGTATCAAGATTTATGAGAAGCCTACTCTTAACAAAACCTCCCATTAAACCACCACTGGTGGCATGGGATCTAAATCTTGTTCTTGGTCAGCTTATGAAACCACCCTTTGAACCTTTAGCCACTTCAGACCTAAAGTTATTTTCCTAATTGCCATCACGTCTGCAAGACACATTAGTGAACTACAGGCATTAGTAGCTGACCCTCCTTATACAAGGTTCCACCATGATAAAGTAGTCCTCAGGACTCATCCTCACTTTATGCCAAAGGTGGTTTCGCCTTTCCATTTAAAGCAGTCAATTTATCTTCCTATATTCTTCCCTAGGCCTCATGCCTCTAGTGCGGTAAGAAATCTTCACACATTGGATTGTAAAAGAGCCTTAGCCTTTTATCTCCAAAGAACTAAGCCACATAGAAAATCTTCTCAGCTTTTTGTGGCTTTTGATTCTAGTCATTTGGGACTTCCAGTTTCCAAAAGAACTCTGTCAAATTGGATTACAGATTGCATATCCTATACCTATCAGAGTAAAGGACTTTCTCTCGAGGGCCATGTCACAGCTCACCGTGTGAGAGCAATGGCAGCCTCAACGGCTAACCTTCATTCTCTATTGATGACATCTGCAAAGCAGTCACTTGGGCTTCGGTACACACCTTCACAGCCCACTACTGCTTAGACAAGGACTCCCGTCGGGATGCCTCGTTTGGCCAGGCTGTTCTCCAGCATCTCTTCCATACTTAATACAACTCCTACCCACCATCCACGGTTTGGATGCCAGAGGTCCATTGGAGGAAGCATGACCCATCTCACCTAAGTTCGCAGCTTTCTGGGGTCACCCCTTGGCATCTTTCAGCTGGAGAGTCCCCATATGTGAAGACTACATTCCTGCTTGTTCCTGGAGATAGCATAGTTACTCACCTGTAACAGGTGATCTCCGGGAACAGCAGGAATTTAGTCTTCACAACCCACCCACCTCCCCTAGGAGTTGTCTCTGTCTATCTCTTTCTCTACTTCTCTCCTTTGGTTTCAGCTATAAACTCAACTGAAGTGAGAGAGGTATAGAGGCGGGAAGGCAGCACGCATGCCCTGTGGGATGCTCCCAAAAGCGTTCCTATTGGACGCTGGAGAGCGTTCCCGTGCAGGCTCCGTCGGTACCGACGATACCCATATGTGAAGACTAAATTCCTGCTGTTCCCGGAGATCACCTGTTACAGGTGAGTAACTATGCTTTCTCTGTAAATATGGTCTAATATTGATATGAGGGTTTTGATTTTTCCTTACTGATTGTTTGTGGGTAATTTCTAGAATTGTATTTGTTAAACCTTGTAGATTTCCTTTTCTCTTTATTGTGAAATTTTTATATGAAAAACTTATAAAGAATAAACAAAAGCAGCCTCTGCTTTACAACTTTGTTTCTTTTAATTAATTTTGCACACAAAAAAAGTAAAATAGTTATCTCCAAGTTATAATGCCCTGTTCAATGTAATTTCAGTTTGTTCAATGTAAACCGCCTTGATATCATGAAAGGCGGTATATAAGAAATGTTAAATAAATAAATAAATATACTCAACACTAGAAACAGCCGCCAACTGAGACTATTACATCCATTATGAAAAAGCTAATCTAAAATCTCTGGACATTATGCTAATTTGTGAAATTTTTGAAAGCTAAAGATACCAGCAACAGAATCGTTAATTAACTTGCTCTCACTGGAGAGCGTTTCATTGTATTAGGCTGTGATGTCACAAATGTCATCATTCCATGTTCTGAATAAAAACACTGCCATGGAGGCTGGGGAACTGCAATGAAGCTGATTTACACATTTGAAAAAAGTGCTGAACGATTTAATGGATGAAAAGGGTGAGGATTACTACTTGTCATGTACTTCTGAAGTACTGCACATTGCACACATGTAGTTTTTCATGTGACAGGTATTTCATTCATCTTGTTTGTTAAGTTTATTTTAGAAATCTTTTGAATACTTGGGCAACCTGGTGGCTCATCAATGCTCTGCAGAGGACTTGATTTTAATTGCCAGGGTTAGCTTCTGCTTTCCCAAGTAGGCTGAGGTTGGGGATGACGTCAAGAGAGAGTTCACAGCCCCTGGTGTGGGAGGAGAGAGTCAAGGCTGGTGCAAGGCTATTTTGTGCCCTCGGTGAACCTTTATTCTTATGCTTCCTCTCCCCTGAGATTTTGATAATTAAACTCAACAGTAGTAATCATTGAAATATCACCTTCCCACAACAATCCTGTAACATTGCATATTTGGACATCATAATGAAACTTTGCTTTGTATGTATTTATGTGCCCGTTCTACCTGCAAGTCAAAATGTATGCTGATGGCTCTTTGAGTTTTTATGGTTGTTAGAATCTACTGATCTCCAGGAACAAGCAAGAATATAGTCTTCACATATGGATGACATCGGTACCGATGGAGCCCGCACAGGAATGCTCCTCAGCGTCCTACAGAAAAGCCTTTGAGAGTACTCCACTGAACCTGTGTGACTGCCTTCCTGCTCTTCTGACTCCCCCTCCTCAGTTCTTCTTTTTCCACGGAGCCAGCAGGATTAGTATCTGACTTTTCCGTCACCGCAGAAATCTTTTTTCTCGGAATTGTGCTTCTGCCTTTCTGTCTCTTCACCGGCATCGCCTCTGATTCCGGTACCATATTTTTTCTTTTACTTCATTTTTATTTTTATTCGTATTTTTTTCAGTTGCTTCATCCGAGGGCCTAGTGCCCCACATAAGCCTCAGGCCTATTCTCTCCATCACTGAAAAACACCTACTGGGTTTAAAAAATGCACTAAGTGTTCCTGCACTATTTCTGTGATGGACACATATGACTGGTGCCTAAAGTGCCTCTGTCCCGACCATGACCCAGACTCTTAAGCTCTCTGTAAGCAGATGACTAAGAGAGGTTTAGGAAACTGGGCCAGAAAATTGTCGGATCTTTTTCTATCGGACTCCGTTTCACTGGCATCGACATCCTCCCGATCATCGGCTTTGAAGTTATCCAAAACTTGAAGCACAGCTCAGATTCCAAGAAGAAGAAAACTTCGAGATCCCTGCCAAAATTAGCGTCTTGTTCTAAACACAGAGACTCCCCGAAGACATTCTCTGAAGGTGGACGTCAGACCATATGCCCCTGGCGAGAGGACTTGTCCTCCAAAGCCTCAGTGGGGGACCGGGAGGCCTCCAAGGCATCGACCTCAGCAGAGCCCCTGGTGCCGTGCTCTGGTATGGTGGCTACAAGCCCCGTTCTGTCTTCGGACCAGACACCGGCAATCTCATTGGATCAGCACATGCTATCCATTGAGAAGACATTAGCGGCACTCTTGACAGCATCGGTACCTCAACCACCGATGACTTTGGCACTGCTGGGCTTGGTATTGACATCTGTACTGACATCGGAAGCAGTATCGACCCTGACATCGATATCGATACTGGTACTACCACTTCAAGGCTATGCTGTTCCTCTACCAGGATCAGTGCCTGGTGCTCCATCGGTAGGGCCACCATTGATTCTGCTGACTACTCAGCACGGTGAGGACATTGAGCATAACCGGTACCGACAGCACCGTTCACATGGTCATTGGCACTGGCAACATTCTCCAAGCACAGAGTCCGATGCATCTGACTCAGACCATCGATCCCTTGACTCAGAGGACCTCCTGGATATCACATCGGTATTGGAGCCATCACCGATGGGCACCACCTCCCACAGTAAATCCCCACCGGAGGACATGTCCTTCCAAGACTTCATTTGTGATATGGCGGCAGGTCTCTCGAGACCAGCCGTGGCGGAACTGGAGCCTCGAGCAGAAGAACTGGAGATTCTCCAGTACCCCACAGCACCGAAGAAAGCAACGATCTCCTCCATAGCCTAATGCTTCACATGTGGGAGATTCCTCTCACAGTAGCATCTATCAGCAGACATTTCAATATGAAGTATCAAGTACCGGAGGCTCCAGTTTTCCAGAAACCACAACTACTACATCACTCGATGGTAGTCGAATCAATGATGTGACGCATCAAGAGTGATAAGACACATGCATCGATACCACCCGGAAGAGAATCGAGGATCCTTGATGCTTTTGCCTGACAGTCTTTCTAGGCCTCCATGCTGGCAAGTAGGATCAACTTCTACACTTTATATATGGGAATGTTCCTAAAGGAGATTAATAAGGATCAGGAGGCCTTCCTACCATTCATCCCAGATGACAAAAAGCCAGCTTTTGAAACTGTCGTCAAAAACAATCAAAATGTCTCCAAGTTTGTTAATAAGGCAGCATTTGATGCCTTTGAATCTACCAGCAGAGCATCTGCTATTGCCATTGGTGCTAGAGGACTGGCATGGTTACAGGCCTTGGACCTTGAACCAGTGGGTCCAGGACAAGCTGGGCCACATCCCCTGCACTGGGGAAAACCTGTTTGGTAAGAATTGGAGAAAAAAGGCTGGAGAGCTTGAAACTGATGACACTACCCTAAAGAGGCTCTCCAAGAAAACTGCTGACCCCTCAAAGAAGAGGCCAGCAGCAAAAAAGAAGAGGTTCTACCCTTCTTATTCACAACCCTCTTACCAGCAGCAGGCCAAGCAGCATGGGACTAAACAGGCTAAGAAGCCCAGAACTACTAAACAGCAGCCACCAGCTCAGACACAAGTTACACCCAGTTTTTGACTCTGTCCTGGGAAACATGGTCATCCTGCCCCTGCAGGGCCTCAATCAAATAAGAATAGCTGGTTGACTTTCTTCCTTTGCCAATCACTGGCAAGCCATCACCTCAGAGCAGTGAACCCTAAACATCATTGGGGAGGGTTATCAGTTATTCAAACAACTTCCTCCACCTCACTTCAGAGGCGAATATCTCCTTCAGCCTATGCTCATGGCCCTGCTCAAAGAGGAAATTTCCAACCTGCTCACTCAAGGGGCCATAGAGGAGGTTCCACAACAAGAATAATATGAAGACTTTTACTCTCCTTACTTCCTCATCCCAAAGAATTCAGGAGGATACAGGCACATTCTTGACCTCCGAAATCTCAACAAATTCTTGGTAAAGGAGAAGTTCTCTGGGAACTCTCCTACCCTATCTGCAGGAACAAGACTGGCTGTGTTCCTTAGATCTAAAAGACGCATATACTCATATCCTAATACATCCAGGACAAAGGAGATATCTTCGCTTCACCTTTCAGGGGGCCCACTACCAGTACCGAGTCCTCCCCTTCGGCCTGGCATCGGCTCCCAGAGGTTTCACAAAATACATATCAGTGGTAGCAGCCCATCTGTGAAGCAAGGGCATTTTTATCTTCCCCTACTTGGATGACTGATTGATAAAGGCAGACTCCCCAAGAGAACTCTGCTCTTCACTTCAGACCACCCTAGCATTGCTACAGCATCTGGGATTTGTAATGAACTTCCCAAAGTCCCAACTAACCCCAACTCAAAGGTTGGAGTTCATAGGAGCAGTGCTCGACACTCATCTACCCAGGGCCTTTCTACCACTAGACTGTATGGACCGACTGGCCAATTTATGGACCGACTGGCCAATTTGGGAGTGGAGGAGTGGCCTAGTGATTGGGGCAAGGTACTTCAGGCCGGAAGGTCGGTGGTTCAAATCCCACTAGAGGACAGCAACTTTGGGTCGGAAGGACTGGGGTTTCTAGTCCCACAGGTGCTCCTTGTGGTCTTGGGCAAGCCACTTAACCCTCCATAGCCCATGTTCCCTGTAAAATAGTTATCTCCAAGTTATAATGCCCTGTTCAATGTAATTTCAGTTTGTTTAATGTAAACCGCACTGATGCAGAATAGCGCGGTATATAAGAGAATGAAAATAAAAAAATAAATTTAGTTACCCACATGCGGAAACAAATAACAATGATGACTCGAGACTTCCTTCATCTCGTAAGCCATATGGCGTCCACAGTGCATTAGTACCATATGCACGACTACATATGTGCCTAGCACAATGGACCCTATCATCCCAATGGACACAATCTACGGGACACTTAAGGGACATCATTCAGATCACCTTCCCACTAATTCACTCTACTGTGGTAGTGCACACCAGCAAACCTGCTCGGAAGGTCACCTTTTCAGATACTTCAACCTCAACACACCCTTATGACGGATGCATCCAAGGTCTGTTCGGGAGCCCACTTGAAGTCACTCTGTACTCAGGGCCTATGGACAACCCAAGAGTCATCCCTACAGATCAACTTAGAGCTTCGTGCAATCTCGAAAGCCCTACAGGTTTTTCACCTCACCAACAGCTATGTCCTTGCTAGGACAGACAACCAAGTGGCAATGTTCAATTTGAATAAGCAAGGTGGAACAGGTTCGCTTCCCCTTTGTGAGGAAGCCTGTCGCCTGTGGAACTTTGCACTCTCTCACCACATACACCTTCGTGCAGTATATATTCAGGGTGAGCAGAATCAATTTGCAGACAGGCTTAGTCGGATCCTTCACCCACATGAGTGGTCTACATCCAAACAGGATGGTTCAGATATTCAAAGCTTTAGGAACACCAGTCATCAACCTCTTCGCCACCCCACAAAACACAAAACGTCCGCACTTCTGCTCCAGAGTTCCGTCCAAACTCAGCCAAGCAAACAATGCTTTTCATCTACATTGGTGTCGGGGACTGCTTTATACATTTCTCCCACACTAATACTGAAAACCTTCAAACACAAGCTGGATGGTGGCACTATGATACTCATAGCCCCCTTCTAGCCTTGACAACTATGGTTTCCTCTTCTTCTTCAACTTCAACAGATGAATCCACCCATTCAACCACCTCCAGTGGCATGGAATGTCAACATCATCTTGGCTCATATTCCCATTTGAACCCTTGGGAACAACCCACCTGCGCTACTTGTCTTGGAAGGTCATATTCCTTGTTGCCCTGACCTCGGCCAGGTGCATTAGTGAATTACAGGTTTTGGTGGCTCATCTACCATACGCCAGATTCCATCATGACAAGGTTGTCCTCAGGACACATCCCCACTTCCTAACAAAGTGGTATCACCATTCCACATAAATCAATCCGTAATACTTCTGATATTCTTCCCAAGGCCTCATTCCTCCCATGCAGAGGCCACCCTGCACATGCTCGATTGTAAACGGGCCCTGGTCTTCTACCTCCAGAGGACTTAAGATCTCCACAAATTCTCACAACTGTTTGTGTCATTTGACCCCACTCATCTGGGGAATCCGGTAACTAAGCGAATGCTCTCTAGATGGATAGCAGACTGCATTGCTTTCACTTATGATAAAGCAGGACTCTCCCTTAAAGGACATGTCACAGCTCACAACGTCTGAGCAATGGCGACCTCTGCAGCTAACCTACGCTCAGTAGCTGTTGATGAAATGTGCCAGGCAGCAACCTGGTCCTTTATCCACACCTTTGCTGCCCACTACTGCTTGGATAAGGACTCCCGTTGGGATGAAGCCTTCAACCAGGTGGTCCTCCAGCATTTCTTTGGAACATAGCTACAATTCCACCTCCTGCCCACACTGCTATACAGATCTCCATGGTGGGGATGTCTATGTCCAGTTGAATTCAGTCTGACATCTCTGACCTGCTTTACAACTCTCTTGTAGATCTGGGAGCTAGGGAGTCCCATATGTGAAGACTACATTCCTGCTTGTTCCTGGAGATAGCGTAGTTACTCACCTGTAACAGGTGATCTCTGGGAGCAGCAAGAATTTATTCTTCACAACCCACCCTCCTCCCCATGGAGTTGTAGGGTTATTTTTACTCTTCCTTTTCAGCTACAAACCTAACTGAGGAGATGGAGAGAAGAGTGGAAAGGCAGTCACGCAGGCACAGTGGAGTACTCCTAAGGCTTTCCTGTAGGACGTTGGGGAGTGTTCCCACATGGGCTATGTCAGTACCGATGTCACCCATATGTGAAGATTAAATTCCTGCTCTTCCCGGAGATCACCTGTTACAGGTGAGTAACTGCACTTTTTGCTTTCACTGCTAATTCTCTTTGCCTAATGGTTGTGCCGGCCCTAGAGAGAGTCTTGATACTGAATACAGTGGGATTTGCTAGCTACACTTAGGGTGCACATGTGCGCGCATTCTGGAGGGCGCTATGGCTGTATGAGATCTATAAATCCTGACTAAGTGCCATCATTGCAATAGCTGGGTGTAGCTAGGGCTTAAAAATAGGGGGAAAACTACCAGGCAGCACTGTACCTAGCCCTGTGCAAGCGGTGCAGCTGCACAAGGCGCAAAAGGAATAGGGGCGCATGTCGGGCTACCGGCCCTGGCCTGCCCCCCACCCCCGCATTGCTCTGCCGCTGCCATCGCTTTTTTGTTTTCTCAGAAGTGGCGGTGGCAGCAGCAGTGAGGCAAACCCACGTTTGTAGGCAGGTCAGGTCCCTCCCATCCTTCTCTGATGTAGGTCACGTCAGAGATCGGAGAGACCAGGCCAGCCATGCAAATGTGGGTCTTTGCAATGCAGTGTTTGCATGGCCGGCCTGGTCCTTCCCTCCTCTGATGTGACTTACATCAGAGAAGGGAAGGAGGGACCTGATCTGCCTACAAACGCAGTTCTGCCTCATTGCCTCATTGCTGCTTTCACCGCCTCCGAGAAGACAAAAAGGTGGCGGCAGCAGCAGAGCAACGCGGGGGGGAGGCCCAGATGTGCAAATAGCACAGGGCGCAATTATAGCTTGTTACGGCCCTGCCACCAGGTAATGGCAAATGAAGGCTTATGGTGCCATAGCCAATAAAGGCCAGTTACAACCAAATTGAAAGTCCAAAACAGCAGAAGAAACTGGCCAGACAAAAAAATGGCTTTTGATTACTAAATTTAAATTGCTTCATTAACTCTTCTGAGCTGGGAAACTGTGTTTAATGAAGAGAGCTTATGAAAGGAATGCAAGTTGTTACGTACCCATACGTTTTGACTAGTTGCTGCTCTATGGCATCCTTTTGGTCATCTGAGAATGAAAAGCAGTTCTGCAGAGCTGTTAATATGTACGGATCTGATTTTGCGATATATGAACTGCTAAGGTCACAGGATAAATGATTCAAAATTTCCAAGTTCTTCTTTGATAAGGATGTGCTGGTAATTGCCTTCATTAAAAACAAAGCAAACCAAGAAAGAAGTAAATATAAGAGGTCAATAAACTGTGCATTATCATCACCAGAAAGGAAACCATGGTGAAATCATTTTAAAATCTGGACTTTGCAAATGTAATCTAATGACATTGGAAAAAATGATGGAAAAATCATTATGAACTTGGTTTGCTACTAGGGTGCCTATGCGAGACGTCCAAAAGGTTCCTGTTTTAAGCCCGTTTTACAAGGGCAATATAAAGACTTATGTGCCTTTATAAAAATTGACTTTCTGATCCATCCCCAAGTATATACAAACACACCACACCTGCTCTGAAAAGGTGTAATTCTGTGTGTGTACTCTGCCCATACGTGCATACATCGCAACTCCCCCAAAATCACCTACATGCATATTGTATAAAAGAAGGCACACACTTTTCAAGTAGGCATTTTTGTATGTGCGTATGCAGTCACACAGTTTTAGGAGTCATTTTCTGCATGTAAAAGAAGCTTTATAAAATGATCCTCTAGGTGGGCCTTCCACTTCATTGCCAATGGTGGGTGTACCCTGTTTAAATGAAACTGATTCCAGCAGATGAGAGCAGACGGATACAAGACAGCCATTTATGGAATGGCGCATGATTTTTGCTGAGATAAAACAGATTTTGCAATTAAAATATTACAGCAGAACTTTTCAGTGATGACAATACCAATTGCAAATAAACTCTGTGATAAAGCATATGTCAGGTACTGGTAAACAAAGCCAGTGGTAAAATTACATCTGAGGAGTAGCATAGTGGTTAGAGAACTGGCTTGGTAGCCATGAGACTGGGGTTCAATTCCCACTGGCATACCTTGTGGCCTTGAGCAAGTCATTTAACCCTCCATTGTATGGCAATCTACTGGTCGCCCTGCCAAGAAAACATAGGAGCTGCTGGATTGCCAGGAGTCAGCATTGACTTGAAGGCACGCATTGTATTTTTTTGCAAAACGGCATCAACTTACAAGACATGTTTTTGCGCTGTTAAGCAGATTTTGTCTTTTTGCAGAACCCTGTGGCAAGAGATCAATATCTGCTTGTCCAATGAGAATGAAATAATTCGTGCAGTTTGGTGTGCTGAGATAAAAATCAGACCTGGAAAAAATTGAATAAGAAAAACATCAGTCTTGTTTGTCCAGTAGTGGATTTATTGTTTCATCTTACTTATAAGTGACTTGAGTTATTTGAGAAAGTGCAGAGGTATAATGCATTTCTGTAGGTGGGGATCCCACTGCCAAGAGTACTGTAGTATATGTCCAAGATGGATCCTCATTTACTAACCCAGACCAGTAATATGCTTGGAGTATATATTTATGAGCATGTTTCTTTGGCTGGGAAATATTAACTTCTGCAATGTAAGTGCAGTGTGCTCTTCCTCCTGGAAGCATTGCAGCCATGTAACAAGCACTTTTTTGCTCCTTATTTGTGGTCAGGAACAGGTATAGTCTAGACCCCTCAACAACCAGGGCCTGATGTGCTTGCGCCATTCTAAAATTGTACCAGGAAGTGCAATTCCCTTGCTCCTCCCAAGACACTCCTCCATCATGCCCCATGTTACCAGAATGTTCTTGTGCCAGAGACATCTATATACCTGGCTTTCTAAAATGGCTCCAGGGATGTCTCCATGATTTGCATATCTATGTGTCCATTTTTAGACATCTAGCTCATGAATAATGTGCAAAATCTGGAGTGGAGGAGTAGCCTAGTGGTTAGAGCACTGGCTTGGAGACCAAGAAATCATGGTTTGATTCCCACTAACACTCCTTGTGGCCTTGGGCAAGTCAATAAACCCTCTGTTGCTCAGAAAAATCCAAGTTATCAATGTCTCTGTTTAATGTATGTTTACTAAGTTTAAGTTACAATTTAAACCACTTTGAAATGATAAAGAGGTATAAAACAACTGTTAAATAAATAAAATAAATGAATAGAGCTTCTAAAATGACCTCCTCATTAAGAGTTTTTCATATAGACATGTAGAGCCCGATGCAGGAAGGGGCACATCCGGATGCCCCTGAACAGGACAGCCCCTTGAGCATTCGATTCTGTACCGTGGGAGCCAGATGTTCCTGTGGATGCAGGATCAGGCACTGAGATGGCCTGGTGTGCCCCTGCATCACCATGAGAAACGTCCTCCCCACTTGCTGTCCAGCCCACCAGAGTGTTGATCCCTGTTTCCCTGCTTCCCAACCCCCAGCAGGAAGAGCCAGGGCCCAGATTGGACGTCGGGGACTCACCTCTAACACCCCGATGCTTCTGGGGGGGGGGGGGGGGGGTTGCTGGGCTGGGGCGCATGGGCACCCTGCGCTTATTCCACTTCCGAGGTGGAATAAGCTGGGTGTCCTCCCGGTGCTCCTTGGACGTACAGGGCTGTGACCTGAATCAGCCCTGTATGTCTGGGTGCCTGGCCCACCCACACTCTGCCCACACATCACCTCTGTCCTGCTCTCCCCGCACAGCAGCTCTAGGCATGCGAGGAGAGAGGCTCTCAGAATCCAGGCAGGACAACTAGCAGGGCTGCACATCCGACCAGGACGTTCAGCCCCGCTAGTTACCTCACAGAATTGGGCCCATAATGGGGAAAAAACTGTGATTAGCTAATCCATAAATGTATTACAAAAAAGAAAGAAGAACCATTACTAATCTTACCCAATATATAAAAGAAAACTCTTTGGATAACTCTCAAAATCAGCTGGAGGTCCATTTTCCATTATTCGTTTTGTCATGCAACTTAACTGCAAATAGATTTATTATTTTTAAGAGAAAATACTTAATAGAATAAATGAATAAAGTGATTAGCAGAATTCTGTATGAATAATTTTTTATAGTCTTCAAAGAGAGCAGTTTGCTTGTAGATATCCACAGGATATTGTAAACTGAGCTAAATAAGACTTTAAAGTTCTGCGTATTGTACAAAGCCAGTTGGAGAAATTGTGGTGGAACCTTTGAAAAACTTTACAGCTTCCATGGTATGTGTTTGTGCATTGGCCACAATACTGGCTTCCTCTGGTTCTCAGCTCACTAGAATACTTGCTCCCGTGGGACAGCTCCTCCACACCTCTTCATCCCTTACTCCCGCCACTCCTCATTTAGTTATTTGGATTTAGCTCATGCCTTTTCAGTAGAAAAGCAAATTAATTCAGAGGACTCACCTGTCCTATGACTGCTAGAAATGGGAAGGGAATGGTAGTGGTGGACAACTCTACACTGGCCTCCTTTCTACTGCACATGCTGCTTCTGAGCACCTGCTGCTTGGAGACAGGATGCTGTGTTGATGGCCATCTGCTGTGACCCAGTTTGGCAGTTTTTCTGCTGTGATTTTGTACCCCTCCTTGTTACTTCATCGCCCAATGTTACAGTTCTTACTGAAAAAGCTAATTTCCTTCTGGAAACAAGCTTCAGGTGAATCATTCCCTCTTCATTTGCAAATCCCATTTGAAAATTCATCTTGTCTCTCTTGCCATGGAGACTTCACCATTAACTAAAACCATACTGAAGCACAATCTGGTATTTGAGACCTTGGTATTTGGTGCTTGCTAAGTTTTTGACATGCATTAGTGTGCATGATAATGCATGATAATAACATTTTATGGTATAGCAATACCGAATTTGGATGTAATGTAAGGTGAAATAGGACAGGAACAAACAGAAACGTTTATTACAATGAATTTAAAAAGTTGCAGTAAAAAGCATCAGCTAAAAATCATTTTCCTAACATCTACAGTCCTGTTGAAATGTGTCGCCATCTGCAAATTAATGTATTTTACTGTATGGTAACAAAATTGTTTGTATTTTGACCTTAAATCTACCAGTGTTGGAAATTTGGCAAAGTACCAGGTCAGAATCTCTCTCAGTCCATTGCTGGGAAAGTCAGAGGCTTGTCCTGGTTTCATGTTCCCTGTGTGTTACTATTCTCATCTTTTACATCATACGCCCTTTGGCTGGGGCCCTACCGCTATCTGTGCCTCTGTATCTTCATTTTTTACATTGCAAGACTTATTAATTTTAGTTAGGTGTCACTTTTACACTGCTCTGTGTATCGATGGTGCTGCATAAATAATAATGTTAACAGTTGAGCCATAATTCTTACTTAACATTAAAAAACAAACATCCCTTAGGTTTAGTAGGTAATTTCAAAGCTGGTTCCGTAATCAAATATGGTAACTTTTCCTGACCTGTTTCCTGTTGTCCCTTTGGTGTTTCAGCTTAATTAGAATTGGCTCCTACAGTGCTGTAGTGCGGTAAGCCTTCATTTGCAACCAGCCATGGTTTTATCCCCTGTTCTATACCCCTTCTAGCCCAGCCATTGCAGCAATGGTCCTTCACAGAACCCAGTGCACATGCACTCTGAGTCTTCGCAATAGTTATCATCGTAAAGTGATGGTTGAGATTTCTTGGCCTCCATCGTTGTGAACACTGCTTCCACAGTATCTGCAGCCTTGGCCAACCTGGGAAGCAGAAGCCAACCCAGGAAGGAACCTGCAGCTAGCCCAAAAATAGGAACAAATATTTGATGGTCTTTTGAAAATTGCATTTTCTGACAGATGATGACCTATACACATCCACATGTTTAAAATGTATCCCTCTGCAGCAAATTTGTATGATTGGGCCTGTCTAGCAGACAGTGTAAGGGATCTGGTAATGGCAGCTGTTTAGACCAGTCTGTGATAATAGAATCAAACTAGCAACTGGATCTGTTTGGTAATTTGCAAGTTCAATAATAACTACAAGTTCTGGCAAAAACAAAAGTGTTCGTATAGCTGGGTCTGTCTTGCAAGCTGTGAAGGGGATCTAATTATTTATATTATTACAAAGCTTTGTGGCAGCAGAGTTGCTGAGTTCCAAGAGGGATTTCAGGCAACTTTATCCTGATGCATTATGTGACCTGTAATATTGATTTCAATGGGTAGAACCCAGGGTCCACAAATCTCACACAGATTTGGGACATCATTTCAAAACCAGGACTGGCTAAATCGTCTCTCTTCTGGAAGTGGGTAACTTGGTATCTCTGAGTTAGACATGGAAAGGGAGGGATGCTGGGTGTGGGTAAAGTACATGAATTTTTATGCTCAACTACTATCTTGAGCAGATAACATAACAAAGTATGTTATGTTACTATGTTATGTTATCTGCTCAAGATAGTATTTGTCACCCTTCTTTTACTCCACTGTCTCCGAGAATGTGAGATGTATTACAGGTGGTCACTGAGATGCATCATTAGGAGTTGGACAGGAAGAACTAGGCTGAATGGGTCCGTTTTTCTTTTTCCACTGTCTGCTTTGTTACTGTATGATTCGCTGTTTGTGCAAACCCAGGCTGCTTGGAGCAGATCTTTCTCCATCTGAATACTTCTTGAATTCCTTTGTTCAGGAACCCACCTGGGTGGTATCTGGCTCTATATTTTTCTCTTTCATGGCTTTCACGAGGCTCACGAACCGACTGTTCTGCAGGCCATTGGTGGCCCCACAGCTAAAGCCCTGCAGCACATTTGCAGACATTCTAAAGATAAAGGAAATAGTATTATTTTTCATATTACTTTATTTATGGTTAGCAGAAAATAATGATGTGTGAAATAATCATAATGAAAGGCTTTCACATTTGCGGAAAATACGTTCAAAATGTTGATTTCTACAAAATCTTTTGATATAACATAATGGACAAATTTTGGTTAAAAAAAAAACAATGCAGCAAAATTCACTATTTTGTTGCGTTTGAAAACCTTCCTATTTTTGTTGGCATTTTTCAAAGCATATCAAAAGTGCTTGTCCGGCACTGAATATTGAGTTTCGCTGGCGACTGTGGCAATATTCGGCCGCTAACCAGATGGTTAAATCACATAAAGTTAGGAAAGGAAAAATGGAAAAATCCCCTTAGTACATATGGCCCATATGTGTCTTAGAAAACACATTTTCACTGAAAATCACTGAAAATTATTCCCACAGTTGACATAATTAGAACAAGATATCCATAGAGCCCACCTCAGCAAACAGTGGGGCCTTGCTGGGAGTCTTGTGCATGTGAGCCCAGTATCAGTTTGATGCAACACTCTGTGAAGGTTGGTGTGGATGAGGGCCTAGTTGTATTTTTGTAATAGGTAATATTTTACATTAGCAAAAAGTATTTAGCTACAAATATATAAAGAACCTTTTCCCTGTGGTATTGAATAAATCAAACCTCAGATTCTCCTGTTGTTCTGAAGAAGGAAACAAGGGCATATGAGAAAGTTTGGACGTCAACTCAAAGGTCTCCTACTAAACCAACATTTTCTACTACAGTCTATTTAAATTGTGTTTGTTGTTTTCATTTAGACTAGTTTTGTAATTATAAACCGCTTTGGTGTTAAGTTGAATGTCAGTATATGAAGTTTAATTAAGTAATAATAAATTAACCAACTAACAGCATGAGGGGAGTGAGGGGTGTATGCAAAAGACAAAGGAGTGGAGAAAAGACATGTGCAGTAAACAGAGCAGGGTAAAAAGAAACAAAAGTAAATAAAAAAAACTAATGAAAAAAATAGGACCTGGGAATGAGGTCAACAAAAGATGAAAGGGACAGGAAGGAAACATCTAAAACAATCTAAGAGAATACAATGGGTAAGAAAAGAAAACAGAAACCAGCAGAGAGAAAATGTAGTAAAATGGAAAAAGGAATAAAGAGAAGAGAATAAATGAAAATATGAAGTATAAAGAAACACATGAAAGGAGCAAGTAAGAAACAAAGGATGAAGATAAGGAAATAAAAGATCAAGAAATGCAAAGGTTTCAAAATATTAATATTAATCTTTTGAACTGCAGCGCCAGAGGGCGGTTTGTGTCCCACTCTATCAGTGCACCCTAGCTGATTGCCTGATCGGGAGCCAGAAGAGAGTCCCCTCCCCCAGCCCAGCTGATCGGCATCTTTTGAACTGCAGCACCAGAGGGCGCGCCCGCACATTTGGCATAGCCCTTAGGCGCGGGACCTTAGCCGCTTCCAGCGACATCTACTCCACTGGTATGCTGGGCAACTTGAACTATGCTCTCTCTACTTTGTGACTTTCTCGTGTTCCCTAAACTGCTGATTCTATATGCTCCCATCTCTATATTTGATTCTTTATTTACATTTGATTTGCCCTTCTTGTCTCTTTCGTACTCTACTCCTCCTTTCTTCCTCATTTCGGGTACATTACTCCCAAGTCTTATTTTGTTATAATGAGGCCATTACATAATCTAGCGAACCTTATCTATGTCTTCCCTAGTTCTGGTCTCCCTAGACTTACTTCTCGCTCTCTTAGGCTTCCTGCGCTCCCTAATTATTTCTCTCACATTAGGTCTAGGCCTTCTCGCAACTTATCTAACCTTGTTCTGATTCCTCTTCTCTCCCCGTCTGCCCTCCCCTTCTCTTGTGCCTTATGGAACATTCATTCTATCTCTAATAAACTTGCTTTTGTTCATGACCTTTTTATTTCCCGCTCATTTCACCTGTTTGCCCTAAATGAGACCTGGCTTCTTTCTGATGACACTGCATCCATTGCCGCTCTATGTCATGGCGGCTATAGGTTTTCCCACACTCCTCATCCTACTGGTCACGGTGGGGGTACTGACTTTCTGTTGGCTCCCTCCTGTCACTTCCAGACCCTCATGCCACCTCACTCTCATTCCACTCTCTCCTTTGAATTCCACTCCATCCGCCTCTTCTCTCCTCTTCCACTCCGAGTCGCTGTTATCTATCGTCCTCCTGACATTTCCGTCTCTACTTTTCTTTCTGATTTTGATTCTTGGCTTTCTACCTTTCTTCACCCTTCCTTCGCCACTCTTATTCTTGGTGACTTCAACATTCATGTTGACAGCCCTTCTGATCCCCCTGCTTTAAAGCTTCTCTCCCTTACCTCCTCACATAACCTTCAACTCTGTTCCACTGCCCCCACTCACCGACATGGTCACTGCCTTGACTTAATTTTCTTCTCTTACTGCTCACCTTCTAATTTCTGTAACTCTGTCCTTCTCTTATCTGACCACCACCTTTTAAGCCTTACTATTCATCATCCCCCACCCCAGCCTCGTCCTGTCTGCACTAACCTATTTAGAAACCTTCTTGCCATTGATCCTTTAGCTCTCTCCTCCTCTCTCTCATCCACTCTGCTTTCCAATTCTATTGATGAAGCTGTGACCTCTTATGACACTGCACTCTCCTCCACCCTTGATACTTTTGCCCCCCTCATCCCCCATCCTGTTAGGCGTTCTTCTCCTCAGCCCTGGCTCTCCCCTATTGCCTGCTTTCTGCGCTCTTGTGCCCGCTCTGCTGAGCGTGCCTGGCTCAAATCCCGCTCTTATCCTGACTTTCTCCACTTTAAATTCATGCTCTCCTCCTTCCAATCAGCCATTGCGCTTTTCAAACAAATTTACTTCCTCAATCTGACTATCCCTCTTTCCTCTAATCCTCGTTGTCTCTTTAGCACACTCAATTCTCTCCTCAGTGTGCCTCCACCCCTGATTCCTCCCTCCCTTTCTGCCCAAACCTTGGCTAACTACTTCCATGACAAAATCCACACAATCACCCTCCATTTCCCCTCCTCCCCCTCTTCCCCCCCCCTATTTCCCATTTCTCCCCTCAAACTTCTGCCACCCTTTCTTCCTTCCCTATGGTCTCTGACGAGGAAACGTCGCTCCTTCTCTCTTCCTCCAAACCTCTACTACCTGCTCTTCTGACCCCTTCCCCAGCCACCTCCTTAGCTCCATCTTTTCATCTCTTGTCCCTTCTATTTCTCATATTCTTAACCTCTCTCTCTCCACTGCAACCTTCCCTTCTGTTTTCAAGCATGCTGTGGTTACACCCCTCCTCAAAAAACCTTCACTTGATCCCACTTGTCCTTCTATCATCCCATCTCTCTCCTTCCTTTTGTCTCTAAACTACTTGAGCGTGCAGTCTATCACCGTTGTCTTGATTTCCTCTCCTCTCATACCCTCTTGGATCCTTTACAATCCGGCTTCCGTCCCCTACACTCCACTGAAACTGCTCTTACTAAGGTCTCAAATGATTTGTTCTTGGCAAAGTCGAAAGGCTTTTACTCTGTCCTCATTCTTCTTGATCTCTCTGCTGCCTTCGACACTGTTGACCATAACCTTCTTCTTATCACCCTATCCTCACTTGGATTCAAAGACTCGGTACTATCTTGGTTCTCTTCCTATCTATCCCATCACTCTTTTAGTGTGTGCTTCGATGGCTTCTCCTCCTCTTCAACCCCACTATCTGTAGGAGTTCCTCAGGGTTCTGTCTTAGGTCCACTCCTCTCTCTATACCCAATCCCTTGGCACCCTTATCTCTTCCCATGGCTTTCACTATCATCTCTGTGCCGACGACTCTCAAATCTATCTTTCTGCACCTGTTATCTCTCCTGATATCCAGTCTAAGATCTCACTCTGCCTCTCTGGCATTGCTGCCTGGATGTCCCACCACCGCTTAAAACTGAACATGGCCAAAACTGAGCTTCTTATCTTTCCCCCAAATGCTTACCCTCCTCTTTCCCCTTTCTCTCTCTCTGTTGATAACTCTGTACTCCTCCCTGTTTCTTCAGCACGTAACCTTGGTATTATCTGCAACTCCTCTCTCTCTTTCTCTTCACATATCCAGCTCAGGGCCGGCCCGTCCATTGAGTGAGAATGTTTTTTGCACAGGGCCCCGCGTTTCAGGGGGCCCCACACAAAAAACATTCTGATATAAAAGTAAAATTTAAAAAAAAAAAAAAAACTCTGCTGCTGCTGCCAGGGCCGCGGCCGCGGCCGCGGCCGCCGTGGCAGAATCAAGTGTGCCGCAGGGGCCCCCCTGCCCAGCAGAGCCTGCCCTCCCCTGCATCAGCTCCCTCTTTGCAGCTGCAGTCACACACGCCGGCTTTCAGAGCGCGAGGGGAGAGTTTCTCCCTTGCGTCTCTGTTAAGCCCGCAGGGGCTGATGGGAAATTTCCCATCAGCCCCTGCAGGCTTAACAGAGACGCGAGGGAGACACTCTCCCTTCGTGGATCTGAAAGCCATTGCAGAGGGGCTCAGCCGGGCAGGGAGAGCTCAGCCGGGCAGAGGGGGCCCCGCGGGACACTCCATTCTGCTGCTGCCACGGTGGCAGCAGCAGCCAGCTTTTTTTTTTTTTTAATTTTCCCTGAGCCGATGTGGGGGGGGGGGTTAGGACGTAATGGGCTATGGAGGGGGATAGGACTTGAGGTGGGCTGTGGGTTGATGGGGGGGTTAGGACTGGTAATGGGCTATGGGGGGGGGGCTAAGAAAGTAAATGGGCTGTTGGGGGGTTAAGACTGGAGGGGGGCTGATGGGGGTAGGACTGGTAATGGGCTGGGGGTTGATGGGGAGGTTAGGACTGGTAATGGGCTATGGGGGGGCTAGGACAGGAAATGGGCTGATGGGGAGGGGTTAGGACTTGAGGTAGGCTGATGGGGTTAGGACTGGTAATGGGCTGTGGGCTGATGGGGGGGGGTTAGGACTGGCAATGGGCTATGGGAGGCTGACTGGAAATGGGCTGATGGGGTTAGGACTGGAAGTGGGCTGATGGGGTGTTAGGACTGGTAATGGGTTATGGGGGGGGCTTAAACTGAAAATGGGGTGATGGGGGGTTAGGACTGGAAGTGGGTTGATGGGGGGCTAGGACTGGTAATGGGTTGGGGGGTTGCTAGGACTGGAAATGGGCTGAGTGGAAGGGGAGGCTTGAACTGCAAATAGCTGATGGGGACGGGGACTTGGAATGGAAATGGGCTGAGTGGAAGGGGGGGGCTTGAACTGCAAATAGCTGATGGGGAGGGGGCTTGGAATGGAAATAGACTGTGAGGGAAGGGAGCTAGGACTGGAAATGGGCTGATGGAGCAGCTAGGATAGGACTGGAAAGGGGCTGTTGGGGGGAGCTAAGATTGGAAATGGGCTGTGGTGGGGGCTTGGATTGAAATGGACTCATGGAGGGGCTAGAACTGGAAGTAGGCTAATGGGGGGGGGCTTGGACTGGAATTGGGCTGAGTGGAGGGGAGCTAGGATTTGACATGGGCTGATGGTGGGGCTAGGAAATGACTAGAAATGGGCTGATGGGGGGCTAGGATTGGAAATGAGCTGATGAAGGGACTCGGGCTGGAAATGGATGGGGGAGCTAGGACTGTAAATGGGCTGATGGGGGGCTAGGACTGTAAATGGGCTGATGCAGGGACTAGAAGGGAATGGATGCTGGGTGAGGCTGGAACTAGAAGGGAGCTGATGTTGGGGGAGGATTAGAATGGGATGGGGCTGGGAGAGTAAAATGGAGAGGGGAAAAATATTTTGTGTGGGAGGGATGAAAAATTTACAATTGGCCGGGTATTGGGAGAGTAAGTGGGGATTGAGGATGGAGGGGTAAAATTTGAGTGGATGAAATAGGAATGAGGAAAGAGCAAAAGGAGAAAGATTAGTATGTTAAAGCAGATGTAGAGAGAGAGAATGGAAAAAAAACTAGAAGAGAGAAGAAAGGACAAATGGACAGCAGACGATGGCGAGTTAGCAGAAAACAAGAAACCAGAAGAAAGTGGCTGGAGCAATTGCAACTGAAAAAAAATGCACAAAAGGTAGAAAGATATCTCTTTATTTTGAATTTATTAACTGGAATATGAAAGCTCTGGGAAATGTGCATCATTAACATCTGCGCTTTGTTTGGTACAAGAGGAAATTAATTTATAGTTTTATTTCTACAGTGTTGTTGTACATTCCAAGTTTGGCTTTTGGGGTTCCCAGTTTAATTATTGCCTTCCTGTTTCTAAATTGTGATTCCTTGTTTGGTGATGGGCTATGTTTTGCATGTGTAACTGAGCTGAGGTATACTGTTTATGTAATTCCTATTTGACATTGCCACTTGTTCTCTTTCCCCAGTATTCTCTGAAATGTATTGGTTTAATATTTGCAGTGTTGCCTTTTGATAGGTAGGGTCTGGTGCTTTGTGAGTCCTGGTAATGCTGTCAGGATACGGCGGGTTTGCTATGGGTTCTAAATGGGCAGCGTTTGTAGTAGTTCCTAATGTGCCTGGCGGTTGGCACTGGATTATAGTAATGTAGAAATCTTTTAGTCTTTCTTTATCCATACTCTCATTAAGAGACATGTTTACTAAAAGTTAGTGTATGGTAACATTATGCAAATATTTATGCAAATAAGGCCACTTATGCAAATGAGGCCCCGCACCGAGTCTCCGCACATGGCCCTGCACCCCCCTTGGGCCGCCCCTGCTGGTAGAGGCTTAATTTTGATGACCTACAAGCAAGTGGGGTATTTTCAATTACACTTTGATGGGCTGTAATGAGGGCTGCATTATGAATCTTTTCAGTACTCTTGGGGGAATTTAGCTAAGGAGTTGAGTGAAAAATACAAATGAGACCTCTTCTTTGCAAAAACTTCACTCAGTTATGAAATGTTGGGGTACCATAAAATGTGAAGCCTTGGACCTGTCTGTCATTCCAGACCTAGAAGCCCTAATGGTGGAAATGGATTTGGACATTGTGGCCATTACAGAAACATGGTTTAATGAATCTCATGATTGGGATATAGCCATACCTGGCTATAATCTATTCAGAAGAGACAGAGAAAATGGAAGAGGAGGAGGAGTAGCCTTGTATGTCAAAAGCAAAATTAAAGCTACTAAAATGCAGGGGGCATGGGGAAAAGAAGAAGCGCTCTGGATTGTGTTGGAAAGAGGAGATGGCACTGTCATCCATACTGCTGTAGTCTACAGACCTCCAACACAAAATGAAGAGATAGATAACGAATTGATTATAGATATTGCCAAGATAGCCACAAAGGGTGAAGCAATCATATTGGGTGACTTTAATCTACCTGATGTGGATTGGATTACTCCTTCTGCAAATCTGGAAAGAAGCAAAAAATCGTGGATGCTCTCCAAGATGTGTTACTTAGACAAATGGTGATGGAACCAACCAGGGAAAGCTCAACACTGCATTTAGTGCTCACCAACGACGATAGCATGTTGAATGTCTGCGTGAGTGCCCCTGTGAGCAGCAGCGATCATCACATGGTGTGGTTTGAGATAAAAGCCATGGTACAGGCCAAACATAGCAAGCTCAAAGTCCTAAACTTCAAAAACACCGACTTCAATAAAATGGCCGAGTACCTAAAGGAGGAGCTGACGGTGGAAGGAGATAAGGGAAGTGGAATTGCAATGGGCTAAACTAAAGGTGACAATAAAAGGGGCAACAGATAAATATGTAACAAAAGTAAACAAAAACAAGAGGAGAAGAAAAACTATTTGGTTTTCCAAAGAAGTGGCTGCTCAAATAAAGGCAAAAAACACAGCTTTCGCAAAATTCAAAAGCTCACAAACAGAGGAACACAGAAATGAATACAGGATCAAACTCAAAGAGACAAAGAGAGAAATAAGGATAGCAAAATCAAAGGCAGAGGAAAAGATGGCTAAAGATGTGAAGTGTGGTGACAAAACCTTCTTCAGGTATATTCGGGAAAGGAAGAAGATCAGAGGTGGAATTGCAGGACTCAGAAGTGCTGCGAAAGGACCCGTGGAAAATGACATTGAAAAAGTGAAATTGCTAAACAAATACTTCTGCTCTGTTTTTACTAAAGAAAGTCCTGGAGAAGGACCATCTGTGACTCCCAAATATAAAAATGGGAATGAAGTAGTTACCACACCATTCACAGAAGATGATGTGTTAGAACAACTTGCAAAACTGAAAGTGGACAAGACCATGGGACCGGATGGGATACATCCCAGGATACTGAAAGAGCTCAGAGAGGTTCTTGCAGGGCCGTTAAAGGATGTTTTCAACAGATCCTTGAAAACAGGAGAGGTTCCTCAGGACTGGAGAATGGCTGATGTCGTACCTCTACACAAAAGTGGCGACAGGGAAGAAGTGTCAAACTACAGGCCTGTGAGCCTTACCTCGGTGGCGGGAAAAGTCATGGAGGCGCTCCTGAAAGAGCGAATAGTGAACTTTCTCAAAACCAACAGGTTGCAAGACCCGAGGCAACATGGTTTTACCGAAGGACGATCTTGCCAAATAAATCTGATTGAGTTCTTTGATTGGGTGACCAGGGAGCTAGATCAGGGGCATGCGATGGATGTCATCTACCTGGATTTCAGCAACGCCTTTGATACTGTTCCTCATAGGAGGCTTATCAATAAATTCGATAGCTTGGGGATGGATCCTAAGATGGTAAATTGGATCAGAAATTGGTTGACTGACAGACGACAGAGGGTGATGGTAAATGGAGCTCACTCGGATGAAGGGAAGGTGATTAGCAGGGTGCCCCAGGGGTCGGTCCTGGGCCCGGCACTGTTCAATGTATTTGTGAGTGATATTGCTGAAGGACTGAATGGAAAAGTCTGTCTTTTTGCAGATGACACGAAAATTTGCAACAGAGTGGACTCCCCCCGAGGGAGTGGTTAACATGAGGAAAGATCTACAAAAGCTGGAAGAATGGTCTAATGCTTGGCAATTAAGATTTAATGCGAAGAAGTGCAGAGTCATGCACCTGGGTAGCAGAAATCCAAGGGAAATGTATTCGATAGGGGGCGAGAGGTTGGTGTACACAGATCAGGAGAAGACCTTGGTGTGATTATTTCTGAAGATGTCAAGGTGGCAAAACAGTGCGACAAGGTGGTGGCAAAAGCCAGGAGGCTGTTGGGCTGCATACAAAGAGGAATCACCAGCAGAAAGAAAGAGGTAATTATGCCACTGTACAAGTCACTGGTGAAGCCTCACTTGGAATACGGTGTTCAGTTTTGGAGACCGTATCTTGCAAAGGATGTAAAAAGACTGGAAACTGTTCAGAGGAAGGGGACCAAAATTATTTGAAGCCTGCATCAGAATCCTTATGAGAAGAGACTTGAAGACCTAAATATGTACACTTTGGAGGAGAGGAGGGACAGGGGAGATATGATTCAGACCTTTAAATAAAGGGAAATAATGAACAAACAAACCTCTTCCAAAGACGGGGAAGCTGTAAAACTAGAGGGCATAACAGGAAGCTGCAAGGTGGTAAATTGAAAGGCAATGTCAGGAAATATTTTTTCACAGAAAGGGTGGTGGATGCTTGGAACGCCCTCCCAGTGGAAGTGGTGGGGGCAAACACGGTGACGGAATTCAAAATGGCATGGGACAGACACAGTGGATCCCTTTACAGCAACAGGATAAAATCAAAACAAACTGAACCATCTAATTTCTCAACAAATAGGGGTGTCCTGCATGGAGTGGTGGGTTCACCCCTAAACAGGGACGTGGGGAGGAGTGGCCTGCACGGAGCGGCAGGTGCACCTACTCTTGCCATCGTGCTGGGCAGACTAGATGGACCATGCTGGTCTTTATCTGCCGTCATTTACTATGTTACTATGTATGTTATTTCCTAAGCTACCACTGATATTGTGGTTATTAAGCACTGGACAAGGACATGTGATGTTGTGGCTACTAAGCCCTATCATTCTTGCATGCACATAAATATCTGTGGGGAGGAAGTGTTGAGGGAGGGGGTATTAGGACCCGAAACATGTCCAGGCAACTAAGGGGGAAAGTAAGCATTTTAGGTTTAGTTGACAATTTAGAATCTGTAAACCTCTGGAATGTGAATGTGTAGCATTACTGATAACTTTATCTTTTACACAGTACAGAGGAAATGCATTTCTGCTCTGTTTTTACACTGCATGCAGAGTCTTTTTTAAATTTCCAGTTCAGTGTTAATCTGCATATTTCTGTTTCTAATTTGTGACCTCTTTAGTCTGTATTTGGTGAAGGTTTGTTCGTGTTCTGTCTGTGACTTAGGTAAGGTATCTGGGTGATGTTTCTGTGTAGGGAATGGATCTATAGCAATCCTGCTTGTTCAACTTTCCCAGTATGAGGAGTATTGGTATTTTAGGAACCTATGCAATATTTTCAGTGCTGCCTTTTTATATAGTCTCTATGGTCAGTTTTAGAGGCAAGGCTATGTGAGGGAAGGGTTACAGTGAGGCCTGCGTCTTGTATGTGAGCACCAGCTCCTTTTCTCTTATTAAAAAGCACTGAGTAGAAATATGTCAATGGCAGAGCTTCAGTGATGGTTCTTAATGCAATAACTATTATTGGAATTTAATGATAGATAGCTTACCCAGAGTACAACTGAGTGGATATCACCACTTTCTGAAAGAAGACTCTAGCCTGTGTAGAGAGAGAAGTAAGATCAGTGAAAGTTCAGGTATGAGTTTATGTGCACATATGATTGTCACACACATGGCCAAATATACTAAGATGGTCATTTTAGAAGCCTTATTTGCAATCTGGACATCTGAAAACGTGCATACAGACACCCAAACCATGGAGACATCCCTGGAGCCATTTCAGTAGATGGATCTAGAGATGTCCCCAGCGCATGCATTCCAAATATGGCAGTGTGTATGGCGGTGGCATGTCTAGGGTAGTCAACCGAACTTAGACATGCTAGGTACGTATGACCTAGATTGGCCACTGTTGGAAACAGGATACTGGGCTTGATGGACCTTGGTCTGACTACGTATGGCATATCTTATGTTTTTATGTCCAATTTCAGAAATGGTTGGCACATCTAGGACCATGTCTAAATTTGTACCTGCTTCAGGGCACATCGTAAAAATGCTTGTTTTGTCAGTATACCTCTCCCCTCCAGAGGGTGTAGAGGAAACAGTATTTTACTATTTCTAGTAATGTCCACATCCACAATGACCTTTAAAAGGAATTCGGGACACCTGGGTTGCATGTCTCCCTCCACTACTTGCAGAATGGCTGTCTGGGACACATCCCCTGCCTTGGGGGATGCCTACTTAGACGTCCCTGACGATGTCCATATCAGAGACGTATACATTTCTGAAATTGTGCCATAACTTAAATGTGACTGGCCTATTCGGGCATGTTTCTACTTGGACGTCATTTCTAAAATGTGCCTTTATGCGTTTTTCTTATAGACAGTAATAGGGCAATTTTCAGTAGTCCATCTAGGTGCAAAGTATCTGTGGACCTTGTAGGCAATTTACTTCCATAGGCACAAATGTCCCCACATATTTTGTACCTTCTTGGTCTACAGACAGAGGAAAGGGCTAAAGCTTATGGGGGTCAATATTCAGCAGCAACAGTCAGCACTTTTAAAGCGCCTGGCTACAACTGCTAAACTTACAACCTCCAGCACTGAATATTCTGTTTGTTGGCGATCGCAGCACCTATCTGGTCGGCGGCAATATTCATCCACTAACCAGCTAGCTAAATCGCCATTGACCTTTCTAACTATATACGGTTTAGCTATCTGGTTAGCTGCTGAATATTGCTGCTGCTGCAAGCTCCTCTGTTCCACCTACAGACCACCTCAGATTTAACCAGGAATCTTTCCTGTGGGAATATTTACTGGCACTATCCGGATGATGTTGATGTTAAGTGCTGTCGAGTCGGAGTCGACTCATGGTGACCCTCTGGATAGCTATCCTAAATTGTGTTTGGTCTTCAGTCAGGCGGCTCATTGTTGGCAGACTGGTACCCATAGCTGCTATTATTGTATCGATCCATCTCATTGCTGGCCTTCCTCTTTTGCGTTGATCTTCTATCTTGCCAAGCTGTCTTTCTCTAATGATCTCTCTCTTCGCATGATGTGTCCAAAGTATGAAAGTCGAAGTCTTGTCATCTGAGCTTCTAAAGAAAACTTAGGTTTGATCTCCTCTAGTACCGACTGGTTTGTTCTTCGGGCAGTCCATGGTATACACAGTATTCGCCGCCAGCACCATAATTCAAAGGCATCAATTTTCTTCCTCTCTATCTTTTTCACTGTCCAGCTTTCACATCTATATGATGTTATTGAAAATACCATGGCTTGAAGAAGTCAAATCTTTGTATGGAGAGAGACATCTCTGCTCTTGAGAATCTTATCTAGGTCTTTCATAGCCATTCTGCCAAGAGCAATGCGTCGTATGATTTCTTGACTGCTTGTTGCTTCTTTATTGATAGTTGATCCAAGTAGGTTAAAGTTGTTCACGATTTCAATTTCTTCTCCTTCAACGATGAACCTGTTGATTATGCCAGTTGTCATGATCTTTGTCTTCTTTACATTAAGGTGCAGGCCCATTTTGAGACTATGTTCTTTGATTGTGAGAAGCAAATGTTCCAGATCATCTTCACTTTCAGCCAGTGATGTGGTATCATCAGCATAGCAAAGGTTGTTTGATGAGTCTTCCACCAATCTTCACACCTCTGTTGTCTTCATACAATCCTGCTTCTCTGATGATTTGTTCTGCATATAAATTAAACAGGTAGGGGGAAAGTATGCAGCCTGATCTTACACCTTTGCTTATTTTAAACCATTCTGTTTCTCCTTGTTCCGTTCGAACTGTTGCTTCTTGATCAATGTACAGATTGTGCAAGAGTACGATCAGGTGTTCTGGTATACCCATGCTTCTTAATGTGGCCCAGAGTTTCTCATGGTTTACACAGTCAAAAGCTTTGCTATAGTTGATAAAGCACAAATAGATATCCTTTTGGTATTCTTTAGTCTTTTCAAGGATCCATCTCACATCCACAATGATGTCTCTCGTTCTTCGCCCTTTCCTGAACCCTTCTTGCACGTCAGGTAGTTCTTGTTCCAGGTATGGTTGTAGTCTCTTTTGAATAATCTTCAGTAGAATCTTGCTGGCATGTGGGATCAGAGCGATTGTGCGATAATTTCCACAGTCAGTTGTATCACCTTTCTTTAGTATTGGTATAAACACAGATCTTTTCCAGTCAGTTGGCCATGATGTTGTCTTCCATATTTCTTGGCAGAGCCTTGTAAGTATGGTAACAGCTGCATCAGATTGCAGTAATACTTCTATGGGAATGCTATCAATGCCTGGTGCTTTGTTCTTTGATAAGGCTTTCAATGCTGCTTCAACTTCTTCTTTCATCACCAATGGTTCCCGATCATAAGATACAGGTTGAAACGGCTCTTGGTCCACTTGATCTTTATCATATAAAAACTCTGTATATTCCTTCATCTTTTCCTGATCTTCTCAGCATCATTCAACATAGAACCTTGAGCACCTTGTAGCATTCCAATTCGAGGCTGGAACCTTTTCTTTAACTCTCGTAGCTTTAGGAAAGCCGATCTTGTTCTTCCTCTAATAGTTTCTGCTTCCATTTCCTTGCATGCGTCATTGTAGTACTTTTCGCGCCATTGCTGTTCTAATGATTTGAAAAGTGCTCAGATTGGCTGCAGTTTTCTCTTGGCTGATTCTCACTCACTGCTCACAGGATCGTTGGAGCCTTTGCTGAAGGGATTCTAAATGATTTGAAAAGTGCTCAGATTGGCTGCAGTTTTCTCTCACACACAGTTCCCAACTAAGTAGGCACAGCTGATTCTCACTCACTGCTCACAGCTCTGTCATTTGTATCTAAAGCAGCAAATCGATTTTGCAGGCAGTCTTTAAATTCCAGTGGTATATTCTCAAGGTCATATTTTGCTGCATTCATGAGTGGTTTGCTCTTTTTCAACTTTAGCTTGAGTTTGCATACTAGTAGTTGATGATCTGTACCACAGTCAGCTCCAGGTTTTGTCTTTGTTAATGTTATAGAGCTTTTCCATCGTTGACTTCCACAGATGTAGTCAATTTGATTTTTATACAATCCATTGGGTGAAGTCCATGTGTACAGTCACCGCTTGTGTTGCTGGAAGAAGGTGTTTGAGATGAATAGATCATTGGTCTTGCAGAATTCTATCAGTCTTTCTCCAGTTTCATTTCTGTTGCCAAGTCCATATTTTCCAACTACTTTGTCTTCTTCTTTGTTGCCAACTTTTGCGTTCCAGTCACCCATGACTATCAGGATATCCTGTTTGCATGTTCTGTCAATTTCAGCTTGTACTTGTTCATAGAACTCTTCAATTACATTCTCTTCTGCAGCTGTTGTTGGGGCATATACTTGAATTATAGTTGTGTTGATAGGCATTCCTCATAGACAAATAGAAATTAAGCATTCGCTGACTGCATTGTATTTCATTACAGTTCTTGCAAGTTTCTTCTTTATTATAAATGCAACACCATTTCTTCTTTGTCTTTCATTTCCAGCATAGTAGACCATGTGATCTTCTGATGCAAAGTGCCCGATGCCAGTCCATTTCAGTTCACTGACACCCAACAGATCAAGTTGTACACGTTTCATTTCATTCTTGACCACCTCCAACTTCCCTTGGTTCATGCTTCGTACGTTCCATGTTCCAATGCGTAAGACATCTTTACAGCTTCTGACTCTCATTTCATATGCAGCTACATCAGCAGTCAGACGTCCCGAGGGCTTTGATCCAACCACATCATAAATGCTGGCTTTACTCTGAAAAGTCTTCAGCTCTTCCCCAGTAGCTAGTTGAGTGCCTTCCGACCTGGGGGTCTCATATTCCAGCACTATAGCACAATTTGTTTTGTTGTAACTATCCATTGGGTTTTCATGGCAAGATACAGAAGTAGATTGCCGGGCCTTTCTTCCGCGCAGTTTAAGTTTGGTGTTGTTGCCGTTGTCACAGAAATGTGATCCTCCACCGTCAACACTATCCCATTCTGCTGCTGCCCAGATGGGTGGTTTGTCTTGGTCTGGCACCTCAGCTGAGACCTGTCCATCTTGGGAGACGCTGCCAGTAGTTAAACTACCGATAGTTTAGCTCTCAACATCACTGATGCACACAAGCCCTCACAGCACGACAAGCTGCCAACCAAGTGAGGGACTATCCGGATAGTGCCTTTGATATCAGAATTGCAGGGATTTAGTGAGTTAGCAGGTCCTGCTTACCGACTATATTGGAATATTGACCCCTATGTGTGTATTTGGAAATTCTCTTCTGTGCCCATACTTTACTTCCCTGATCTAAACATACATTTAGCAATGCCTCTTTCTAACGCTGCATATTGTGAACCCTACCTGTACTTGCCTTTGAAAATTGTCTTCAAAATGGGAAAATCCCTTTAGTGCATTTAGCCCATATGTGTCCTAGAAAACGTGTTTAAAAGCACTCTTGTGCGCAGGAATCACTGAAATTATTCCCACAGTTATAGAGTTGGAAAAAGATATCCATAGAGCCCACCTCAGACAAACAGTGGGCCTTGCTGGGGGTCTTTTGTGCATGTGTGCGTGCTGAGCTCAGCCCTTTTCTATCCAAACTCAGGTCTATCATTCTAGACTGGGGCTTTCCCCCAAAGCCTGAAGCAAACAGCCATCAGACCGCTACTAAAAGACATCAAGTTATACCCTGCAAAGATGGACTCTTGCAGGCCAATTTCAAGCATCCCACTTCTGGCAAAAAGCATTGAGAAGGTCGTACAACGCCAACTTCACGACCACATTGAGACTAGCGCACCCCTCGACCCCTGCCAGCACGGATTCCGGGAATCACATGGGGTGGAAACTCTGTTGACCATATTATTCAACACATTGACCATTAGCTTGGATAACATCAGACAAGGGTTTGCCCTGATCTTCTTGGACATTGCAGTAGCCTTTGACACTGTGTGCCACGAAATACTCCTGACGCGTCTCAGTGAGAAGGGCGTCCAGGGCACCACGCTAGCCTGGTGTTTATCGTACTTAACAGATAGATGGCAGCATGTTCGCACCGGCCCCTCCACCTTTTCACCTTTCCTGCAAGAGAAAAGCGTGCCACAGGGATCCTCGCTCTCAGCCCTACTATTCAACGTATACATGCAGCCCATTTGCAACCTCATCTGCTCTTTCAATATTAATTGCCTAATATACGCCGACGACATGCCTATCTCAACAGATCATCCAGACCTCTCACCACTATCCGCCTGCTTTGATGTTGTCACGGATTGGATACACACGCAGAAACTCAGAATACATTTAAAAAATAACAGAGATCCTCTTTATCACCAGGAACCCAACATTCACTCCACCCACCTCACTGAAGGTGCGGGACGCAGAGCTCCTCAGCAAGCCCATAGTTCGGTACCTAGGGGTCACGCTGGATCAACAGCTCAATATGAATGCCCAAATAAGCAACATGGTCAAGGCGATCTATAACAAAATTCGGACGCTTCGCCACCTGCGACAACTGCTAGAGCCAGAAGACTTTCAGACAGTCTACCAACCACTTGTAATTCCTCACTTCGACTATGCGAACGCCATACTACACGGTCTCCCGAAAAACACGCTGAATCCCCTGCAACTGGCAATGAATGTGGCCGCCAGAATCCTGCACGGAGCTTCCAGGAGGGAACATATAACCCCAATCATGAAACACCTGCATTGGCTCCCGGTCCACTGCAGGATCTCCTTTAAGATTCTAACGATGACCTACAAAGCCATCAACAAATGCTCCTCCACCTCACTCACAGATCTCTTACAGACCACCCCCCTCAACAGACTAAGGAGCTCAGCTGCCGTCAATACTCTGAAACTCCTGAGGGCGATCACAAAATGCTCACAGGCAACTAGAAACAGAGCTTTCGCGCTATATGCACCAACATGCTGGAACGCCCTGCCACCTGCCATCCGGGCTATCAATGCCCTCAAGCTGTTCAGGAAGGCATTGAAGCACTATCTGTTCCTCCAGCACTACACCGAAACAGATGACAACCCGCAGCCAGTCACACTCAGGACCCAGGTTGACGCCCCCAACGCAGCCACTCCACGAGTCTGCTGCCCAGCCTGCTAGACCCCGATCCACTCAACGGGTAGAGGTATAATCCCCTGCCCTGTCACCATGTATATAGCTGAGCCAATGTGTGAATAGTGTCGAGCTGTCCTCAAAACTTATGACAGCAAGTTACCCTGTACATAGTTACCCTGTTAACCCTGTATATAATCCCCTGTTTATTGTAAGTCCGGTGTAGGCTTGCCTGCACTGCACAAATCGGTTACCTGTAAACCGCACTGATTTTTAAAGAGTGCGGTATAGAAGAGACATTAAATAAATAAATAAATGTGAGCCCAGTATCAGTTTGAGGCGACACTCTGAAAAGACTGGTGTGGATGAGGAGCTGGTTATATTATTCTAAAAGGTAATGTTTATGTTAGCAAAAGGTCTTTAGCTACAAATATATAAAGAACCTTTTCCCTGTGGTATTTACTAAATTAAACATCAGATTCTCCAATTCTTCTGAAGAAAGAAACAAGGACATATGAGAGAGGTTGGAAGTGTACTCAAAGGTCTCCTACTGAACTAACCTTTTCTTCTACAGTCTATTCAGAATTCATCCGTACAGCTTATTTTGCATCACTGTGTCTATGACCATGTAACTTCTCTTCTTGAGTCACTATATTAGTTCCCCATACAATTCGAGCTTCCTTTATTTATCTACAGGTGCGTTCCTCGTTACTCATCTTCTCTCTCCCTACACTTTTTATTGTGAGCTCTATTCTTTGGGCACTTCACTAAGAACTAAGAATTACCATACTGGCTCAGATCAAAAGTCCATCAAGCCAATATCCTGTTTCCACAGTGGTCAATCATCTGACAAGATCCCAAAAAGCAGCCAGTGGCTTTTCCCGCACTTATCTCCACTGTCAACTCTCAATTCTGCACTTTTCAACTTGCAGCTTTATATTGCTACTACTACTACTACTAAGCATTTATAAAGCGCTACCAGGTGCACGCAGCGCTGTACAATGAAAACACAAAAAGATAGTCCCTGCTCAAAAAAGCTTACAATCTAAAAAGACAAAGCAAGAAAAGGAGTAGAAAAAAGATAAGAACAAGGGCAAAGAGACAAGAGCAGGAGAGACAGGACAAAGGAAAGAGGTAAGAACAAGTGTAAGAGGAAGAAAGAAAGGTGAAATAAAAGAGGGGAAGGAAGGAGAACAGCAAAATCAAGAGCCAAAGGCAGAGGCGAAAAGATGAGCTTTTAACTTGAGTTTGAAGAGGGGCAAAGAAGATGCCTGACGTATAGACAAAGGAAGTTTATTCCAAGTTTATATGCCTGGCCTAGACTTCCCGAGTCAGAGTATCATACTCTGTCTGGCCATATTCAAATCCAGTCTAAACTCTCATTTTTGGGGGTTGTTTTTAAATCTTAATTATTTCTCTACAATGAATGCATTTCCTGTCACCTATGTTTGGAGCCTTTTCTGAGTTTCTGTGCTGCATATGTTCAGTAGCATTTTGAAACTGCTAGGTAGCAGGAGTTTATTTGGAAGAGCAGATTATAAATACTGAAATACATAAATATTAAAAGTTCAAAAGCAAAGCAATCTGAACAGTTAAAACAGAAACAATACCTGGGCTAATGACCATTTCTTTTCATTTATTTCATCGATGTTAGTATCGGGAAGCACTAATTTTGATGATGGAATCATGTCTGTCAGAGTACTGGGGACGCGGTTAACTGTATTTCCTGTTGTGCTTTCCAAGATCTGTAAATGACAAGGAAAGAAATAGCCTGAATGTGCAGGCTTCATTCTCATCATAAAGACATCAGATGAGTTGTAGCTGTGAGAACTCTGTGATGAGCTTTTAGAGTTGTCCTCCCTCTCACACTGATCTGATGAAGGGAACAGAGATCTTTAAAGTTCATCACAGATGTATTAAGCTAGTCTAATAAAAAAGGTACCGCTTACAACCTGTTTTTGACTTTCATGCCTGTGTATCTATGTGGGTTAATATAGTAACCACATGATTTTGTATAAGAGAGGCAAAAACTCAGCACTTCATTCTTCTCCTGTTAGACCAGTCCAGACAAGTGCGTTATGTTCCCAGTTCAGCACATGGAGACAATGCATGTCAAGCTTCGGTGATGTCATCACCTGAATAACTCAAATGGTGCAGTTCTGGAATTTGCCAGCCTGCTGTATTCCCCTCAAGAAAGGACAGCAGGGATTGGGGAAAAGAGGATGATAGCCATCTCTCCCAAGGTAGCCTGTGGATTTTATGGCAATGCACATTTCTGAACTCCCGCCAGATGTGGTGCCAGAAATGGACCCTATATTGGAGGGCCTAAGAAGGTCATCTGGATTTTTTCTGATTACAGAGCTTCCGAGGAAGCAGGTGGTCTTGGAATGGCAGGTTCTGAAAGTGGTGCTGAAGGGCAGCAGGATTATGTCTAGACTGTATCCACTCTTCCAAGGGGGCTTGGACCAGCTTTTTTCTGTCCCTGAGGTAGATGCTTTGGTCACAATAGTGACCAAAAAGATTGCTTTATTGGTGGTGGGGGGTGAGGGGGATTTGATTCAGCCCTAGAGAATGAACATGGCAGGAAGATGAAAGCTGTTCTTAAAAATGCCTTCTCGGCCTTCAGCCTGGGACTCTATGTGGGCATTGTGGCTAGGGCACTCGTTAGGTGGATGCAGCACTTGCCTGATAGCTCTGAGGCCATTAGACTGGAGTCTAGCACCTTCTTTTTGGCAGATGCCTTACATAGACTGATTTAGGTATCATCGAGGTTGATGTGGGTCATGGTTGTGGCATGCAGATGGCTATAGTGTATCACTGATTGACCAATTCAACTTCCAAGATACACCTCAGTAAGCTCCCTCTCAAATGCAAATTTTTTTGGAGAGGTCCTGGAAAAGCTAGTCAAAGATATGGGCAATCCTCATCTGCAGAGACTCTCAGAAGATAACTCTCAAGGGATCATGGGTCTTTCATGCAAGCCACAGCACAGAGATTGGGGCCACCTTAGGGCAGGCAAGGGGTCCACCCTGCATTTTTTAAATACTGTATGTGACAAATAATCCTAGGAGAGGTTAGCCCTTTCAGGGAACCAGTGGTCTTATGGCTCTTCCTCAGAAAGTCCAAAGAGTTCCCAATGAGATACAGCAGGCCCCTTCTGAGGTTTAGTTGGTGGGGGGAGTCACCTCAGACTGTTCTTCCCAGAATAGATCCAGATCATCTTAAACCAATGTATCCTGGAGATTATTCAGGAGGGATGCATCCTAAAATTCACAGAGCATCCCCACAACACCTTGGTGGTATCACTGTGCAGGTCTTAAGCCAAGAGACAAGCTGTTGTGGAAATCCTCCAGCAGTTGATACAGCTAAAAGCTGTTGTGCATGTCTGTCCCTATAGAGGAGCAAGGTCATGACTGATACTCAATTTATTTTATGGTCCCAAAGAAAGGTGAGGTCCTTCAGGCCAATTTTGGATATGAAGAGGAGTCAATGTATAGATGAGGGTTCATTTATTTCGTATAGAAACTTTAAGTCAATCATAGCAGCAGTAAGAGGGTGGAGTTTCTCGCTTCTGAGGCCTACTTTCATATCGCCATTCAGGATCGTAACCAGAGGTAGTGCTGCTTTTACATTCCAGGCCAGCATTATCACTTTCAGACCCTTCATTTCAGCTTATCCACAGCACTAGGACCTTCTCAAAGGTCATTGTGGTGGTAGCTGTCTTCCTGCGTAAGCAAGGCATCACAGTTCATTGGTGTCTGGACAATTGGCTGATCCGAATGGACTCTGAGAAGGGTGCCAGGTCATCCACCAGCAGGGTACTCTATTGTCTGGAGAATCTGGGCTTAGATGATCAACTACATGAAGTGCAGTTTGGTGCTCTCTCAGGACCTAAAGTACCTGGGAGCACGCTTCATTATGCAACTTGGAAGAGTCTTTCTGACCCCAGACAGGGTGCTCAATCTTCAATCACAGCTCTAGGCCTTTTGCTCTCAACTGGCATCAAGGACCTGGGATTACCTGAAGATCCTGGGATCAATAACTGTAATGCTGAAGCTTGCCCAATGGGTAAAGGCTCATATGTGTCCACTCCAGAAGACCCATCTGTCCCTTTAGTTGGCATGTTCCCACCAATACAATAATCGTTTTCTGCTCCTGGTAAGAGTGCAAGCTCTGGCTTAATGGCAAGTTTTGGCTCACCTGTTGAAGGTGATGCTGCTGGAAATGCCAGAATAGGGAGTCATAACAACCAATGCCAATTTCCTGAGCTGGTGATTTCACAGTTTGGGAAAGTTCATGCAAGGGCTTTGGCTAAAGGAAGAGTCAACCTGTTCCGTTAACAGGCTGGAAGCAGGAGTGATTTGCATAGCTCTGTAGAAGTTCTGGAACATTCTCGAGAGAAGAGCAGTCTGGGTATTCTCCGACAATGCCAAGGCAGTTGCTTATTTCAATAAGAGGGGTGCACATGAAGCAAGACTGTGGCATTAGAGATTGTCACTCTTTGAAACTGGGCAAAGCTTAATTTGACAGTTCTCTTGGCAGCTGACATTGCAGGCTTGAAAAATGTACAAGCAGTCGGAACCTTCTTGACCCTAGGGAGTGGGAGCTCAGCCCTCAAGTGTTTAGTCTCATTGTACAATGTTGGAGCCCACCAATGTTCAACCTGATGGTGATTCACCAAAGTAGTCCACTTCTTCAGTTGCAGGAAGAATCCTCAGACAGTAAGGTGTAATGTATTGATTCAGCCATAGCCCCTGGAGGGTCTATTGTTGATCTCCCCCCCCCCCCCCCGTGGCCATTGGTAAGTCATGTACTGGGCAGGGTTCATAGTCATCTGAGGCTGGTCATACTGGTGGCCCCAGACTGATCCTTCAGGGCTTTATCTTTATACACCAACTGGCTAAGGTTTCTTGCAAGTTTCCTGCTCCTTCTTCTTAAGGACTGCAACCTACTGTACTAGGGACCTCTTTTAATGGAGGATCTGGCTCCCTTCTTGCTTATGGCCTAGTTATTGAGAGGCATAAGCTAATCTGAAAAGGATATTTGGCAGTGGTGATTGTCTCTCTGCTTAAGGCTTTTAGGTCATCTACTTCCTTGGCCTATGTGCAGGTCTGCTGAATCTTGGAGTGTTGGTGTTCTTCCAATTCCTTGATGGCACAGAAGGCCGACATGGTCTCCATCCTGGCCTTTTTTCAAATGGGGCTTGATAGCAGTCTGACACGTAATTCTCTGAAGGGAGAGATTGTAGCTATAAACCTGTTACAGGAGGTGGCCCAGGGTGTTTCCTTAGTATCTTACCCAGATGTTTATTGCTTCCTTAAGGGAGTGAAACTGATTCATCTACCTCAGTAACCTGTATTCCTGCAATGATGGTTGTCCTTGGTATTGTGGTACTCAGCAGCTCCTCCCTTTGAACCTCTTCAGCATGCAACCCTTCAGGACTTAAAGCTAGAGGTGGTGTTCTTGGTTGCAATTTCCTCTTCTAGATGCATTTCAGAACTTCAGGCTCTCCTGTGTTGAGATCCATACCCTGGAGCTGTCTCTTTGCATTTCTTTTCTGCCCAAAGTCCTGACTCCATTTCATCTGAATCTAGAGGTCCATCTTCCACCGTTTTCAGCTGAGGATCTTCAAGCATGACAGATTGCTTCATGTGTTGGACCTCAGAAGAATTTTGTTGAGATACTTGGGGTTGATAAACTCCTTTCGTTCTTTGGGACACCTTTTTACTCTTTTCAATGGCCTTCAGAAGGGACAGGCAGCTTCAAAATCGTCTATTGCTCACTAAATCAGGAAGACCATCAGTTCAGCCTACTTGCTGAATTATAAGCAAATGCTGGTAGAGCTCACTCCATGTGAGTCAGGCATCATCCTGGACAGAGGCCAAAGCAGTGGCTCAAGAAGACATTTTTAGGGTAGTGACTTAGTCATCATTGTATATCTTTGTGAAAGACACCAGGCTGGAAATAGGTACCAGTGAAGAGTGTGCTTTTGGGAAGGCAGTCCTCAAGGGAGCATTATCTTCCTCCCACTCCTTGTATGTCCCACTCATCTGGACTGGTCTAGCAGGATGAGAAGGAAGGTGAAATTTTGAATCCTGCTTTGAATCCTGCTAGACCAGTCCAGAAGCCACTTACGGAAGACTGAGCCCATGCACTGGGATTTCTTTCTTCCTCTCAAGTTAGCAAATTTAAGTGTATTCTGCTTCAGGTTTGCAGAAAGTTGGTTTTCCTGTAAGAAAGTATTGTTCATATTGTTTGTGGTTTTCTAACTAAGATTTTTTTTAGTTCTCCTACATCTCCTTGGGAAGTATCATACTGGCAAGTTCCAGAACTGCACCACTAGTTATCGAGTTGATGACATCACTGAAGCTTGTCATGTGCTGCCTCCATCTTTTGTTTGGGGAACATAACCCACTCATCTGGACTAGTCTAGCAGAATTCAAAGAAAGAAAATTAATAGGTAAGGAAAATTTCACCTTCTAGTTCTGTTGGGATATAATTATATAGTTTAAGAGAGACTGACATAATCACATTCACCATCTCCAAAAAGGATGATTTAAACAATTTGCATAGCAGATAAATATACTCACACGTTGCACAAATCTGTGCTTCAGAACTATAGGTGCCATCTGCATGGGTGTAGTAAAACTGGGTTTAGTAGCAAGATTTAGGACATCACTGCTCTCCAGCTTGTCTAGTTCATTAGCCGGGACTCCAATGACAAGATTCCCCAGAGCTGTAAGAGTCGTTGCATTGATCTAACAAAAAATAGATGGAATTAAAAACATAAGAACATAATAAATGCCATACTGGGTCAGACCAATGTCCGTCAAGCCCAGTATCCTGTTTCCAGTAGTGGCCAATCCAGGTCACAAGAACCTAGCAGGTTCCCAAAAAGGTACACAGGTTCCACAATGCTTGTCCTGGGGTGAGCAGTGGATTTCCCGGGTCCTCTTTACTTCCTGCAGGAACTTGTCCTAACCTTTTTTAAACCAGGCTACACTAACAGCTTTTACCATATCCTCCGATAATGAATTCCAGAGTTTGATTACTTATTGAGTGAAAAAAATATTTTTTCTTATTAGTCTTTAATGTGTTACATTGTAGCTTCATTGAATTACATAATTACTCTATATATGTCTATTCTTTCAGTCAGATTGGAGCTTGAAGAAGCCAGGATCATTGTAGCCTGCTTTCTACTTACTTAGGTTATTTCGCTAACAATGATTCTATCATTCAATGCCTGGAACGACTGGGAAATCATGTTCAGATGGCATGGCATTTTCTGAATATCTAGCTTTGCGTATTTATCCTGGAAATAACAGTCTTTCTAAGATAAATGCTCAATCAGTGATAGGAGAGGTAGTGGAAAGAGCACAGATCAGGAAATCAGATGACAAACTTCCTTCTGTCCTTTCCCCTGTCTCCAAGATGCCCAACCTCCCCCTTTCCTCCAAGGCTCTTTTATTTTGTTTTTACCTTGTATCCACTTTTAATTAATGTTGAAACTATGGCTGAAGACTGGGGGGCGCTCCAGTCTGAATATGTTGTCAGATTTGGAAGCATCACTTGAAGGGTTTTCCCATCAATCTTATCCATGATTGTTGATGGTGATAAGGTAACTGCAAACGGACCCAACTTTGAAAGCATATCTGCCGAATAGCTGTTAATGGAGTCAAGAAGTGTTGGTAACGTCTACAAAATAAACAAAGCTGATAAGCTAGAGAAGGAACAGCTTGCCCCTGAACTGAAAAGTTTGCAGATCAGGCATCATATCAGAGAAAGAATCAAGAAGTTCTTTACCTGTTCTATCTCATCTGCTGGAATCAATGTCACCAAATCATTGTCGGTTATCATGCTAGCGAAGCGCAGAAAGTATTCATTTTTAAAAGCTTGAAGGTTGTTCCCTGTGTCACATTTCAGCTTAGAATCTGATTAAGCAACAAGAATAATGATCAATATGTTTATCAGACAGGGACACTGATGTCACGCGAGGCTTGCTAGTTGGCAGTTCTTACTCTGAAAGTGACAAGGCTAACAATGATCCACAACTGTGCATTTTGTACTGCTGAGCCTTAACTCTGGAATGGCTTGCCTTAGTCTCTTCGGGCTAAAGTTGACCTTTGGACTTTTAGAAATGGCTTAGTCCTTTTTGTTTGCTCAGGCCTTTGGAGAAGCGTAACAGCCAATTTTTATAGTATCTGCTGTTTGTTCATTAATATTGCATTTGCGTGTCCATTGTTTGTTGTTTATGTTACAGATGTTTATATTATATGTTTTATTTGGTTTTAATTTAATTTTTGGAGTAGAAAAGCTTTCAAATAAATAAATAATGACTATCATTTGTCCAGGAACAAGCAGGAAGTCAGTCCTCACATATGGGTGACGTCGGCATCGACAGAGACCTCATGGAGTATTTTCCCAGCTTTCAAAGAAAGCCTTTGGGAATGCCACCACACATGCGTGGTCCCCTTCCCACCCAAGGGTGCCGTCTTGCTCACTCTCCTTTTTTCCGTGGAGCCCAATGGACGCATGTCCTGTTCCCCTGGAAAAATTCCTTAAAATTATCCTCTTAGTTGAATTTTTCCTGGTTTGCGAACCGGTTCCTCTTCCTGCCTTGAGCCAGCGCCGTCCTCAGCTCCTTTTCCCCTTTTTTCATCAAGGCTTGCTTCGACCGGCATTCGTGCCCTTTTTCACCCAGGGGTTGTCGACCCCCATCCGGGTATGATGCACTATGTCTCTCAGTGGCTTTAAAAAGTGTAATTGTTGCAGTCAAATTATGTCTGTCACAGACACCTATGACTGTTGCTTGCAGTGCCTTGGCCCGGAGCATGACAGTACCTCCTGCGACCAGTGTCAGGCCATGACCCCTCGGACCAACAAGAAAAGGTCGGAGTTGCAGGAGATGTTCCTGTGGTCCAGCTCTGCTTCGACTTCCCCAACGCTGAGCCTGAAGCCGAGCACCTCCTGTGAGGCCCGGGCATCTTCAGAGTCCCATGGTGGCGGCTCCTCCAGAAAGATGCCAGACCCTGGCAAGAAAAAGAAAAAAATCCTCGAAGCCAGTCGAGGTTCCACCGAGGAAACCTGGTAAGGTCCCGTGGACTCCAAGCAGCGCCCCCCCCCCCACCCAATGTCTCCAGGAAGGAGTCCTTGGCCGACAGTGACTATGCAAGGCTCCCCAATGCCATAGTCCTCAATGAGGATGCACTTGCCAGAGCGCCAGCACCGGACCCGAAACCCTCGGTGCCTGTGCTGAAAGCTGCGGAGCCATCTGGCATTGAGGCCAGAATAGCGGTCCTGGAACAGAGTATCTCTGCCATCCCGACTATGCAGCAGGTGATGATGTCAGGTTCGTCTGCATCATCTGCCCCGACAACCGGGCCCCTGACTGCGGTGGTGTCCCCGGGTGTTGAGCCGGGCCTCAAGTGCTATCGGCCTCAGGCTAGCCCTCGGCACCGATTGAGGACCCAGTTCTGATCCTTGGGTGTCCGATCCTCCCTGGCTAGTTTCTGGGAGTCTGACCCGAGACCGGTCAGGGGATCTCGATTCCCTGATGGAAGCCTCAAGGTGCAGGAACTCCGAGCCTCGGACTCCTCAATGTCCTCTGAGTCAGACTGGGAGACCAACGGCAAGGCCTGCCCTGAAACCTCTCAACTCTGAGACATCCCTTCAGAGCTATCTCCCCCAGAGCTCCGACGCCATTCCACACCCGAGGATGTGGCATTCCACGACTTCGTCCGGGACATGGCCCGAGCCCTCTCAGTCCCTACCGAGTCTGAGGAGGACCTGCACACTGAAGAACTGGAGATCCTCCAGTATGAATCCCCACCGAAGGAGGTTCTATTGGTGCCGGTGCAACCCATCCTCGAACTGCTTCTCCTATGGATGTGGGAGGCCTCGGTGTCAGTGGCCAGCTGATGCCTTGATGTCATCTACCGCGTCAAGAGGAGTCCAGGCTTCTAGAAGGCCCAACTTCCCCATAATTCCATGGTGGTGGAATCCTCGATGCAAAAGCTCAAGAGCTAGAAGACATAGACTGACTCTTCTGTATCCCCGGGTAGAGAGGCCAGAGCCCTCGATGCCCTGGGGTGAAAGTGTTTCCAAGGGTCCATGCTGGGTTGCTGGATACAAACCTATGAGCTCTACATAGGGATGTATCTTAAGAGCCTCATCCAGGAACTCGCTGGCTTCTCATCAGGGCTCGCCGGGGAACCCCTGCAACGGTTCCAGACCTTGGTGGCTACCATTTGAGAATGCTCTAAGTTCCCGTCCCGGGCCGTCTACAATGGGTTCGAGGCCACAGCCCACGCAGCAACCGCAGGCACCAGCCACCTCAGACTTCCAGGGCGGGGCCTTTCTCCCCCTGGGAGACTCTCACCAGCACACAGGGTTACTTCCTCCACTTCCAGCTGCCACCTCTGGGGCATTTTCCAGGAGAGCCAGTGCGACCTCTCCTTCATCAGGCCCTCTTGCTGTCAGGGCTAGCAGGTCTACTAACCTTAAGAAAACTGAAGCTCTTTTTGTTACAGAAGACCAAAACTTCACCCCCCCCCCAACACACCTCACCCTGGGAACAGCACAAATTAAGGTCCAGACTCAAATAAAGTATCTAGGTGTCATATTGGATCAAGCACTGTCCTTCAAACAACAGATCACAAGAACAGCAAAAACTGTATTCTTCAAAGCCAGATGTTCCAACGACTCAGACCACTCCTTGACCCACCAGACTTCGGATCAGTCATACAAGCAATGACTCTGCTCCACATAGACTATTGCAATGCGATATGCCAAAGACTACCAGCCAGCAACCTCAATTCTCTATGGACAGCCCTCAACACAACAGCGACGATCATACAAAAAGGGAATAAATATGATCACATCACCCCAATATTACGAGACCTCCACTTTCTCCCTCTTGAGGCACAGATCAAATATAAAACACTGGTTCTGATTCAGAAAGCATTCCACTATCAACAAGCCATGCATATGAGCAGGGCTGTACTGAGAGTGAATCGCACCCTGTGTGACTTGCACATTGGGTGCCCCACCCTCCATCCAGCCACTTTCTGAAGGGCGGTGGGAGAGAAGAGGCGTGCCTGATGTGCAAGTCGCCAGCACGCTAAGCAGATCTGTCCCTCCCTACTCTGATGTCGCGTGCCGCGAGAAGGCTTAAGGGGTGCATTTCAGCTGTCTGCCATTGCCTGCCGCTGCTGAGAGAAGAAAACCTGCCAGCGGCAGGCAGCGGCAGACAGCTGAAATGTGCCCCTTAAGCCTTTGCGCCCTGTGCGGCCGCACTGCTCGCACAGGACTAGGTACGGTCCTGCATATGAGCTTCCTGCTAACATGGCTGAGCTCTTCTCTCCCATATCCCATATCGCCCATGGCAGCCCACATCCAACCTACTAGAAGTACTACAAGAAAGAACAAAATTTAACCAACAATCCTGCAACCAAGCTTTTAACTTATATGCCCCATCACTGTGGAACACCCTTCCGACCAACATCCATGGTAACAAGGATCTCACCTTCTGGAAACAACTAAAAACTCACCTATTCACCATCCACCTAGGACATGAATGAACAAGCACCAACTGACCTCAGGTTCACCCTCCATCCGAGTCAATCAGTCCCTCAACAAACCCGGCATTTTGTAAATATGGCTGTGGTGTTTCAACCCCTCTTACTGATACTCCCTTTAGACCCTCCCCAGTGATGGTGCCCTCCCTTCTTTTTTTATCTATGTTATAATGTCTCTCATTGTATTTCCCCCTTGATTTTGTAAACCGCTTTGACCCAGTGAAAGGCAGTATATAAATACAGCTAAATAAATAAATAAAAATAAATAATAAATACTAAGGAACAGGGCAGTAGAGCCTGTTCCCCAGCACCTCTGGGGCAAGGGCTTCTACTTAAGGTACTTTCTAGTCCCCAAAAGAACCAGGGCTCTCAGGCCCATCCTCCTGTTGAGGGAGAAGTTCAAAATGCTCACCCTTGGGACACTGCTGCCCTACCTCCACCAGGGAGACTGGCTTTACTTCTTGGACCTAGAGGATGCCTACACCCACATCCTGGTCCACCCATCTCACAGGCAATACCTGAGATTCATGGTAGGGGGAGGCCATTACCAACACAGGGTACTTCTCTTCGGCCTGGCCTCCTTGTCAAGAGTGTTCACAAAGTGCCTACAAGGGGTGTTTGTCTTCCCCTACTTGGACGATTGGCTCATCAGAGGCAGCACAGCCGCAAAGGTCAGTAAGGGCACAGAACATACCATCCGCCTCCTGCAGCACCTGGGGTTCGTCATCAACTACCCCAAATCACATCTCTTTCTGGTGCAAGACCTAGAGTTCATCGATGCTCATTGGTAAGGGAGAAATTCAAGATGCTCTCCCTTGGAACACTGATGCCATTCCTTCAGCAGGGAGATTGGCTATGCTCCTTAGACCTAAAGGATGCTTACACACACATCCTGGTCCAGCCCAGCCACAGAAAATACCTCAGATTCATGGTGGGAGGAGGGCACTATTTCTATTTATTTATTTAATGCTTCTATACCGCCCCTTCCAGAGATCAGGGGCAGTTTACAAATAACATAACAAGTTACATAGAACAGTAGTAAAACTATTTATATAGTCAAACGGGATATTTAACAAGAAACCACATTTCAAGTTACATAAAATAGGTAGGGCGAATTGCTACATAAGATCATACATACATATAGCACTACCAATTCAGGGTGCTGCCCTTTGGGCTGGCCTCATCACAGAGATCTTCACCAAGTGCCTAGTGGTGATTTCAGCCCACCTCCAGGGGGCCTTTGTCTTTCCCTACCTGGGCGACTGGCTCATAAGGGGAGGCACAGTTGCAGAGCTGCAGCTTGCTACAAGGCACACCATCAGCGCCCTGCAGCACCTGGGGTTTATCATCAACTTCCCCAAGTCCCACCTCTCCCCAGCCCAAGGCCTGAAGTTCATAGGGGATCAGCTGGCTACCCTCCAAGCCAAAGCCTTCCTCTCTCAGGAAAGGCTGGAGTGCCTCAAGGGGCTGGCCGCAGAGGGTACAGCACTGCTGGTCACTACCTGCCCAGCTTCTTCTCTGCTTGCTAGGCCACATGGCCTCCATGGTCCACATGACCTATATGCCTAACTGCACATGAGAGCGGCCCAGTGGTGCCTCCAAGCTCAGTGGGCCATGGGCAGGCTTCAGGACAGAGTGAGAGTGACCCACCAGCTGGCAGGCTCCCTCAACTAGTAGCAGGTTTCCCTTCACCTTCAGGCACGGATGTCTTTCCAGACAGCCACTCCCCAGAGGGTCTTCACCATGGACGCCTCCTTACTGGGCTGGAGAATAAGAACATAAGAACATAAGACACGCCATACTGGGTCAGACCGAGGTCCATCAAGCCCAATATCCTGTTTCCAACAGTGGCCAATCTAGGTCATACGTACTGCGGCGCTCCTGCCCGGCCTTGGGGCTAAAGACAGGAGCGGCGGTCTGATGCTTCGTGAGGAAGGAGAGTAACCTGTATCCCTGGAATGCTGGGTATTGTAGTTCCTGCTCCTCTCACTCCGAAATAAAGAGTTGTAGTTATGGGGTTTCCAGTATATTTATTATAGTAAAGGATATTGTTCCATCACATGGCAAATAAATGCAAACAAAATAGGTGCTTCAAATGCTAACAGGAAAACTTAGGATAAAGGCAACTTAAAGTATAACTGCTTCTTTTCACTTCTAAGCAAATTACTCACTTTGCCCCAAGAGGTCAGTTAGATTCACTGCAGCCTCTTTCAGCCACTGTTACCTTCACAGTGCTGGGGAAAATCAGGTGCACATAATTAGAGCTTTCTCAGCAAGGCAATACAACAGCTCCGTAGCATTCAATTCACATACGGTAAAAAGCAGTTTCCTTCAGCTTGGCATCTCTACACAGCAGACCGTGCAATCCATGCTCTCACAATCTGGTAAGTCTGTATTATCTTGTGTTAATTCTTCAAGCTGTATGGAATTACTGGCTTCTTGTAACACTGGCTGTCTTCTAGCTTGCAACTCTAAAAACTGCTTAAAACTCTGTAGGATCAATTCAGCCTGCTGTTTGGGAGATAGGGAATTGCTATCAGCTATACAACTTCCCTCTGGCTTAAGGCTGTTTATTTTCTCCTCTCTTACATTAATTGTATCAGAGTAACTGCTAGTCTCTTTTGCTAATGTTTCACATACAGGAGAGTTAGCTTTACGTTCAGCCTGGAAACTTTGTGGCAATTCACTTACTTGTTGCCAAGCCGTTCTGACTTCAGATGGCTCCAACGTTCTCCAGCTGTTAGAATGTTTGTTGCTCTCTGGCTCAAACGGTACTTCACAGAATGATTGTTTTCTTTCTTGTGCCTGCCTTGAAGGCTTCCTTTCCCAGGGCTGTGCCTTCCAACGGTTGTCTATTTCAGGGCTAGGTCCTCTCTCCTTGGGACTTCTACTCACTGCCTCTGAATAGAACTTTGCAGGTCTCCTTCCAATGCCAGGTTCCCAAATATCAGCATACCGTCTTCTGGACTTCCAATCATTCTCCTGCTTCTTCTTTATCCGTCTCTCCTTCTCATGCTCATTCTCAATCTTCTTCCTCTCCTTCTTCCTCTGACTAGCAAAGCCATGCTCTGGTTTAAAACCACGTTCTGTCCTGGACACGCCCCTTCCAAGGGCAGGGTGTGCCCAATCAGGACTGCAGGACTCCTCCCCTGGGCTGGTCTCCATGCTCAGCTCTGTGGAATAGAGTCTCTCTTTCTTCCTTGCTTTATCATATTGGCAAAAATCCTGCTGAACCTCAGGATTTTCATCCGTCTTCATAGGCTCAGGAGGGCGCTGTTCACCACAGTACCTAGCAATATCCCCAAAAGACACAGGTTCCACAATGCTTGTACTGGGTCAAGCATTGATATCCTGGGTCCCTTTTTAATAGTGGTTTATGGACCTTTCCTCCAGGAACTTGTCCAAACCTTTTTTAAACCCAGCTATACTAACAGCCCTTACTACATCCTCCGGTAACAGATTCCAGAGTTTGATTACACGTTGAGTGAAAAAATATTTTCTCTTATTTGTCTTAAATAGTTTACCCTGTAGCTTCATTACATGTCCCCTAGTCTTCCTATATTCTGATAGCGTAAACAATTGATCCACGTTTATCCGTTCCACTCTATTCATTAATTTATAGACCTTTATCATATCTCCCCTCAGCCGTCTCTTTTCCAGGTTAAAGAGCCCTAACCTTTTTAGCCTCTCTTCATAGGAGTAGCCTTCCATCCCCTTCACCAATTTGGTTGCTCTTCTCTGTACTTTTTCTAATAACGCTATGTCCTTTTTAATTGCACACAATATTCAAGGTGCGGTCGTACCATGGAGCGATACAGAGGCATTATAATATCCTTTGTTTTATTCTCCATCCCTTTCCTTATGATACCTAGCATTCTATTTGCTTTCTTGGCTGCCGCTGCACACTGGGCGGAGGGTTTTAACATGTTATCCACGATGACTCCTAAATCTTTTTCCTGGGTGGTGGTTTCTAATGTGGAGCCTTGCATCGTGTAACTATAGTGTGGGTTGTTCTTTCCTAGGTGCATAACTTTGCACTTGTCCACATTAAATTTCATCTGCCATTTGGATGCCCAGTCTTCCAATTTATCCAGATCCTCCTGCAGTTTTCCACAATCCACTTGGGTTTTAACAACTTTAAACAGTTTTGTGTCATCTGCAAATTTGATAACCTCACTAGTTATTCCCTCTTCCAGGTCATTTATGAATATGTCAAAAAGTAGCGGACCCAGTACAGATCCCTGGGGTACTCCACTATTCACCTTTTTCCATTGGGAATATTGGCCATTTAGCCCTACCCTCTGCTTTCTATCTTTTAACCAGTTCCCGATCCACAATAGTACACTGCCTCCTATCCCATGACTTTTTAGCTTTGCCAAAAGTCTCTGATGGGGGACCTTGTCAAAAGCTTTCTGAAAGTCCAGATACACTATATCAACCGACTGTCTACCTGTTTATGCACACCTTCAAAAAAACATATCAGATTAGTAAGACAAGATCTTCCTTGTCTAAAGCCATGTTGGCTGTCTCCCATTAGGCCATGACTATCTACATGCTGTGTAATTTTGTTCTTTATGATGGTTTCTACCATTTTCCCTGGTACTGACGTCAGGCTCACCGGTCTGTAATTTCCCGGGTCACCCCTGGAACCCTTTTTAAAAATTGGTGTTACGTTGGCGACCCTCCAATCTTCAGGTATTACAGATGATTTTAATGAAAGTTCACAGATTACCAATAGCAGGTCTGCAATCTCATATTTCAGTTCTTTCAACACTCTGGGATGTATACCATCCGGTCCAGGTGATTTGCTACTATTCAGTTTATCAAATAGTTGTAATATCTTCCCGGTGTAGCGATATTTCTCTCAATTCCTCTGCAGTATCACCTTTAAATACCACTTCAGTCTTGGGTAACATCCCTACATCTTCCTCAGTAAAGACCGAAGCAAAGAATTCATTCAGTCTCTCTGCTATAGCCTTGTCTCCTCATACTGCCCCTTTTACCCCTCTATCATCTAATGGTCCAATTGACTCTCTCACAGGCCTTTTGCTACGGATGTACTTGAAAAAGTTTTTATTTCGTGTTTTTGCTTCCGTAGCAAGTTTCTTCTCAAATTCCCGCTTTGCCTGCCTTATCAATGCTTTGCATTTAACTTGCCAGTGCTTGTGCTGTTTCCAGTTTCCATCATTTGGCTCTTTTTTCCATTTCCTGAAGGTTGCTTTTTTGGCAGCAACAGCCTCTCTGACCTCACCTTTAAACCATGCTGGCAGTTTTTTGGACTTTCTTCCACTTTTCTTAATGCGTGGAATACAGCTAGTCTGGGCTTCGAGGATAGTATTTTTAAATAACACCCAAGCTTGCTGTAAGTCTTTAACCTTTGGAACCGCTCCTTTTAGTTTTTTCCTAACTATATTCCTCATTCTATCATAGTCTCCCTTTCGAAAGTTAAAAGGTAGTACTGTGGATTCCTTTACTATCTGTCCTCCACTAATTAAATCAAACATGATCATACTACCGGTATGATCACTATTGCCAAGTGGTCCCAACACCCTTATTTCTTGCACCAGATCTGGCGTTCCACTAAGGACTAGGTCCAGTATGGCTTCCCCTCTGGTCGGTTCATGAACCAGCTGCTCCAAGAAGCAGTCATTTATTTCATCTAGAAACTTTATCTCTTTAGCTTGTCCTGCTGTGACACTGACCCAGTCGATACCGGGGTAATTGAAATCACCCATTATTACTACTCTGTTGTGACTTTTGTTAGCTTCCTTGATATTTTGCAAGAGCCTCCAGATGTAAGACACCTGGTCCCAGACAGAATCCCAAATGCAAATCAACTTTCTGGAGCTCTGGGCGATATTCCTGGCTCTCCAAGCTTTCTGCCACCGGCTGTAGCACCAGTTGGTGCTGGTCCAAATCAACTACCAGGTCACAATGTTCTATGTGAACAAGCAGGGGGGCATGGGGTCATGCTCCTTCTGCCAGGAGGCGGTAGCCATCTGCTCTTATATGACACACAACGGGATGCTCCTAAGAGTGGTCTGCCTCCTGGGTCAAGAGAATGCCCTGGTAGACAAGCTGAGCAGAGTCCCCCAGCCACACAAGTGGCGCCTGGATTCTATAGTGGCCTCCTGGCTGTTTTGACTTTGGGGTGTTCCCCTAGTGGACCTGTTCGTCAGCCCAAACAACATGCAGTTGCCCCGCTTCTGCTCCTGTCAGCCGCACCTGTCTCAGGTGGCGGCGGACATGTTCCTCATTCCCTGGATGGAAGACCTCCTCTATGCCTTCCCACTGACACCACTAGTCACCAAGACTCTCTTCAAGGTCCAGCACGATGGGGCGTCACTAATACTGATAGCCCCCTTGTGGTCTAGGCAACCCTGGTTCATGTTGCTGCTCTTCCTATCGGCGACATAGCCGATTCCCCTGGGCCAAGCCCCAGGACTACTCTCACAGGAGCAGGGCTCTCTACTGCACCCCAATATGGGGTCCCTGTCACTCACAGCTTGGCTGCTGAAAGGGTAGCTCTGGCTCCCTTCATCCTCCCACGGGACATGAAAGAGGTTCTTCTGGCCTCTTGCAAGGCTTCCACAAGAAGGGCATACACCTTCAAGTGGTGTTGATTCTTAGTGTGATATGCCGAGACGGGCAAACCCGTTCGTCTGCTCGGTACAAGTGGTACTCCAGTACCTTCTCCACCTGTCACAGGTGGGACTAAAGTCCAACTCAGTCAGAGTGCATATGAGTGCTATCGCAGCACACCACCACTCTGTTCAGGGCAAACCCCTCTCAGCTCAGCCCCTTATATCTCCATTCCTGTGGGGCCTCATGCTAGCCAAGCCCTCTGTCCACTTTTCAGCAATGGAGTGGGATCTCAAAGTGGTGCTCTCGCAGCTTACTAAGCCACCCTTTGAGCCCCTGGCTACATGCTACTTATGATACCTCTCCTGGAAGGCCATATTTCTCGTGGCACTCACATCAGCTCGCAGAGTCAGTGAGCTCCAGGCTCTGATGGCAGAGCCTCCCTACATGAGATTCTACAAGAACAGGGTGGTGCTCCGCACACACCCCAAATTTCTGCCAAGGTGGTGTCCCCCTTCCACCTCAATCAGGAGGTGGTGCTCCCCACCTTTTTCCCTAGGCCTCACACTGGTAAGGCAGAGACTGTCCTCCAAACTTGTAAAAGAGCCTTGTCCTTCTGTCTGCAACAAACCCAGGGCCACCGCAAAGCACCTCAGCTTTTCGCATCCTATGACCCCAGTCTACTGGGGCTCTCAGTGACTAAGCAAACTCTATCCACTTGACTGGCGGTCTGCATTACCCTCACTTATAAGCAGACAGGGATCCCACTGGATCAGAGGGTCAAGGCACATCGCATCAGGGCCATGGCACTTCCGTGTCAAATCTTTGTTTTGTTCCTGTGATGGAAATCTACCGGGCCGCCACCTGGTCTTCGGTTTATACCTTCGCAGCTCACTACTGCCTGGAGAGGGAGTCCCGATGGGACAGTGCCTTTGGCCAGGCTGTACTCCGTAATCTATTCAGGGTGTAGGCAACTCCTGCTCTCCAATTCTTCTGTGTTTAGGCTACCAGAGTGCTGGTTCTCCACCGGACACTTGGGTCTTGCCAGAGTCTCTCAGAAGGGACTCAACTGCTGCTATTCACGGCTCTCCGTTTGCAGGTCACCGAGACATTTTTACAGGTTCTCGGTAGCCTGTGCCTGTAACTGGGGAGTCCCATATGTGAGGACTGACTTCCTGCTTGTTCCCAGAGAAAGTGTAGTTATTCCCCTATAACAGATGTTCTCTGGGGACAGCAGGAATCAGTCCTCACAACCCTCTTTCCTCCTCTTGGAGATGCTTCTTACCGTATTTATTTTTTTTTTGCCGTCTTAGCTATGTCATTAGACTGAGGCAAGATGGCACCCTTGGGTGGGAAGGGGACCATGTATGCATAGTGCATCTCCCAAAGGTTTTCTTTGAAAACTGGGGAGATGCTTCCACGCAGGCTCTGTTGGCCCCAATGTCAAACATATGTGAGGACTGATTCCTGCTGTCCCCGAAGAACACCTGTTACAGGTGAGTAACTATGCTTTACCTCTAGATATGATTATGAAAAGCAATAAGAGCAAAAGGTTTAAGCTTCTTAAACTTATCAGGATTGGAGCAATATCACTAAGGACAGGGGTTCAAATTATTTTTAGTTATTTAAGGCTTGGGAATTCTTCCATTTAAATCTAAATGAGTGCTGGGATTCTGACTGTCATCATGACACTTTGTATCTTTCCAGAGATTTTTCCCCTATTTTTATAGACCCTCCTCCCACTACACCTAGTCTTGGCATTGCAGCAGCAGTGAATCATGCACCAATATTCCTTCTGAACCATATATCATGGGTTCTAACTTGGGCCTCCAGGTATCACCCTTATTGATAATCATGGCTCCCTCTCCTTATCCAAAGCTGTGCACGCTGCCTTCACAGCATGTCCAGCTCCGACTGGCCCAGGGTGTGGCAGACCTAGGGCTGGTGCAACCATTAGGAAAATTAGCAGCCGCCTAGAGCACTAATGGTCCAGGGGTGGCCCATTGCCACTGCTGCTGTCCCTTTCCGGACCTAGGCCACCTTGTCTCCTTGCACCACTACTACTACTGCTGAGCATTTGTATAGCACTACAAGTCATACGCAGCGCTGCACAGACATGCATTGGCCCTGGGCAGACCTGATCAAAGAATCAAACCACTTTGATGATTGTGTTTCCAAAAGATAGTTAAGTAAATGCAGTGAATTAACAAATATATAAATAGCTGGCAGTTCACATTACTTCTGTAACCCATTGGGCTGGCCAATTCAAATTATTTTAATGAAATAATTAGTCACAAATCTCTTTGATTTGGGTATTTGTCTTGATGTTTGGTGTGAGACCGCCAAACAACAGTTTTTATGAAGATTATGTACCATGGTTGCTGAATTACACAAAAGTGTTCCCAGGATCATATTCCTCATTGAGCTTTCATACCATCAAACCTATGAGTTCCAAGAACAGTTTTGATAAACAATCAGAATTCTGTCATTCAAAAAAAATATACCTGTGTGGAAGATCAGGAGATATTTAAACGTAGAATTTTCTACTGCTGAGTCAAGGTTAGTTATGTTATTCATAGCCGTGGCTCTGAAACAGAAAGAAAAATAAATATTTACATATAGGGGTGGGTAATTTTCAAAGCCACTTCCATGGGCAAATCAGTGCTTAATCGCCATTGAATAAATAGCCTGTTAGAAAACTGCCTGCTTGTTAGAGCAGTAAACATGCATGCAAGCAGCCAGCCTGTAGGCACCATAATGAACAGAGATGTTTCTTGGGTAGGGTTGCTGAGGGGTTTCAGCTTAACACAAATAATTTTGAAAAATCACGTAGATGTATGTAATTTTCCTGGTGTAGTTTTGAAGGTGGAAAATCCAGCAAAGTCTGCAGAGAGAAAAGTATGTGTGTACTTTTCACTAATGTGAGTGGTTATAAAACTACTTCCTTCTAGGAAAGTGTAACCCTAGCTGCAGACTTGTGGGAAGTGCTTTTTGATTATTGCTCACCATGGATGTGGGTAAAAGTCCAAGGGGCTGATGTTCAGCGGTGACTGCCGCTGCTTTAATTAGACCAGGACATTCAGCACTGGAGCTTATCTGGCATCAGGTGCTGAATATCCCGTTTTGCTGGGCAGTGCTGTAGCTTTCCGGTTAATTCAGCCACTCACCGGATATCACAAACCGGACAGCCATTGGACCTGTCCTAATTTTATGTGACTGAATATCGCTGCTGACCGGCTAGCTACTGGGACTGCCCACAGACCACCCTGGCATCCTTTCTGTGTGGGGATCTCCAGGTCCTGCTAACCAGCTAAACCCTTTTGAATATGCTCCAAATATATAGCAGCAATGGACTTTTATCTGCAGTCTTCAGGAGACGTTCCCAGGGCGGGGTTACACTGGAGGCAAGAACTACATGTGCAGTTTTGAATAATCAAAATGTTGCACATACTTTTGCAAAAAAGTACTCACATAAAAAGCAGATGCAAATTTGTGTGGACAATGGAAGGGGCAGTAATCAAAGACCCAGTGTAGGCATTGCTTTATTTTGATGATTGTAGCAAACCCTATGAGCAAAAACGGTGAGATTTTTCTGATCACAGGTTACTCATGTTTGTGTGATATTGATAGGTGGATGGAGTTAAGCATATGCTGGTTGCTGGTTCTTAACATCAGAAATCGGAGTTGTTATTGGTGAGAAAACCTTTAATGGTGTTGTGTTCCTCTACTACTACTAGTACTAGTCCTTATCATTTGTATAGCACTTTAAAGCGTACACAGCACTATACAGAGACATGGAAGAGAGGGTCTCTGCTCCTAAGAGCTTACATTCTAGTTAAGACAGACAACACAACTGCATATATCTAGGGGAATGTTAAGGAAACACATACGAGGTGAACAGGAGACTAGGGAGTTCAGGATCCAGTTTCAAAGAAGTGAGGTTTTAGCTTGGATTTGAACAGGGCCAGAGAAGGAGCCTGGTGTAACAACTCAGGCAGTTTCTTCCAGGCATAAGGAGCAGCAAGGTAGAAAGATCAAAATCTGGAATTGGCAGTAGAAGAGAAGGGCACAGACAGAAGGGATCTGCCAGAAGAGCGGAGTTCCCGAGGAGAGATAAAAGAGGACAGGTAGTGAGGAGCAGCAGAATGAGGCACTTATAGGTCAATAGTAGAGGTTTGAACTTGCTTTTGACTGAAAATATGAGCCTACGGTTTGTTCTGTTTTTTTAAATCTGGGAATTTATATGGATGATCATCTTTAATTGAAAGATCATGTCAGGCAGGTATTGACAACAGTTAGAGTGAGATTCTGTTGCCAGCCTGCAGGTGGTTCAGTTCCAGGAAGAGCCTTATGCAGATTTATTTAATAGTGTTTATATACCGCTTTTCGAGATGAACCTATGACTTACAGTTAGCAGGTGTCAGTAAGTTCTACTCTGCTTACTGGCCATCTTAGCCTGCTCTACACCCTCTACTTCCTTTTACAGGTCATCTTGCTCCTGTCTAGGATCTGTATATAAATCCAGCTCTGGCTAGACCTTTTTGCCAGAGTTGATCTGTACTTCTGTGTCACCTTATGCTTTGGTTCCCTACTACACTTTGGATTCTGTCTCACCTTGTTGGACATTCCTAGATCTTGCACCAGTTCCTGCTGGGCCTTGGCTTTACTCTTGCCTTGATCCTCTTTAATGAGTGCCCTGTGTTCCTGTTTCCTGTCTCGTTCAGAGTTCTCCTAGTTCCTGGTTCTCAACTTGGTTCCTGGATTTGAGCAGTGAAGACCTGATGGCCACCAGTATCAGAAGGCTCAACCCAAACGAAAGGTGACTATTACAGGCAAAGATCGCATACTAACCACCCCCGGAGTTGGGCTATCCTGTCCTGTGGTGAAGCTATCTGTGGACCTCACCTTGCTTGACTATTCTTGGATCTTCTCTACTGATGAGAATCATCACAGAAAGTTGAGATATTTTTTTATCTCAGTTTGACTTTCTGTCAGTTTGAAATCTTTGGTATTGCTCACCATGTCTGTGGGTAAAAATCCAAGGGGCTGATATTCAGTGGCGGTAGTCAGTACTTTTAAAGCACCGCTGCTGCCGCCACCTTAATTAGACCCAGATATTCAGCGCTGGAGTCTCTCCGGCATGTGGTGCTGAATATCTGGTTTTGCTGGGCAGCGCTGTAGCTTTCCGATTAGTGGTGATATTCTATTGCTGACTGCTATAATACCTTTTATCTGGGTCTGCCAGCTGTGGACTCAGAATGTGGCAGCCCAGCTGATTACTACTCTAGCTGTAGTCCACATGTGCATATTATGCCAGCACTTAACATGCTGCCCTGTCTACTAGTGGCCCAAAGGATTATTCATTTAATTTTTAAAATTACTTCTTCTGTATCGCGGATATCGATATTTGTTGAAGTTTCTATTAAAACAGAAACATCATAATACAAACAACAAATGTAAGAATTAATAATACAAATAAATACAGTTCAGTAGCAATAATCGTAACTACCTCACTGGTCAGGGTAATAAATTATAAATAATCAGGATTTTTGTTGCTTCCAAAAATCTTTCACATTAGACATCAACCTGAGTTCAGAAGGAAAGGTATTATTAAACCGAGTACTTAGAACTGAACATGACTGATCCTGCGTCATCGACGTCCAGGCCAGTTGCAAGGAAGAAACCATCAACAGGCCCTGACTTTATGATCAGAGGGGCATATTCAGTGATTAATGTGATTAGCAGACCTTTAACCGTGTTAACTGTGCTGAGCGGGATATTTAACACATAGCTGGTTATCACTTCTAATACCTCTAGAAGCCCTGATGCTAACCGCGTTAACTGTGCTGAGCGGGATATTTGACACATAGCTGGTTATCCTCTCTAATACCTCTAGAAGCCCCGATGCTAACCGCGTTAACTGTGCTGAGCGGGATATTTGACACATAGCTGGTTATCCCCTCTAGTACCTCTAGAAGCCCCGATGCTAACCGCGTTAATTGTGCTGAGCGGGATATTTGACATATAGCTGGTTATCCCCTCTAATACCTCTAGAATCCCCGATGCTAACCGCGTTGATTGTGCTGAGCAGGATATTTGACACATAGCTGGTTATTCCCTCTAATACCTCTAGAAGCCCTGATGCTAACCGCGTTAATTGTGCTGAGTGGGATATTTGACACATAGCTGGTTATCCCCTCTAATACCTCTAGAAGCCCCGATGCTAACCGCGTAGCGTCGAGGTGTTCCAGGGGTGGTGCTGAAGATAACCGAGCAGCGGTAATATTCATCCACACATTAAAAGCTGTCCTAACTTTAGCTAATGGGGCAGTGACTGAATATCGCCGCAGCCCAGCGCTGTCTGGCCAGTCTGGATATTCAGTGCCGGATGTTCATCTAAGCGAACTACTTCAGGACAAATCTGGACTAACTGGCTCTCTGGCAGCACCTGCTCAGGAACAGTGAGTGTTTGACTTGTGTGGTGCTCTGATATTTGAGTCTTCTTGTAATTATCCATAGGCCATTTAGTGTCGACTATTTAGAAATTTCTTCCATGGCCCTCGATATAATCTGCAAATGAATTATCAATACTGATCTGATATGGAAGTATGGTCATAGTATTGTCAGTATACATTCAGAATAATGCCACACAATGGATGAATATAGATTATAAAGGTCAGAAATAGCATGGATCCTAGGGTATACCCTTTGTAATTACCATACAGCCAGAACAACAAGATTCACACCTATCCATTTGTTGACTTGGTGAAATAAGATCTAAACCATTCTAAGAGCCTGTTTCCAATTCCCATTGAATCCAGTCAGGCTATCAAATGCAGCAGAGAGATCTAGAAACACTATTATCACTGTTGGGCATTTTTCCAGGGCCAATTGCCAATAATCAAGTGTTGAAACCAATACGATCTCTGTGTCACAGGTCTTTCTAAATCCAGATTGGTAGTCATGAACTAACTTTCTCTTCTCTACAAATTCCTATAGTTGCATATAAATGACACATTCAATTATCATAGTCGAAATAGGTCAATAACTAGAGGGACCATCTGTTCTACCAATAGGGTTCAATATGTGCCTAACTATAGCCTGGTAGTCCACTTTCCTTGATAGAGATGCAACCCACTAAGCAAATATATGGTTTCCCAACAACATGCCAAGAAAGATTCTCTAACCCTTAGTGGTGCATTTGTTTCTATAGAATTCATGATCATACAACCTTATGTAGCAATATTTGTAATAGTTTACAAGCTTATGTAGCAAGTTTTTGTAAATAGTTTACCCCTGTTATCTAAGTTACTTGCCCTGTTATCTGTAAACTCATACATGTTAACTGTACTGAGCGTTTCTGTTCCATGTAAACCGCGCTGATGCTGAATAGTGCGGTATATAAGAGAATGTAAATAAATAAATAATAAATAAATAAATAAATAAATAGAGGCAGCTTTGTCTCCTCTTTTGAGATTGTTAGTAATCCAACAGAAGGAGGATCACCAAAACTTGTTCAAGGATAAAACTTTTGAAGGCTCACAACTACTTCCTCCTCACTAATGACCAACAGGAGAAGGAGAATCTATTCAATAATTCTGTCTAACTAACACAAACTCCTGACAGGAAATATGCTCATGTTTACTGCCTCGACCATTGTTAAATCTCTCACTGATTGAAATAGTTTCCTTGAGTGAGCCATAGCCTTCATAATTCTAGATGAGTAAAACTCCATGTTCACCTTATCCACAAAAGGTTGGTAAACTAACAATGCAAATCTATAAAGTTCTTTAGCATTATGGGTTAAAGTTTTCCTCCACTATTTTTCCACCTGACATACTTTACACTTTTCTTCTCTGATCTTCTCCCTAAATCATGGAGCTCTTATGTCTGTAACCTGCCATTACAATCTGCAGAGGATCCAGCTTCTCTACACCCCCTTCAAAGAAATATTCCACAATTCCACTGTGTCTATTCTTACTTTCCCTCCTTATCTGTCTCAATTCCAGCTGAAAATACTTTGTATTAATATTGGGGCATACTTTATTTTCATTTCCTTTATCATACCCAAACAGGCCTGAGAGAAGCAGTAACATTAACACCATACCTACATCCAACCTGTTCGCAAAGGGCAAAAAGTCCATTGCGAAGAAGGCCCTCTCACTAGCCACCCCCTCTATCTGGAACTCTCTCCCGGAAAAACTACCTCCTGGAACAACCTCAGACTTAAAGGACTTTCGTAAACAGCTCAAGACCCTCCTCTTCATCGAGCACTTCAATGAACACCCCTAACTCCACAGCATTACTCAGATCTTGTGCCCACCCCATATGACCAATTGCATATACGTTGTACATAAGTTATTTCCTGATTGTCCCTCCAGTCTAGTCCCGGAATCTCTGGGGTTGTCAACCTCTAGCAGCTTTGGAGACTGAGAAACTTCTGTGATGTCACAGTATATAAGGACTGGAACCGCCTCCTTACACCAGTTTATCAGTCTCCAAAGCAGCTAGAGAGTGGTGAGCCCAAGGGGATTCCGGGGCTCACGAGAGGAACGATTAAGGACAGTGGTAGCACAGATTTGGAAAAAAAAGAAAAAAGAGAAGAGGGTTATGCTCTTTACCTTTCATTGTGGTTAAAGGGTTTGCCAGCTTGCCTTGAGGTCCTCTGCTCCATTGAGTAATTTTGGTCGTTTCTTTCCCTCTATCAGGGAATAGGCAGGAGCCAAGAGTGGGAATTTGGCTTCCTGAAGGACAGGACCGGCGGCGGGTTACCGTCCCGAGTGAAGGGGGACAGGAGCCCTTGAGGGGACAGCTCAGCGCGTGCAGAGGCTTTGCCTGCCGGTGCTTAGAGCTCCCGGGGGACTGCTATAGCTGTTTGGAGTTGGCGGTGAGACGCCGGCTTTTCAGATTTCGGCGATCTGGTTCTTCTGGGCAGGAAGGACAGATAAAGCAGCCCCGCATCAGCTGGCAGCAACCCTGAAGGTAAGGAAGTGTTTCGGCTTGAAAATGGCTAGCCTAGCCGGAGCAGGCCACACCGCGTGTGGGGAACGTGGGAAAATCGCAGTTTGAAAGTGTGGGGCTTTGGCGCCGTGTATCTCAGCCGGGAAGCTTCGTTTTTTCATAGCTCCTTCAGGTTTTAGCTCAGGGTGGTGTCTCGATTGGAATACCCGTTGAAAAAAAAGAAATTTTTTTTTTTTGTTTTGGGGGTTTTTCTTCTGCTCCAAGGTCTGTCAGAGCAGCATGCCTGCAAAACAGCTCTGCCTAATGTGTGGAGCCCGGAGGAGCTCGGTATCTCAGGATGGGATTTGTAGGGGCTGTGTTCCAGAGTTGGAAGCGAAGGAGTTAGCCCCTGAATCCATGATGGGGGGACAGGACATCTTGGAGGAGATGGGGGTCCCCATACTTCCATCCCTGCCTGAGGCTGAGCCGGCGGGCGGGGCTGTGGTGGCGTCGGAGCCCCCATTGTCCCAACAGCCGGTATCGGGGGGTTTGGCAGCAATTTATTCGCAGGATTTCGTAGCGCTGCTGCAGAAGGCGCTGGCTGGCTCTCAAGGGGGGCCAGTAGCGAGTACGTCAGGGGCGGGTCTGGGGCGGAAGAGGCCCGGTTCACCTTTGGCGGAAGACTTGGCCGGCAGCGGGGCCAAGAAGGCCAGATCAGATAGGGATCGCCTGGATCAGTCAGTCCTTTCGGAGGACTTGCAGTCAGAGGAGGCGGACATGGAGCTGGGGGAGCTAGAGGAAGGAGAGATCAGAGAGCAGGAGGATCAGGCAAGAGTCGTAAGAGTGTTCCGGAGGGAAGAGCTGCCGGCACTCATTGCAGAGTCTCTCAAAGCTCTCAATATGCCGGATGGAGGGCCGGCAGAGGATGCTACCCTGGAGGATCCGCTGTTGCAGGCAGTCCGAAAGACTCAGAGGGCGTTCCCGCTCCATAGGGTGTTTAGGGAGATGATACAGGAGGAGTGGGATACGCCGGAAGCCAATCTTAGAGGGGCTAGGGTTATGGCGAGGCTGTACCCTCTATTGGATCAGGACCGAGAGTTGTTCAAGGTGCCCAGAGTAGATGCGGCAGTATCGGCAGTGACCAAGAAGACTACCATCCCAGTGGAGGGCTCAGCGGCACTGAAGGATCCGCAGGACCGTAAGTTAGAGACTTTGCTGAAGCAGGTCTTTGAAGCGAATGCCCTTTCGTTGCAGGCCTCTATTTGCGGGGCTTGTGTGGCTAGAGCCTGCTTGAGGTGGGCGCAGCGGGTCCAGGGGGACCGCACGGAGGAGGTGGCTGAGGAGGCGTCCCGGTTGGAATCCGGGGCGGCGTACCTTGCAGACGTGCATTATGATTTGATCCGCGGTTTAGCGAAAAGTATGGCATCGGTGGTCGCCGGACGGAGATGTCTTTGGCTGAAGAATTGGTCAGCTGATGGGCCTTCCAAGACGAGGTTGAGTAGGCTGCCCTTTCGTGGCAAGCTGCTCTTTGGAGAGGATTTGGAAAAGTTGGTAAAAGATTTGGGAGAGTCTAAGACAGGTAGATTGCCAGAGGACAAACAGAAGCAAGGCCGTTCCGTGCCCGGGTGTCGCGGGCCACAGTGGGAGTTTCGCCGTTTCCCTCCCCCGAGGTTCGGACAAGGTCAGCGGGGGCGTTTCGCTGCTAGGGCCCCAGGGTTTCGGGGGTTTTGAGGAGCGAGCAGGGGATTTGCCTCTGTCTCCTCGTCCTCTAGTTTCAAGAAGCCGCAATGAAGTCAGGGGGGTCCGGGAGGAGCTGGTTCCCGTAGGAGGTCGGCTGCGGGAGTTTTATCCTGCCTGGACCCGACTCACTTCCGATCAGTGGGTGTTAGAGGTGATTCGAGAAGGTTATGCGCTGGAGTTTCAGCGACCGGTGACCGATTCTTTCGTGCGGTCTCCCTGCAACGCTCGAGTAAAGCGCCGGGCTGTGCGGGAGACAGTACAGAGACTTCTGGCTCTCAAAGCAATTGTCCCGGTTCCTTCTGACCAGTTAGGACACGGTCGATACTCAATTTACTTCGTGGTGCCAAAAAAGGAGGGGGCGTGGCGGCCCATCCTAGATTTGAAACGGGTAAATCGCTGTCTCCGCGTATCTCATTTTCGAATGGAGACCCTCCGGTCAGTTATCGTATTGGTGAGAAATGGGGAGTTTCTGACGTCCCTGGATTTATCGGAGGCGTATTTACACATTCCGATACGGCAGGAGCATCGGAAATTCCTCAGGTTTGCAGTGCCGATGGGCCATTTTCAGTTTTAGGCGCTTCCCTTTGGTCTAGCTACCGCGCCGCGAACGTTCACCAAGGTGTTGGTGGTGGTGGCAGCGGCCTTGCGGAGAGAAGGAGTGTTAGTACACCCATATCTGGACGATTGGTTAATCAGAGCAAAGTCCAAAGAGGAGAGTGTGTCGGCAACGGCCAGGGTGATAGCTCTGCTGCAGTCTCTCGGTTGGGTAGTCAACGTAGCAAAGAGCAGGTTGATTCCGTTTCAGGACCTAGAGTATCTGGGAGCGCGGTTCGATACGAGTGTCGGGCGAGTGTTTCTGCCGTGACAGCGGGTGCTCGGACTCCGACAGTTGGTGGCTCGGTTTCTCAGTCAGCAGGATCCCATGGCCTGGGATTATCTTCAGCTATTGGGAACGATGGCAGCGACCCTGGAGTTGGTGCCGTGGGCGAGGGCCCAGTTGAGGTCGTTACAAAGGGCGCTCTTGAGAAGGTGGTCGCATCAAAGGGATCCGCTTTCCCAGAAGTTACCTTGCCTGCCGCAGACTCGCATGGTGCTGCGTTGGTGATTGAGGCCGGGGTGTCTGGAGAGGGGGATGCTGATAGAGGCGCCCCCTGGATTTCCCTGACAACGGACGCCAGTCTACTCGGCTGGGGAGCCCATTGTCAAGGTCGGCTAGTGCAAGGTCAGTGGTCCCCCCTGGAAAAGGAGTGGTCGATCAACAGGTTGGAATTGCGGACGGTGGCATTGGTGCTCCGGGAATTGCGCCACTATATTCAGAAAAAGGCCATTCGGGTGTTCTCGGACAAGGCTACGGCGGTGGCTTACATAAATCGACAAGGGGGCACCAGCAGCGTGGCATTGGAAGCCGAGGCGGAGAGTTTATTCGAGTGGGCCAAACAGAATCTGGAAGCCTTGTCCACTGTGCACGTCGCGGGGGTGGACAATGTCGAGGCCGATTTTCTCAGTCGGGTAAGGGTGGACCCAGGAGAGTGGGTTCTGCATCCCGAGATTTTCGCAATGTTAGTGAGGCGCTGGGGAACGCCGGTGATGGATCTCATGGCGACCTTTCAGTCGGCGAAGGTCGGTCTGTTCTTCAGCAGGAGAAGAGAAAGGATGGCGGAAGGTTTGGACGCTCTTGTTCAAGAGTGGCTGGAGCAGCAACTGCTGTATGTGTTTCCACCGTGGGTGCTGATCGGTCGAGTAATACAGCGCATAGAACTCCACAGGGGGCGAGTGATCCTAATTGCTCCGGATTGGCTGAGACAGCCATGGTACGCGGACTTGGTAAGGCTCGTGGTGGAGGAGCCTTGGAAGCTGCCAGTGCGCAGGGATCTTCTGACTCAGGGGCCTCTTTGCATGCCCCAGGTGGATCAATTCTCGCTTATGGCCTGGCTATTGAAAGGGCTCGGTTGAGAGCGAGAGGTTATTCAACCGCAGTGATAGCTACTTTGCTGAATGCCTGGAGGAAATCTACTTCCTTGGCATATGTCAGAGTGTGGCGTATCTTTGAGGCTTGGTGTGCAGAAAGGGATTGCGTTCCCTTACGGGCGTCGATCCCTCAAGTTCTCGCTTTCTTGCAAGATGGCTTTCAAAAGGGTTTAGCGGCAGCTTCCTTGAAAGTGCATTTAGCGGCTTTATCCTGTTATAGAGGGAAAGTACAAGGAGTCTCGTTGGCATGTCATGCAGATGTAAAACGTTTTTTGAAGGCTGTACGAATTCTCAGGCCGCCACGTAAGCAAGTGGTACCGGCTTGGGATCTACCGTTGGTTCTTGAGGCGTTGGAGAAGGCGCCTTTCAAGCCCTTAGCAGATGCTTCTTTGAAGGACCTTACACTTAAAGTGGTGGTTTTGGTGGCCATTGCCTCAGCGAGGCGCGTTTTGGAGTTACAGGCACTGTCTCGTAGAAAGCCCTTTCTGTCTTTCTCCGACTCTAAGGTGGTTTTGAGACCCGTTCCGTCGTTCTTGCCTAAGGTGGTTTCAGCTTTTCATTTGAATCAGGTGGTGTCGTTGCCGGTGTTTGCATCTACAAGTAAGGGTCAGGTCGCTGAGCGGTTTCATCGCTTGGATATCCGTCGAGCTTTGAAGAAGTATGTGGCTAGGACAGCTTCGTTCCGTAAGTCAGACAGGCTGTTTGTTCTCTTTGCAGAAGCCAGAAAAGGGGAGGCGGCTTCTAAGGGTTCGATTGCTCGCTGGGTAAAAGAAGCGATTGCGTCGGCGTATATTTTGCACGGCAGAGAGGTGCCGGAAGGTTTGAGGGCTCATTCCACTAAAGCGCAAGCGGCGTCTTGGGCGGAGAGTGGTTTGGTGCCGGTGGCAGAGATTTGTAAAGCGGCGACTTGGTCGTCGCTGCATTCCTTTGTGAAACATTACCGTCTGGATGTACAAGCGGGCAGGGACACCTGTTTTGTATCGGTTGTGCTTCAGGCTGGTCTAGCAGGGCCCTCCCGTTGATTGGATTTACTGCTCGGGTACATCCCCAGAGATTCCGGAACTAGACTGGAGGGACGATCAGGAAATGTAAATTAGTCTTACCTGCTAATTGTAGTTCCTGGAGGAACTCCAGTCTAGTCCCGGTTCCCGCCCTAATTCGTTGCTACACATTGGCCTGAAGCAAGCGCTAAATTATAGGTGAGCAATCTTTTTGGTTCGGTCAGGTGTCTGCTTCGCGGGAGGGCAGGATATAGCCTGGGGGTGGTGAGAATCAGAGCCTCCTTGGCATGGGAGGAGCCAGATGATCTCAGGGCATGCGCAAGGAGAGAGCAGATCTGAGAAATAGGAAAGTCCGGAGGTTGGTTGTAGCTCAGGGGTGCAGTTATTTTGGGGCTGCAGTTCATTACTTACTTGTTTCTCCGGTGAGTCTGCTTTGTCAATAGGTAAACTGGTGTAAGGAGGCGGTTCCAGTCCTTATATACTGTGACATCACAGAGGTTTCTCAGTCTCCAAAGCTGCTAGAGGAGGTTGACAACCCCAGAGATTCCAGGATTAGACTGGAGTTCCTCCAGGAACTACAATTAGCAGGTAAGACTAATTTACACTTTTTATCACTCCCAGTCATCCCCCCCCCTCGCATACTAAGAAAGTTGTCCAATAATGTTTTAAATTGTTAACTGTATTTCTCACAAGTTCTCTGTAAAAATTGAAGTTACAATGTAAACCGTCTTGATTATAAGATAAGGCGGTATAAAAAAAAAAAGGTGTTAAATAAATAAATAATGTTGCTATCCTCACACAGACACAGACCATTACAACTGAAGCAAATGATCAGTCCATGACATCTGCTGTTCATGAGCACTATGTCTTATTATCTGGGCCAATCAGATATCTGAAGAAAGAAATTAAATCAAGAGTAAACTGTTTGTGTCAGTCCCAATGAATACATATGGTCAACAAAATCTGTTACAGGGAATGAAGTTTCTTTGATTATCTCATTGAGACTTTGGTATACTACATGCCTGCTCGACCCTTAAAATTGCCAAGTTATTGATAACTCAATCCTCTGCTTTTTCTATCACTGGACTATTGCTATGGAATTCATTACCTGCTGAACTGAGGGCAGAATCCAATTTTCTTCAGTTTACTAGTGGTTCTTAACCCAGTCCTCCCACACCCCCTCGGCCAGTCTGGTTTTCAAGATATCCACAATGAATATGCATGAGATAGATAAGAACATAAGATATGCCATACTGGGTCAGACCAAGGTCCATCAAGCCCAGTATCCTGTTTCCAACAGTGGCCAATCTAGGTCATACGTACCTAGCAGTTTCCCCAAAAGACACAGGTTCCACAATGCTTGTACTGGGTCAAGCACTGATATCCTGGGTCCCCCCTTAATAATGGTTTATGGACCTTTCCTCCAGGAACTTGTCCAAACCTTTTTTAAACCCAGCTACACTAACAGCCTTTACCACATCCTCCGGTAACAAATTCCAGAGTTTGATTACACGTTGAGTGAAAAAAAAAATTCTTTTATTAGTCTTAAATAGTTTACCCTGTAGCTTCATTGCATGTCCCCTAGTCTTTCTGTATTCTGATAATGTAAACAATTGATCTACATTTACCCGTTCCACTCCGTTCATTAATTTATAGACTTCTATCATATCTCCCCTCAGCCGTCTCTTTTCCAGGTTAAAGAGCCCTAACCTTTTTAGCCTTTCTGCATAAGATAGATTTTTAGCCTGCAAATCTATCATATGCATATTCATTGTGGATATTCTGAAAACCCAACTGGCCTAGGAGTGCAGGAGGACTGTGTTAAGAACCACTGGAATGGGTTCCAACATGTGGTCCATAGACTCCTGCAGATCCATTCCAGGAAGTCCACAAGACAAAGAAATGAGAAAAAAAGAGAGAGAGGTTGGGGAGAAGAGAGAGACTGGAGGGAAGGAGAAAGAAAGAGACTGAGGCTGGAGAGAGAGAGAGACTGGTGGAGATAGGAAGGGGAAGTGAGTTAAAAATGGCCAGCTGGGCAGGTTTGGTGCTGAGTAGAAGGGGTCCATGAAGAGTGGTAGGGATGAACTGGAGGATCCCTGGAACTTATAAGAACATAAGATATGTTATACTGGGTCAGACCATGGCCCATCAAGTCCAATATCCTTTTTCCAACAGTGGCCAATCTAGGTCACAAGTACCTAGCAGTTTCCTCAGAAGACACAGGTTCCACAATGCTTGTATTGGGACAAGCAGTGGATTTCCCGGGTCCCCTTTAATAATGATTTAGGGACCTTTCCTCCAGGAACTTGTCTAAACCTTTTTTAAACCCAGCTACACTAACATCTTTTACTACATCTTCCAGTAACGACGTCCACTTTGATTACACATTGAGTGAAAAAATATTTTCTCTTATTAGTCTAGTCTTATATGGGTTACATTGTAGCTTCATTGGATATCCCCTAGTCTTTCTACATATTGATGGCGTAAACAATTGATCTATGTTTACCTGTTCCACTCCATTCATTAATTTATAGGCCTCTATCATATCTCCCCTCATCCATCTCTTTTCCATGTTGAAGGGCCCTAACCTTTTTAGCCTCTCCTCATATGGATATTCTTCAATCCCTTTTACCATTTCTGTACCTTTTCTAATTTTGCTATATCCTTTTTAAGATACAACAACCAGAATTGCACACAATATTCAAGGTGCGGTCGCATCAGGGAACGATACAGAGGCATTATAATATTTTATTTATTTAGACAGTTTTGTATACCACCTTATCTTTCAATCAAAGTGGTCACAACACAATTGGGGGATACACTTAACACGAGGGGATATGAGACACATACACTAATACTTACAGGGAACATGGGCAAATGGAGGGTTAAGTGGCTTGCCAAAGACCACAAGGAACACCTGTGGGACTAGAAACCCCAGTCCTTCCAGCCCAAGGTTGCTGTCCTCTAGTGGGATTTGAACTACTGACCTTCTGGCCTGTGGTACCTTGCCCCAACCACTAGGCCACTCCTCCCTTTTTTTCTCCATTCCTTTCCTTAGATTCCTAGCATTCTCTTTGCTTTCTTAGCCGCCACTGCACACTGGGCAGAGAGTTTCAACGTGTTATCCACGATGACGCCTAAATCTTTTTCCTTGGTGGTGGTTCCTAATGTGGATCCTTGCATCATGTAACTATAGTTTGGGTTGTTCTTTCCTAGATGCATAACTTTGCACTTGTCCACATTAAATTTCATCTGTCATTTGAACATACGGTCTTGCAATTTTCCACAGTCCTCTTGGGTTTTAACAACTTTGAATAATTTTGTGTCATCTGCAAATTTGATAACCTCACTCGTTATTCCCATTTCCAGGTCATTTACAAATATGTTAAAAAGCAGCGGACCCAGCACAGAGCCCTGGGGTACTCCGCTATTCACCTTTCTCCATTGGGAAAATTGGCCATTTAGCCCTACCCTCTGCTTTCTATCTTTTAACCAGTTCCTGATCCACAATAGTACCTCCTATCCCATGACTTTTTAATTTCACCAAGAGTCTCTCATGAGGGACCTTGTCAAAGGCTTTCTGAAAATCCAGATACACTACATCGACTGGCCCACTTTGTCTACCTGTTTATTTACACCTTCAAAAAAATATAACAGATTAGTAAGACAAGACCTTCTCTGGCTAAAGCCATGTTGGCTGTCTCCCATTAAATCATGACTATCTACATGTTCAGAAATTTTGTTCTTAATAACGGTTTCTACCATTTTTCCTGGTACTGACGTCAGGCTCACTGGTTTGTAGTTTCCCGGATCACCCCTGGAACCCTTTTTAAAAAGTGGCGCTACATTGGCCCTCCTCCAATCTTCAGGTATTACAGATGATTTTAATGATAGTTCACAGATTACTAATAGTAGGTCTGCAAACTCATATTTCAGTTCTTTCAACACCTTTGGTTGTATATCATCCAGTCCAGGTGATTTTCTACTCTTCAGTTTATCAAATAGTTGTAATACATCTGCCCGGTTTATCAATATTTCTTTCAATTCTTCTGCTGCATCAACTTCAAATACCATTTCAATCATGGGTAACTTCCCTACATCATCTTCAGTAAAGACTGAAGTAAAGAATTCATTCTGTCTCTCTGCTATGCCCTTGGCCCTCCTAGCGTCATAAGAACATAAGTTATGCCATACTGGGTCAGACCAAGGTCCATCAAGCCCAGTATCCTGTTTCCAACAGTGGCCAATCTAGGTCATACGTACCTAGCAGTTTCCCCAAAAGACACAGGTTCCACAATGCTTGTACTGGGTCAAGCACTGATATCCCGGGTCCCCCCTTAATAATGGTTTATGGACCTTTCCTCCAGGAACTTGTCCAAACCTTTTTCAAACCCAGCTACACTAACAGCCTTTACTGCATCTTCCGGTAACAAATTCCAGAGTTTGATTACACTTTGAGTGAAAAAATATTTTCTTTTATTAGTCTTAAATAGTTTACTCTGTAGCTTCATTCCATGTCCCCTAGTCTTTCTATATTCTGATAACGTAAACAATCGATCTACGTTTACCTGTTCCACTCCGTTCATTAATTTATAGACTTCTATCATATCTCCCCTCAGCCGTCTCTTTTCCAGGTTAAAGAGCCCTAACCTTTTTAGCCTTTCTTTATAGGGGTATCCTTCCATCCCCTTTATCATTTTGGTGATTATTCTCTGAACCTTTTTTAATAAAGCTATATCCTTTTTAAGATACGGCGACCAGAATTGCACACAATATTCAAGGAGCGGTCTCACCATGGAACGATATAGAGGCATTATAATATCCTTTGTATTATTTTCCATTCTTTTCCTTATGATACCTAACATCCTGTTTGCTCTCTTGGCCGCTGCTGCGCACTGGGCTGAGGGTTTTAACATGTTATCCACAATGATGCCTAAATCTTTTTCCTGGGTGGTGGTTCCTAATGTGGAACCTTGCATCGTGTAACCATAGTTTGAGTTGTTCTTCCCTAGGTGCATAACTTTGCACTTGTCCACATTAAATTTAATCTGCCATTTTGATGCCCAGTCTTCCAATTTATCAAGATCCTCTTGCAATTTTCCACAGTCCTCTTGGGTTTTAACAACTTTAAATAGATTTGTGTCATCTGCAAATTTGATAACCTCAGTCGTTATTCCCTTTTCCAGGTCATTTATGAATATGTCAAAAAGCAGCGGACCCAGCACAGATCCCTGGGGTACACCACTATTCACCTTTCTCCATTGGGAAAATTGGCCATTTATCCCTACCCTCTGCTTTCTATCTTTTAACCAGTTCCTGATCCACAATAGTACACTGCTTCCTATCCCATGACTCTTTAGTTTTGCCAAAAGTCTCTGATGAGGGATCTTGTCAAAGGCTTTCTGAAAGTCCAAATACACTATATCAACCGACTCACCTTTGTCTACCTGTTTATTCACACCTTCAAAAAAACATAACAGATTAGTAAGACAAGATCTTCCTTGTCTAAAACCATGTTGGCTTTCTCCCATTAAGCCATGACTATCTTCATGTTCAGCAATTTTGTTCTTTATGATGGTTTCTACCATTTTTCCCAGTACTGACGTCAGGCTCACCAGTCTCTAGTTTCCCGGATCACCCCTGGAACCCTTTTTAAAAATTGTTCTAGTGTCCCTTTTACCCCTCTATCATCCAATGGTCCAACTGACTCTTTCACATGTTTTGGGTCATTGTCCTGCTGGAGGACCCATGACCTTCAACCCAGAACTAGTTTTCTGACACTAGGTAGCACATTTCACTCCAAAATACCTTGGTAGTCCTCTGACTTCATGATTCCTTTAATACATTTCAGGCTTCCAGTTCCTGAGGCAGCAAAACAGTTCCACAACATTATGAAACCTCCATCATATTTAACTGTAGGAAGGGTGTTTTTTTCCTTATAAGCTTCATTTCTTCGCCTGTAAATGTATTGCTGGTCTGCATTGCCAAACAGCTCAAGTTCGGTTTCCTCTGTCCGCAGAACATTTCCCAGAATGATTGTGGTTTCTCCAGGTGAGTATGGGCAAAGATCAATAATGATAAAATGTTATTTTATGTCTATCTTTGAGCAGTGGGGTCCTCATTGGCCTTCGCCCATGAATTCCTTCTTTGTTTAATGCGCGGTGTATGATACGGGTTGAAACCACCACTCCAGACCGCTTCAGGTCAATCTTAAGCTCTTTGGATGTTGTACGTGGTGTTTTTCCAATAGTTTGCACTAACCTTTCAAGACTTTTTTGATTAATTTTCCTCTTCCCACCACGTCCTGGGAGGTTTTTGACAGTTCCATGATCAGAAAACTTCTTAATAACAGCAAACTGTACACACAGGAATCCCAAAGGTCTTTGGAGATGGCCTTGTACCCCTTTGAAGTTTGATGTTTGGTGATAATGACTTTTCTGATGGCTGTTGCTATTTAGACCCTTATTTACGGACATCTGAATTACTGTAATGCATTTTATACCATTCTTTTCTGGGTACAGTTTGCACTTTGCAGTTGATACAGAATACAGTGGCTAAGATTCCGAGGAGTTTTTCAGTCAGAATCTTTTGGGGGGCAATTTCTCCAAATGGGTGAGTTTTGCGCATTCCATAATAGTCATGAACCTCACTTCTAAGCCAGGGTATGTGGAGTACATTCTCAGTTCCTCAAATTTACTACTAATGCTTGGCGTGGTACTTGCATCATGCCAAAGAGAGCTTACTTCTGGAATTCGTAAGATGTTATGTGTATGGGTAATTTATCAAGGTGTGCTTGGAAATTCTTCTTAATTAGGCCTGTGGCACTCAACGTGATGGGAAATAACTTGGTATGTTTCTGCCACATTTTCTTGGTGTCCAACTGCATTTCTTAGTTGCTTTTTGCAGTTTTTCTTGTGGCAATTTTCCTCTTCCTTCCAGTCTTTGGTGGATCCTCTTTGTATACGCTCTTGATTTAAATGTAGGGTTTGTAGCATAAAAATAGCAGTACATTAACTCCTCTTAATCCGCAGAAGTCCACATAACCGTAGTTAATCCTCTTAACCTTTTCATGAATTTCTGTGGGTCCAGGAACAGGCTCACCAAGGCCTTTATGTGGCAGGGATGGTATCTACATGTGCAGTGCTTTCACTATCGCAACCACCATCATTAGGCCCAGTGTGTAACCTTTTGTGGATTCATAAGAGATCCACACAATCAAAAGGGCTGGGATCCTCTGTTTTAGATATAAATTGAAGGCTTTCTTTTGCTCTGGAGCTTTTGTCACCAGATAATTTCTCTATGCTCAGCAAGCATTGAAGAGGGTCAGACAGCTGTTTGCAAAAACACAAGAATATTACTACTACTACTACTTCTATTGAATATTTATATAGTGCTACAAGGCATACGCAGTGATGTACAGATACATATAAAGACTGTCCCTGCTCATCAGAGCTTACAATCTAGTCGATAGACAATACAATAGCTGATGACAAGGATACAACTAGGGAAAGGTAAGGAGACACAAGGAGACTAAGTGGATCAGGATCCAAAAGCGGCCTCAAAGAGGTAAACTTTAAGCATGGATTTGAAAAGGGGCAAAGGTGAAGTCTGGTGTACAGACTCAGGTAGTTTGTTCCAGGCATAAGCAGCAGCATGGTGAAAGTATTGAAGTCTGGAGCCGGCAATGGAAGAAAAGGGGACAGAGAGAAGTAATCCATCAGAAGAGCATAGTGTACGAGGAGGGGTGTAGGGAGAGATGAGAGAGGAAAGATAGTAAGGAGCAGTAGAATGAATGCATTTATAGGTTAGAAGGAGAAGTTTGAACTGGATATAGAAACAGAAGGGGAGCCAATGAAGTGACTTGAGAAGAGGGTTTATATGAGAATATTGGGGCTGGCAGAAGATTAGCCGCACAGTTGAGTTTTGAACAGATTGTAGGGAAGAGAAATGGCTGAGGGGGAGACCAGGAAGAAGGAGGTTGCGATAGTCAAGACGGGAGCCGACTAAAGAGTGGATAAGTGTCTTAGTAGTGTGTTCAGAAAGGAAGGGGTAAATTTTGATGATGACATAGAGAAAGAAACGACAGGTTTTAGCTATAAGTTGGATGTGTGTGGAGAATAGGGTTGCCAACTGGCTCCAGATGCGCCCGACAGGCTTGATCCAGTCCTAGGTTTACCCCATTGCATGCAGAGAGATGTAGTTCTGATTTTTCCATTGCACTCCATAAGAAAAGCAAGACTACATGTCCCTGCATGCAATGGGATAAACCCCGGACTGGATCAAGCCTGTCGGGCGCATCTGGAGCCAGTTGGCAACCCTAGTGGAGAAAGAAAGGGAGGAGTCAAAGACAACCCCAGGTTGTGGGCTGAGGAAACAGGGAGTAGAATAGCATTATCCATAGAGATTGAGAAAGGAGGAAGGGGTGAGGTAAGGTGGGTTTAGGGGGAAATATAAGAAGTTTGGTTTTGATCTAATTCGATTTCAAAGAATGGTGAGACATCCAGGCAGCGATATCAGGCAGGCAGAGATCCAGGCCTGGATTGCCGGAGAGATATCAGGTGTAGAGAGGTAGATCTGAGAGTCATCGTAAAAATGGTACTGAAAGCCATGGGAGGAAATGAGCGCACCAAGGGGCTGGGTATAGAGAGAAAAAAGGAGTGGGCCCAAGACAGTCCCTTGGGGTACACCAACTGTGAGAGTGTGATAGCAGTAGAGGAGGAACCACCAGAGAAAACACTGAAAGAGCGATGGGAGAGATAAGAGAACTAGGATAGCACAGAGCCCTTAAAACCAAGTGAGGACAAGGTGTCTAGGAGAAGGTGATGGTCAACATTATCAATATTAATATAATTAGAATTAGTCTTTTTTAGTTTTTAGCTATATGTTTTAGATTTTGTTTTACTTGCATGGATATTTGCATTGTTTATTTTTTGATGGATATGTAATTGTACACTGCATAGATGGTCTATAGCTAATATTGCAGAATAGAAATGGAATAAACAATAAAATACGTATCCCAGTACAATGCGGCTTATTGCAATAAGTTTTATAGTAGTGAAGAAAGCTTAGGTTTTCTTCTTTGCCTAAAATCTGTGTTCCTGCCATCAGTAGTGGTGCAGTAATCTCACAGCGCAGGCAAACTCCACAGGATTCCCAAAGGGACCCACCTGCCCTTGTGAGATTGCTTCATCATTCCTAGTGGTAGGAACGCAGGTGGTGACGCCCATGCACCTTGAAGGGATGTTGCCTGTAGGATGTGCAATCTTTTATTGCATCTGTATATAAGCTATACCGTGTACAAAGATAGGTAAGTGCCTTTTGGGGTCTGTTTACTAAGTTGCATTAAAATTGGATCATTGTGTATTTAACATCTGATTTACTAGAGGAAAAATATTTTTAGTAAATCAGGTATTAAAAGAGTCATTTTATAATAGGCTACCTATGTGGTAAAGCCATTTTTAGCTTATTTTATAAAGACACATAGGCGCCTATATGCCTTTATAAAATGCTAGCACAGATTCCACAGAAATATCGCCTAGATTGAGGGCACTGACATTTGGGAGCAGGCTTAAATGTTAGTGTGTATTTTATAAAGTAAGCATGTAAATTGCAACTCCGTCCATGCCCCTCCCCTGAACATACCCACTCTAAAGTCATGTGCAAGCATGCCCTTAATTGCTTGTGCCACACACACACTTTTAAGCATGACCTAGGTTTATAAGAGGCATTTTACATGCAGAAAAGGTTTTCAAAACTATCTCCTAAACCAGTTGTTATGATGTACATGATCCAACCAATGCACAAAATGTAACACAAATTGTGCTAGATCCTTGATTTCCCCCTTCAAAGATACCGTCCCACCCCAGCAACCTCCCCCTTCTACACAGAGCCCTTCTCTAGTGTCTTCCCTTTCATGACTGAAGCAGGAGAGACCTTTATTCCTTCATATTGCAAAGCATACTGTGGGATATACAGTACTGTAGTAGATTTTATAAGGACACAGAGTGCCTATTTTGCCCTTAGTAATAAACATAAAATAGGCATCTTGTTAAAAATGTTTTGGGAATCGTGATCTAAAATTACGCTGTGCAGTCAATAGGTCGCTTTATACAGTATGAGGATAATTTTATAAGCGGACGCCTAACTAAAGTGTGTTTTAAGGGACCTATGTTATGACTATTTTATAAAGAAAAATAAAGGCCTAAAGACTAGTGTAAGGGGCCTAACACGTACCTATGTTATAGCTTCAGACACTTCCACCAGCCCTGGAGCTGTTGTAAATCTGTATGTCTATATTTTTCAAGTATTTGTGCAAATTATAGTCTTTTATTTTCTGTGTGTACTTGCACTCTCTGCCCATGTTCCACCCAAACTCTATGTGCACACCCACCACCAAAGTCCACACCTTGATGCCAAAGTGCATTCTTTTACGCCAATCATATTTTACGTGTCGGAATGACTTTATAAAATTACTTGCTATATGGAGTAGTGTCTAAACATGACATTTTGTGCAGTGCATACAGGGGCATGTATACTAAAGTGCAGTACTGGGTAGTGCAAGGTTCAGCGCACACCAAGTGCACCACAGTAAAAAGTACAATGTGTTAAGAATGCGGCCACACTAAAAATCTTGTGCTCCTCAAAGAGCTCAGGCTGGGGCAGAGTGTACACATTACGGGTAGTGCAGGTGTTTTTGGTGCAGTCTCCCTTGTGATGTTGTACTTTACATGGGCACACTTTCCACTACCTCAATGGGTGGGGTTAAGTGCACCCACGCTGCTTGTGCCAAACAGGAGCCACGGGGATGGCGCGAAACCCACGCTAGCAACATGATGACATGTGGGCACACCTCAGTTTTATAGCACTGGTCAAGTGCCACCTTGCACTCATTTTCAGGGTCCATTGCACTCTATCAGTGTGAATCTTTGTAAACATGCTGTAAGGTGTTATAATATAGCCGGTACTACCCATAGGGGATTAAAGCTTTATTGTCCTTTGTCTCTGAAATTATTGTGCAGAGAAATCTGTGTGTTGCCTTGTGGAATCCTACTGGAACTTACATGAACATTCAGAAGTTCATCTTGAAATGTAACAGAAAATAACACAGGTACACTAAAAAATTTTTTTTTTAAACTGCCTCTAATGTTTCGATTGATTTTTACGTTTTTTGATGCGCTGAATCCAAATCTGGTAACCAATTTGCTCCATCACGTACAGATTTTTTGCTACATTGGGTTAGCGGTTTGAGGTGAACGTTTCAGATTGAGTGCGATCGAGATAAAAGTTTCTTGGATGAATTCTTTATACTAATTGTTTAGTAGTTATTCAAATAAGAATAAAGAAAATTGTAACAAGGCAGCACATAAGAATAGAGTAATGTCAACAAAACACACTGTGATGGTAGCAAAATTGTCTGCACTTAAAACAGCCACATACATGTGCACAAACATTGAGCATATAAGAGCGAGGTTAGACACAAAGCAAAGCAAAGAAATGTGCAAAAAATGTTGTACAGGTATGTATGTAAGAATAGAAAACGCAAACCGCACCATTGCAATACATGAAGACAAAAACCCGATGGTGTGAAAATAAAATTCTAATAAATGAGATCCGACACTGTGGTAATAACTAGCAAATTTTTATTTCAAAGTTTAGTAAAAACACGATATTTGTCAACACAGTTTAGATTTTAAAGTCATTCTTGGGTCAATCAATCTCCTGGTGGGCCCGTTTCTTCTTCCCCCGAATGCTTCTCTTGGTGTGCTGCTTGGCATATTTTTCATCTGGGGTTTCCCGCAGCAGCAACCAGCAGAAATCAGCCATCATAGTGGTGTTCCATCTTCCTTGGTACCTTCTCTCTGCGTCCTTGATGTCCTGGTGAAACCTTTCACCTTGTTCTTCACTGTACGCCCCCAAGTTTTCGGGAAAGTAGTTCACATGGGAGTGCAAGAAATGGACTTTCAGGCTCATGTTACAGCCTTGTTCTTTGAAGGCATTGAGCATCCTGGCAACAATATCCTTATAGTTCTCATCCCGCCTGTTCCCCAAGAATTTGAGAACAACATCCTTGAAGGAATCCCAGGCTTCTTTTTCCTTCTCAGACATTGTTTCAGCGAATGCTCCATCTGAAATGAGTTTCCTTATATCAGGGCCAACAAACACTCCTTCCTTTAGCTTTGCTTCAGAAAGTCGGGGGAACTTTGAGCAAAGGTACCGAAAGCACTCACCATCTTTTGGAAGGGACTTGATGAATTGCTTAATGAGACCCAACTTAATGTGGAGAGGTGGTAATAGAATTTTATCACGAGGTACCAAGCTCTCATGAAGAACATTTTTCTCACCGGGTCTCAAATACTCCCGAATTGGCCAGTCTTTTTTTCCCCCAGTGTAGGTCGCGGGCCCGGCTATCCCACAAGCAAAGGAAGCAGGGATATTTGGTGAAACCGGATTGCTGCCCTAATAGCATGGATAGAATTTTAAAGTCTCCACAAATCATCCACTTATGCTCATCATAACGAATCTTCTGAAGAATCAGGGCCAAATTCTCGTATTTTTCTTGGAGAATAACAGAGTGAGCAATAGGAACTGAAGCGAATGTGTTGCCATTATGAAGAAGAACACCTTTTATGCTGTCTTTTGACGAATCAATGAACAGCCGCCATTCAGCAGGATCATACTTGAGTTTAAACTTTTCCATCACTCCGTATATATCGTTGCAAAATACCAAATCTTCCTCTTTGCTGAAATACTTCAAAAATTGTGTCTCGCGGTTGCGGTACCAATAAAAAGTTGTTCCTGGTGACAATAGATTTTTCTGTTTAAGCCGAGAACCTAGCAGTTGGGCAGCATCTTTTGGGAGTCCTAAATCCCGGACTAAATCATTCAATTCAGCTTGAGAGAAAAGTTCAGGTTTCGGATCTGGTTCAGTTTCAGACTCGGAAGTACTGGACTCATCGGGAAAAGCCATCTGATGAGTCTCATCATGATCAGAACCGTCCACACAAATATGATCCAAAGATTTTGGTGGTTCAGGCACAGGTACTTCGTTGCTATGAGGCATAGGCCTAATTGCTGAGGGAAGGTTGGGGTAACTTATTACGTTCTTATTTTTTAAGTTGTATCCCTTCACAATGCAAGAGCAAAAATAGCAGTCACTGCTGTGGTCTCTTTGTTCACGCCACATCATAGGTATTCCGAAACGAAATGCTTGTTTTTTACCTTTCATCCATAAGCGTAGATCTTCCTCACATGTCTTGCACACTTTGTGAGGAGCCCACGGTTTGTCTTGATCGCCTAACTTCAAACCGAAATAGGCGAAATATACTTTTTTAATAAATGCAGAAATGTTCCTCTGCCGCTTTTTCACGGTATATTCCCCACAAATAAAACAAAAACTGTCCGGAGAGTTGACGCAACCTCTGGCTCTGTGAGCCATCACAAATACACAGCACTGCAAACTACAACTGTAGTGAACCACTTCGGAATAAAGTTGGATTACGACTGAGCAAACAAAAGGTAATAATGAACTTGCAAGAAACTGAAATTTGACAGGAACGTTCATGTCGCAACCACCGTGTTTGAGCGAGCGAGCGAATGAGGCGAGGCGAACAGGAAAGAACATGCGCCAGCGCGAGTACTGGATTTAGCCCCCCGCCTCCCAATTGTCCTGTTAATGTATAAAATGAATACAAAACACTCTAAAATATCATGAGGGAGTGTTTCTAGTTAGTTAACCATTACAACCTCTATTTTGGGCCAAGAAAATAAACTGCAGTCTGCTAAAAAGAAATTATGTGAACATTCCTTATATGGGTAAGAAATCTAATTTTGCAAGAAAATGTGACGTGATGGAACATTTTGGCTATTTTTCCTGGATTCAGCACCCCAAAATCTATAGGAATCAGTTGCAAAACTGGAGGCAGTTTTTTGGTAGTGTACCTGTGTAATCAAATAAAAAATAGTAATTTAGAAAATACAATGAGTCTGTTTACCTGACATGAGAAATGAATTAATGGTGTCTTACATTATTTTGATGGTATCACACTCCCACTTATTTCCAAGTGAATTAATCATTGTTTCATTAAGTGATGGAAGAAGCAGAGGTAGTCTGTCAGTAAACCACTTCTGGACTTCTTTATCAGGTTCATTTGGTATCTTGGCACGGGCCCATATTTCTTGTAGCAGGAACCATCTGATGTCAGATTCCAAAACAAGGCCATTCTATCAAAAAACACACAGAGAATGTACACAGAAAAAAGCTTGTAACATTCTACATAATCATATTGTTTACTACAGAAAAACGGGCAAGGCTGTCTGCTTACCTCTTTAGCAGTTATACTGAAGGCATCCATATACTTTACAACAGTCTGTGCTGTGATGTAACGGAGGATTTGTGTCACTGTCTTGGTATCATTAAGTGTACCATTTTCTCCAGAGAGTTGGCCAAGTTGAGCTGGAGTCAAAACTTGCAAAACCATTAGCTACAGTGGAGGAAAAAAATGAAATCTAAATTGGACTACTTTGCCACGTTAAAAGAAATTCTTAGTAAGTCACTTGAGGGGGGGCGGGGCTAGTTACTAAAGTACATGCTAATGTTAACGTGCATTGATTCATTGGAACTCGTGTTATTTTAGTGTTTAGTGCAGGTCCTGTGTTATTCAGTGGCACTTAGCTATTAATAACACACATTAACGTTAGCACACCTTATTAACTAGCCCCCTTGAGGGTAATATCATAAGGGATTTGAGTACAGCATTTTACGCACTAAAGGGGCTTTTATAAAATGCCCTGGGGTATCTGTGCTCCAAAGTAGGTCCTCAAAAGTCATGGTGGCTACTTTTACTCAATCTGGGGGCAATTTTTGTGTGTATATGGCTTCTTATACAATCCCAATAGGAGTAAATGTATGCACATAGACATGAAGCTGTGTACTTTGCTCGATGGTGTGCAGGTAGAGTTCATAAGTACCTTATTATCTTAATTTATGTATGTACGTGCATACTTTACATCCTTTCATTTACATCTGCTCCCGAGCAGGTCTAATTGTCTGCATCTGAATTTAAAGCGCAATCTCTACCATTGATTCTAGTATTTTAGAAAGACACATAGGTGCCTATGGGGTATGTTTACTGAAGTGCAGTAAGTTTTTGCACTTATCGCTTATTAGGAGCAAATGTTAATGTGCGGTAAGTGCAATGGCTCTGTGTTAATTCCAGGAACATGCCCAGCATATTCCTGGCAGTTCGTGCACTGAAACATTCCATAATGCCAAACAGCATTCACAATTAACACCACCACTCATGGAGGAGGAGGCATTAAATGCAGCCTTGCTAACTGCAACTTCCATATCACCATGCTAGACCAGTCCAGACAAATTGATTGTGTTCCCCTACCAGCAGATTGGTGGAGACAAAGAACCAATGAAAAGCCAAGGTTTCAATGACATCACTCCCATGCCTCTATTCTCCTCAATCACCAGAGGTCCCTTCAGTATTTCTATGTCTCCAGCAGATGGTGGATGGATTTTCTCATCTCTGAAGAAAATCTGAGGATTGAAAGGAAAGGATTGTTTAAATGCTCGTGAAAGACCACCTTGAGGGTGACTCTCTCACTTCAGCATGACGTGAAAGGCTCCGCTAGACTGTGGTCTTTTTGGAAGCCATAGGAGGAAAGAAAATTGAATAGGCTCCACTCTCGTACACTGGATAAGAGCCTGTTGACCAGCCAGAAAATTGGAAGAATGGCAGAATTCAGTAGCATCACACATCCTCAATGCCCCCTCCCTCCTCTGCTGTCCCCCCTGCTCTCGCCTGAAGATTGCAGAAGGCTGTCAGAGGAATCTGCCTACCAGCCACCTTAAACACAGTGCTACACAGCCAGCCAGTAACGGAGTTTCAGGGGAGTAGAGCCAAGCCTGGCATGGATCCTCTGTCCAGAGCTCTTAGGGAGTGAGGACCAATGCTTGACCTCATCATTGTCCTTGTTGGGGGCTCTCGTTTCTGTCTTCCTGGGACACAATTTGGGGTGGCCTGCTGATGACTGTTAGAAACATGATGACAGAAAAAGACCACATGGCCTATCTAGTCTGTCCTTCCATATCAACCACTGTTGGCGTAGTGTGGGTGTTTTCCATCATTTTCTGCAGACTTTAGTAGCATTTTTATCTATTGTGCGCCTGATCTGGTCACACGGTCCTAAAGCACATTCCGCCCAAGTGGCTCCAATGTGAGTTCCTTTTCTGGTGCCTGTAATGTTGCATAAAATGCAGCTAATGCACACATCCGGGCCACTGGAGCCTTAATGCTCACTGTTGTGATACTTGCCTAACTCTCTTTATCTTCTTCCAGGAAACATTGCTTGATCTGTGTTAAGCGAGGTGCCTCATTCCCGGATTCTGCTGTTCTGGCATGGCAGCTTCTGAGTGATCCCTGGAAGGCCTGCTGTTCCCCTTCCAGCGGGGGTATACAGTTAGTTTGACCTTGCCTGCCTCAGGGCAGGAGGTGATGGCGCTATGGATAAGGATATCCAGCCAGCCGAAGGATCCGGCGACTGTGCTCTGAACTGCTTATCGTCCTCTAGGGGGTCTGTGGCAGCTGTGCCCCATGGCATTGTGGAGTCATGTCTAAGAGGAAAGCTTCTGGACTCCAGATTTTTCTCCCCAGAATTCTTTCCCTTTTGCAGCAGGCTGATCCTTCTGGTACAGAAATTCAGACCCTGAAGCCTCTGGGTGCCCCCAGGCACAGCTTCATGTGGGGCAAGCTGAGAGTGGATGCCCTGATCAATTGGCCAAAGATAAGTGTCCCTATTGAGGGGCGTCCCCCTAGATATAGGGAGCAGCTGGGAACTGTCCAAGGTATTGACTATGACTCTGCTTCAGATGGCTCAATACTGGGTTCTGATGTGGATGAAGTACTCTTGCCTTCAGAAGATTGTGCAGAGGCCAGAGTGATCCACCTATCCTGGAAGGAAGATCCAGAGGTGTTGATTGCCATGGTCTCATCCGGCTTGAACTTGGTGGATGCTTCCAGCACAGAGCAGGAGCAGAAGGTACACCCACTCCTTCAAGGGGTGCAGAAATCCACTACTGTCTTCCCATTCCTAGATGTGATTAAGGATTTGATCCGGTCATTCGGACTCTCCCGTTGCCCTGCCTAAGGGGCTAAGGGTGTATAAAAAGATCTCCGCTCTCAACGGAGAAGGAGTGCATCATGTGATTTGGCATTCCCAAGGTGGATGCACAAGTCACGGTGGTTACCAGATGGACCACCATTCCAGTGGAAGGTGGATCAGCTTTAAAGGATTTTTGGACCGCAAAGTGGATTCATTATTGCAGAGCCAGTTCACCATGGTGGCTACTATCCCACAGTTGCTGGTATATACCAGCCTGATGTCTTGAACCCTGCTCTAGTGGATTCAGTCTCTTCCACCGGATGATATTATCCCTTTTCTGGAGTCTACTACAGCCTTCCTTTCTGATGCCATGTGTGACCTTTTATGTTTTGCGGCCAGGGATGGTGCCCTGATGACGGTGTCATGGCATTGGATTTGGCTCAGGTACTGGGTGGTGGACACATCTTCCAAAGCCTGGTTGACCCAACTGGCTTTTAAAGGGAAGTTTCTGTTAGGAGCCGATTTGGAGAAGCTGGTAAAGGACCCGGGTAAGAAAATCTTAACGTCTTCAGGAAGACAGGTCCAAGGGGCCTGTGAAGCGGGCTGGTGCCCCTTTCTCATCACCCTCTGCCCGTTCACTGAGGGTGTGCTGGCCGGATTCCCGGGGTTCTTGGGACTGTCAGCATTACTGACCTGGAAAACCTTTCTTCCCCCCTGCTTCTGGGCTTTGAGCTTGTCCTCAGTCCTTTCGTGGAGTGCATGGACACAGGAACTTGGCCCCCTCCAGAGGAGGACCTCCTGGGCTGCACAATGAAGGTTTGGGAGCCCATTCCCAGGTTCTTCCAATTGGAGGCAGGCTTTGTCTTTTCTTTCAGAAATAGGCCCAGGTTACCAAGAATCGCTGGGTGCTAAACACCATTTAGTTCAGCTATGTGCTAGAGTGCAAATAGCCGATTCCGGATGCCTTTGTCATCTCCCCATGTGGGTCTGTAAGCAAAAGTGTTGTGTCGTCAGCACTCCCTAGTGGCCAGTGGCTGTAAGGGTAGGCTGAGCATTTTTATTGTTTCAAGGAAGAAAGGGCTTTTTAAGGCCAAGTGCAGGTTGGTCTTTGTAGTCCAGCTCCTTGTATGAACAAATTGTATAAGCCAAATAGGCTTTTATTTCCCCTTTAGGCTCAGTAAGGCACAGAAATAAAGAAAGTCCTTTCTTTCAGGGTTTCACCAAACATAAGCAAGAAGAAAAACTGTTGCAAGTTTCACAGTTGATTGGAGAGATTAACTGAAAGATTCTCTTACTTCAGAGCAAATTAAATAAGCAAAACAGTTCTCTGGCATTTAGCATAAAACATGAGCATTCTCAAAGCAAAAAGGTCTGTTCAATTCACAGTTCTGCTAATGACTCAAGGCTACTAGCAATACACAAGGTACAATCCATAAATTCATCTGGAGGCATGGGAATAGGATTCTCTAGGTCTATTTCCATGGACTCTGGGTCACTGGCCTCTCCCTCTGAATTGGATGTCTCCCTTGCTGCTATACTTTCCCAGACTCTGTCTCTGTTTGCTTGTTTCCAATAGGGCTGTTCTAAGGCTCCCAAACGAACATGGCCTGTTCTTCTGCCCTTAAATACTGGTTTGTAAAGCTCTGACTTGTTTCTTTTTCTCCTGCACTGAGCATCTGTTTCACCAGAGCTTCTAGGAGATAAACTTTCTTTTATAAATGAAGTGGCACCATACCTGGGCTTCCTCCTGTAGCCGGTATAACTGGAGCTTTCTCTCTGAGGCACCTCTCTCTGGAAACAGGCTTTCTCTTGGAACCTTCTGAGCAGTGCTTTACCTTTCTGTAGTTCAGGAAAACCTGGTGAGGAATCCGGATTTCCTTGCTTCTGGGTAAAGGTAGCTCTGCTATCAGAACCTTTCCTTCTTGTACCTCTTAATCCTGATTCAGACTCCTCCGGTGAGCGTAGGCCTCTCTCAAAGCATGGCTTTCTCCTCCCAAGCTCTTTGCCTTTGTGGTCCTCTGCTACCGAGTCTCTCTCCAGACTGACTCTCCTCGAGCTGTCTTTCTTTCTGACTTTCTCTGCTCCTTTTCCAGCACTTACTATTCTGGGCGTTCTGCTTGATCCAGCTATGCTGCTTGGGCTGGAGGTGTCACTCCTTCCGTCTGAAGTGCTTCTCCTGACAGTCTCTCTCTGGACTGATTTCCTCCAGACTGCTTCCCTCTGGACCGGTTCCCTCTGAACTGGTTCCTCCTGCTGGCCTGCTTTCCTCTGGACTGGTTCCTTCTGCTGGCCTGCTTTCCTCTGGACTGCCTTTCTCTTATAAAGGCATTCTACCTTTGAGTTTCCTGGGCTCGTCGTCAGGTGCAGCTGATTAGCTCTTACATAATCAGTGGCTGGGTGTGTTAACTCAGCCTCAGTAGTTCTGCTCCTGCTCCCCCTAGCTGGGCTGCAAGGTAATTGCATCCTCTGCACATCAACAGCTCTGTTAAAGACAGGGTTTTTTTCTAAGTCTGCACTCTCAGTAGCTTCAGCTTCATGACAGTTGCTGTGTGGACCATCTTGGACAGGTTGCTCTGCCTAAAGGCAGTGGTGCCCATCCCGCCGGACTGAGCGGGGCAAAGGCAGATACTTCATCTATTTCATGGTGCCCAAAAAGGACAGTTCCTTTCTTCAGAGGGTCAATGGGCACTTGTGCATTCTGCACTTCTGGATGGCAACATTGTGCTCTGGGATTCAAGCAATGCGCCAAGGTGAGTTCATGCTTCTCTGGATCTAGCCAAGGCATATTTTCATAACCTGATCCAGGTGGATCAGCAGAAATATCTGTGTTCTGCCATGCTTGGCTCTCACTTTCAGTTCACTGCCCTGAGGACATTCTTCAAGGTAATAATGGTAGCGGCGCAAAGGGATCTGTGTCTAGCCATATGTGGACGATTGGCTTATCTGGGACTGTTCCCTTTCAGAAGCATCTCGGGTAGTGTCCTTCTTGGAAAGCCTCGGCTGGGTCATCAATCAGGGAAAAAGCCAGCTGTTGCCTTCCTAGTCCCTGGAGTTTCTGGAGCATATTTTGACACTTGAGTGGGCAGAGTTTTCCTTCCAGAGGAGAAGGTTGAAAGACTGTTGGATTGCTTGACACTGTTTTGTATGCAGCAGGCTCCAAGAATCTGGGATTATCTTCAGCTGTTCGGATTGATGGTGTGACCACTCTAGCAGTCCTTGCTGGCTCGGCGGGCCCTAAATTCTCAGGAGTTGAGCACAGGCTCCCTCTCCCATTGATGGTGAGGTCCAGCCTGCAGTAGTGACAGCAGGCCTGTCATCTAAGGAAGGGCGTGCCACTGGACAATTTTTCCTGGATACTCCTGATGACGGACACCGGTCTCGGGCTGGGGAGCCCATTGCCAAGACTGTATGGCCCAGGACCATTGGAACTACAGGGAAGTGGTGTGGTCCATCAACCGCCTCGAGGCAAGGGCCATCAAGTTGGCTGTTCTGTGTTTCTGGCCCCTGGTCGAGGGCCAGGCAGTTTGAGCATTTTAAGACAACGCCACTGTAGTGGTTTACACCAGTCAGCAAGGCGGCACAAGGAGTGCTGGAGTAGCTCTGGAGACAGTTCTACTGTTTGCTTGGGTAAAGAAGAACCTCCTAGTCTTGTCTGCTCAGCACATTGCCAGGGTGGACAATGCGGAAGCGGATTTCCTCAGCCATCACTCTTTTTTGAACCTGGAGAGTGAGAGTTGAGTCTTGAGACATTTCAGTTGTTACTGCACCAATGGGGTCATCCTGAAATGGACCTGATGGCAACATGTGCCAGTGCCAAAGTTTGCTGCTTCAGTCACTACATGGAGATAGGGTTCAAGGGTGTTGACGCTCTGACTCAGCCTTGGCCAAGTAGATACCTGCTGTACATGTTTCCTCCATGGCCCCTGGTGGGGCATGTGCTTCGGCATATAGAACGACATCTGGGAAGGATTGTTCTTATGGCACCAGATTGGCTGAGGAGAGCATGGTTCCGGAGACCTGATGTGGCTCCTGTAGCTGCCTCCTCTTTGGTTGCCTCTATCTTGGGGCCTATTACAGTAGGGATTGATTTTCCTTGAGGACCCAGTTCTCTTCTTGCTTATGGCTTGGCTCTTGAAAGGAGACAGCTAGTGCATAAGGGCCATTCTCCTGTGATGTTCTCTATTCTGCTCGGAGCCCAGAAGAGGTCTACTAAGCTGGCATAGGTGCGGATATAGTGACTCTTTGAGCCATTGGTCGGTGCTCAGCAGTTGGCTCCTGAGGTGACCAAGGTGCCATCTCTGTTGGCCTTTCTACAGGATGGCTTGGAGAAAGGCCTTTCCCTCAGCTTCCTGAAAGTTAATGTGGCAGCGTTATCTTGTATCTGAGGTCCGGGTCCGGTGGATGATAAGTCTCTAGTCTTGCACCCAGACGTCTTTTGCTTTCTCCAAGGGGTTCAGCATCTGCATCCTCCCCTTCAGTCTTTGATCCCTTCCTATGATCTGTGTCTGGTGCTCAGGGCCCTGATGGTAATGCCCTTTAAGCCTTTGAAGTGCGTTACCTTAAAGATTTTGATGCTCAAGGCAGTCTTCTTGATCGTAATTTGTTCCACAAGGTGGATTTCTGAGCTGCAGGCTCTGTCTTGCTGAGATCCTTATCTGTATTTTTCAAAGGAGGCCATTTCAATTTGGCCTGTACCATCCTTCTTGCCTAAGGTGCTGTCTCCTTTTCACATGAACCAGATGGTCTGCCTGCCCTCCTCCTCTAAAGAGGAGTGTCGGGGAAAGGATAAGGATCTTCTCCTTGTGGGTGTCTGGAGGGTGCTTCTCTGGTACTGGGAGGTTACGAATTCCTTTTGTAAGTCCAACCATCTTTTTGTGCTGTTTGCTGGCCCATGCAAGGGTGACACAGCGGCCAAGTCAACATTGGAGTGCTGGATTAAGGAGGTCATTGCCTCGGCATATCTGTGGAGAACCGACCAGTTCCGGAGGGTTTGCATGCCATTCTACCTGAGCACAAGCATCCTCATGGAAGGAGCAGAGCTTGGTAGGCCCTGCAGGCATTTGTCGAGCAGCGACGTCAGCATTACTTTCCACTTTTGTCAAGCATTACCACTTGGGTGTCCATGCATGAGCAGACATAGCCTTTGACTCAAGGGTTTTGTGAGCTGTTGTGTCTTCTTCCCGCACAGTGGCATTGTAGTTTTGGTATGTCCCACGTGTCTGGACTGGTCTAGCAGGACCATATGGAAGATAACATTTTACTTACAAGTTAATGTCCTTTCCTTGAGTCCTGCTAGACCAGTCCAGGGCCTGCCCCTGAAACTGTATTGCTCTGTTCTTATGCTACAGTAGCCTTGGGTCTGCTATAATTGTTATATTTGGCTCTGAAAGTTTATCTTCTACTGACAGCCTTCTGTTTATGCTTTCCTGTACCTAGTTCTCTACTGTTGATTACTCATTGTTACCCACAATTGAGGTTGTGTTAGGCTTGCCATATTTCTCCCAGATGCGTTGGGATGAATACTGAAGTGACGTCTGGTGGCTGAGGTGAATAGAGGCATGGGAGTGATGTCATTGAAACCTGGGCTTTTCATTGGTTCTTTGTCTCCACCAATCTGCTGGTAGGAGAACACAACCCACTTGGATGGGAGCCCTGTGGATGGGAGACCACTTTGGAATACTAAGTGCTGTAGGCTTACTGCTTGGAAGAAAGGCCTCTCAGTCTTCTTCCTGTCACACCTTGCAAAAAAACCCCAGGAGATAGTTATAACATGGATAATTATCACAGGGTTGCCAGGCGTTGACATCGACTCAATGGCACTTAACAGGTGCCTACTTGCTCTTTTAAATGAGGTGCTTGCTTTAAAATTACTCTGTAGATACATAGACATTCCAGGGTGTGGATAATAGATGGTGTCAGAGGTATTTTATAAAATACGTGAATATGCACTAATTCCTTCTGACATACTGTATATGCATGGCACTCATGCCTTAGAACAGATATAAATATGAGTGCTTACTTTCAGTGGGGCAATTTTACCAAGACACATAAAGGCATATTTTACAAAGGATGTCCAAGTGCTCTGGGACGTCAAAGCTAGAACGTCTGAAAAAAGCAGGTACATCCAAGTTCAGGCACAATTTCACAAATGGGGACGTGCCTGATATGGATGTCTATGGGGATATCTACATAGATGTTTCCAGAATAGTATTTCCAAATGGGGATGTCTAATAGCCTAATGGTTAGAGTAGTGGGTTAGGGTGGCCAGGATTGTAATCCCAGTACTGCTGCTTGTGATCTTAGGCTAGTCACTTAACTCTTTGTCTTTTGTACAGCCTATGGATGTTTTATGGCCAAAACAAGCACTTTCCTGATGCCTTCCTTATCCATTTAAAGTTCCTACCTTTGTACAGCTTGCCTTGAACGAATTCCTTGTTCCATGGGCCTCTCCCCCTCTTGTAGCCACACCCTCCCAGTCCTGAACTCTGAGCTGTAGGTTCTCTTAAAGGGGCCTGATGACAATCGTTCCGGAGAGGGACAGGCAAATCTCTATAGACCCCATCACAGGGTACAGAAATATCTACTTATATGTATGCTAGCTGTATCTGGGGGTGGGCTTACATGGAAAAAATAGTTACATGTATTTGCTTATATGAACTTTGAACTTAAATGCCTGCGTTTTCATTGAGAAGACTTCTGTTCTTTAGTGTTGATTTTCATCATTCACTAGCTAAGTTTAGCTAGGAAATCCAGCTGCAGAGGGCTGAGCTAAATTTTGCTGGTCAAGTTTCAGTTGCTTAAATTTAGCCACGCTTGGCTGGGCGGATGTAAACTGGAGGAAAAAGTAGGTAGATCATTGGTAGGGGGCGGGGAGTACATGCTCAGAAGAGACCTTTACAAAGATTTTTTTCTTAGCTCTGGAGAGCAAATCTGTTTCCTGGGGCCGTTGGATGACATCACCTTTGTGTGGCTGACACATCCTGCTTGTCTATGGAAAAAGCTAAATTTTCAGCAGGAAACTTGGCTAATTAATTAAAGATAGCCTATTAAAACTTGCTATTTTTCTCGGCCACTCAAAAGCTGTTTGAAAAATGATCCCTTAGCTGTAATATTTTTCTACTGCTCCCTTTTGGAAATACAATTTATTGGTTATACTATTGCCAGACATTATGTAGTCTTACCCCTTGAAAGTTATTTTTATATTTTTTTAATTCTTTTATTGTAGAAAATACTGAAAAATTTCCGAAGTTGCTTGTGAGCCATTTCAATGAATCGACAGCATCGCAGGGAACACCTTTTGCTAGAACAAAGAAAAGAATATGAATTCCATTAGCAGCTAAGAGTAAGCATACCTTTTCCCTATTAAAATGTTTGCTGTGAGGTAAGCTTATTATTTTTTAATGACAGGTGAAACTCGTTTTATAATGGTCTTCTATGTATTGTTTGTTAAATTGTTTATGAGTTGCTTCAGGATTTATTGTTATTTTATTTTTATTTTCATTTCTTATATACCGCACTATTTGCGATCAGCGCGGTTTACATAAAACAAAACAGTGTCCGACAATAAACAAAAGTTAGGTCATTACATTGAACAGGAACAAGTAACTTGGATAACCGGGAAAACTATATACATATGTGTAGTATTGAATAGGTGACTATGTACATGACAGATGGAGTTATTGGGTGCTGATCATAATTGGTGGCTGGGGTTCGGGGTAGTCAGTGAGGTGTTTGATAAAGAGAAAGTGTTTTAAGGCCTTCCTGAACTGGCTCAAATTGGAGGTTGCTCTGATGTGTGGTGGTAGGGAGTTCCAGAGACTTGGGGCGCATAGTCTGAAGGCTCTGTTCGATGTTGCCCTGGAGCATTTTGTCATGTCTCTCGGTATCACTAGCATGTTGGCTACTGCGGTTCTTCTTAGCCTGTTGAGTGTGGGTGGTTGGATGAGGTCACTTAGTGAAGAGGAGGAGAGCCCCTTGATGGCCTTGAATGTCATCACTAAGGTCTTGAAGCTGATCCTGGCTTGAATGGGGAGCCAGTGTAGCTGCTTTAGGAGGGGTGTGATATGCTCTCTTCTTGGCGCTCTGAGGAGAATTCGCGCTGCACTGTTCATGGCAAGTTGCAGGGGATGTAAGGTGGTTTGAGGGAGTCCTTGTAGGATGGCGTTTGCGTAATCAAAATGAGGGATGATGAGGGCTTGATAGATGGTGCGGAAGTCGCTTGGTTCGAGTAGGGGGCGTAAGTGTCTGAGGGATCTAATCTTGAAGTAGACCGCTCTAACAGTTTGGGCTATGTGTTGCTTCATGTTGAGGTTCTGATCCAATGTGACTCCGAGATATCGTATAGCTGATTTTACTTGCAACTCGGCGTTGTCCACTTCCAGGTGGCTGGGTGGTGTAAACTCGGGATTTCTGGAGATGAACAGGACCTCCGTTTTCTTATGTTGGATGCGCAGATTTTGAGAGAGGAGCCATTCGGATATTGCGTTGAAACACTTGGTCAGTGGGGTAAGGTCTGGGCAGTCCAAGGATATTGGCAAGTATAGTAGGACATCATCTGCATATATCATGCAACTCACATTGAACGATCTAATGATGTCACAAATGGGTTGGATATAGGATGGACTATGTCTAAGGAAGGCGGTGTACAAATGTAACATTTTTTTAACACCCTAGCTCCAGTAATCATCTGCATTCATATTGTTGATAGCTGTATTAGAAGTACCTGTGTAGTAATCATATGGTAGGTATTCTATAATAGAAACGGTAATTTAGGTTTTTCATTTAAAAAAAAGTATACATTAATGGCAAGTTTTTCAGATGGAGAAAAAGTAATAATGTGTATACATGACTGATAAACATAGTTAAGGGGACTCACCTGCTCATAGCTAAGTGGACTCCCTATTTATAGCTAAGAGACGTAACTGCACATAGATTAGGCACTTGCTCCATGCTTCAAGGGCTCAGCTGCACATAGATTAGATAGTTCATCTGCTCATAGCTAAGAGGACTCATCTGCTCCTTGGTCAGATAGCTCATCTTAATTGATTTTATAAACTTTCTGTTAGTGTTTACTTATAAATTCAATTAAGACCCAGTTTAAAGTAAGACTTTCTGTTAGGCTTTAGCTATAAATTTAGTAAAAGCCCAGTTTACAGTAAAACTTTCTGTTAATGTTTAATTCCACCCATCCTTGACTTATACGCTTTTAAGTCAATGACGTGGATAGTAGATTTTTTAACCCTAACATTTAATTGGCCATCTTCATCAGCAGGTTTTATAATCCTTAGGAATACATTAGTTCTACGTCCTTCAGCTCATCTCAAAGTAAATATAAAATAAAGAGCATACAATTTACCTAATAATTTTAAGGGATTTTATTTTAGTTAAGCTCTCTCTTAGCCTAGTGGTTGGGGCAAGGTACTTCAGGCCGGAAGGTCGGAGGTTCAAATCCCACCTGGGCCGGAAGGACTGGGGTTTCTAGTCCCACAGATACTCCTTGTGGTCTTGGGCAAGCCACTTAACCCTCCATAGCTCATGTTCCCTGTAAGTATTAGTGTATGTGTCTCATATCCCTGCGTGTTAAAAGTATCCCCCAATTGTGTTGTGACTGCTTTGATTGAAGGATAAGGCGGTATACAAAACTGTCTAAATAAATAAATAAATAAATAAATAAATAACTTAACAACTCACCAGTACTAAGATGCAGACAGCAGTCAAGCAGCGAGATTATGATTATCCAGTCTTTTGCAAAGAGTGCCACATGTATTATTAGCTCCCAGTTGGTGAGAGGTCATATGTGTCCACTTGGTGCAAAGAGCTTCTAGTTTCAGGGAATAAATCTATGTCCACTTGGTGCAAAGAGCTTCTAGTTCTCAGGGAATAAATCTAATCTCTGGAGGCTAGAGTAGCAGACTTGGAGGAACTGAGGCAGAGAGAGTGGTATAAAGAGGAGACCTTCAGGGACAAAGTAGAGAAGTTCCACCTCCAGTCTGGCAGCCTCTCTGATGCTATGGAGGAAAGAAGTCATCTGAAAGGAGAACATCACTTTGGTATGGCAGGAAGTGATCCTGTAGCCAGGACCTTTTCTCTAGGTGACGCAGTATCCTCTCACACTATGGATGTATCTCCAGGGACATGTGCCTGAGAGGGTAGGGTTAGGGCTACCATTGTAATTGGCGATTCAATCATTAGGCATATAAATAGCTGGGTGGCTGGTGGACATGAAAGTTGCTGGGTAACTTGTCTTCCTAGTGTGAAGGTAGCAGATTTTACATGTCACCTAGATAGGATTTTAGACACTGCTGGGGAGGAGTCAACTATCTTGGTGCCTAGGGGTACCACTGATATAGGAAAGTGTGAAAGGGAGTTTCTGGAAGCCAAAATTAGGTAGAAAGTTGAAATCCAGAACTTCCAAGTTAGCATTCTCCAGGAACAATCAGGAAGTCAGTCCTCACATATAGGTGACGGTGCCAACGGAGCCCACGTGGAGCATTTTCCCAGCTTTCAAAAAAAGCCTTTGGGACATGCTACCACGCATGCGTGGTCCTCTTCTCGCCCAAGGGTGCCATCTTGCTCGGTCTCCTTTTTTCTGCGGAGCCCAATGGACGCTTGTCCTGTGTCCCCAGAAAAATCCTCTAAAAATTATCCTTAAAAGTTGTTGTTTTTCCTGGTATGTGAGGACTGATTCCTGCTGTCCCTGGAGAACACCTGTTACAGCTGAGTAACTATGCTTTCTCAGAAATGTTCCCTGTTCTACATGCAGGACCCAAGAAGCAGGCAGAGCTCTGGAGTCTGAGTGCATGGATGAGATGCTGCTGCAGGGAGGGAGGTTTTAGATTTGTTAGGAACTGGGTTATCTTTGGGGAAGGGGGGTCTATTCTGCAAAGGGGGCTTCATCTTAATCTGGGTGGAACCAGGTTGCTGGCATTCGCATTTAAAAAGGAGATAGAACTTGGGAGAAAATAGACAGTTGCTCAACAGTGCATGATTTGGAGTGAAGTACCTTTGAAGGATAGGGCATAATAGCAAATATAACCCAGATGCCTTTAAGGGAAGTGTAGGAATGGACAGATAAAGGGATGGCCTAGTGGTTAGGACATGGTACCTCAGGCCGGAGGGACTGGGGTTTCTAGTCCTATAGGCATTCCTTGTGGCTTTGGGCAAGCCACTTAACCCTCCATTGCCTCAGGTATACATAGATTGTGACGAGGGAATATATCCAGTACCTGTTTGTAGTAATTACATAATGTAAACTGCTTTGAAGGATAAGGCAGTATAAAAAAACTGGTTAAATAAATAAATTAATTAAATACCAGAATCCCAAATATGTAATTGAAGATAGATGAATTTCTTGATACAGATCTCTGAAATGTGCTGATAGAAGAATTTTGCTAATAATGACCATCACTCACAAGCTTTCACCTACTTCTTTTAAATAGAATAAGATATCATGATCACGAGTTCTGTGTAACTGTTATAAAATAACTTAAAAATATTGTTAATGCAAGCATAAAGAATAAACATAGGCTATGAACTGTACAACCATAGTTCATTGTACAGTCAACTATAGGTCACTGCTGGCACCGCATAATTTCTGCAATTCTGCAGTTATAAATACTTTTGTCATAATCAAGTAAATTTCAGCTAATACATTGTAATCAGCTCTTACTCTGTAAAAGAATCTAGTGACACCTTGTGTTGTTTCATGTTTATGATTAATGATTCTGTTACTTCCCCTTTTTACTACAATAAAAAGGGCTTCAAGGGAGGAAGACTTTGAATCCAACAGATGTGGAATTGTGCTTTGTCCATAGACCTTCTGTTGACTTCCTTTTAAGCTCAAAGAAAGAAGAACTTTGTGTTTGAGTGTTTGTGTTCTGCGTTACTCTCTGCTTATTTCTCACTGCTTGAGGGACCAGAGGAGACCGAAAGAGCCCCGAGGTTTGCAGACAAGTCTCCAGGATATGTGTGAGTAAATTATTGTGGGTAATCTTATTTGTAAGAGGCAGCTATTCATGGGATAGATGAATGGAATGCAAGAGCTGCAGAGATTGGGCAGAAGAAAAGTAGCCCTAACTATGGGACGCTTTGTAGATATGGTGATAGTGCTCTAGATTATGTTGGAAAATCTAGTAAGGCACTGCATGACTGCCAGTAATCCTAGTTTGTAGTTCCCGCTTGGTGAAACTTTCCAGGAGGATAAACTGAGGTAGTTATAGTATGAGATCTTGAGCGGTCTTATGCCAGTCATGAAAACCTAGTATTTAGCTGGATACAGTATTCAGAATAGAAGAAGCAGACAGAAGTTTCTGCTTTGAAGGAATTACATAATCAGGTTTTTAGACAGAGGAACAAATGTCTGTGCACAAAGACAATGTTAAAGAGCAAAATAAGTCCCGGGACAGGGACAAGGGGGAGCCCTGTAATCTCCCCATGGTCCCTTCTACATATGAGGTTGATTTCCATGCATTGGCCATAATACTGGGGTCAGATGGAAAAGGAGCTGTTCCCCAACAAGGGAAGCACTCCCAGGCAGAAGGGCCAATGACGGATGATTCCAAAGTAAAACTTGGAGTCACTTCACCAGAGAGAAGTGCCTCGGAGTGGGAATGGTCACTGTCACACCAAATTTATCAGATGCATTTTTAGGTGAAAGGCTGGAGATTGAGGTGAAGCAAATGGAGACCCATGCACAATATCAGCTAAGGTTGAAGGCAGAGATTGAAGATTTTGAGTTTAGGGATTAGTGCGAGTGGTTGGAAGGATAGTGCAAATATAAATGAAATTTAAACTTATAGGGAGAAACTCAACTCATTTCTCTTTGACAAAATAGAATTAATCAAGCAAGTTTTTGATGGCATTACTAAAAAGGTATTTCAGGCTGAGGTTGAAGGTATGCAAGGAAAGGAGGCAGAAGAGAAGCTAGATGAAGCCAGGGGGCCTATACAGGAAGGAATAAAATTCTGGCTTTCAGGTGATATAGATCACTGCCTGCGAGAGTTGTGGATGCTGGAGGAAAGTTTACAGAAAGTAATAATTAATTTTTCTATGGAAAAAGCAAAGCCAGTGACAAATTATCCTTTCCGAACATTTCCACAAGTAGGTGGTGGGCTGGTCACCTTTGCTGCAGACTGGTCTCCAGCTGTTTTTCAATTGGCATGGTCTTGTCCTGACCCTTGTGAAAAACCTGGCCAATGCATCGATTACTGGCGCCAGTTGACAGGGTCCTATGATCTCACGTGGGTAGATTTGCAGAGTTTGCTAAAAGCTGTATTTTTAAACCCAGTAGATCTGCATGCAATTACACATCCTAATTTCCAGGATGATATACAGTGGGTGTGGCCTCAAGAAAATCCTGTTAAAGATCCTACTAGTTTTACTCAAATAACCACATTCTAGGAAGATCATAATAAATTACTTAGGGCTATTGAAAAGAAATGTACTTCTGTAAAGGATTTGTCTAGTTTAATATCTTTGAAGCAGAATAGGGATGAAACTGTCTCTCAGTTTCATTCTTGAAGTTGTTTAATCTTCTGTGATTTTTCTTCTCAGAACGAAGAAATTAAAGGGTTTTTCCTCAATTTTTGTAAAGGGCTTACTTCCAGAGGTTAAGAAATTTTAGAGAATGCTTTGCTTGGCTGGTGTGTGGATTTTGGATATGTATACTCCAGGGGATACTTCTTCCTCATAAGATTGCTGTTATAATATGTTTTGAAGGAATAATTTTCATGTCATAAGGATATTGAATGTTTAATGCTAATTAGGACATATGTAGAGAATTGCTATTTGGAATAAGCAGAAATAAATGTATATCTTCTCCCTGCAGTTCACATAAAAGTAGGAGTAAATTTTAATAGTTGTTTGAAGATCTGTGTATAAAGTGGGGGCATGAGTGAGTGAGAAATAATTCAAAAGGGTTTTTGATGAACAGTAAATTAGTGATTTGTTAGTTTAATAAATATGTAAAGGGAGATAATGATATGATTTATTTGCAGCGGTAATGTGGCTTTATAGCTAGTGTTTTTCTTCTGCTATCTATGTGGGTTAACGGTAGTATGAAGTGGATTCTCTGATTTAATAGATTAAGAAGAGGAATATGCTGTACAGAATGCTGCAGTAACAATTTAGAGGTTTCCGGCACAGATAACAGCTTTGCATGGTTGTATGCTTATAGCAGGAAGAAAGTCTTGAGCAACTGTGGTAAGACTTTCTTGTTAGACTAACCATAAGCCTTATTAGGGAAGTTAATTAGTTAATTAAAAAAAAGAGTTTCCAGGGAGAGAGAAAGTCACAGTTAAAGCATATATAAAAAGAGAACAACTTCTGATTCCAATTGGCAGTCTATTTATTAAATTATGTTTAAGGTTATTCTACAGAGATTCTGAACTCAACAATCATGAAGGAAGAGGAACCCCCCCCCCTCAAAAGTGATTAACCATTCTTTTACTTGTGTTTGTATAGTAAATAAGTTTTGTTTTCTAGGTCATGGATCTGAACTTATTTTGGTTAAGAGAATTTGCTAGTTTCATTCTATGTGTAAGAATGCAAATGTTGAAAATTATTATTAGAAACAGCATTTCTTGGGACTTCTTATGTCTCCAGATACTCTGGGGAAAAAAGATGATTAAGGATATATTCTCCTGATTGTTTTTTTAGTTGTAATTGATGTGAATGAATGGGAAGATCTTCCATGCTTTGATATATTTAGATATTTGATAAATTCTGTGGATTTGTGTGATATGACAAAGGTTAAGAAAAAAATTCAATGTTTAAAGGAAAGATAGACGTGAGTAACGTCAGTGAAAAAAAAAGAAGAAAAATTGAATTGCTTGTCTAAGTCAAGCAAGTTTGTTTGATTAAAGGAAAAAAGGGTGAACCAAGAATAATGAATGATACAACTTCATTCAAACAACCAAATTCAGTAATTAAAGCAATATGGTAAATATATGTATAATGTTTTATTTTTCCTGTGTGATAGTAGACTAGTTGAAAATCACATCTATGACAGTGTAAGAGTAACAATGTCTGCAGAAAAAATACTGACATTTCTCCCAGTCTGTTTTAAACTAATCTGCAAGAGTCGATTGGAGGAGAAATCTTAAATTTTCATGTTGTGTATGTTTTAGTTATTATGGAAAGACCTCTGCAGAACTGATGTTATTAATTGCAAGTGTGAAGCAAATGCCTTGTTGCTAGTGGAATAGGTCTAAATTAGTATCACTGATTGAGGTAGAGTCAATATGCTACCTCTTCTATTGCTTCTGTTTGTATTCTTGCTCAGAAATTTCCCACTGGACTTAAGCCACTGGGTTATTTTGACCCTGTTGTAGCAGAAATGCCTCTATGCTTTCAGTCTCTGGCAGCAGCGGTCTTTGCAATCCAAATTTCTGATTTTCTTGTACTACAACATCCCTTGCATGTCTTTACGTTTCATTCAGTTACACGTCTTCTGCACTTGGAAAAAAAAAACCAGCCTCCTTCCAGCTCTAGATTGTTACTGTTTGACCTCACTATTATCAACTACATATCATTTTGCGTGAGGTTTCTGTTTTACAGCCTGTACAAATTCTTGTGTCTTTGTAGCCTCTGTCAGAATTATCTGAATCTGATGGGTCTCATGACGGTCTCATTTCTGTAACCGATTATTCTAAGGCCCAACCTGATCTATCCCCTGATCCTGATCGAGTTTTATTTACTGATGGTTCCGCAATGAAAAAGGAAAATTGAATGTTGGGTATGCAATTATAATAGTTGATTCTGTGACAGAGTCGGCTGCTTTGCTATTTGCTAATGCTCAACTAGCTGAAGTGTTCGCTCTTACCAGAGCTCTTGAGTTATCTGCTCACTTGTTTGTCAATAATTATACAGATAGCGCTTATGCTCTGGGAATATTATGGGATTTTGGGAATATTTGGGCTCAGTGTGGGTTTCTCACTGTCACACATAAACCCATAAAACATCTTCGTTACATTGAAAGGTTACTCAAAGCTGTACTGAAACCTATTTAAGTTGCTGTTTTGAAGTGTAAAGGACATGAGAGGTCATATTCAATTGTGTCACAAGGTAATCAGTTTGTAGATCAAGCTGCCCGTTGTGCAGCCTCTGGTCCCATGGTTCCTGCTCATCAGTTACTGACTTTGTCTCACTCTTCTGGGCAATCATCCCCTGCTTTCTCACTGCTCCTTCTATGTGTGCATTATGCTGCTGCAGACTTTTCGGAATAACAAACGTGGCTTGCATGGAGAGCCCTACATGATGATCCTTTACCACTATGCTGTTTTCTTCTGAAAACAGTGTAACAAAGAAATCTTAAGCTGCTAAGCAGTAGTAATTGAATTTCTAATTGGTTTAAATTTTGTGTTAAAAAAAAGTTGTATAGTTATGAATGCATATACTTTATGTAAATGTTCCTTCCTTTGTGAGCTGAGATGTCTATGCTAATTAGATTGGAGTGGAGAAAGCGGTATTAAAAAAACCCAAATGTTAGATACATAAAAAAGTGTATATTACTGATAATGTTTAAAGTAATGTGAGTTGAACCATCACCTAAGATAAGACAGCCTTCCTAATAATTTTTGACAAACAATTGAAATGAGTTTAATTCATTTGTCATAATTTGCTAGTTATGTTTTAATGTTTGTTATCCCTTGAGTAACCAGATTGACTATACCTTGTATATTGTTATAACTGGAGAGCAAATCACAAATATAATTAGTGATATGAATATGTACAGTTGTGTTCCGGCAGGAAAAAGAGGTGTGTCTATTAGGCCACAGGCTAACATTTGATTTGGTAACTAAACAGAATAAGTTTAGGAATATAGATGCAAAAATAGAAGTATGTTAGAAGCTAGCTTGGTCTGTATTTAAGTAACATAGTAAATGATGGCAGATAAAGACCAGCATAGTCCATCTAGTCTGCCCAGCACGATGGCAAGCGTAGGTGTACCTGCCGCTCCGTGCAGGCCACCCCTCCCCACGTCCCTGTTTAGGGGTGAACCCACCATTCCATGCAGGACACCCCTATTTGTTGAGAAATTAGATGATTCAGTTTACTTTGATTTTATCCTGTTGCTGTAAAGGGATCCACTGTGTCTGTCCCATGCCATTTTGAATTCCGTCACCGTGTTTGCCCCCACCATTTCCATCGTGAGGGCATTCCAAGCATCCACCACTCTTTCTGTAAAAAAGTATTTCCTGACATTGCCTTTCAATTTACCACCTTGCAGCTTCCTGTTATGCCCTCTAGTTTTACAGCTTCCCCGTCTTTGGAAGAGGTTTGTTTGTTTATTATTTCCCTTTAAGTATTTAAAGGTCTGAATCATATCTCCCCTGTCCCTCCTCTCCTCCAAAGTGTACATGTTTAGGTCTTCAAGTCTCTTCTCATAAGGCTTCTGACGCAGGCTCCAAATCATTTTGGTTGACTTCCTCTGAACAGTTTCCAGTCTTTTTACATCCTTTGCAAGATATTGTCTCCAAAACAACACAGTACTCCAAGTGAGGCCTCACCAGTGACTTGTACAATGGCATAAGTATCTCTTCCTTTCTGCTGGTGATTCCTCTTTGTATGCAGCCCAACATCCTCCTGGCTTTTGCCACCTTGAGATCTTCAGAAATAATCACACAAAGTCTTTTTCCTGGTCCATGCACACCAACCTCTTGCCCCCTATCGCGTACATTTCCCTTGGATTTATGCTACCCAAGTGCATGACTCTGCACTTCTTTGCATTCAGTCTTAACTGCCAAGCATTAGACCATTCTTCCAGCTTTTGTAGATCTTTCCTCATGTTAACCACTCCCTCGGGAGTCCACTCTGTTGCAAATTTTCGTGTCACCTGCAAAAAGACAGACTTTTCCATTCAGTCCTTCAGCAATATCACTCACAAATACATTGAACAGTGCTGGGCCCAGGACCGAACCCTGGGGCACCCCGCTAATCACCTTCCCTTCATCCGAGTGAGCTCCATTTACCATCACCCTCTGTCATCTGTCAGTCAACCAATTTATGATCCAATTTACCATCTTAGGATCCATCCCCAAGCTACTGAGATTATTGATAAGCCTCCTATGAGGAACAGTATCAAAGGCTTTGCTGAAATCCAGATAGATGACATCCATCGCATGCCCCTGATCTAGCTCCCTGGTCACCCGGTCAAAGAACTCAATCAGATTTGTTTGGCAAGATCTTTCGGTAAAACCATGTTGCCTCGGGTCTTGCAACCTTTTGGTTTTGAGAAAGTTCACTATTCGCTCTTTCAGGAGCATCTCCATTACTTTTCCCGCCACCGAGGTAAGGCTCACGGGCCTGTAGTTTGACACTTCTTCCCTGTCACCGCTTTTGTGTAGATGTATGATAACAGCCGTTCTCCAGTCCTGAGGAACCTCTCCTGTTTCCAAGGATCTGTTGAAAACATCCTTTAATGGCCCTGCAAGAACCTCTCTGAGCTCTTTCAGTATCCTGGGATGTATCCTATCCGGTCCCATGGCCTTGTCCACTTTCAGTTTCGCAAGTTGTTCTAAAACATCATCTTCTGTGAATGGCATGGTATCTACTTCATTCCCATTTTTATATTTGGGAGTCACAGGTGGTCCTTCTCCAGGACTTTCTTTTGTAAAAACAGAGCAGAAGTATTTGTTTAGCAATTTCGCTTTTTCAATGTCACTTTCCACGAGTCTGTTCGCAGCACTTCTGAGTCCTGCAATTCCACCTCTGATCTTCTTCCTTTCCCGAATATACCTGAAGAAGGTTTTGTCTTCACATTTAACATCTTTAGCCATTTTTTCCTCTGCCTTTGATTTTGCTATCCTTATTTCTCTCTTTGTCTCTTTGTTTGATCCTGTATTCATTTCTGTGTTCCTCTGTTTGCGAGCTTTTGAATTTTGCGAAAGCTGTGTTTTTTGCCTTTATTTGAGCAGCCACCTCTTTGGAAAACCAAATGGGTTTTCTTCTCCTCTTGCTTTCCTTTACTTTTGTTACATATTTATTTGTTGCCCCTTTTATTGCCACCTTCAGTTTAGCCCATAACAATTCCACTTCCCTTATCTCCTTCCACCCTGTCAGCTCCTCCTTTAGGTACTTGGCCATTTTATTGAAGTCGGTGTTTTTGAAGTTTAGGACTTTGAGCTTACTATGATTGGCCTGTACCATGGCTTTTATCTCAAACCACACCGTGTGATGATCGCTGCTGCTCACAGGGGCACTCACGCAGACATTCAACATGCTATCACCGTGGGTGAGCACTAAATCCAGCGTTGAGCTTTCCCTGGATGGTTCCATCACCATTTGAGAGCATCCATGATTTTTTTGCTTCTTTCCAGATTTGCAGAAGGAGTAATCCAATCCACATCAGGTAGATTAAAGTCACCCAAAATGATCGCTTCCCCCTTTGTGGCTATCTTGGCAATATCTATAATCAATTCGTTATCTATCTCTTCAATTTGTGTCGGAGGTCTATAGACTACAGCAGTATGGATGACAGTGCCATCTCCTTTTTCCAACACAATCCAGAGCGCTTCTTCTTTTCCCCATGCCCCCTGCATTTCAGTAGCTTTAATATTGCTTTTGACATACAAGGCTACTCCTCCTCCTCCTCCTCTTCCATTTTCTCTGTCTCTTCTGAATAGATTATAGCCAGGTATGGCTATATCCCAATCATGCGATTCATTTAGCCATGTTTCTGTAATGGCCACAATGTCCAAATCCATTTCCACCATTAGGGCTTCCAGGTCCGGAACTCTGTTGGCTAAGCTTCGAGCATTTGTGCTCATTGCTTTCCAGCATTTAACTGGCTTGTGTGTATTTAGCATTGATTTTGTTCTGCCTACATCTTCCCACTTGTTTTTGGTGTGTGGTTTAAAAGTGTGGCTGTTTCTGATTTTAATCTGCTTTTGCAGGAGGTGACATCCAGAGCTTGACCTTCTACATCCGTCACCCCTTTTTTCTAGTTTAAATGCATATCCACATATTGCTTGAATTTTTCACTTAGGATTCTTTTTCCTGTGACAGAGAGATGTAGTCCATCAGCACAGTATAGTCTCTTGTTGTTCCATCTGTTACCCCAGTCGCCAATAAATCGGAATCCTTCTTGTTTGCACAAGGTCTGGAGCCATGTATTAAAGCTGTTAATGCGATGCAGCCTTTTTGCCCCCTTACCAAGCACAGGTAGAACCTCTGAGAATGCAACAGTGTTAACAATGGGCTTGAGTTTCTCTCCCAGAGATTGGAAGTCCTTTTCGACTGTAGAGGCACTGTTTCTAGCCAGATCATTTGTGCCCCAGTGGATAACAACATCACGTTTGGAGTGTTCACTTTCTGCGCTAAGTAGTTCAACAATGTGGTTTGTATTCCTGCTGGCTGAAGAGCTTGGGAGGCACTTGACTATCTTCTCTCCTTTGAACTGTGTTCCCAAGTTGGTGCCACTGATGATGGAATCACCAAGTAGTAGTAGTTTTCTGTTTGGTGAGGTTTTCTTCATATTTGGTACTTTAGCAGGAGATTGGGCATTGTCTGTCTCATTTAAGGGCCCTTCAGTTTATTTGGATTGAGCATCCTCATTCGCCAAGGCAGAGAAGGCATTATGCAGAGATATCTCCTGATGCATAGGATGCCTCTGTGTCACAGGTCGCAATCTACCAGAACCCACTGTGATCCATTTGTTCCTGGGGTGTTTCATTCTTTGTGGGAGCGGTGGTGGACTTTGTTCAGCTTGTATCTTAGAAGAGGTGCGCTTCATTGCAGCCAATTCCTCCCTCAGTTCCTCATCCTCATTAGCCAAGGCAGAGAAGGCATTATGCAGGGATATCTTTTGATGCATAGGATGTCTGTGCATTACAGGTCGCAATCTACCAGAACCTACTGTGATCCACTTGTCCCTAGGGTGTTTGATGCTTTGTGGGAGCGGTGGTGGACATTGTTCAGTTTGTATCCTAGAAGAGGTGCGCTTCATTGCTGCCAGTTCCTCCCTCAGTAGGGACACCTCTTTATGCATGGCAGCTAGGCCTTCCCTTAGTAGAGTCAGTTCTTTATGCATGGCAGCTGACCTGAGGCACATAGGACAAGCTCTGAGGTTCCAAATGATTCGTCTTGGAATGAAAGTACTGCAGTTATTACACTGAATACACAACATGCTGAATAAGCAGTCCTAGAAGGAGAAGAGGAAGAAGTTATTATACCTGTTTCACTGTAAGCACAAATCACGAAATTGAGATGTGCAACTCTTATGTTCATTGTAAACCGCACTGATGTCGAATAGCGCGGTATAAAAGAGACTGCAAATAAATAAATAAATAAATAAGTGGAAAGGAGGAAGAAGATGTGGGTTGTAACCCAAGTTAAAGGGATAGATGGCAATGTATGCGAGTGCTATATAGGCAATGCAGCCCCTGGGATGGGTGGGGCGAGGGGTAGGGTGGGTGGGAACCTAAGTGTCTCTGACCAGTAGGCTGTTCCTGAGCTGGGGGCACCAACAGATATCTGCTCCAAGGCTACCCAGAAAAGCAGTCAGTCAGATTATCCCCAAGCTTAATTTATAAGCACAGTTAAACTTAATCTTAGCAATTCCCACAAAACAGACAGTTAAACTCTATATTGGTAGCTAGAACCCAGCAGAGATGAGAAAGAAAATTAGAGTCTTAGCTTTGTGAAAGATCCACAGCTCATGCAGCCGGCCTCAGACCCTTAGGTGTGGCCACTGGCCAGGTGTAAGATGGGAGCAAAAAACTTTCACCTCCCCCTCCCTGAAAAAGCACGCTTTCCGCCCTCTCTCAGAGAGGTTCTTGCAGGCTGTTAAAAGATGTTTTCAACAGATCCTTGGAAATGGGAGTGGTTTCTCAGGACTGGAGAAGGGCGGATGTGGTACCTCTTTCCGCCCTTGTGACCTGTAACGCACAGACATCTTCACAAAAGTGGTGACAGGGAAGAAGTGACAAACTACAGGCCCATGAGCCTTTCCTCGGTGGCGGGAAAACTAATGGAGGCGCTTCTGAAAGAGCGAATAGTGGACTTTCTCAAAACCAACAGGTTGCATGATCTGAGGCAACATGGTTTTACCAAAGGACGATCTTGCCAAACAAATCTGATTGAGTTCTTTGACTGGGTGACCACAGAACTAGATCAAGGGCATGCGATGGATGTCATCTACCTGGATTTCAGCAAAGCCTTTGATACTGTCCCTCATAGGAGGCTTATCAATAAACTTAGTAGTTTGGGGATGAGTCCCAAGGTGGTGAACTGGATCAGAAATTGGTTGACTGACAGACAACAAAAGGTGATGGTAAATGGAGCTCCCTCGGATGAAAGGAGGGTGATTAGCGGGGTGCCCCAGGGTTCGGTCCTGGGCCAGGCACTGTTCAATGTATTTGTGAGTGATATTGCTGAAGGACTGCATGGAAACGTCTGTCTTTTTGCAGATGACACGAAAATTTGCAACAGAGTGGACTCCCCTGAGGGAGTGGATAACATGAGAAAAGATCTACAAAAGCTGGAAGAATGGTCTAATGCTTGGCAGGTAAGATTTAATGCAAAGAAGTGCAGTGTCATGTACTTGGGAAGCAGAAATCCAGGGGAAATGTACGCGATAGGGGGCGAGAGGTTGGTGTGCATGGACTAGGAGAAGGACCTTGGTGTGATTATTTCTGCGGATCTCAAGGTGGCAAAACAGTGCGACAAGGCAGTGGCAAAAGCCAGTGCATACAAAGAGGAATTACCAGCAGAAAGGAAGAGCTACTAATGCCACTGTATAAGTCACTGGTGAGACCTCACTTGGAATACTGTGTTCAGTTTTGGAGACCATATCTTGCAAAGGATATAAAAAGACTGGAAACTGTTCAGAGGAAGGCGACCAAAATGATTTGGAGCCTGTGTCAGAAGCCTTATGAGAAGAGACTTGAAGACCTAAATATGTACACTCTGGAAGAGAGGAGGGACAGGGGAGATATGATTCAGACCTTTAAATACTTAAAGAGAAATAATGAACAAACAAACCTCTTCCAAAGACGGGGAAGCTGTAAAACTCGTAGTCTCTGTTCTATCCATATTAACCGCCTATGCCTTCCTTCCCCCTCACTGGCACACCTCCAGTCAACCAAACAGTCAGCTTTCTTTTATCTCGGTCCCATCCTGTGGAACTCCTTGCCTACAGCCCTTCGACTAGAAGAGTCTAAATTCCGCTCCCTCCTAAAAACCCACCTCTTCTCTTCTGCTTTCAACCTTCCCCCCTGATCTCTCAATTCCCCACCCCTTTTCACTACTGAATTTTACCGCTATTTTCTTTCTTCCTCTTTCCTTTTTCTTATATTGATTGTAACTTCTTTTTCCTTTCCGATATATTTTTATTATTACATTGTAAACCGCCACGATGTAATGGGGGGCGGTATATCAAATGTTTTAATAAACATAAACATAGAGGGCATAACATGAAGCTGCAAGGGGGTCAATTGAAAGGTAATGTCAGGAAATACTTTTTCACTGAAAGGGTGGTGGATGCTTGGAATGCTCTCCCGATGGAAGTGTTGGGGGCAAATACAGTGACAGAATTCAAAATGGCATGGGACAGACACAGTGGATCCCTTTACAGCAACAGGATAAAATAAAATAAACTTAACTAACTAATTTCTCAACATACAGGGGTGTCCTACACGGAGTGGTGGGTTCACCCATAAAACAAAGACATGGGGAGGGGTGGCCTGCACGGAGCGGTAGGTGCACCTACTCTTGCCATCTTACTGGGCAGACTAGATGGACCATACTGGTCTTTATCTGCCGTCATTTACTATGTTAAGAACATAAGAACATAAGAAATGCCATACTGGGTCAGACCGAGGTCCATCAAGCCCAGTATCCTGTTTCCAACAGTGGCCAATCTAGGTCATACGTACCTAGCAGTTTCCCCCAAAAGACACAGGTTCTGCAGTGCTTGTACTAGGCCAAGCATTGATATCCTGGGTCCCTTTTTAATAGTGGTTTATGGACCTTTCCTCCAGGAACTTGTCCAAACCTTTTTTAAACCCAGCTATACTAACAGCCCTTACTACATCCTCCGGTAACAGATTCCAGAGTTTGATTACACGTTGAGAGAAGAAATATTTTCTCCTATTTGTCTTAAATAGTTTACCCTGTAGCTTCATTACATGCCCCCTAGTCCTTCTATATTCTGATAGCGTAAACAATTTATCCACGTTTATCCGTTCCACTCCACTCCATTCATTAATTTATACACCTCTATCATATCTCCCCTCAGCCGCCTCTTTTCTAGGTTAAAGAGCCCTAACCTTTTTAGCCTCTCTTCATAGGAGTAGCCTTCCATCCCCTTCACCAATTTGGTGGCTCTTCTCTGTACTTTTTCTAATAACTCTATGTCCTTTTTAAGATACGGTGACCAGAATTGCACACAATATTCAAGGTGCGGTCGTACCATGGAGCGATACAGAGGCATTATAATATCCTTTGTTTTTATTCTCCATCCCTTTCCTTAGGATACCTAGCATTCTATTTGCTTTCTTGGCCGCCGCTGCACACTGGGCGGAGGGTTTTAACATGTTATCCACGATGACTCCTAAATCTTTTTCCTGGGTGGTGGTTTCTAATGTGGAGCCTTGCATCTTGTAACTATAGTGTGGGTTGTTCTTTCCTAGGTGCATAACTTTGCACTTGTCCACATTAAATTTCATCTGCCATTTGGATGCCCAGTCTTCCAATTTATCCCGATCCTCCTGCAGTTTTCCACAATCCTCTTGGGTTTTAACAACTTTAAACAGTTTTGTGTCATCTGCAAATTTGATTACCTCACTAGTTATTCCCTTTTCCAGGTCATTTATGAATATGTCAAAAAGTAGCGGACCCAGTACAGATCCCTGGGGTACTCCACTATTCACCTTTTTCCATTGGGAATATTGGCCATTTAGCCCTACCCTCTGCTTTCTATCTTTTAACCAGTTCCCGATCCACAATAGTACACTGCCTCCTATCCCATGACTTTTTAGCTTCGCCAAAAGTCTCTGATGGGGGACCTTGTCAAAAGCTTTCTGGGATGGGTGTAATCAGCTCTTACTCTGTAAAAGAATCTAGCGACACCTTGTGTTATTTCATGTTTATGATTAATGATTCCGTTGCTTCCACTTTTACTACAATAAAAAGGGCTTCAAGGGAGGAAGACTTTGAATCCAACATATGTGGAACTATGCTGTGTCCATAGACCTTCTGTTGACTTCCCTTTGAGCTCAAAGAAAGAAGAACTTTGTGTTTGAGTGTTTGTGTTCTGCATTACTCTCTGCTTATTTCTCGCTGCTTGAGGAACCAGAGGAGAACGAAAGAGCTGAGGTATTGTGGCCAGATCACAGGTAATCTTTCAGGAAGATCAGACAGAACTGAAATATTGCAAAGTTTCTCCAGGAACAAGTAGGAAGTCAGTCCTCACATATGGATGATGTCGACGCCGACAGAGCCTTCGTGGAAGCATCTCCCCAGCATTCAAAAGCCTTTGGGAGATGCCACCACACATGCATGGTTTCCTCCTCACCCAAGGGTGCCATCTATGGTCAGTCTCCCTTTTTCCGCGGAGCCTTACAGACGTATGTCTTGTCTCCCTGGAAAAAAGTTGATTTTTTTTTGTATACTATTGTACACCTTTTTGGCCTTCGCTGGTCCCTTTCCTGCGTTCGAGGCCTGCTGTCCCAGTATCAGGTCTTGCAACTTAGTTTTATGTTTTGTTAGGTTCCTCCAGAGCTTTCACGCCTTTTTCAACTGCTAGCTGCACCGAAGGTTTTCGACCTTGTGGGGGTCCTTTTTGCCCCAAGGTTCATCAGTTTCAAGAAATGTGATTGGTGCTCCAAAAAACATGTCACTTACTGACACTCATGATTGTTGCCTCCGGTGTTTGGGCATCGACCATGACCCGGAGGAATGCCCCCTGTCTAAAAAAAATGTTCACTAAGGCCATCCAGAGATGCCGGCAAAAGCAAGAGGACATCTTCCACAGGACAGATTCGACCCCAGTTTCACCGGTAGCCTCATGCTCAAAGGCCCCACACGGATCCTCGGAGTTGTGTAAGGCCCCCACGGTTCCCGAGCGGGCTTGCAGACATTCCGAGCAAGGGTTCCCAGAGCGAGAGCGTAAGAAGACAAAGAAGACCTCGAGAACTTTGTCTTGGGAGATGGACAAGCATGGGAAATCCTGTGCACAGTCCCTCAGCCCCCAGCGGGCCTCTGAGGAATCTGAGCAGGAGCAGCCCTGGAAGGTACTCAGGAAAGAAGTCAAGGCTTTCGGTGATGGACCACAGTCTCCCAAAGGCTGTCCCACCGAGGAGTCCTCTCCTCCTCAACACCAGAACCGGTAACCCCGGCATCGGTGTCTCTGACAGCCACCCCCGAGTGGGAAAGTCTTATGTTGGCACTTGAGTGCAGCGTTTCTACATTCCTCGCGTCACAACAGGTGTTGAGACCCGGCCCTGCCAGTGCTTACACCGAGACCTTAAGGACCTCGGTACCAAGGACTCCATGGGCTGCCAAAGTGATCCCCAAGAACCAGATGCCTCGGGTAGATCCTCGGCGAGAGTCTCAATCTCGCTTATGCTTCTTGGGGGCGAGATCTTCTCAGGCGAGTACCTCTGGCTCTGTCCATTCCTCGGCCTTGAAGCATAGAAGACTGGAGCCAATGATTCCCTTGGAGCTGTAGGGCCTCCAGTCTTCCTCGGACTACTTGGCTTGGGAGTCCAATGCCGAGATATCTCTGGAGTCTTGGCCTACCAAGGGCATTGAGTGCCTTCAGATCTGTCCCCACTTGTGGCTAGGCGCCGATCCCCACCTGTGGACACCTCATTCATTGAGTTTGTCTGGGACATGGTGCAAGCCCACTCCCTCACTACAGAGTCAGAGGAGGACCCTTGTATGGAGGAACGACATCCTCAAATACGAGGCGCCACCTAAAGAGACCCTGATGGTCCTGGTCCCCTTAACAGGCTCCTTCTCTGGATGCGGGAAGCCCCGGCCTTGATGCCATTTGTCAGCCGCCGCCTGAATACCATGTACCGGGTCCAGTGCAGGCCAGGTTCCGGAAGACCCAACTCCCCCACACCTTCATGGTAGTGGAGTTGGTCTTGTGTTGACAGAAGAGCCCAAAGATGTCCTTTGGTGTTCCCGGGCAGGGAGTCCCGCTTTCTCAATGCCCTCGGGTGAAAATGCTACCAGGGCTCGATGCTTGCTTGCCACATCCAGATGTACCAACTTTACATTGGTATGTTCTTCAGAGACCTGTTGAAGGAACTTGGAGGCATCACTGCTGGGATCACCTCTGGCACTTCCAGACACTTACAAAGTCCATCGGGGAGTGTTCCAAGTACCTTTTCCAAGCTGCCTATGGCGGCTTCGATTCCAGCGCATGGGTAGCAGCTGCAGGCATTGACGCCTGATGCCAGGCTTGGCTCCAGACATCCAATCTCGAGCAATGGGTGCAGGAGAAGCTCCTTGAAGTCCTATGCCTTGGGGAGCAGCTTTTCGGCAAGCCCATGGAGGACAAGCCCGCCAAGATCGAGACCGAGTACGTGACTCTGATTCGACTCTCGAGGAAGACTTCCACTCTTCTGAAGAAGAAGCTTCCGGGAAAGAAGCCTCCTTTCCACAGAAAGGGCCAACCTTATTGAGGCTATCCTCCATACCTGGCCGTCCAGACCCCTCACTAGGGTAAGGGAGTGGGCCAAGGCCCACGCAAACCTAAGGGCCCCAAGCCCCAGACTTCAGCCCGAGACCAGCCTGGATCAGGATTTTGATGCCCTTGGCATAGCCTCTCTCCTTTTGGAGGATCTGCTACCCATGGGGCTTGGCTTCTGGTCCACTTCGTCCACAGGTGGTCTTCCATCACCACCGACTCATGGGCACTTCAGGTGGTCAGTGAGGGTTACCTCCTCCACCTGGATCAGCTGCCTCTACCCTTCTTTCCAGGGGAGCCCCCTCAGTCTGCCCTGCATCAGGCTCTGCTCATGCAAGAACTTGCAGGTCTTCTCAGGGACAGGGCTATGGAGCCCATACCACACCACCTAAAAGGAAAGGGGTTTTACTCCAGGTACTTTCTGGTCCCAAAAAGGACAGGAGGACTAAGGCCCATCCTGGACTTGATAAACCTAAACAAATTCCTGTTGCGGGAGAAGTTCAAGATGCTCTCCCTTGGAATATTGCTGCCCTACCTCAGGCAGGGAGATTGGCTATGCTCCTTGGACCTAAAGGATGCTTATACCCATATCCTGATTCATCCCAGTCACAGACAGTATCTAAGATTCATGGTCGGAGGTGACCACTACCAGTGCAGGGTACTTCCCTTCGGTCTGGCCTCCACCCCACAGGTTTTCACCAAATGCCTGACAGTGGTGGCAGCCTACCTCCATCTCAAGGGGGCCTCCATCTTCCCTTACTTGGATGACTGGCTGGTAAAAGGGGACACAACCTCAGAGACGCTGCAGGCCATAGTCTGCACTATCAGGGTCCTGCAACACCTGGGATTTGTGATAAATCACCCAAAATCCCATCTCACCCAACTCAGGACTTGGAGTTCATCGGGGCCTGGCTGGACACCCTCCAGGCCATGACTTTCCTCCCCCAAGACAGGGCGGATCACCTGCTGCCAAGGCGCAGCACTGTCGCACTGTGTTGGCGCAGTCAATGCTTTGCCTCCTCGGCCACATGGCCTCCACAGTCCATGTTGTCCCTGACGTTCATCTCCACATGCAGGCAGCTCAGTGGTGTCTCCACTCACAGTGGGCCCAGGCCACCGGCAGGCTCCGGAATAGAGTGTCGGTGTTCCATCAACTGGTGGAGTCCCTCAGTTGGTGGCAGACCCTGCAAAACCTGTGAGAGGCATGCCCTTCCAACTCCTGAGCCCCCAGAGGGTCCTCACGACAGATGCTTCCCTGCTGGGCTTAGGTGCTCATTGCAAGGAATTGTGCACCCAGGGCATCTGGTCCTTCGAGGAGAGCCAGCAGCAAATCAATCTGCTGGAGTTCAGGGCCGTTTTCCTTGTACTCAAGACCTTCCAGCACCGCCTGCAACATCAGTCAGTGCTTGTTCAGACAAACAACCAGGTTACGATGTTCTATCTGAACAAGCAGGGGGCACCGGCTCCTACCACCTTTGCCAAGAGGCAGTAACCCTCTGTTCATACTCAACCAGACAGGGTGGTGGTGTACCTCCCAGGCCAGGACACTGTCCTGGCGGACAGGCTGAGCAGAGTCCTACAACCGCATGAGTGGCACCTGCACCCCGAGGTGGCACAGTGGCACTTCAAGTTGTGGGCATCCTGAGCCTTGACCTCTTTGCTAGCTCGACCAATGCTCAGCTGCCGCATTTCTGCTGCCCACAGCTGCACCCAGCCTGGGTGGCACTGGATGCCTTTCTCATCTGGTGGTCAGAGGGCCTGTTGTATGCCTTCCCTCCCACACCTCTGATAGCGCGGACCCTCTTCAAGGTCCAGCAGGGCAAGTCTTCCCTGAGATAGCCCAGGCAGCCTTGGTTCCCTCTCCTGCTTCATCTTGTGATGGAATCCCCGGTCCCTCTCACTTAGGAGGAGGGCTCAGTTCTCCACCCCAACTTGGGATTCTTTTTTTTTTTTTTTTTTTTTTTTAAAACTTTATTTAAGTCCACCATACAATCCAAACAACACATCAACAAACGGCATCACGGGGAGGGTTTACTCTTCTCCCCCCCGGTAGCCAACAGAAAGATAACACAGTAGGTGGTCATTTTACATTATATCCCCACCCCCCTTCTCCCACCCCTCTCCCCTCACCCACCAACCCACCCTCACTCCATTACCAGCTTTGTACACCAATTATCGACTGGGACTATAAAGCAGCTCCCTCCAACCCATTCCTCAAATCCATATATAATCAACTCCCCCCTTGGAGAGTGGCGTTACGGCTGTGGGGCCCCAACTGCTGAATATATGGCTCCCAGATTGACAGAAAAACTGTCCAACGCTTGGCACTGCCCCGCGCCAACCAACGCTCTGTCAACATTAATTGATGAAAACTATTCCGCCATTCACTAAAAGTGGGCAGGTGGCCTTCCCTCCATAGTCTAAGAATCGGCCCTTTACCCACCAGACAGGCCTTCCGCACAAGCAAACTCTCACCAGCTTTCACTGGTCCAGGGGTCGGCAACTGGTCAAGTGTGACAAAGAGGCCTGTCCAACGAATCCTACGCTGAAGCAGTGTGCAGAGGAAGCTGCATATCCGTGCCCAATACTTCCGTATTCCCCGACAGCCCCACCACATATGTAGGAGAGTTGCCGAGGGCTCCGAACAGCGCGGGCAGGAGCCATCCGTGTCCAGACAACTACGCAGTGCTCGCCTCGGCGAGAAATGGGCCCTAGTCACGCATTTAAATTGGATCTCACGCCAGCGCATTCCTTGTACCAATCGTCTGATCCGTTTCAATGCCATCAGTACCGATCCCGGCTGTACGGCTTCTCCCAATTCAGTCGCCCAAGCTCTTTCAACTCCACTATAATCAGGGAGGGGGCGGTAAGGCTCCAAACTACGTTTCAAACCAGATATTGACGGCGTGCGCTCCTCACCCAGCTGGAAAACTCTAAAATACAGGCTGAGCGCTCTGCCTGCAGCGCAGTGCGCGGCAGGGCGGCCACATAGTGGGAGAGTTGTATATAGGCAAAACAATGCGTGTCGGGTAGCTCATACTCCCGACTGAGCGTTCGAAATGATTTACAGCTTCCCGCTTGGTCTACTACGTGCCCTACCAGCCGGATGCCACGTGTCCACCAGTCCCGAAATACCGCAGTCTCGGACCCTGGAGTAAAGTGGGCATTGCCCTGCAGTGGCAACCAACAAGACACCGTCCACGGTTCCTGCCAATATATGTTAAGTTGTTGCCATGTGCGTCTGACAGAGTCCACCAATGGACTCCGCCGACTAGAATCTATGAGGGCTTTATGAGTGCCGTGCAAAGTCCCCAGGAGAGTCGCAGGAGCCACCAGACACTCCTCTAAGGACCTAGGCGTGTATATTTCTGTCCCCCCCAGCCAATCTCCCAGGTGTCGAGCTTGACAGGCCAATGCGTAGGACTTCAAGTCTGGTAGGCCCATACCTCCCTCTCGCCATTTCCCAAGCAGCCGATGCCACGGAACCCGTGCTCGCTGCCCCCGCCAAAGAAAGCGCTTAATCAGAGCCTCTATTCTATTCAGGTCACGTCGAAGCAACCAGACTGGCAGGGTCTGCAGCCAATACAAGATTCTGGGTAAAACGATCATCTGTACTGCTGCTATCCTCCCTGCCAGAGACAGCGGGAGGGGTCCCCATGCACTTAGCTGCACTGCCAAATGCCGCAGTATCCGGCCTAGGTTACGCTGGTATAACTCCTGGGGGTTTTCCAGTCAATGTTATGCCCAAATAGATGAATTCTTTATCTGCCCACCGTAAAGGGAAGGGTCCCCTCCAGGAACCGCGGACCCGCCCCAAAACATCCACTACTTCAGACTTCTCTTTATTAATACGCAAGCCGGCAAATGCTCCGAACCGCCGGAATTCGTCTAATAGCGGTTGTAGGGATGTGGCCGGTGTCGTCAAATGGACTAACAAGTCGTCAGCAAAAGCCGATATGAGGAAAGTTTGCGACCGCAGCCGCACTCCCTGTATTCTCCCCGAATTGACGATGGTACGAATCAGCGGGTCCAAGGAGAGCACAAAGAGCAAGGGCGATAGAGGACAGCCCTGTCTTGTACCCCTCCCCAACGTGAGGTCATCGGAGAGGAAGCCATTGCACAGTATGCCTGCTGTCGGCGAAACGTACAAACTTTTGCACCATTTTACAAAAACCCTCCCCCATGCCGTAGCGCGGCAGCAGCCTCCAAAGATAGTGCCAGTCTACCCTATCAAAGGCCTTCTCCGCATCGAAGCTTATCAATAGCGACGGAGTAATTGTGGGCATGCACCCACTCCAAAGAGGCCATAATCTTCCGAAGGTTTGCGTACCGCAATGGCGGCCTTTCACAAAGCCCACTTGTGCCTCATGAATTAAGTAATCCAATACCCCTGCTAGGCTGTCAGCTAGAACTTTCGCCAAAAGTTTAAGATCAAAGTTCAATAGGGAGATAGGTCGATATGAAGCTGCCTGCAGTGGGTCTTTACCTGGCTTCGGGATCAGGGTGATATATGCGTGGTTTGCGCCCCCAGCGGAATGCCCCCTGCTCCGTTTCTGGTGACAAAGACCTCTCGTAGCAGAGGACTCACCCCGTCCCCTAGGATCTTATAAAATCTCGGCCCCGAATCCATCGGGCCCCGGCGTTATATAACACTGGGCCGCAGATATAGCGGAGTGTATATCTTGGATAGTAAGAGGGAGATCAAGAGCATCCCGCTGGGCTGACGTAAGTTGAGGCAACTCCAAGACCTCAAGATAGTCCAGCAGCCCCTCAGGGGGACCAGCCCGTGGTTCTGTATAAGTTTTGAAAAAAAGTACGAAAAATCTCTGCGATTTCCTTGTTTCCCTTATGCACCCGTCCCGGGCCTGCATTCAGTGCCGCTATGTGAGCAGGACCCCGTCGGCCCGCAGACAGCGCGCCAGCAACTTGCCCAGGTTTGTCACCATAGCAGTGCAAACGCAACCGATAATACAGAACCGATTTCTTTGCTCGCTGATGTAGTAGCTCATTAAGCTCATTCTGGGTTTCCCAGAACAACTTTTGATTGGGCATTGTTGGCGTGTGAGCACATCTCCGCCGTAGTGTGGTGACTCGACGTTCAAGTAGTACAATACGTTCTGCCATCAGCCGGCGTCTTTCCCTCGCGGCGTACCCTATGATGTTCCCTCGAAGAACCCCTTTGCCGTTTTCCCAGACTAATTCGGGGTCATCCATATGGACCCGGTGGTGGCCAAGGAAGTCCTCCCCATCTCTGGCGTATAAACTGGCGAAATTGCTCATCCGAATAAAACTCTAGAGGAAATCTCCACAAGCGTGACTGATTCATGTCTCGCCCCCATGTAAATCCAGCCACACCATTGCGTGGTCTGAGATTTCGGAGGGACCAATCTGTGCATCCTCAGTGTGTGTAAACAAAGTCCCCGAGATCATTACGTAATCGATTCGGGCGCTAGTACCATGTGCTCGAGATTGATGGGTATAGTCTCTTTCGGAGGGGTGCAAGTACCGCCAAGGATCAATTATACCTAGTCTTCGGCAGAACCGCAACAGTAGCTGGGAGGGCCCTACCCTCTCCCGGCCACCTCCTCTCCTAGAAGTATCCAGGTCCACATCCAGGACTCCATTAAAGTCCCCACCCAAGATCACCGGGCACTCTGGAAGCTGTTCCACTCTTGATGCCAGACCATTATAAAACCCTGGGTCAGCCACATTTGGCCCATAAAGATTCCCAGGATCACCGGTTTTCCATCTAATTGACCATAGAGCAACAGGGAGCGACCAATATTATCAGCCAGGACCATCTCCTCCACGAAACGTATGCGTTTATGGATTAGAATCGCTACACCTCCCTTATGCCCCTGGGCGGGGGATCCCCACACTTGGCCCACCCAGCTCCGGCAGAGCTTGCTATGCTCGACAGCCGTCTGGTGGGTTTCTTGGAGAAAAGCAATGTCACATTTATGTCGAGCCAGTGCTTGCAATACCTTATGCCTCTTAATAGGGTTTCCCAGCCCACAGACATTCCAAGTGATTATTTTCAAAGCGCCAGGGCAGTGCCAAGATGCCACCCCAAGATCATTACTGAATACTCCAGAGGGACACCCCCAGCCTGGTACCCCCCCCTGTCTGCTAGGAGGCAATTATCCCAGCCATTTAAATTCAATGGAGTGTCCAACTTGGGATTCTTATCCCTTACAGCATGGCAGCTGAACAGGGCGCCCTAGCACCCCTCAACCTTCCCAAGGAGGTGGAGGAAATCCTCCTTGCTTCTCATAAGGACTCCTCGAGGCCTCGGTCAAGGATTGACTCGAGGCTGAAGGACTCGTGGATCGGCTTGGCCTCTGGCGACGTCTTTAACGTCGAGAGCCCGGTAGTCAGGGCAGATGAACCAGTTGTACCGGACAACAGTGCCCGCTGCTGGTCCATGAAGGCAGACAAACTGCGCTCCAGGGCTGCCATTCTGGACTCCAGGCCAGAAGGCTCTGCAGCGTTCAGTGCAGGCTCTGAGGGACTTGGGCCAGGCACAGACTCCCTCGAAGGTGAATCCTTGACGAGGATGGTGTCTGGGGACCGAGGCAGGTCCAAGGTCAAGTCCATCTGAGGGACCTTTGCAGGCCCCTCCTTCTCTGATGCCTCAGACAAGCGTCTCAGACTGCGGGACCTGGCCCTGGGGGTACCTGGTCGGTCGGATCTGTCCAAGGACGCCGCCTTCAAGGGTTTTTTTTCTTTTCTGGGTTCCCTCAAGAGAGACCCCCTTTCTGAAGACCCATGGCGGGGCTCAGGCTTGGAGGGGTCCACCTGAGGTGTTGAGGCTTCAGACAAGGCCCTGGACTTCAGAGGCACCCGGGACAATGGGAAAAACGTATCGTGCTGCTGCTGGCGGCTCTTGAGGGCCTTGCTGGACATCCTCTTGCAAAGACCGCATGTTGCTGGGTCATGGTCTGGTCTGAGGCAGCGTCCTTGGACGGATCCGACCGGACGGGTACCCCCCCGGGCCAGGTCCCGCAGTCTGAGACGCTTGTCCGAGGCATCAGAGAAGGAGGGGCCTGCAAAGGTCCCTCAGATGGACTTGACCTTGGACCTGCCTCAGTCCCTAGACACCCCAGACACCATCCTCATCAAGGATTCACCTTTGAGGGAGCCGGTGTCTGGCCCAAGTCCCTCAGAGCCGATCCACGGGTCCTTCAGCCTCGAGTCAATCCTTGACCGAGGTCTCGATCAAATTCCCACTCAATGGGACCATGATCATCCCCGGCAAGTATGCTCAGCACCGCTCGCAGAGAATTGGGAGCCACAAGGTCTGCGGACAACCCCTCCTACGAGTCCTCGATGGACTACTCTGAGTGGGAGACGGAGGAGAGGAATCCCCTGATACCCACAGCCACTGCAACATCCCCTCAGACTCTACCATCTCGGAGCCTGGGCGGCGGTCCCCGCTGGAGGATATGGGCTTGCTTTATTTCATTAAGGATATGTCTAAGGCCCTGGTATTCCCTATGAAGTTGGAGGAGAACCTCAGGCGGATGTTGGAAATCCTTCAGTACGCGGCTCCTCCGAGGGAATCAGTTACAGTGCCATCCCTCCCATCCTGGAATGGCTGATGCTCCTTATGTGGGAGATATCGGCATTGGTGCCGGTGATGAGCAAGCGGCTCGGCTCAATGTATCGAGTCCTCTGGAGCCATGGCTTCCAGAAATCACAGCTGCTGCATAACTCCATGGTGGTAGAGTCGAATATGCGTCGGCTGAAAAGCCAGAAGATGCACTCCTCAGTGCCTACCCCCCCCCCAGCAGGGAGGCCTGCACCTTGGACGCCCTTGGCAGAAAGTGTTATCAGGGCTCAATGCTCATCGGCTGCATACAGGCCTACCAGCTGTATATGGGCATGTACCTGAGAGACTTGGCAAAGGAACTTGCTTGGTTCTCAGCTGGTCTCTGAGGAATCCCTGCAGTGGTTCAGGAACCTAACCAAGGCCATCCGTGTGTGCTCCAAGTTCATGTCTCGGGCAGCCTATGACAGGTTCGAGTCGGCGGCTCAAGTAGTGGCAACGGGCATTGGTGCACGCTGTCGAGCTTGGCTACAGTTGTCTGACCTCGAGCAGTGGATTCAGGACAAATTGGTCATTGTCCCATGCCAAGGAGAGAACCTCTTTGGCAAGACCATGACTGACAATGCTGCCGAGCTGGAGACCGAGTTCATGATGAAGAACCGGCTTTCTAAAAAGACTGCTTCCCCTCCCTGACGGAAGGGCTCGGGTAAAAAGTCCTTCTACATGAGCAAAGGGGCTGCTTACAGAAACTACCCACCTTTTCAGGCCTTCCTGGCTCCCCAACAGGGTCAGCAGGCCAAGGGACATGGGCATGGCCCAGTACCGGTGGTGAGCAAGTGGCTTGACTTGATGTATCGGGTGTGCCAGAGCCCAGGCTTCCAGAAGTCATAGCTGCCACACAACTCCATGGTGGTGGAGTTGGCCATGCATCAGCTGAAGAGTCAGAAGACGCACTCCTCTGTGCCCCCCAGTAGGGAGGCATGCATCCTGGATGCCCTTGGCAGAAAGTGCTACCAGGGCTCGATGCTCATCAGCCGGATCCAGGCCTACCAGCTGTACATGGGCATGTACCTGAGAGACTTGGCGAAGGAACTCGCCAGGTTCTCAGCTGGTCTTTCCAATGAACTCCTGCAGCGATTCAGGAACCTGGCCAAGGATGTCCGTGAGTGCTCCAAGTTTGTGTCTATGATGGCTTTGAGTCGGTGGCTCAAGTAGCGGTAGCAGGCATTGGTGCCCGATGCCAGGCTTGGCTACAGTCTTCTGATCTCGAGTAATGGGTTCAGGACAAATTGTCGATGTCCCATGCCAAGGAGAGAATCTCTTAACAAATCCATGACTGACAAAAGCTGCTGAGCTGGAGACAGAGTTCATGACGAGGACTAGGCTCTCTAAAAAGATCGTTGCCCCTCCCGATGGAAGAGCTTGGGTAAAAAGCCTTTCTACCCGAGGAAAGGGGCTGCTTACAGAAACTACCTATCTTTTCAGGCCTCCCTGTCTCCTCAGCAGGGTCAGCAGGCCAAAGGACATGGGCAAGGCCCTCGTAAGCAGAAGGCTCCCAAACCCAAGGCATTGGCTCCGGCCCAGCTAGGCGGGAGCTTTTGACTCCTGGGGCATAGCCTCTCCATCCCAAGTAGGTCAGCAGCCCACAGGGGGACGTCTCATTCACTATGTCCAAAGGTGGCCAGGCATCACCACCGATCATTCCAGGTGGTCAAGGAGGGCTTCCTCCTCCATCTGACAGACACCTCCCCCTTACTTTCTGGGAGAGCCCCCCAGGTCTCCCCTTCACTAGGACTTTCTACTGATGGAAGTCGCAGGTCTTCGAGGACAGAGCAGTGGAACCAGTCCCCCACCATCTCAGGGGCAAGAGGTTCTACTCCAGGTACTTCTTCATGCCAAAAAGAACAGGGGGCCTATGGCCCATCCTTGACCTGCACAATCTGAACAATTTCCTGGTGAGGGAGAAGTTCAAAATGCTCTCCCTTGGAACATTGCTGCCTACCTCCAACAGGGAGATTGGCTATGCTCCTTAGACCTGAAGGATGCCTATACCCACATCCTCATTCACTCCAACCACAGGCAGTACCTGTGGTTCAGTGTGGGGGGCGGGGACTATCAGTACAGGGTGCTCCCTTTTGGCTTGGCCTCTGCCCCAAGGGTCTTCATAAAATGCCTGGCAGTTATGGCCACCTTCCTCTGCCTCCAGGGGGTCTTTGTCTTCCCCTACCTGAACAACTGGCTCATAAAGGGAGACCCGGCCTTAGAGGTGCAGCAGGCCACGCATGCACCATGCAGGTTCTGCAGCAGTTGGGCTTTGTTATAAACTACTCCAAGTCTCATCTTTTCCTGCCACAATGTCTGGATTTCATCGGAGCAAAACTGGATACTTTCCAGTCAAAGGCCTTCCTACCCAGGGACCGAGCCGACCGCCTCAGGACTCTGGCACGGGATATACAGCACCGTCCCTCCATCCCCGCTTGGCTCCTTCTGCGCCTTCTTGGGCACATGGCCTCCACGGTCCATGTCACCCCAGACGCTTGCCTCCACATGAGGGCTGTGCAGTGGTGTCTCCGAGACCAGTGGACTCAGGCCACGGGGCACCTCCAAGACAGAGTCTCCGTAACCCATCAACTGGTAGACTCTCTGGTCTGGTGTTAGTCTCTCCAATATTTCGAGGCAGGCATGCCTTTTTAGGCCCCGAGCCCCTTAAAGGTCTTTACCACGGACACTTCCCTGCTTGGCTGGGGAGCCCACTGCAAGGAGCTTCGCACCTGAGGCAGCTGGTCACCAGACGAGAGCACCCAACAGATCAACCTCCTGAAGCTGGAGGCGATATACTTAGCCCTGTGAGCTTTTTGCCACCACCTGCGCCAACAGCCAGTCCTGGTCCAGACAGACAACCAGGTGGCAATATTCAATGTGAAGAAGCAGGGGGGCACGGGGTCTCATGCCCTCTGCCAGGAGGCACGGGGTCTCGTGCCCTCTTCCAGGAGGCAGTAGTCCTCTGTTCGTACGCAATCCAACAGGGTATGCTCCTGTGGGCAGTATACTTACCAGGCCAGAACAACCTGATGGCCAACAGGTTGAGCAGAGTCCTCCAGCCGCACGAGTGGCAGCTGGACCACAGGGTGGCCGACCGGCTCTTCCAGATCTGGGGGAAACCCATGATGGACCTGTTCGCCAGCCCGGACATTCCAGTTGCCTGGCTTCTGTTCACCAGTAATTTGTAGTCTGTTTACTCTTTAAACGGTTAACTCCAAGTAAAAACAAACACACTCCGTTTAATGACTCACTCTGCAACTCGAGAGCTTGCTTAATTCACTCACTCATTAGACTAATGGCAATTGGTCTCAGAAAAACCAGCGGCACATAAACCAGGAGCCAGTCGCTCATTGAGAGTGCCAGTTTTACATCAATGTGAAAGTTAGTCATAGTATGAGAGGGAAGACCATTGCGAATACTCTGCTTTGGAAGGAACAAAAATGGATCTTTACTTTAAACACTGTTATTCCAAAAGGTTTGAATGTGCGATTGAATCTCGCACTGTGTTTGTGATCCTATACGATGTTAAAAGTACTCTCATCAATCCTGTCTTGTAGTCTATTATATTCGAGTGGGTTATATGGGAGATTCGACAGAATTCACATTATAACATTAACGGAGTGGGCTTTCCAATATCTTCTTAGTTCGTTATCCAATCAAACATTAGTCAGCACGTGATCTTGATTCTCTTTAAATTGGTGGTCAAGTTTCCATGCCGCATGCGCGGCGTCTTACGCACCAAGAGTTTTACATGGATGGTTTGAATGAGTAAGATGACAATGAACATCTAGTAAAAGTAACGCCGGCAGCTTCATCTAAGCAGGTTTGATTCAAGTGATAAATTCTTAAAAGTGTATGAGCAACTGGCTATATCATTGAATTCACGTTTTTCTATGTTTATAGTTTTAAAGGGACGATTCCCTGAAGAAACAACAGTTGTGAAACGCTTGGGGTACCTAGCTGTGAGCGTTGGAATTGCCCTGTTCGTCTTCAAACAAAAGCTAAGTGTTATATAGTATCACCGGTTCCCTCATATAAAGTATATTGTTCAAGAAGAAATATTTATCATCGATTGCATGAGGAACGTTAGTGATATCTATGAGATGAAAGAACTATGAGATGAAAGAAAGATGTTTTTATTGGCAACTTTAAATACAATTTAAAAAATAAGAAGTCACAGAAGGCAGACGGTCATTGATGTAAAACTGGCACTCTCAATGAGCGACTGGCTCCTGGTTTATGTGCCGCAGGTTTTTCTGAGACCAATTGCCATTAGTCTAATGAGTGAGTGAATTAAGCAAGCTCTCGAGTTGCAGAGTGAGTCATTAAACGGAGTGTGTTTGTTTTTACTTGGCTTCTGTTCACGGCAGGCTCACCCCTCCAGGGTGGCAGTAGACATATTCTTTGTCTCGTGTTCAGAGGGTCTCATGTACGCCTTCCCTCCCACACCGCTGATTGCCAAAACCCTGTTCAGGACCCTCCACGACAAGGCCTTGCTCATCCTGATAGCCCCTCGATGGCCCAGGCAACCGTGGTTCTCACTGCTCCTCCGATTAACGGAGACTCCCATCCCGTTGGGGAACTCTCTGGGACTCCTGTCTCAGGAAGGGGGCTCTCTTCTGCACCCCAACCTGGGGTCCCTGTCTCTGACAGCATGGCTGCTGAAAGGGTGACCCTAGCCTCTTTCAATCTCTTGGGTGAAGTAGTATCTACGACCCTTTCCGTAAAAAAATATTTCCGCATATTACTCCTGAGTCTATCCCCTTTCACTCTCATCCTGTGTCCCTTCGTAGCAGAGCTTGCCTTCAATTGAAAGAGACCCTCCTGTGCAATTGTGACATGGAGGTATTTAAATGTCTCTATCATATCGCCCCATCCCGCCTTTCCTCTAAAGTATACATATTAAGATCTTTAAGTCTGTCCTCATATACTTCATAACGAAGACCACTAACCATTTTAGTAGCCACCCACTGGATCAACTCCAATCTGTTTATATTCTTTTGAAGGTGCGGTCGCCAGAATTGCATACAATACTCCAAATGAGGTCGCACCAGAGACTTATACAGAGACTTTATCACCTCCTTTTTTTTGCTGGCCATTCCCCTCCCTATACATCCAAGCATCTTTCTGGCTTTCGCAGTTGCCTTTGCAAGTAAGCGCCATGGGGCTGTTTCAATCCATTGTTGCCACTGTAGGTCCTAGTAAGGTGTGGCAATGGGCACCACGTGGAGGGCTGGTGCTCTAGGGAGCTGCCTAGTTCACCTAATGGTAGCACCGGTCCTGCATGGAAATGCTCACCATGTCTACCCTACCAGGGGGAGTGGTGGGGCAGAGCGTGGGGGTGGTGTGACCAGAGCCTACAGTGCAGATGTAGATTCCCCATTTTATATAGGGAATCCATGTCTGGAATTAAAAATGTAGATGCCAAAGAGTGGGGGGAGGGGGAAAAACGAAAACTGAGGAGAGACAGTTGGAAAGGCGGGAAGGCAGCACGCAGGCGCTGTGGGATGCTCCCAAAAGCTTTCTGATTGGACGCTGGGGAGCGTTCCTGCGCAGACTCCGTCGGTACCGATGTACCCATATGTGAAGACTTATTCCTGCTGTTCCCAGAGATCACCTGTTACAGGTAAGTAACTGTGCTTTATACGCGGGACCTAAAGCGTGTGTGAGAGTCAATGGAGGATTTCAGGATTTTTCCCGTTGGGGAGGGGGACGCGACAGGGGTGCCCCCTTTCACCTTTACTGTTCGCCTTATCATTGGAACCGCTAGCGGGGAAGATAAGGAGGGGCTTAGACATTACGGGGGTAACAGTAGGGCAGAGGGAATACAAAATGGCCATGTTCGCTGACGACATCCTACTTATGATCACAAGGCCAAAGGAGACGTTGCCTGCGATAATGAGGGAGGTACAGGTATATGGGGAAATGGCGGGGTTTAAGATCAACTGGAGCAAGTCGGAGATCCTGAATTTGTCAGTAGGGGAGGAGCAGCAAAAGAGCCTACAACATACCTTTCAATTTAGGTGGGCAAAAAGATCAATTCGATATCTGGGAGTTTACCTTGGGCAGGACTTGTAGGACTTATATGAGCTGAACTATACAAAGGCATTTCGGCAAGTAAAGGCGCAATTGGGGGCATGGAATAGGGGGTTCATATCATGGTCGGGGAAAGTGGCAGTGGTGAAAATGATGTTGCTTCCCCAGTTCCTTTTCTATTTTCAAGTGCTGCCAGTAGCGGTAACCATAAAGGCGCTAACTAGGCTGCAAAAGCAAGTGGAGGGGTTTATATGGGGAAATAAACGACCCAGGGTGGCAGCTAGAACTCTGCACGTGGGGAGGATGGAGGGAGGCATGGGTGTTCCCAATTTCAGAAAGTACTACATAGCGGCGCAGTTGAGGGCGGTGTACTCTTGGCTGAGGGAGCAACATAAGCATTGGGTGGTGATGGAGGGAGCGGGATTCAGACCAGGTGAGTTGGAGAGAATGGTCTGGGGAGGGAAGGGAAGCAAGGGTGAAAATCCGATGGTTGGTCATACTCTGGGGGTGTGGCAGCAACATAGGAAGAGGTTGATAGGTGAGAAGAGGTGGACGCGTGTGATGTCATTATTGGCTTGCTGTGAAGAGGGAAAAGGCCTGGACGCGGGGGTAGTGCAAAGGTGGGCACAACAGGGGCTGCAACAAGTGTCACAGATAATCTTTGGGCAAGGGGTAAGAGAATTCGAGGGCATTCGAGACTTGTACCAGTTGCGCAAAAATGACAGATTCCATTATCTACAGATAGGTTCATACGTTAGGCAGAGAAGGCACTGGCATGATATTGTACAGGACCCAGGATGGTTTGAAGGTAGTTGTCTGGGTTCGCTGGGGAGGAAGGAGGTCATTTCTCAAATATATAAAGGATTAACTGAGAGAGGGAGGGAGAAATAAAGTTACATGAAGGCTTGGGAGAAGGAATTAGGGGTATCGTGGGAGGTAGAGGAGTGGGAGCGAATAGCTCAAGGTATAGCAAGGGCGTCCATTGCCACGTCCCTGCGTGACAATGGATGGAAAGTGCTGTCTCGGTGGTACTTGACACCGGAGCGATTGTATAAAGCGGGGTCTTGTGGGACGGATGAATGTTGGAGGATGTGTGGAGAGAAAGGAACCTGGCTGCATATGTGGTGGACATGCCCGGTAGTACAACAGTATTGGGAGAAGATTGGAGATATTATAGAGGGCATAACAGGCGCTAGAATTAACCTGACGCCGGAATTATGTCTCTTACTAAAGAAGAATGACGAGGGAGAAGGGAATTGGCATATAGTGTGGCAATGTATGATTGCGGCTAGATGTGAAATTGCACTACATTGGAAGCATGGGGTTATGCCACCCATAGAAAAATATGCACGGCGCATGGCAGAACTGTATCAAATGCACAGATTAACAGGGCTGAAGAAGGGGGAAGGGGAGAAGGTGGAGAGACAGTGGGAAGGGGATGGTTAAGTAGGGGGGAATGGAAGATAGGGGTGGGGGGGGGGCGAGGGTAGGGGTAATATAAGGAGGGAGTATGAAGGTTAATACAGGTGGTAATATATGCAAGTCAGGGTTAAGGTGAAGGGGATTGAAGGGGAGGGGTGGGAGGGATGGGGATGCAATTAATGTAATTAAAGCAAGAGTGGTGTAGATAAGAGTTGCGGAGTAACAGGCAGTGCTTTAGAGGGCACTGTAAGCGAAAACATAAGAGATGTTAGAGATACCTGTATTATGCCTGTTCTAACAAAGTGCTTTGCAGATGTTGCGTATTGTGTTTGTGTTCTTGCTGAATAAACTTTAAGATTAAAAAAAAAAATGTAGATGCCGCTTTTTACATATGCCCCCCCAGGCATAAGTTTGCCTGCCATCAGGGGCAGATATGTTTACACATTTTGGACCCCCCACAACCCATATCCCTGATACCAGAACTCCCCTAAGCTGCCCCCCGTCTTGGTATGTTCACCCACTCTCTGAGGCAACATGTAGATCAGCCCTTCCACCTCCCCCCCACCCCCCCCCGAGTCAATATCCCAATTCCCCTCTGTCCCTTCTGATGTAGTTAGCATCCCCCTTCCCCCGAAGGCCCCCCATCCAAACACCAAGATGGCAACTCCTCAGAAGACCTCCTTCCCCCAACAGGCATTCCTGGGCTTACAGGAGTCATTGGTGTACGAGGTGGGAGCTTGAGCGAGGCCCACTTGCTCCTGGTTAGCATGCAGTAGCTCTTCAAAATGGCTCTGATGCCCCTTAATGATAATCTCATGGTACTGGACTTGGTGGACTTTTGTTCTGACCCAGTATGGCAATTTTTATGTTATTTTCTCACCTACCCATAGGTAAGAGGATTCAGCTGCTTACAGTTAAGAGGGCTCACCTCTTCACAGATTAGAGTGCTTACCTTCTTGTACTTTATGGACTCACCTGCTTGTTGATCCAGGTACTTCTTTATGTAGATATGGTAGATTGTATCTTGTAATGAAAGTGATAATGACCCATAGGCCAAGCTGACTCCATTCACTCTGGAAAAAATATATAATAAATAATTTAATTGTTTACAAAGGAAAACAGGACCATGCCAAATACCTTGTTTTAAAATGGGATTCAGAACACAGGAATATACAATGACTTGTCCAAGATCATATAATGAAGTGAAACATTTCTTTCTTACTGCAAAAAGTGAAATTAAATCCTTAACATCACCTGTTTCCCTGAGTTCTTTAACACGTCACTTTTTCTTTGTATATTCTGTTCCTCTTTTGCTATATATATTAACAAGTGCAGAATGGATTCAAGATCATTCAAAGAGTTGATTTCTTACTCTTGTTTTATAGACTTTTATCAACAGATGGCAACTGAGCTTGAGTCCATAGCCTAGAAACATTGAACCTTAGAAACATTTTATTTGTCTTTTATCATATGTAATTGATAACTATGTTTTATTGTCCAATGCTAAGAAACCATTATTGGTGACACACAAAAATGAACGAAATAAATATTAGAGTCATTCCAAGAGTAGTTTGATAAAGTGCTATGTAATTAATGTGTGCTTTTTGGGCATATTTCACACCTCCTTTATACTATCTAGCCTTTATACTCTATCTAGCCTTACCAAACTCAGCGTGTATATAGTTACTCTGTATTTGTATCGTTTAAAGATATCGCAACATGTAAATAGTTACCCTGTATGGTCCAAGTTCTAACTCCTGTTATAATGTAAACTCAAACAGTCTTGACTGCACTGAGCTCTCGTTGTTGAATGTAAACCGCACTGATAACAAATAGCGCGGTATATAAGAATTGTTAAATAAATAAATAAATAAAAATACTGTAAAATATGCATGTACTTTATCAAATAGGGGTGTAAAGGAGCTAGTTATTAAGGTGCGTTAATGTTAGTGCACATTAATTCACAGTTAACGCACATTATTATCTTTATCTTTATTTCACATTTGATATACTGCCCAGGCCATGGCATCAGTGCGGTTCACAATATTAATAACAATGCTGCGGAACTAAGAAATGGAAAAGAGCGCCATAAATTAATAGGATAGAAGAAGGACAGTCAGGACAGCAGCTAGAGGAGAGAGCAGCAGGATAGTAGGGCAGTGGGGAGCTAATGTGGATCAGTAAATGGAATGTTAAAGGCTTGGTGAAATAGATGGGTTTTCAGTTGTGCTTTGAATTTCTGGTAGGAAGGTTCAAGGTGGAGTGTGGATGGCAGCGAGTTCCAGAGTGCGGGATCAATGAAAAGGGAAGCCAGCACGACGAGTAAGTTCTAGGTGAGCTTGTGACGGCGAAGGTAGGAATAACCGATTGAACTAGGTCCCATTGAGTAACATGGGACCTGCACTAAAATACACATAAGCACCAATATGTCTTTATAAAATAGGCTAGACATAGGTGCCTACTTACCCTCTCAACTGGGTAGCCTGTTATAAAATCACCCCCTTAGAGGGTAATTTATAAGGAGCCATGAAAAGTTGCAGCTATCTCATACATAAATCACAGATTTTTAGGTAAATGGGCCTTTGTGTATGTACTTTAGCTAGTCAGTACACAAGTAAGTCCGATGGTGCATACTGCATATGGATTGAACTGGGCTGGATGCATAAATACATTCATAATTTATGCGTGTTCCTGAGAAACCTAGATGTGACCATTTATGCTTGTATAAATGATCACGCTAAGATTTAATGCACGATTTTGAAGAGTTAGAAGGCTAGTTATTAAGGTGCACTAATGTTAACGAGGAATGTTTACTATAATTTGCTCCATTCGTGTGCACTGAGGCCTGTTTTGTAGTGTGGGGGCAGGGCCAAACTTGTGCTAGCTGATGGGTGTGTGTCTGGTATGTCCTCATGCAGTTAGCATCAGTTTATCTCTGCTCCCTTGCTAAGCCATGTACTGTGACTAACGCAGCTGCATTTACTATACCCACTGAGGTGGTGATAAGTGTACCCACACTAATTGCAGCTTTGCCAGTTAGTGGGTACCAAAGATGCCCGCAGCTCCACTGACTGACCTTTTCAATGCCTCTTTGGAGTCAGGAGTGGTCCCAGAGGACTGGAGAAAGGCACATGTGGTCCCTTCACACAAAAGCAGAAGTAATGATGAGGTTGAAAACCACAGGCTGGTTAGTCTAACCTCTGTGGTGAGTAAATTATTGGAAACACTGCTAAAAGAGAGAATGATGACATTTCTGGAGTCCAGTGGATTGCAGGCTCTGAGTCAGCATGGGTTTACCAGAGGCAGGTCTTCTCAGACAAATCTGATCGATTTCTTTGACGGGGTGACCAGAGAGTTGGACTGAGGGAGAGCCCTAGATGTAGTGTACTTAGATTTTGGTAAAGGTTTTGATGCTGTTCCGCACAGGCGACTTATAAACAAACTGAGCATCCTAGGGATGGACTTTCAAGTTACTGATTGGGTTAGAAATTGGTTGAGTGGGAGGTGACAAAGGGTACAGGTAGATGGAGTTCACTCTGAGAAGGAGGTTACCAGTGCTGTGCTGCAGGGATCTGTCCTTGGTCCAATTTTTAAAATATCTTTGTTAGTGATATTGCAGAAGGGCTGTCAGGTAAGGTTTGCCTGTTTGCGGATGATATTAAAATCTGCAATAGAGTAGACACTCAGGAAGGAGTAGATAACATGAGGAGGGATCTAGCTAAGCTTGAAGAATGGTCGAGAATTTGGCAGCTGAGATTTAATGCTAAAAAATGCAGGGTCATGCATTTGGGCTGCAAAAATCCAAGGGAACTGTACAGTGTAGGGGTGAAGTACTTTAGTCTACGAAAGAAGAGTGGGACCTGGACGTGTAACCAAACTATGGTTACACGATGCAAGGTTCCACATTAGGAACCACCACCCAGGAAAAAGATTTAGGTGTCATTGTGGATACCATGTTAAAACCCTCGGCCCAGTGTGCAGCAGCGGCCAAGAGAGAAAATAGAATGCTAGGTATCATAAGGAAAGGAATGGAAAATAAAACAAAAGATATTATAATGCCTCTATATCGTTCCATGGTGAAACTGCACCTTGAATATTGTGTGCAATTCTGGTCGTCGTATCTTAAAAAGGATATAGCGATATTAGAAAAGATTCAGAGAAGAGCCACCAAAATGGTAAAGGGGATGGAAGGATACTCCTTTGAAGAAAGGCTAAAAAGGTTAGGGCTCTTTAACCTGGAAAAGAGACGGCTGAGGGGAGATATGATAGAAGTCTATAAATTAATGAAGGGAATGGAACGGGTAAACGTAGATCGATTGTTTACGTTATCAGAATATAGAAAGACTAGGGGACATGCAGTGAAGCTACAGGGTAAACTATTTAAGACTAATAAAAGAAAATATTTTTTCACTCAACGTGTAATCAAACTCTGGAATTTGTTACCGGAGGATGTAATAAAGGCTGTTAGTGTAGCTGGGTTTAAAAAAGGTTTGGACAAGTTCCTGGAGGAAAGGTCCATAAACCATTATTAAGAAGGGACCCAGGATATCAGTGCTTGACCGAGTACAAGCATTGTGGAACCTGTGTCTTTTGGGGAAACTGCTAGGTACGTATGACCTAGATTGGCCACTGTTGGAAACAGGATACTTGGCTTGATGGACCTTGGTATGACCCAGTATGGCATATCTTATATTCTTATGTTCTTATGATTGTTTCTGATGATCTTAAAGTAGCTAAACAGGTAGAAAAGATGATGGTGAAAACCAGAAGGATGCTTGGTTGAATAGAGAGTGGAATGGCCAGGTGAAAAAAGGAAGTGATAGTGTCTCGACAAGTCTCTCGTGCGTCCTCATTTGGAGTACTGTGTGCAATTCTGGAGACCACATCTTGAAAGGATATAAACAGGATGGAGTCAGTGCAGAGGGTGGCTACTAAAATGATTAGTGGTCTTTGTTATAAAGCATATGAGGACAGACTTAAAGATCTCAATATGTATACGTTAAAGGAAAGGTGGGATAGAGGAGATATGATAGAGACGTTTAAATACCTCCATGGCATAAATGCACAAGAGGAAAGCCTCTTCCAATTGAAAGTAAACTCTACTATGAGGTAATGTAGGATGAGGGTGAAAGGGGATAGACTCAGGAGTAATATGTGGAAATATTTCTTTACGGAAAGAGTGGTGCATCCGTAGAATAGTCTTCCAGTGGAGGTGGTAGAGTTGAGGACAGTATCTGAATTCAACAAAACATGGGACAAACACAGAGGATCTCTAAAGGAAAAAAGGGGACTGTGGTAGTTGTTGATATGGAAGGACAGACTAGTTAGGTCATGTGGTCTTTTTCTGCCGTCATGTTTCTGTGTTTCTAAAAGAAAGCCATACCACATTCACCGAAGATAGCTGGCTGGTCTGGACTATAATGCTTCATCTGACGTGGAGGAATAGTCTAATGGTTAGAGGGTTCAAACCCCACTGCTACACATTATAATCTTTGAGAAGTCACTTAACCTTCCTCTGCCTTGTGTGTAAACTGAAGAACCCTTTTACTAAAGTGTGTTCTGTGGTTAACGCTGGTCTACTGTAATTGTTATTGTACTGACGGGACAATTACCACATGCTGGAAGGTGCATTAACCACACACCTTGTAGTGTGGCTGAGGACGAATGGTGACTATATATTGCAGTTATCGTAGCTGTCAGTAGCACATACTAATAGTCAATGTTGCAGTTGCTGAGGATGCTCGACAGGACCCACAGTGATTGCCAAGGGCTGGACAAACTCTAAGAGACTTGCCTACATGCTAATGTTGAGTATATGCTGGCAGTGGCACCTAATGTATGTTGATTTTGACTCAAAATGTGCATTAGGGACAATAAATACCACACTTTATTTAAAAGGGCGCCTTAGATTGTAAGCCTTCTAAGTACAGTGGAGTGGAGGAGTGGCCTAGTGGTTGGGGCAAGGTACTTCAGGCCGGAAGGTCGGGGGTTCAAATCCCACTAGAGGACAGCAACCTTGGGCCGGAAGGACTGGGGTTTCTAGTCCCACAGGTGCTCCTTGTGGGCTTGGGCAAGCCACTTAACCCTCCATAGCCCATGTTCCCTGTAAAATAGTTATCTCCAAGTTATAATGCCCTGTTCACTGTAATTTCAGTTGTTCAATGTAAACCGCACTGATGCAGAATAGCACGGTATATAAGAGAATGTAAATAAATAAATAAAAATACAGGAAAATACTTGAATGTAACTCACCTCAGGCTACTACCAAAAAGGTGTGAGCAAATTCCCTTCTCCCATTCCCCTTCCCTTAATATTCACTATAAAAAAATGAAATGATTGTGCCACCTCAGTAACTTTAAAAGCTAGATCTTTTTGTTGGAACGAACACTTGGAAGGAAGGGAAGAAACCTCCCCCTTCTCGTGGTGTATTGTTCCGTTTTTATCTTTTTAAAGAAGTTCAAGGGTTCACCCTTAAATGAGAGGATCAAGGGACCACAATCCCAATACCAACATATTTAGTGAGCAGAAATGCAGTACTTAGCTTGAGGTCATCCTTGTCGTGGTAGTGTGTACAGCCGATCTGCTCCCACAGACAGATGCCACTGTCAGAGCCAGAAAACTTGGTCCATCATCCGGATACAATTTATAAACTGCATCACAATAACCAATCGAAATAAGGGCCCTCCAAAGCCGTCCAAAAATCAACTTCACTGAAGCGTGATCGGTGACCCAACGTTGTTATAATATGTTTCGAGCCTCCGTTCTTCCCGGATCATCTTCAAACCCTGTCGCTTGAAGATGAGCCGGGAAGAACGGAGGCTCGAAACATATTATAACAACGTTGGGTCACCGATCACGCTTCAGTGAAGTTGATTTTTGGACGGCTTTGGAGGGTCCTTATTTCAATTGGTTATTGTGATGCAGTTTATAAATTGTATCCGGATGATGGACCAAGTTTTCTGGCTCTGACAGTGGCATCTGTCTGTGGGAGCAGATCGGCTGTACACACTACCACGACAAGGATGACCTCAAGCTAAGTACTGCATTTCTGCTCACTAAATATGTTGGTATTGGGATTGTGGTCCCTTGATCCTCTCATTTAAGGGTGAACCCTTGAACTTCTTTAAAAAGATAAAAACGGAACAATACACCACGAGAAGGGGGAGGTTTCTTCCCTTCCTTCCAAGTGTTCGTTCCAACAAAAAGATCTAGCTTTTACTGTTCCTCTCTTTTTGTAAGTGATTGTTTGTGGGGAGCAATTGGATGGTTTTCATATTGGATTATTGACCTCAGTAACTTTGGCACAGACTCCCTCCATTACCAGCCATATTGTAAACTAGAACCAGTGTACCAAATCTGTCATTCCAAAACAGCACAAACGCCCAGAACTCAGGCACAACAACCTTACTTATGAAAAATCAATAATGCAAATAGTACTCTGAGCACTAGAATAGCATTACTGTTCTTCCCAGCAAGTAAAAGCAATGGACTAGTGATCACAGCAACATGCTGAAAACCAGGAACCACAAGGTTTCAAATCCCGCTTTCCTACTGACAATCCTTGTGACCTTGAGTAGTCACTTTATCTCCTTTTTTATAGATATGTCATACTGGGTCAGACCAAGGGTCCATCAAGCCCAGTATCCTGTTTCCAGCAGTGGCCAATCTGTCACAAGTACCCATCAGGTTCCCAAAAATTATATAGATTCCATGCCGCTTATCCCAGGGGTAAGCATTGGATTTCCCTGGTCCACTTTCATAATGGTTTATGGACCTCTCCTCCAGGAACTCATTCAAACTTCTTTTAAACCCAGCTATACTAACAGCTTTTACTGTTAGTGTAGAGAACAGAAGCCAGAAAAGGAGTAGCCCTTATGTCAAAAGCAATATTAAAGTCACTGAAATGCAGGGAAAAAAAGAAGTGCCGTGGATTGTGCTGGAAAGAAGAGATGGCATTATCATTCACACTGGTGTAGTCTACAGGCCTCCAACTCAAGCTGAGGAAATGGATAGAGACTTGATCATTAATATTGCAAAGATAGCTATGAAGGGAGAAGTGATCATATTGGATGACTTTAATTTACCAGATGTGGAATGGAGTATTCCTTCTGCAAATCTGGAAAGACGTAAAAAGATTGTGGATACCTTCCAAGAAGCATTGCTCAGGCAACTGTTGATGGAATCGACCAGGGAAAGTTAATTGAAGGTTTTTATACATATAAAGGCCCATTTTACAAATGACGTGCAAGCGTAGTCTGGGACATCCAAGCCAGAACGTCTGAAAAATAGGCAGGCATGTCCAAGTTCAGGCACGATTTCACAAAAGTGGATATGGCTGATATGGGTGTCTGCAGGGCCTTCCCCAGAATAGTATGTCAGACTGGAACCATCTAGGAATAGCCCAATGGTTAGAGTAGTGGGCTAGTACCAGGGAAGCCCGAGTTCAAATCCCACTGCTGTTATCATTATGATTGTCGAGAGCACTGGGCATGATGAAGTTCCATCTTCTCTACACCCTCTGGATGTTTTACGGCTAAAATGAGCAGTTTCCCAATGCCTATTCATGTCTGAAGCTGTTCTAAACTTGGACGGGGTTGCAGAAGTTCCCGATATTTCTGAAATCCATTGTACTGTCCCAGACATGCCTCTACCATGCCCCCTACCTACTTGGACATCCCTGCACCTGAGACATTTTTGAAAGGCATTTGAAAAATGACTCTGGCAACATCTCCGTGATTTAGATGTCTGCATGCACATTTTTGGATGTCCAAATCATGATGAAGGCTTTTAAAATGACACCCTCGGTTGCAGAATGGCTGAGATAGGGCTCCTTTTACTAACACTTAGCTTGTGATCTCCAGGAACAAGCAGGAATAAATCCTCACATATGGGTACGTCGGAACCGACGGAGCCGGCGCGGGAAAGCTCCCCAGCTTTTCAGATGAAAAGCTTTTGGGGCTTCCCACAGCGCATGCGCGCTGCCTTCCCGCCTTCCTTACCAGCTCTCTTCAGTTTCTCTTTTTCCGCGGAGCCAGCAGGTCGTGTTCCTGTCACCGCTGAAGAAATTGTTATTTTAATTTGTTTCTTTTGACCGCGTACCTGCCTTCCCCATACCAAAACCGGTACCGCCGGTCTCTCTTTCTTTATTTCTTAAAAAAAATAAAAAAAAATCTTTTTTATTTTCAGCACAACGTGGTAACTTTTGCTAGGCCTTCAGGCCTACACAAATTCTCCTCATGGAGAGGCCAGCTCCTGGTTTTAAAAAGTGTACCAAGTGCAGTGCTGTTATTTCTCTTACAGACACCCATGAATGGTGTCTTAAATGTTTGGGACCAGACCACTCCATACCGGACTGCCCATTCTGCTCCCAGATGTCTAAACGTGGTATGCAGAACCGGGCCAACAAGTTCCATGTGCTGTTTGCTTCAGATAATCCAGCATCACAGTCATCCAGGTCTTCCTCTCCGGATGGATCTCAGGTAACCAAACTTTCTGTGGGCAAATCCTCTAAAAGCAAATCTCTTTCAAAAGATCGAGAGGCTCTCAATCTTGAGTTCGAGGATTCTGCCCAGGCCAAAAAACCCCGGCGGGAGGCTCCGGTCTCCAAAGCACCATCTATGGGGTTACAGGTTGACATCGATGGCACGGCCTCGACCGATCACCTGTTAGACTGCTCTGGGGTACCGGCTGATACCGGTACCGACATCCAGGCAGCAGTGGCGTCCATGGGCAATACTGTCCAGACCATGCAGCAGGCCGTTCTGGCTTTCATTAAGGCTGCGACGCCCTCGGTACCGATTCCATCGGTACCGACTCCGGTTCCGGTATCCACACCAGAACCGAGACCATCGACTTCCAAGCGTCGATCGGTTCCGCATGCCGGATTCAGGCTTTTGCCCGATACCGATCCCATGCCCGATACGCCCGATGTCGATATCGGTCGGTACGCGTATCGTGCATTGGAAGCACAGAGAGAATACTCAGATTCTTCTGATGAGTTCAATTCCTCTGATGACTCTGCTGAGCTTGATCTTCCTGAGGAGCCCTCCAAAGAGGAGGATGTCTCCTCCAGAGGATTTATCCTTTCAGGATTTCATTGTTGATGTAGCTAAAGGGCTTTCTATTGCTACATCTTCTGGAACGGAACCAAGATCAAAGAAATTGGATATTTTAGGATACTCCAAAGCTCCTAAAGAGGCAGTTACCCTGCCTATCCATGAAATCCTTCAAGAACACTTGATGGATTTGTGGGAGACTCCTCTAACACTGTCTCCTCATTCCCGTAGGTTGGACACCATGTACCGGGTCCCTCCTTCTCCTGGGTTTCGAAAGACTCAACTGCCTCACCACTCCATTGTGGTGAAGTCTGCCATGAAAAAGATAAAGAGTCCTAAAAGGCACTCTTCTACCCCTCCAGGGCGAGAATGTAAGACCCTTGACTCTTTTGGTAGAAAGATCTTCCAGGCTAGTATGCTTATAGCCAGGATCAATTCCTACAGTCTTTATATGGGCATTTTTCTCAGAGAACTTGCCCTGAAGGTACGGCATTTTGCCCCCTTTATCCCTGAGGATAGAAAGGAGGACTTCACTTCTGTGGTGACACAACTTTCAGAGGTCTCCAAGTTTTCCAACAGGGCAGCCTTTGATTCCTTTGAGGTTGCAGGCAGGGCTTCGGGAATTGCTATTGCAGCCCGACGTCTTGCTTGGCTCCAGGCTTCTGACCTAGAACCCTGGGTCGTGGATGGCTTAAGGAATCTGCCCTGTACAGGTGAGAACTTATTTGGTGAGGACTGGCAAATTAAAGCTGCTCAAATGGACGCAGAAAATGCCACTCTAGATAGACTTTCTAAGTCTACTTCTACTCCTGCCAAAAAGAAGCCTTTTAAGAGGCCTTACTACAAGAAGGCCAGATTTTCCACAAATACTGGCCAACAATCTGCTCAGCCTCGCTTTGCTGCTAAACGTCAGCAATCTAAGCAAGTAAAGTCAAGGCCTGCAGTGTCTGCTACACCCCAGCAGGCTCAACCCCCTCAGGGGTTTTGACTTGCCCCTAGAGAACTTACCATTTCTGGCTCTAGAACAACCAGAGCCCCTCACCATTCCCGGAAGGTTAGCTCACTTTGCTCCCAGATGGGAGCAAATTACATCAGAGCAATGGACCCTCTCTATCATCCGAGAGGGTTACAAACTTCATTTCTCCAGCCTTCCTCCCCATACCATGGTGAGGCAATTCAGTTCTCCCCATCTCTTCTGACCCTGTTGGGTCGGGAAGTCTCCTCTCTCCTTGCCCAAGGGGCAATAGAGGAGGTTCCTCTTCCTCAACAGGGGTTAGGGTTCTACTCCCCTTATTTTCTCATAACAAAGAAGACAGGGGGCTTCAGACCTATCCTAGATCTGAGAGAATTGAACAAGTTTCTATTCAAGGAGAAATTCAAAATGCTCTCTCTGGGCATTCTCCTTCCATACCTTCAGAGTCAGGATTGGCTTTGTTCTCTAGATCTCAAGGATGCGTACACTCATATACTCATCCATCCATCCCACAGAAAATATCTTCGATTTCTGTTCCAGGGAAAACATTTCCAATACAAAGTACTTCCCTTCGGTCTCGCCTCTGCTCCAAGAGTATTCACAAAATGCATGGCAGTCGTAGCCGCATTTCTAAGAGGCATGGGAGTCTTCGTGTTCCCATATCTGGACGACTGGCTCATCCGAGCTCCATCTCAGTCAGAAGCCCAGATTTCCTTGGACCGCACAAGGCGTATTCTTCAATATCTGGGACTTGTGGTAAACATTCCCAAGTCCCAACTTATCCCTATTCAGTCCCTGGAATTCATAGGGGCCCACTTGGACTCCACCACTGCAAGGGCCTACCTCCCTCTGGTCCGAGGCCAACGACTAATCAGCTTGGCCTCCCAGGCTCAGTCCAGAAGTCACTTGTCAGCCAGGGAACTGCTGCAACTTCTGGGCCACATGGCCTCCACGGTCCATGTGGTGCCCTACGCTCGTCTCCATATGAGGGCAGCTCAATGGACTTTGGCCACCCAGTGGTCTCAAGCATCAGGAGCGCTCTCAGACCAAGTACTCACCTCAAAACGTCTGTTTTGGTCTCTCCAGTGGTGGACATCCTCCAAAAATCTGTTGTTGGGGACCCCCTTCCAACCTTCGTTGCCCCAAGCAACCCTCACAACAGATGCCTCCCAAACAGGGTGGGGAGCTCATCTCCAACACCTCTCCACTCAGGGCACCTGGTCTCCCCAGGAGACCACCCTTCACATCAACCTTCTGGAACTGCGAGCAATCTTCCTTGCCCTCACAGTCTTCCACACCCTCCTTGTCAACCTGACTGTCCTAGTCCAGACAGACAATCAGGTAGCCATGTTCTATGTCAACAAACAAGGAGGGACGGGCTCTCTGTCGCTTTGCAACGAAGCTCTCAGATTATGGGCCTTCGCCAGAGAGCATCAAATTCATCTTCTGGCAGTATACCTTCCAGGAGTTCAAAACTCTCGGGCAGACAGACTCAGTCGAGTACTGCTTCCACACGAATGGTCCCTGCATATGGACCAGATACGCAGAATCTTTCAGGAATGGGGGACCCCGGACATAGACCTCTTTGCAAGTCCGTGGAATGCCAAACTTCCCCTGTTCTGTTCCAGGACTCCGTGTCAGGGAGCTCAGGCCAACGACGCCTTTCTCCTGCATTGGGGTCAGGAATTCCTGTATGCTTTTCCACACATTCCTTTGATTCCCAAGACTCTGTTCAAACTTCAGAGGGATCACGGGTCGATGATCCTCATAGCTCCACGCTGGCCACGCCAAGTGTGGTTCCCTCTACTTCTACAGCTCTCCCAGGGCTCCTCCCTGGACCTGGGAGCTGCGCCAGACCTTCTGTCTCAGGAGAAAGGGACTTTGTGGCACCCTATACCCAAGTCCCTACATCTCCGAGCTTGGTTACTGAAGGCTTAAGCCTTCATGAGTTTAATCTTTCTCAACCAGTGACAGATATCCTTCATGCCTCTAGGAAACCCTCTACCAGGCGTTCCTATGCTTTCAAATGGAAACGTTTTTCCATTTGGTGTGCTCAACAGGGTCTTGACCCTCTGGCACTTCCTTTGAATTCTCTACTAGACTATCTCCTGCATCTTTCCAATGCAGGCCTCAAGACGAATTCAGTACGAGTCCATTTAAGTGCTATTGCAGCATCCTTAAAACCTATAAATGGACAACCTGTCTCCTCTCATCCTCTTGTTGCAAGGTTCATGAGAGGCCTGACCTTAACTAAACCTCCCATCCGACCTCCGCCGGTAGCATGGGATTTGAACCTAGTTCTAGGTCAGCTTATGCAGCCACCTTTTGAGCCTTTGGACTCCACCTCCTTGAAATTTCTTTCATGGAAGGTAGTTTTCCTTATTGCAGTCACTTCAGCTCGCCGCATCAGTGAACTGCAGGCTTTAGTGGCTAATCCACCTTATACTAGGTTTCATCATGATAAGGTGGTCCTTAGGACGAACCCCCACTTTATGCCCAAAGTGGTCTCGCCTTTTCATCTTAATCAAGAGGTATATCTACCTGTTTTTTTTCCCGGCTCCTCATGCATCCAGTGCAGAGAGGAACCTTCATACCCTTGATTGTAAAAGAGCTCTCGCCTTTTACCTCAACAGGACTGAGCCACATCGAAAGTCTTCCCAACTTTTTGTGGCTTTTGATCCTTCTCATTTGGGACTTCCAGTCTCCAAGCGTACACTTTCCAATTGGATTGCTCAGTGTATTTCTTTTGCTTACCAGAGTAAGAACATTTCTCTGGAAGGCCATGTCACAGCTCACAATGTGAGAGCCATGGCTACTTCTATGGCTCATCTTCACTCTGTATCCATCGATCAGATCTGTCGAGCAGCCACTTGGGCCTCGGTTCATACCTTCACAGCCCATTACTGTTTGGACAAGGACTCCCGCCGGGATGCCTTGTTTGGTCAGGCTGTCCTCAAACACCTGTTCCATACTTAAGCAACTCCTGCCCACCTTCCCTGAATGGATGCCTGAGATCCATACGAAGATGGTTTACCCTTGGAGGGGGATCTCCCAGGCATCTTAGCTAGGGAGTCCCCATATGTGAGGACTTATTCCTGCTTGTTCCTGGAGATAGCACAGTTACTTACCTGTAACAGGTGATCTCTGGGAACAGCAGGAATTAGTCCTCACAACCCACCCACCTCCCCTAGGAGTTGTATCTTCTATCTATCTACCTTCCTTTCCTCTCTCTATTGTCTCAGCTATAAACTCGAACTGAAGAGAGCTGGTAAGGAAGGCGGGAAGGCAGCGCGCATGCGCTGTGGGATGCCCGAAAAGCTTTTCATCTGAAAAGCTGGGGAGCTTTCCCGCGCCGGCTCCGTCGGTTCCGACGTACCCATATGTGAGGATTAATTCCTGCTGTTCCCAGAGATCAGCTGTTACAGGTAAGTAACTGTGCTTTATCTGCTGCATGGCCCATTTTAATTCTCTGAGCTGTGTGGTAGATGGCTCAAGCTAAGCATTAGTGAAAGGGGCCCACAGACATGTAAGCTGTGACATACCAATGTACATGAGTAATTGCCAACACTTAGAAGACTAAGTTGCCAAGTTATCTCCATTGATTTTTTCCCACTTATAGATTTGTAAAATGGATTCTCCAACTCTGTGTTGGCAAATACACGTGATTCCTGCATGTCTTTTCTATGTATTTTAGAAAAGGCTGCCTGTTTGGCAGAGCCTTTTCTAAAATATTGCTGGAATTGTGTACATTCTGACCTCAACGACTCAATTCCAATCTCCATGTACTATCTAAAATTTGCCTTCATGTATGCTAAATGCTTATGGCAGAAAGCAGATTTGATTTTAGTACATTATAAAAATGCAATTAATTTCACTAGAGGCTGTGATAAGGAAGCTTATCATAGTTCAGGAAGAAATAATACAAGAGGTGAATTGGCTCTGAATAAGCAACCTGTGCTGGCTGGTAAAAGCACTAAAACAGAGTGTTTACCTAAAAGACTACCAGACCCAGAATGCACTGGTTTACAGAAAGCCTCTAGGAGAGCTGAAGTAGGGAAACGTGTGCCTAATCAGAGAAGCAGTGATGTAATCCCTAATCACACATCTCCTAGGGCAGGGCTTAATTCAGAACACCTGGAGTGTGCTAGGGTGGAGCGGCCATCTAGGCACTTTAAAGCTAGAAGAAATTCATCATACAGACAGCAAGGAGAGAAAAGGTGGCAAGGACAGCAACGGGAGCTGGAGAAGGAGAGACTGATCGTGAACAGAAGGAAGAACAGCAAGACGTCCAGAAGGTCTAAGAAAGGAGCCCAAGGCAGTACGTATGCTGGGAGAGATTCCTGGGGCAAGCATTCTTCATTGGACTGGAAGAAGCCGGAGGCTTGGAGATATACAGCCAGGAACCCTTGGACAGCACCTGTAAGGGAGATGGCTGCATCTACAGAAAGAAGGAGCTCTAATACCTATTTAAGGAGGTATGGGAAAAGAGACCTAAAGTCCAGAGATTCTGACTGGAGAGCTGGGCACAGACGTTTTGCTACCTACTGGCCAAAATACCCAGAGAGGAAACCTAATGACAACGTGATCTCAGGTATGAACTCTGATCTGTTCCCTAGCTTTGCACAAGGAAGACAGCAGGGAAACAGTTTCTATCCTGGTAGAGATCAGTTAGATAAATCCTCTGAGCCAGTGTATGAAAGTGATCCTATGATATTTCAAGAGCAAGGGGAAATATCAGATGAGGAAGTTGAATGCATGGATTGTTCTCTTTCTAAGCTGCTGTTCTAAAGTAATCCTCAGATAAGGATCAAACACCAAAAGGAACTGTACTGATTTTTAACTTCCCAGAAAAGTTTCTTTGAGAGAAAGCTTTGGGGAAAGTTGGAGCTACGTGGAGAGTGGACCAGCAATGGTTTGCAGCTGGTTAAGCACCTGTGATTAGAGCAAGGCACAAGTGCACGTGGGACTTTGAAAAAAGCTTCTTCTCTGTGTGAAAGGAAGAAAGCTGTTTTTTTTTTGATAAAGAGAATTTTCCTTTTGGGTTCATTTTTCATTCCAGCACTGCTAAGAAAGTTTATTAGCAGGGGCTAAAAGAAAGACCTTTTCTGTTCCATCAAGGTCTTTACTAAGTTGTTGCATAAGTAATTCAGTTGCCTTATTTGTTTTGTTTCCTGAATAAAACTCCTGAAGAAATTATCCTGTTGATGTTACCAAGCATATTTGTGCGAGGGAATAACACCCCATAAATAAAATCTGTTTTCTGCTTTACACTCGAGCAACTACAATTCTTTATTCTTGTTAAACGGCTAGTTTTGTGTGATTGAACTACAAGACCCACAGGCAACATTATTGCTTTTCAGCACGATAGTACTGAAAATTAAGAGATTTGCAAAATGATCCATCTTGTCCCCTGAATGTGATTAGTCAAAATGAACCACTCATCTTTCTGAGACATCTTGATTGGAAAGCTGGATGAACCAGCATTTCTATAAATAGGACCTGCCATGATTTTTTTTTAAAATAATATCTTTCTTACATTTTTAAAAAGAATAATAAACACAAATACACAAAATAACAAACGAGCAAAAACCCTGCTCCCCCCCCCCCCCCGCAAAGGCCTGCTAAAACCCCATAACTTTCAAGAGCTGAAAAAATATGAATCAGATAAGGATGAGATTATACAGCCCACAGTGAAGAACGGCAACAGAAATTTAGAAATGACTTTGTTCTGTAACAATTGAAAACTCTTTTTTTTTCTCCAGGACCAAGCGGGAAGTCAGTCCTCACTTATGGGTGACTTCACCGATGCAGCCCACATGGTAGCTCTCCCCAGCTTTCAAAGAAAGCCTTTGGGAGATCCACCACGCATGCGTGGTCGCCTTCCCGCCCAAGGGAGCCATCTTACCTCAGTCTTTGTTTTTCTGCGGAGGCCTTCAGATGTTTATCTGCACTCTGGAAAAACGTTTCGTGGTAATCAGTTGTATTTTTGCCTTTTCTCTTTCTCTTTTTTTTGGTCACATACCGTTTGCCTTCCCATGAGCCCAGAACCATCGCTGCCTCAGTGACATGTTTATTCGGGTTCTCTTTTTTCTCTCTGTTTTCTTCGGCGCGTCGTTTTTTTTCTCACACCCTTCTGATTGGGACATTGAAGTTTGATCTCACTGGACTCCTTTTTCTGGCTATGTCCACGATCAATGATTTTAAGAAGTGTAGCAGTTGTGGTAGGACATTGTCCATCATGGACCGCCATAGCTGCTGCTTTCAGTACCTTCAGGCCGATCACAACATCTTTACTTGCCTACTCTGTCTCCAGATGATGAGCAAGGGGCATAAGAATCATGAAAGGCAGTGGGAGGCGCTGTTTGGCCACAAGTCCTTGGCGTCAGTTCCGGCATCTGCATTGGAAGTGATGCCCGCAGAGGCCTCAACCTCGTGCTGTAACTGGGCTTTCTCGGAGCCTCGGATTGGTGACTTTCCATTGAGGACCATCCTCAGAAGGATCAGACTCCATCTCATTCATTGTCGGGGGGTGGGGTGGATGCCGGTTCCAGAGGCAAGTTCCAAGGACATCAGCACTGCAATCCTCGACATGAGGTTGAGGGCGATGGCCAGGAGCAGCCCTCGAAGCTGCCCTGGTGGTAGGAGTCTTCCATACCCTCAGAGGATCGGCATTGAGCTCCTCAACCCATCACCATCCGGGATTCTCTACTGGTGGATCTGGCCCCAGACCCGATTTCTTTGGTACCGGCTGTAGAAATGGACAGATAAAGGGGATACCAGAATCCCCAATATGTAATTGAAGATGGATGAATTTCAGAATGTGTTTAGAAGTTTGGCTTTTCACCTACTTCCTCTTAAATAGAATACGATGTCATGATCATGAGTTCTGTGTAACCGTCTTTAAAATAGTTTGGAACATTGTTAACGCAAGCATAAAGAGTAAACATAGGCTATGAACTGCGCAACTATAGTTCATTGTACAGGCAATGCTGACACAACATAATTTTTGCAACTTTGCAATTATAAATAATTTTGTCATAATCAAGTAAATTTCATCTAATACACTGTAATCAGATCTTACTCTGTCAAAAGAACTTTGGCGACACCTTGTGTTATTCCACGTTTATAATAAATGACTGTTACTTCCCCTTTTTCTTTAATAAAAAGGAGCTTTTCAGGAGGAAGAATTTGAATTTGGCAGGCGTGGAACTATGCGTGTCCATAGACCGTCTGTGGTTTTCCCTCTGAGCTCAAAGAAAATAGCACTTTGTGTATGATTGTATTCTGTGCTACTCTCTGCCTGTTTCTCACTGCTTGAGGGACCAGAGACCGAAAGAGCCGTGGTATTATGGCTAGAGGCTGTGGGGCCTTCTCTACTGGAGGAAAGAATGGCCAGCTTGAGGCGCAGCCTGGCTGCCTTACTAGTGCAGCAAAAGGCCTCGGTTCTGGGTAGCCCTGGTTCCTTTGGGCCGGCGATGGCCCCATTAAGTGCAGGTGCCTTACTTTTGAAGGTACAGCCAATCCTTGAGCGGCATGCCCTCTGGGTTGATTCAAGGGTCGCTCCCAGTCCCCACTGAGCACCGGGAACCCTGGACCCTATCAACTCCACCATCTCCTCCATTGCTCAGAAAAATCCATGTTATCAATGTCCCTGTTTAATGTGCGTTTACCAAGTTTAAATGATAATGTAAACCGCTTTGATTGAAATGATAAAGCGGTATTAAAAAACTGTTAAATAAATAAATCTGGGCATTGGCGTGATTCCTGTCGATCCTTTGACTTCCTCTCTGAGTGAAACTTGGAGTGGGAGATGGATGATGAGTTCCTGGACACAACGTGGCACAGGGAGGCTGCTTTGGACCCTTGCCTCCGCTGGTCCTTTGTTTCCTTGACTTTGTAAGGTGCACGGGGAAGACTCTGTCCCTCACTTTTCTCTCTCCTTCTCCACACACATCCAACTGATAGCTACAACCTGCCATTTCTTTCTCTATAACATCTACAAAATCTGCTTATTCCTTTCTGAACACACTACTAAGACACTTATCCACTCTTTAGTCACCTCCCGTCTAGACTATTGTAACCTACTCCTTGCTAGTCTCCCTATTAATCATCTTTCTTCCCTTCAATCTTTCAACACTCTGCTGCATGGGTTAATCTTCCACCAGCCTCATCATACTCATATTACCTCTCTTCTCAAGTCACTTCATTAGCTCCCTATCTGTTCCGTATCCAATTTAAACTTCTGCTGACCTATAAGTGCATTCACTCTGCAGCTCCTCTCTTATACCTCCCTACACCCTTCCTCGGGAACTCCGCTCTTCTGGCAAATCACTTCTATCTGTGCCCTTGTCTTCTATTGCTAACTCCAGACTTCACTTCTTTCACCTTGATCTTCCTTATGCCTGGAACAAACTACCTGAGTTTGTACGTCAGGCGCCTTCTCTGACCCTTTTTAAATCCAGGCTAAAAACTCACCTCTTCGCTGCTGCTTTCAGATTTTGACTCACCTGGTTTCCTTTGTGTTTCCTCACCATTCCCCCTAGATGTATCCTGTGTCTATAGCTACTGTGTTGTCTGTTTTGACTAGCTTGTAAGTTCTGATGAGCAGGGACCATCTTTTACATGTATCTGTGCAGTGTTGCATATGTCTTGTAGTGTTATACAAATGCTCAGTAGTAGTAGGATCTCAAGATCCTCCAATACCCCTCCTCTCCCAAGGAGGCTGTCACCAACCCAGTGCCTTCTGTCATTGAGTGCCTCATGTTCAGAATGTGGGAAACCCCAGTTATGGTGCCCATTTAATGTATCAAGTCCATAAGAGTCCGGGCTTTGAGAAGACACAGTTACCATACAATTTCATTATGGTGGAATCAGCCATGCGCTGCATTAAGAGCCAGAAGATGCATTCCTTAGTGCTCCCAGGTAGGGAGACAAGCACCATGGATGGCTTTGGTAGGATGTGTTACCAGGGCTCGATGCTCATGGCCTGTATCTAGTCTTACCAGCTGTACCTGGGCATGTACCCGAGTGACCCGAGATGAAATAAATGACTGCTTCTTGGAGCAGCTGGTTCATGAACCAACCAGAGGGGAAGCCATATTAGACCTAGTCCTTAGTGGAACACCAGATCTAGTGCAAGAGATAAGGGTGTTGGGGCTACTTGGCAATAGTGATCATAGCATGATCGCCTTTGATTTAATTAGTGGAGGAGGGATAGTAAGGAAATCCACAGTACTACCTTTTAACTTTCGAAAGGGAGACTATGATAAAATGAGGAAAAGAGTTAAGAAAAAACTAAAAGGAGCAGTTGCAAAGGTTAAAGACGTACATCAAGCTTGGGTGTTGTTGAAAAATACTATCTTGGAAGCCCAGACCAGCTGTATTCCACGCTTTAAGAAAAGTGGAAGGAAGTCCAAAAAACTGCCAGCATGGTTTAAAGGTGAGGTCAGAGAGGCTGTTGTTGCCAAAAAAGCATCTTTCAGGAAATGGAAAAAAGAGCCAAACGATGAAACCTGGAAACAGCACAAGCACTGGCAAGTCAAATGCAAGGCATTGATAAGGCAGGCAAAGAGAGAATTTGAGAAGAAGCTTGCTGCGGAAGCAAAAACGCGAAATAAAGACCTTTTCAAGTACATTCGTAGCAAAAAACATGTGAGAGAGTCAGTTGGTCCATTAGATGATAAAGGGGTTAAAGGAGCACTAAGAGGCGAAAAGGCGATAGCGGAGAGACTGAATGAATTCTTTGCTTCGGTCTTTACTGAGGAAGATGTAGGGATGTTACCCATGACTGAAGTGGTATTTAAAGGTGCGGAAGAAATGAAGGAAATATCGATACATCGGGAAGATGTCTTACAACTATTAGATAAACTGAAGAGTAGAAAATCACCTGGGCCGGATGGTATACATCCAAGGGTGTTGAAAGAACTGAAATATGAGATTGCAGAACTGCTATCAGTAATCTGTGAACTATCATTAAAATCATCTCTAATACCTGAAGATTGGAGGATCGCCAATGTAACACCAATTTTTAAAAAGGGTTCCAGGGGTGATCCGGGAAACTACAGACCGGTGAGCCTGACGTCAGTACCGGGAAAAATGGTAGAAACCATCATAAAGAATAAAATTACTCAGCATGTAGATAGTCACATCCTAATGGGAGACAGCCAACATGGCTTTAGACAAGGAAGATCTTGTCTTACTAATCTGTTATGTTTTTTTGAAGGAGTGAATAAACAGGTGGACAAAGGTGAGTCGGTTGATATTGTGTATCTGGACTTTCAGAAAGCCTTTGACAAGGTCCCTCATCAGAGACTTTTGGCAAAACTAAAGAGTCATGGGATAGGAGGCAGTGTACTATTGTGGATCAGGAACTGGTTAAAAGATAGAAAGCAGAGGGTAGGGCTAAATGGCCAATTTTCCCAATGGAGAAAGGTGAATAGTGGTGTACCCCAGGGATCTGTGCTGGGTCCGCTGCTTTTTGACATATTCATAAATGACCTGGAAAGTGGAATAACGAGTGAGGTTATCAAATTTGCAGATGACACAAAACTATTTAAAGTTGTTAAAACCCAAGAGGATTGTGAAAAATTGCAAGAGGATCTTGATAAATTGGAAGACTGGGCATCAAAAAGGCAGATGAAATTTAATGTGGACAAGTGCAAGGTTATGCACCTAGGGAAGAACAACCCAAACTATGGTTACACGATGCAAGGTTCCACATTAGGAACCACCACCCAGGAAAAAGATTTAGGCGTCATTGTGGATACCATGTTAAAACCCTCGGCCCAGTGTGCAGCGGCGGCCAAGAGAGCAAATAGAATGCTAGGTATGATAAGGAAAGGAATGGAAAATAAAACAAAAGATATTATAATGCCTCTATATCGTTCCATGGTGAGACCGCACCTTGAATATTGTGTGCAATTCTGGTCGCCATATCTTAAAAAGGATATAGCGATTTTAGAAAAGGTACAGAGAAGAGCCACCAAAATGGTAAAGGGGATGGAAGGATACTCCTATGAAGAAAGGCTAAAAAGGTTAGGGCTCTTTAACCTGGAAAAGAGACGGCTTTGGGGAGATATGATAGAAGTCTATAAATTAATGAACGGAGTGGAACGGGTAAACGTAGATCGATTGTTTACCTTATCAGAATATAGAAAGACTAGGGGACATGCAGTGAAGCTACAGGGTAAACTATTTAAGACTAATCAAAGAAAATATTTTTTCACTGAACGTGTAATCAAACTCTGGAATTTGTTACCGGAGGATGTAGTAAAGGCTGTTAGTGTAGCTGGGTTTAAAAAAGGTTTGGACAAGTTCCTGGAGGAAAGGTCCATAAACCATTATTAAGAAGTGACCGAAGATATCAATGCTTGACCCAGTACAAGCATTGTGGAACTTGTGTCTCTTGGGGAAACTGCTAGGTACATATGACCTAGATTGGCCACTGTTGGAAACAGAATACTGGGCTTGATGGACCTTGGTCTGACCCAGCATGGCATATCTTATGTTCTTATGAGACCTGGCAGGGGAGCTTGCCAGGTTCTCAGCTGGGCTCACTGGTGAACCTCTCCAGCACTTCAAGACCCTGGTATCCACAGTGAAGGAGTGCTCCAAATATGTTACTCAATGTAGCCTATGACGGCTTTGAGTCGTGGCTCAGGTGGCTGCTGTGGGCATTCGTGCCCATTGTCTAGCATGGCTACAGTCCTTGGACTTGGAGCAATGGATTCAGGACAAGTTGTTCGATGTCCCCTGTCAAGGAGACAACCTCTTTGGCAAGCCCATGATGCAGAATGCTGCCAAGCTGAAGACAGAGTTGCTCACCAGAACCAGGCTCTCATGTAAGACCACTGACCCTTACCGATGGAAGTCCTTACCGATGGAAGTCTTTGGGGAAAAAGCCCTTCTCCCTGAAAAAGAAGAAGGCCTACGGGGTCTTCCCCCAATATCATGCCTACCAGGCAACCCCGCAGGGTTAAGGCCCTCGTACATCTAAGATCCCCAAGCCCCAGTCAATGCCGCAACCGCAACCTGGGGGGGGGGGGAGCTTTTGTCTCCAGGACCATAGCTTGTCTTCCCCTGGATGGTCCTGCTCTGCAGAACATCTGAGGGCAGCTCACATCTTTCGCCCATCACTGGCCCAGCATCACCTGTTCATGGATTTCTATGGACAAGTAACATAATTATCAAACACCACATGCAGCCCACCAACATGCGGCCCACCACATGCGGCCCACCAACTGCCTGCACACCCAACTGAGAACCAACTGCCGATAGTCTATATGCATGTCCTGTCATCCTCTCCTCCTATTGAATGTAGATCCACAAGTTATGTTGCTAACCACTTTGATTGAAGGATAAGTTGGTATACAAAACAGGTTAAATAAATAAATAAATAAATCACCAACAATGTCTGGGTCCTGCAAGTCGTGAAGGAGGGCTTCTTCCTTCACTTCAAGCAAACGCCCCCGCCATTCTTTCTGTGGGAGCTTCCTCTGGATCCTCGCTATCGAGAACTTCTTCGGAGAGAGCTCTGCACTCTTCTCGTGGAAAAGACAGTGGAGTTGGTCCCTCAGCCCCAGGTAGGCAGAGGTTTCTACTCCTGCTACCTTCTGATTCCCAAGAAAACAGGCAGCTTTCGCTCCATCCTCGACCTGTGGGATCTGAACTGCTTCTTGGTGCGAGAAAAGTTCAAGATGGTTTCCCTTGGGACGTTGCTGCCATACCTCCAGTGAGGAGACTGGCTATGCTCCTTGGATTTCAAAGATGCCTACACCCACATCCTGCTCCACCCCTTGTACCGGCAGTATCTCCAGTTTGTCATTGGAGGGAGTCACTACCAGTACAGAGTGCTCCCTTTTGGCCTCGCATCCATTCCCAGGGTCATCACAAAGTGCCTGGTGGTGGTTCTCATCTTCTTGAGACTGCAAGGGGTTTTTGTCGTCTCCTATCTGGATTACTGGTTGATCAGGGGAGGGTCGCCCAGCAAGGTTCATCAGGCCGCCCAACATACCATCCAGGTGCTGGAGCAGCTAGGCTTCATCATCAACTACCCAAAGTCCCATCTGCAGCCCTCTCAGCATCTCGAGTTCATCGAGGCCCTCCTGGACACATAGGCCAGGGCCTTCCCTCCATCAGATCGGGCTCAGTGTCTGGCGTCACTGGCCCAAGAAATCCAGGACTGCTGAACTGCCTTGGCTCGTCATATGCTCCATCTCCTGGGGCACATGGCCTTGATGGTTCATGTCACACCCTGCACCCATCTCTGAATGTGACAGGTCCAGTGGATGCTCTGTACCCAATGGAAGCAGGTGACTGGGCAGCTAGCAGACAGAGTCTGCATGACCTTGCCCTTGATGGACCTCCTCGCCTAGTGGCAACGACCGAAGAATCTCCTAGCTGGACTTCCCTTTCAGGCTCCAGTGCATCAGCAGATCCTCACCACAGATGCCTCCAAGTTCAGCTGGGGCGTCCACTTGGTGATCTCTGAACCCAAGGTCTGTGGTCGAGGGAGGAGAACCTCCATCAGATCAACTTCCTCGAACTCCGGGTGGTGTTCAATGCCCTCTGAGCCTTTCAGTGACAATTGCCAATCAGGACATCCTTACCCAGATGGACAACCAGGTCACAATGTTCTATATCAACAAGCAGGGCGGCACAGGCTTGTACCTCCTTTCTGAAAGGCGGTTGGCTCTGGAGGTTTGCCAGTGCTCGTGGCATGCTCTTATGGGTGGTGTACCTCCCAGGGCAGGACAACATCCTGCGGACAAGCTCAGTGGTGTGTTACAGCTTCACGAGTGGGCCATGAATCCTCAGGTGGCACATGACGTCTTCCAGAACTGGGGATGCCAGTGGTGGATCTCTTCGCCAGTCCTTTCAATGCCCAGCTGCTGCAGTTCTGCTTCAGGATTCCCTTCATGCTCAAGTTGCAACAGATGCATTTCTCCTGAGTTGGAGCAAGGATCTCTTGTATGCATACCCTCCTACTCCCTGGGTGGCCAAGGCCCTCTAAAAGATACAGACAGACAGAGCGTTGGTTATCCTCATTGCCCGGCATTAGCCCAGGCAACCATGGTTGGCCCCTGCTGCTCCATCTCTTGAGGGTGCCCCGCTTCCCCTCGGCTGCACCCCAGCTCTGATCTTGCAGGAGGAGGGAACCCTCCTGCATCCCAACCTCAAGTCTCTGGCACTCATGATGTGGATGCTGAAAGGATAGCTCTTTCCCAGTTCCACCTCCCCAGAGATGTGGAGGATGTTCTCCTTGCTTCCCAAAAGAACTCCACAAGCCTTCAAGTGGCATAGATTTTCCATCTGGTGTGCAGATAAAAGGTTTAGCCTGCTCTGTGCATATGGTCCTTACCTACCTCCTGCACTTCTCCCATGCTAGTTTGAAGTCCAATTCCGTCAGTTCAGGCTACCAGAGAGTTGATTCTTTGGTTTATGCCAGTGCCGCTTGCCGACTCTTGGAACCTTTCAGTGCTTTTCTGCTGTCATTCATGATTCACCTTTACAGGTTGCCCATGGTTTTTACAGGTTTTCGGTAGCCTGTAGCTAGGGAGTCCCATAAGTGAGGACTGACTTCCTGCTTTGTCCCAGAGAAAGTGTGGTTACTCGCCTGTAACAGGTGTTCTCTGGGAGCAGCAGGAATCAGTTCTCACTATCCTCCCTCCTCCTCGTGGAGTTGTTTTTCTTTTTGGACTTGATTAAGCTATCTCATCATACTGAGGTAATGTGGCTTCCTTGGGCGAAAAGATGACCACGAATGCGTGGTGGATCTCCCAAAGGCTTTCTTTGAAAGCTGAGGAGAGTTACCACACGGGCTCTGTCATTGACGTCATCCATAAGTGAGGACTGAATCTTGCTGCTCCCGGAGAACACCTGTTACAGGTAAGTAACCATGCTGTTCCAACAAGCCTTTGCTGTTCTAGAACAGAATTAGACTGCAGCAGTGCCTTTAATTAGAAACATCTGATCTATGACCATCATTTCAACACGCTCCAGACATGAATCCAGTCACTTACATAAAAACATTCATCACACGAATAAGCATAGAACTTACAGTAGACTAATACACATTAACCTAACATTCAGCATCCAAAATTCACATCCTTCAGTCAAACCCTCCCCTATTAAACTAATGCTGATTAACACAAGATACATCAGAAATAAAATCCCTGTTATCACAGATCTCATCAAAGATGATCTCCCAAACTTCCTATGCATAACAGAAAAGGGCTTGAAGGATCGGATAACATTTTGCTAAATCAACTCAAAATTGATGGCTATGACATTTTTAACTGCCATAGGGGTAAACAAAGAGGAGGAGGAGTTCTTAATCAGTAAACAAAAACATAAAATAAACCTAAGTACAGCTTCCAACATACGAGGAATAGACATCCTGAAAATAGCAAATAAAAACTTTGCCTTATGCTTACTATACAAACCTCCCTCTCCCTCTCCTGATCATGAGAATCTGAATTCAGTATTGGAATCTGCATGCTTTGCCCGTCAAGAAACCACTCATCATTTTGGGTGACTTCAACCTGCCTTCTCTCAACACACATCATGCTGCCTCATTCATTGATGCTATGGCAGACATGGGTTACACACAGAACATAAATTCACCCACTCATATAAAAGGAAATACTTTAGATCTTGTATTCCTCCCTCTAGCTGTCCATTCAGCGCTCACCTGAAACAAGTTCCCTGGTCAGATCATTATATAATTAGTTTCAAAATACTATCAACACACACCCCACCAACCCTAAACACAAAGCCACCCTCTAAACGATTCAGACAATTCAATAAGGAAGATTTCCTAAATGATATTCTTCCTAAGTTAAACTCTACCCAAACTGACCTAAATTCCTCTCTCCACAACTCGTACACCTCTATTCATGATGCAGTCATCACAACACATAATCATACAAAACCTACTCGAAGACCATCAGAAAAATAGTTCACCCAGGCTCTTGCTAATACTAAGAAGTAACTAAGAAAATGTGAATATAAATGGAGACACAACAAAATCCTAGAAAAAAAGAACTTACATTTGTCCACCTTGAACTCTTATAAGGAAGCCATTAATAAAGCAAAAAAAGACTATCATATGAAAAAGCTAACCCTTAACCGCCCACAGAAACTCTTCAATATAGTTAAATCCTTGACTAACACATCACAACACAACCCTAACCCATCTAATATAAACGTCCAGACCTTAGCTAACTATTTTCAAGAAAAATTCAAAAATAAAAACACCACAGACATACCAATTCATGAAAACCAAAGTACAATTATCAACACATGGCACGCTTTCAGCAGCATAGATCAAAAACAGCTCCTAAATGCCATCACCAGAATCAATATTACAACATCTCCGCTCGTTCCCTGTCTTGTTTCGTGGATTAAGGCAACAAAGTCAGAGCTTGCACCACAACTCCTAGAAATAGTCAATCAATCCCTTCATCAAGGCACCATGCTGAAAGAACTCAAACATTCCATGATTAGTCCAATTCTAAAGAACAAATCCCTCGACAGGTTGGATCCCACATCATACAGGCCTATTGCTAGTATACCATTTGTAGCCAAAATAATTGAGAAAACTGTCCAAAACCAAATGCAATACATTATAGACCTCAATGCTCCCCTTGATGATTAGTAATTTGGATTCCATCCTTTTCACAGTGTTGAATCCCTTCTACTAGTTCTCTTTGACACCCTAATATGTGGGATAGATGACATAAAACTCTCATTCATACTCATCTTTCTTGATATAAGTTCTTTTTTTTTAGTTTTATAAGTTTTTATTAGCAACTTTTTCATATACATTATCAACTTTGCCATAACATTACTATCAACCATCGCCCGTACATCAAACACTTCCTCTCCATGTACATTGCTATCATCCTATCAACTTTTTACAAACAGCAAACCATTCCTGTCACTGCTCATACCATAGGGCTAGCTATCAGCTTGCACAGAAATCCATATCTGCAGTCCCCCCATTTTCATACCCCTGTGTAGTCCTAAGGCCATGGCGTACACACTGGATACTGGACAATCTGATTCTCCACAATCACATTGTACAGAATAGCATTACCCTGCCCCGTTCTACTATCCCTTACACCCCTTAAACTGGCAAGGTTCATTCCTCTCTAACCCCCTAGTCTCCCTCCCCACCTCCCCCCCCAAACCCTCCCTCCCCCCACCCTCCCTCATGTAGCCATTTCCAAACCCCCGCCCACCGCTTCTCAACTTGTTCCCCTCTTCCCCCTCTCTCCCCCGTCATTTTATACATTGCATATAGGAAAGACACTCTTCCTGCAAAACTAGCTATGGAAGGCAGATTCGGTCGCTTCCAGTACCAGGCTATTTCACTCCGTGCCGCTGTCACGCAATACCAAATGATTCTCCAGTCTCCTTCCCACCTCCCATCCGGTTTATGCAGAAGACACATCTCAGGACCAAGCACAATACTCGCCCCCACCATTTTATTAATGCACTCCCCTATTTTGCGCCAATACTCTCTCACTACTGGACACGTCCACCACATATGTAACCAAGAGCCCCGCCCCCCACACATCCGCCAGCACTCATCCGTCTGACGCACTCCTGCCCTAAACAATCTCACCGTGTGAGGTACCAGCGAGTCAACACCTTATAGGCATTCTCTCGCAGGGATGTGGCAATAGAAAACCTAGCTGCACCCATTACTATCACCTCCCATTCGTCCACCCCCCACTCCACCCCTAAATCCTTTTCCCACTCTTCCATATACTTCAGCTTCCTTTCCCCTCTGGCAATCAGGCCTCTATAAATCCTAGAGAGCATCCCTTGTTGCCCCATGGAGCCTAAACAGGCCCCTTCGAACCACTCTCCTCCCCCTCTGCCCACCTGCTCCCGTCCCTTTTTTCGAATCACACCGAGCACATCTGCAGATACGCGAACCTATCCGTCTCTCCTAGGCGGTATAAATCACGCATTCCCTCAAATTCTCTGCACTGTGTCCCGACCACTAGCTGGGAAGCCTGGGTCAGGCCCCGCGCCTCCCATCTCCGGAGTACTGCCGCCTTCGGGCCTATGCCTTCCGCACAACAGGCCTGCAGGGACATGGTTGGCGACCATTTCTTTTCTCCCACCAACCGCCGCCTATACCTTCTCCACACCTGCAGTGTATGTCTCACTATCGGATTCTGACCTCTGTCTCCTCCCCCCTCCCATACGATCCGTTCTAATTCCCCTGGGCGGTACCCGTCCACCTCCATCCTGACCCACTGCTTATATGGTTCACGCATCCACGCATAGACGGCTCGCAATTGCGCTGCCGCATAATACAAACTAAAGTTGGGGATCCCCATCCCCCCCTCTCCCACCGGCACCTGCGTCGTTCTGGCCGCTACCCGTGGCCTCTTCCCCCCCCAGATAAATCTCTCTACCTGTTGCTGTACCCGCCGTAATGCTCTTCGGGGTATCGGTATAGGCAATACTTGAAAGAGGAATAGAAACTGGGGAAGAAGCATCATCTTCACCGACGCCACCCTCCCAAACCACGAATAATACCCACGACTCCAGCCCTGTAATCGCTCCTCCACCCGCGCTACCAGTTTATGATAGTTCAACGCATATAAGGCCTCCAAATTCCTCCCCAGCTGTACTCCAAGGTAGCGAATCGACGACTGCGCCCATTTAAAGGGAAAACACCGTTGCCACTCCCGTTGCTCCCCCTCCTCACCTACTATTCTTAATATCTCTGATTTCCCCCAATTAATCCGAAAACCCGCCTTCTCGCCGTATTTCTGTATCTCACTCATCACTGCCTGTAACGTTTCTCTGGGTTTCGTGATAGTCAAGAAAATGTCATCTGCGAAAAGGGAGATTTTGTATTCCTGACTTCCCACCCGAACCCCCGCCACCTCGGGATTGGCTCTCAACCTCGCCGCTAAGGGCTCGAGGGAGAGCGCAAATAATAACGGGGATAGTGGGCATCCCTGCCGAGTCCCTCGTTCCAGTGGAAAGAACTCTGAATAACCTCCATTTACCCGTACACATGCTTTTGGGCTATAATATAGAGCCCCTATCCATTGCACAAATCCTGGCCCAAACCCCAATTGTCCCAATACGGAGTATAAAAATGACCAAGACACTTGGTCAAAGGCCTTTTCAGCATCCAATGAGACCAACAGAGTCTCCCTCCCCTTCTGTTGGGCCGACCAAATCACATTCAGCACTTTCCGTATGTTGTCGGCCACCTGTCGGCCCGGCACAAACCCCGCCTGATCGGGATGTACCAGTTTCCCCAAATGCTTATTAAGTCTAGTAGCCAGCACTTTTGCCAGCAACTTCGCATCTACATTTAATAAAGAAATGGGCCGGTATGACGCACACTCCTGAGGATCCTTCCCTTCCTTATGGATGAGGGTAATACCAGCCCATCCCATGGTCTCCGCTAATTTCTCCCCCCTGCGTGGTCCATTAAACACCTTAATCAACGGCTGCACTATCTGGCTGCTAAACTGTTTATAGAAGCGCGCCGTTAGGCCGTCGAGCCCCGGGGCTTTGCCGGCCTTTAACTCCTTAATGGCCTTCAAGACTTCCTCCGGTTGGATTTCTCTATCTAGCCCTTCCTGCTCATCCGCCGTCAATACCGGGAGCCCAGCTCCTCTCACATACTCCAAAGTATCCTCCCGCGACCCCACCTCACGAGCCTTATACAAATTGCTATAGTAGGCCACGAATTCCTCTCTAATGCGCCGAACATCTCGCACCCCTGCCCCCCTGCTCTTAATCTGAGAGATCCTATTCCACTCTCTTCTCTTCTGCAACTGCCTCGCGAGATATCTCCCCACTTTGTTACCCCCTTCAAAGTATCTCTGCTTCATCAATTGTAGGCGAAACTGTATCTTTTCTGCCTCTATTGCATTAACTTTGGCTCTGAGTTCCAAGACTGTCCCACTATGCCGTCCTCCCCCCTCTTGCATATCCCTCTCCTCCGCCTCGCGAAGTTGTTGCCGCAACTGCTCCTCACATGCTGCCCTCTCCCTCTTAATACGTGCCCCCCACTTAATGAACACCCCCCTTACCACTGCCTTAAAGGCATCCCAGATCACTCCCTCTTTTACTTCTCCTCCCCCATTCTGCCCAAAATACTCTGGAATTAGACTCCGTACTTCAGTTACCACCCTCGCATCCTCCAACAGACCCTCATTCAATTTCCAAAATTGTCGTCCCTTATCTTCCCCTGCCACCCGCACTTGTACCACCACTGGGGCGTGATCGGACCAGGTAATCGGTTCTATTTCCCCTCCCGTGATCCTCCCCGCGAACTCCTTCCCTACCCATATTGCATCTAATCTAGAATACGTCCCATGCGCTGCTGAGTAGAAGGTGAATTGCCTTCGGCCCGGATGAAGCATCCTCCACACATCAATCAAGTCATTCTCCTGCACAAATTTCTGATAATACTTCCTATCCTTCCCCCTCCCTTCTCGGTGGCCCGTCGTGTCTCTCCCCACCTCCCAGGCCAGATTGAAGTCCCCCCCACAAAGCATCACACCCTCCCCCATTACCGCTACCTGCTCTCTCAGATCTTTCCAGAACTCGGTTTGAGCTCCCGTAGGGGCATACACATTCACCACACAGAACCATTCCGTCCCCTGCTTCACTCGCAGCAAGAGATATCGTCCCCCTTTATCCCGGGATATCAGCTGGACCTCAGTTTGTGCTTCCCCCTTAACGAGGACTGCGACCCCGCCTTTCTTTTTCTCTTTAAAATTAGAAGCGAATAGGCGATGCTTATACCCCCTGGGTTGCACCAGTGCCTCATGCTGTTTCTGTAAATGTGTCTCCTGCAACATTACTATATCAGCATTGTGCCTCATTAATTCTTTATATAATTTCTGTCGTTTCCATGATGAATTTAATCCTTTAACATTCAACGTTAGTATTTTCAATTCCCCTCCTACTCCCCTTCCCCCCCTTCCATCCCGCTGGCTCTGCCTCTGCCCCCCTACCCCCCCTCCTCCCCCCTCCTCCCCCCTCTTCCCCCCCTCCTCCCCCCCCTTCCCCCAGACTGCCTCCACCAGTCCCCCCTCCCCCCTCCCCCCCTCTCAGAACTCTCCGCTGTGGAGACTCGACTTCCATATCAGCGACTCCTTCCACCTCCCCACCAGCTCGTCCCCCCTTAGCCCCCCTTCGCCCATCCCCCCGTACGCCTCCCGCTCTCCCCGCTATCCCTTCTCCCTCCTATCCCCCACCGCTTCCCTCCCCTCTAAGCACCTCTCTTCCCCCCCTGTACATTACCTACCGCTCCCTCCCTTCTCCCGGTATCCTATTACCCTATCCTCCCCCTCCCCCCAAGCCTGTCAACCCAGCATATTTAAAGATACCAGTCCTTTGGTGGAATATCACCGCTCAGCCAGTCTCTTGCTCTGATGCCGGACTCCGGTGACCCCCTTTAGACGTCCTGGCCAATCTCCTGCCGCTCGCCCTCTGCCATTTCGCACTCTCCATCTTTCCTGGTCTGGATTCCATGCGTGGAGAAGTAGTGGTGTTATCAATCATCTCAGGCAGCTGTTCTGCTCCCAGCTCTCGCAAGGCTTTCCAAGCCTCCGCGCTGGATCGTACCGTACGCGATCGCCCTTTCACCGTGATCAATAATCCAAATGGAAACAGCCACTTATATCGCAAGTCTGCTCTCCGCAGGTAGGCCGTTACTTCTCTGATCTCCCTCCGTCGTTGCAGCGTTCCCTGGGACAGGTCTTGATATAACTCCACTTTATGTCCCTCCCATTGGAAGCTTCTCAACTTACGGCTGGCTCCAAGCAGAAGTTCCTTGCTTTTGTAGGAGCTCAGGCATACTACTATGTCTCTGGGCCTATTGTCTCGTATTGGCCCCAGGCCTCTATGCGCTCGTTCTATGTTCAGGTGGGATACCTCCGCTTCCTTCCCATATCCAGCTTCCACCAGGAGGCTTTGGAATATCTTGTAGGCCACTTCCTCACTATTCTTGTACTGAGGCTCTTCCGGCACACCTCGCACTCGGAGATTGCATCTCCGGGAGCGATCTTCGAGATCTTCGGCTTTGGCTTTAAGGGCCTCTTGCGTCGTCTGCAGTTCATCCCAGCTCTGCTGGAGCTGCGTCAGAGTCTCTCCTTGACTGTCCAGTCTAGTTTCAGCTTCGTCCACTCGTTCGCCCAGCTCCAGGATGTCTTGGCGCATCGTCCGCACGGCCTCCATGATCTCATTTTTCACCCCACACATCTCCACCTTCAGTTCTTCCTTTAACTCGAGAAGCCACTGCTTAATCTGTTCCGCTGCTGTCAAGCACTCCTCGCCACTTTCACTCGCTCCCGGGCTGTGTGGGGTTTCCTTCTCTGGTTTGCCAGATTTCTCCCCTTCCTTCCCTCCTTTAGACGTAGCATAGGGGGACCTGAATTCAGCTAGTTTCTTTTTCATCAAGCCCTCTTTTTTGGCACTTATTTTCTCCATGATAGGTCTGAGCCCTGCACCCCCAGCTGACTACCGGGCCTGCACTCTGGGCTCACCTCCTTCCGTTTGCTCTTGGATGAGGTGAGCGGCTAGGCGTTATGCCCGGACTTCCACCACAGCTGATGCTCTTCCCAGGTGATATCTGGCTTTTGAAGAGCCTCCCGGAGGGCCCACTGCGACTCCTCACCTGGCTGGTGCCACTTCTCCCACTGCTTTCCTCTGTCTGTAGGTTGCAGCCTGGCTCAGGTTTTTGCCACTGCGCTGCCCCCACCACGTGGCCGACTGCACTCCTCCGTTAAAGCTGAGCACCACAGCGTTGTGCAGGGAGGTTTTATTTTAGCCTTGCTTTCAGCTCTCCCCGACTACAGCAGGCTGCTCCCTGGACGGAGTGCTCCTCTGCTTCTGCCGCTCTCTCAGCCCACCTCCCGGCGAACTCCGCTTTCTCGCGGTCGGCTCACCTCCGTTGGGCCGCACTTCCCACGCGGTGCCTAGCTGCCGCTCCGGCGGCGCGTTCAGCGTTCCGCTCTCTCGGGTCACCGGTGAGGTTGGGCAGCTCTCCCTTAGCCTCTCCCGCTCTCCTTTTCACCCCAAACAATGCCCATAGGGGCTATCGCAACTTTAATAAGCTCATTGGTGGCGGAGCTCCCGCGCTACGCCGCCATTCAGGTGGATGACGTCACCGGAAGTCCCCTTGATATAAGTTCTGCTTTGGATAATGTTAACCATGATATATTTACCAGGTTGACACATATCGGAATCACAGTACAATTCTCCAGTGGTTCCAATCATATATCTCAAACCGTACATAACAAGTTCTTCTAGGACATGAAACCTCCAATATTTTCAAACAGGAGCAAGGAATACCACAGGGCTCTGCCCTATCAGCCCTTCTGTTTAACCCAGGGGTCTCAAACTCAAATTGCTTTGAGGGCCAAATGAGGACTTGTAGAGTAACCCGGGGGCCGCACAAGACGCAGGCCTCATTTGCATAAGGGCATCATTTGCATAAATATTTGCATAATGTTACCATACACTAACTTTTAGTAAACATGCCTCTTAATGAGTGTATGGATAAAGAAAGACTAAAAGATTTCTACATTACTATAAACCAGTGCCAACCGCCAGGCACATTAGGAACTACTAGAAACACTGCTCATTTAGAACCCATAGCAAACCTGCCGTGTCCTAACAGCACTACCAGGACTCACAAAGCACCATACCCTAACTATCAAAAGGCAACACTGCAAATATTAAATCAACACATTTCAGAGAATAACAATACATGACCTACTCGGGAAAGAGAACAAGTGGCAATGTCAAATAGGAATTACATAAACAGAATACCTCAGCTCAGTTACACATGCAGAACATACACCATCACCAAACAAGGAATCACAATTTAGAAACAGGAAGACAATTAAACTGGGAACCCCAAAAGCCAAACTTAGAATGTACAACACTGTAGAAATAAAACTATACATTGATTTCCTCTTGTATTAAATAAAGTGCAGACGTTAAAGATGCACATTTCCAAGAGCTGACATATTTCAGTTAATAAATTCAAAATAAAGAGATATTTTTCTACCTTTTGTGCATTTTTTTTTTCAGTTGCAATTGTTCCATTCACTTTCTTCTGGTTTCTTTGTGTCTTCTGCTAACTCTCCATCGTCTGCTGTCCATTTGTCCTTTCTTCTTTCCTAGTTTTTTTCCATTCTCTCTACATCTGCTTTAACATACTAATCATTCTCCTTTTGCTCTTTCCTCATTCCTATTTCATCCACTCAAATTTTACCCCTCCATCCTCAATCCCCACTTACTCTCCCAATACCCGGCCAATTGTAGATTTTTCTTCCCTCCCACACAAAATATATTTCCCCTCTCCATTTCACTCTCCCAGCCCCATCCCATTCTAATCGTCCCCCAACATCAACTCCCTTCTAGCTCCTGCCCCACCCAGCATCCGCTCCCTTCTAGTCCCCGCATCATCAGCCCATTTCCAGTCCTAGCTCCCTCCCCTCACAGCCCATTTCCTTTCCAAGCCCCCCTCCCCATCAGCCCATTTCCATTCCAAGCCCCCTTCCACTCAGCCCATTACCATTCCAAGACCCTGTCCCCATCAGCTATTTGCAGTTCAAGCTCCCCCTTCTACTCGGCCCATTTCCAGTCATAGCACCCCCCCCAGTCCATTACCAGTTCTAGCCCCCCCCCCTAGCCCATTATCGGTCCTAAGCCCCCCAACAGCCCACTTCCAGGCCTAACCCTTCCATCGCCCTATCTTCATTCTTAGCCCCCCCATAACCCCATTTCAGTCTTAGCCCCCCAATCAGACCACCTCCAGTCCTAACCCCCATCTGTCCATTACCAGTCCTAACCCCCATCACCCCATTTTCAGTACTACCCCCCCCAGCCACACATCAAGTCCTGCCCCCCCCCCCATCAAGTCCTGCCCCCCCCCACATCAAGTCCTGCTCCCCCCCCCCCCCCGTCCTGCTCCCCCCATCACGTCCGGCTCCCTCCCTCCCTCCCTCCCCCCCCCCCGGGACAATTAAACTTTAAACAAAACCCAGCTTCTGCTGCTGCTGCCGCCGCTGCCGTGGCCGGCAATAGCAGCAATATCGCAAGTCCCGCGGGCTCCGTCCCCCCCCCCTTCCTTCCTTCCTTCCTGCTTGCCTGCCAGTTCTCCGCTTCGGCTTTGGCTTTCAGAGCCGCGAAGGGAGAGCTTCTCCCTCGTGACTCTGTTCAGCCCGCTGGGGCAGATGGGAAATTTCAGCGGGCTGAACAGAGTCGCGAGGGAGAAGCTCTCCCTTCGCGGCTCTGAAAGGCGAAGCCGAAGCGGAGAACTGGCAGGCAAGGGGGGGGGAGCGGAGCCCGCGGGACTTGCGATATTGCTGCTATTGCCGGCCACGGCAGCGGCAGCAGCAGCAGCAGCAGAAGCCGGGGTGTTTTTTTTTTCCCCCTATGCATCGCGGGCCGCACAAAGGTCTCTCGCGGGCCGCATGCGGCCCGCGGGCCGCGTGTTTGAGACCCCTGGTTTAACCTATATTTACAAGATAAGATTTATTTGTAAGATATTTAAGAAATTAAAAGTAAATTACCACATGTATGCGGATGATATTATATCTCCCCACGGATAAGCTAGTCACAGCCAAACACTTAATTGAATCCTGTATCACTGAAGTGCAAACCTAGCTAACTTCAAATAATCTGTCCATTAATTTCAGAAAAACTGAAGTGCTGTTCATCTCACAAAATTAAAATTTTACCACCAACCCCTCAAACAATCAAAATAAATAGTACTATCTTTCCAGTTAAAAAAGAAGCTAGGTATATCATTGTCTTATTAGATCAAACTTTATCCCTAGCGTCCCACATAAAACAATTAGCTAAAATTATATACTTCATACTAAGAACATTATAGCACCTCAGGCCCCTTCTTGATATGCACAACTTCAGATCTGTAGTACATGCACTCATCACACCCCACTTCGATTTTTGTAATAGACTCCTATGTGGTATTTCAAAAATGTATCTGAACCAACTCCAAACTGCACAAAATGTCACTGCCAGGATTATATATAAAGTGCGTCTGTCTGATTCCTTAACACCAATATTGTATGACCTACACTGGTTACCAGTTTCAAGCAGAATCAAATATAAAATGCTTATGACTACATTTAAGACTGCAAATTAAATTGCTCCATCTTACCTCTCGACATTAATCTCCCACGCCACAAATACCAGATCTAGGAGAGAACATTCGCAGAACACACTAGTAATTCCACCCACCTTTCGAAAATCAAAGCAAGTCACTACCAACCATGTCTTTTCATTCGCTGCTCCCATATTATGGAATGCCCTCCCGGACTCCCTAAGCTCCACCAAAGATTTGCAAACATTTAGAAAAGGCTTAAAAACCTACTTATTCATTCAGCATTTTGGAGACAAATGACTCCTCCCACAAGCCATCAAAAAACTAACCCGCCCCAGAATCACCCATTATGTAGAAACTTACAGATTCTCTCTATTTGTAAATAGTTCCTTATCGTTCCTCCAGTTCAGTCTTCTACCTCTGGGTTGTCAACCTCCTCATGCAGCTTGGAGACTGGCATGTCAGAATCATGACATCACTGGATATAGCCTGCCAGATACTCCCATCAGCCCCAGTGTGACCAGTCTCCCTGCAGCAGGAGGACGTCGTGAGCCTAGGGAGGCTCACTAGAGGAACGGATAAGGAGCTTATAGGTCTAGAATAGTTGGTTAGGGAACCTTGCTTTTCTTTCATTGTTTTTTTTTTGTGGGGGCTGTGTGCCTGTAAAAAAAAAAAAAAGGAAGTAGAAGTACAAGCCTTTCTTGACTGCTCCCTGCCTAGCAATTGTTTTACCTTTCAGCTGCAGTTCATTGCTGCTATCAGGCATTCTCTCCTCCCTGACTTATCGGAGGAGAGCGCCCTGTCTGAACTTTACACTCAGCCGGAGCCGCAGAGCAGGCAGTGATCGCGGCTGCGGTGGCTCAACTAGAGAGCGGCGCAGAAGCAGGAAAACTGTAAGTGTTTACTGGCGGCACTCCAGGACTCTGCGGGGTGCCGCGCGGTGCGGGAGAGCAGCCGCGAAGGTAGCAGCCTGCTACAGAACAGAGGGGTACCGGGGTCTGCTCTGTCGCTGTGGAGAGAGCGCTGCCGGGCCTAGCGCTTCTCGCAGCGTTGTGCTTTGGCACCCTTTTTTCTTTTTCGGCTCTGGCGGCCATTTTAGAGAAGTAGAGAGGGCCGCGTGGCTGCCAGACGGCAAGGAACGCACGTGCAGAGTTCCTTTCTTTTCTTTTTGGCTTTGCTCAGAACTACAAGTGTTATCACTTAGTTCATGTTTATTTGCTTTAGTTTTTTAATTTGGGGTTATTTCGTCGGTCCTAGCTGTCCCGGCGGGAAGTAAATTCCCGGGGGGGGAACTTCTCCCGCGGTGGCAACCGAGTTGCTGACATCTTAGACAATTTAATCTTTGGAGTTGTGAGCACTTTTTGCTCAGGGGCCTCTGCTTTTCGTTTAAAAAAAAAAAATAGGAGGGAGAAAATCCTATTTTTTCCTTAAGCCAATAATTTTGTTTTTCCAATTTACTTGGCACCATGGCGACCCGGCCTCAATGTATTGTGTGCGGCACCCGGAGAGGTACAGTGGCCGAGTCCGGAGTTTGTCGTGGATGTGCGGTTCTGTCATCTTCTGTAGAACAACAAATGGACTCCAAGGAGCTTCCTGAGGCACAGGGGGCGTCGGGGGGTCCAGTGATGGAGTTGGTGCACTTGCCTGGGCAGGATTCTCCATTGCGGAAGGCGGTAGGGGTGCCAGGCACTCTGTCGGCCTCGGGGTCTTCAGATCTGGGAGAGTTTTGCCCTGATTTTATTTTGCTGATGCACCAGGCATTTTGTTTGCGACGACAGGGCAAGCTGCCTGGCGCAGGACCACGGCCTGCCCTTTCTCAGCATATGGATGTGGCTGAGGGGGGAGGGGCGGGGCCGTTGGCACCTAAAAGACCTCGAACACGAGTCCTGTCATCCTCGGAGAATGACTGGACGGAAGTTGACATTCCTGACTGGGAGCAGGAGGAGGACTCGGGGGATCTCGAGGAAGGCGAGATTCCTGAGCCCGAGGATCAAGCTAAGATTATTAGGGTCTTCCGGAGAGAGGAGCTATCCGCGTTAATCACGGAGGCTCTGCAAATGTTAAATCTAGCGACTCAATCCGTAAGTGAAGAAGAAGTCGAGGATCCCGTTATTCAGGCAGTTAGGCAAATGCAAGTGGTCTTTCTGGTACACAGAGTTGTTGACAAGATGATCCAGGACGAATGGGACCATCCCGAAGCGGGGCTCCGAGGGATGCATACCATGAATAAACTTTATCCCCTTGCCGAGAAGGATAAGGAGAGGTTTTGGTTGCCACGGGTAGATGCAGCGGTGGTGGCCGTTACGAAAAAGACCACTATCCTCGTAGAGGGCGCGGTGGCATTAAAGGATGCGCAGGACCATAAGGTGGACAGTTTACTGAAGCAGGTGTTTGAGGCGGACGCGCTGTCCTTGCAGGTGTCCATTTGTGGCACTTGGGTGGCACGGGCATGTCTGCGCTGGGTTCAACGACTTCGCCTTTCGCCCCACCTAGATCAGGAGGAGCTCAAGGAGCTCGGCCACTTGGAATCCAGAATGGCATATTTAGCGGACGTCCACAACGATTTGATCAGGGCTCTCGCGAATAGTACGGCGTCCGTGGTGGCAGCCCGTATGTCGGTGTGGTTACGCAATTGGGCTGCAGATGGTTCGTCTAAGTCTCGTTTGGGGAAGCTACCCTTTAAGGGGCGATTGTTGTTTGGAGAGGATCTGGATAAATTAGTGAAGGACCTTGGAGAGACCAAGAGTGGTAGGCTCCCAGAGGATAAGCCGAAACAGGGGAAGGCCGGGCTGGGCTTTTGGGGGCAGTTTCGAGACTTTCGCAGGTTTCGCATGTCCCGTTTTGGAGGTTTTCAGAGAGGACCGGCTCCCTCGCGGGGCCAGGGGTTCCGGGGCTTTTGGGGAGTGAATAGAGGTTTCTCCGCAGGCTTGGCATCAGCGGCACGAAAGCCGCAATGAAGTGAGGTGGGTCCCGGTGGGCGAAACTCCGATTGGCAGGCGGCTTCGGGAGTTTCTTCCTGCCTGGACCCAAATTACGTCCGACCAGTAGGTACTGGAGATAGTTAGTCAGGGTTACGCACTGGAGTTCGCGCGGCCTGTGCGGGACTCGTTCGTTATGTCTCCTTGCAGAGGCCCAAAGAAGACGTTGGCGATTTGCGCTACCTTATGACGGCTGATACAATTAGGAGCGGTCGTAGAGGTTCCGGAGATCGAGCAAGGCGAGGGCCGGTACTCCATTTATTTCGTGGTGCCAAAGAAGGGCGGTGCATTGTGGCCTATCTTGGATCTGAAGGGCGTGAATCGTTGTCTGCGGGTGCCGCATTTCAGAATGGAGACTTTGCGGTCCGTCATTGTGGCCGTGAGACAGGGGGAGTACTTGACATCGCTGGACCTTACCGAGGTGTACTTGCATATCCCCATTCTGTCAGCTCATCAAAAGTTTCTAAGGTTCGCTTTTCCCTGGGGATACTATCAGTTCCAAGCGCTGCCCTTCGGATTGGCGACGGCGCCGCAAACCTTCACCAAGATTATGGTGGTGGTGGTGGCGGCAGCGTTGCGCAAGGAAGGTATCTTGGTGCATCCCTATCTCGACGATTGGTTGATTCGGGCGAAGTCCGAGGCGGAAAGTATTCAGGTGACGAACAGAGTGGTGCAGTTTCTCCAGAGTCTGGGTTGGGTGGTCAACCCAGCCAAAAGCCTGTTAGTTCCATCTCAAAACCTGGAATATCTGGGGGTCCGATTCGACACAAGGAATGGCAGAGTGTTTCTACCGGAGATTCGTGCGCAAAGTCTCAGCCAGTTGCTGCGCAGCTTCCGGGCCACGACACCACCCTCAGCATGGGCTTATCTGCACGTGCTAGGGACAATGGCGGCGACGCTGGAGGCGGTTCCATGGGCCAAGGTCCATATGCAGCCGCTGCAGCGGTCTCTTCTCCGCCGGTGGTCGCACCAGTCAGATTCATTGAGCAAACATCTTCCGTGTCCCTTCCCGGTCAGGCAATCGCTCCAGTGGTGGCTGCTCCCCACATCCCTAGCGGCGGGGATGCCGTTGGAACAACCGCAGTGGCTTCCATTGTTGACGGACGCCAGCCTCGGGGGCTGGGGAGCCCACTGCGAGAGCAGGTTCGCGCAGGGGTTTTGGTCCCCCCTGGAGAGTTTGTGGTCGATCAATCGTCTGGAGCTCCATGTGATTTTCAGGGTGCTCCAAGCATTCGAGCCATTGGTGACAGGTCAAGCAGTATGGGTGCTTTCCGACAACTCGGCGGCGGTAGCCTACATCAATCGCCAGGGCGGCACGGGAAGTGCAGCCATGGAAGAGGAAGCAGACTTATTGTTTGCCTGGGTAGAGAATCGCCTGTCGGCGATTTCGGCGGCACAAATCGCCGGGAAGGACAATGTGATGGCCGATTTTCTCAGCAAAGTCCGAGTGGATGCAGGGGAGTGGGAGCTGCACCCAGACGTGTTTGTGCAAATCGTTTGCCATTGGGGAAGTCCCGTAATGGATCTAATGGCAACTTTCCAGTCGGCAAAGGCCAGTCGCTTCTACAGCAGGAGGCGAGAAAGGATGTCGGAGGGCATCCCTCCAGCTGTCCCCGGTCGAACTCCTGCCCACTCGGGGCAGTGGGAGCCTCACAGCCACACACTCCTGCCCAATCGGGGCAGTGGGAGCCTCACAGCCACATACTCCTGCCCAATCGGGGCAGTGGGAGCCTCACAGCCACACACTCCTGCCCAATCGGGGCAGTGGGAGCCTCACAGCCACACACTCAGCACCGCATAAAAGCGGCGTCCCTACTCCGAGGGAGCCGCTGAACACTGCCATCCCTCCAGCTGTCCCCGGTCGAACTCCTGCCAACTCGGGGCAGTGGGAGCCTCACAGCCACACACTCCTGCCCAATCGGGGCAGTGGGAGCCTCACAGTCACACACTCCTGCCCAATCGGGGCAGTGGGAGCCTCACAGCCACACACTCCTGCCCAATCGGGGCAGTGGGAGCCTCACAGCCACACACTCAGCACTGCATAAAAGCGGTGTCCCTACTCCGAGGGAGCCGCTGAACACCGCCATCCCTCCAGCTGTCCCCGGTCGAACTCCTGCCCACTCGGGGCAGTGGGAGCCTCACAGCCACACACTCCTGCCCAATCGGGGCAGTGGGATCCTCACAGCCACACACTCAGCACCGCATAAAAGCGGCGTCCCTACTCCGAGGGAGCCGCTGAACACCGCCATCCCTTCAGCTGTCCCCGGTCGAACTCCTGCCCACTCGGGGCAGTGGGAGCCTCACAGCCACACACTCCTGCCCAATCGGGGCAGTGGGAGCCTCACAGCCACACACTCAGCACTGCATAAAAGCAGCGTCCCTACAGGGCGTGCCCGCGCCTGGCGGGCCCGCGCCTGAGGGCCTCGCCAGAGGGCCCTTTGGCGTTGGCCCTTAGGCGGTGGAGATTAGGATCAGAGGAAAAATCACCCCCTCGACCGCAACAAGACCTCAGGTGTCACCAAGCCCGGACCAAAAGCCCCCTCCGCATAGAACATCAGCCAGACAACCACGGCAGAGACCCGCGAGAGGTACCTACCAGCGGGGAAACAGAAGAAGCCCCGAGGAACCGAATCGCGAGACCCACAGCCCTTCCCATCATTCTTGATAATCATCCGAAGATACGAATTAGAAAGCCACCCTCAGTCACACCTGGTTATGAGCTCCATTGGCTGGATTGAGCTCGCCAACACACGCAACCAGCAAGGGGTACCCTATGCCGAGAGAGCCGCTGCTATTCCCCACCAAACCCGGGAACGAACCCCTCACCCCGCAGAACACATGTGAATCCACACCGACTGAGGCCCACGTGAGAAAACTTCACCAGCGATCAGAGGACAAACCCAAGATACGAATAACACAAGTGGATCCAATCACCGACGGCTTGAGCTCCCCAGGCTGGGTTTGAGCTCGCTGAGCCCGACCATCACGCACCTCGAGCTCCCCGTGGCTGGGTCGAGCTTGCCAACACGAGATATCAACTCCAACAAAACCACCCAGGTAAACGTTTAATAGACATCTCCACCTCTTGACTCACTTCCTCAAAAATAACACTGTGTCACCCTGGCATTACCCCCTCAAAAGGGTCCCAACCTACCACTGTTTGTATAGTGTGTAAAGAAACACAGTGTCTTAAAGCCTTGTTCTCTGCCAGCAAGTTGCTACACTGTAAACCATTACCAACACTAAAAGCTTCTACTGTTTTGTATAGAGGGAGGTGAAACACTGTATCACAAGCCATTTACCTTGCCAGTAAGTTGTTACAAATCGGGGCAGAAACCATCGCTCCATAGCCATAATATTGTACTGTATCTCATAATATTGTATCTCATAATATTGTATCTCGGTTTGTATAGAGTGATAAGAAACACTGTGTCGCAAGCCTTTTACCCTGCCAGCTAGTTGTTACCCAGTAACTATCTCACAAGCCTATACTAACGTATTCCTAACCAAGCTGTCTCAGATATACTTTGTGTCGCTGCGCTACACTATTTCAACTAACCAAGCATTTATTGACAGACGTAAAATGGAGCTTATCCACTCTTTCCTGATATTGTGCATGTGTATACTGATGTCCTTGCATGGAGTTAACCCAAACCCGCACCACTTGATACCGCTACTATATACCCCAATCTACCTTTTCCGCCCCCTCCCAATTCCCGTCCTGCATCAACACAACTTAAATCCCGTCACCACAATTCAAACAACAACCAAAGTACCCCAGCGTCTTGTCCCTACCAAGCGAAACAAGTACCAGAAGCACCCTAAAACTAAAACAAAGAACAGCTGTGGAAAACAAGACAAACCCACACGAGCGTCACACCCTGAGCATCACACATGTAACGTTATCCTTATTAATGCTAGGTCAATAAGGAATAAAACACATATCATCCACAACATTCTAACTGATGAACAACCAGACATCCTATGCATAACAGAAACCTGGCTCACTCAAAACGCACATATTTCAAAATCATTTCAACCTGAACTAAATTAACATGTGGGCAACCCCCCTTCCCCAGCAACCCAGAGAACCTGTATTGTATAAATGTATATATGTAAATGACATCCCCCATAGCTAAGAAGTTGTTAACTCTGTGTGATGTGCTTACCCTACAAATCTGTATGTAAACAAAAATTGTATCTGTCTTGATTCGGCAGTTTCTCGATGTAATCTTACCCGCTTCTGATCGCTGGAAGGAGCGGGATACAAATGCTTGCTAAATAAATAAATAAATAGACGCGCTGTTACATCTGTGGCCGTCCTCCGGCCTCCTATATGTCTTTCCTCCGTGGGCCCTAATCGGTCGGGTGCTTCAGCGGATCGAGTCTCATCTGGGCAGGGTGCTGCTGGTGGCGCCCGATTGGCCGAGGAGTCCGTGGTACGCAGACCTTGTCCGTCTCCTAGACGAGGAACCATGGCGGTTGCCAGCCAGAACGGACCTGTTGTTGCAAGGGCCTCTGTTCATGCCGCAAGTGGATCAGTTCTCGCTTACGGTTTGGCCATTGAAAGGGCTAGGTTAAGGAAGAAAGGTTATTCGCAGGCGGTAGTGGCAACGCTGCTTAGAGCTAGGAAGCGCTCCCCGTCCCTGACGTATGTTAGAATCTGGCGCATCTTTGAGGATTGGTGTTCGCGATGACAGATTCGGGCGTCGTCGGTTTCCATTCCCTCGGTGTTGAGTTTCCTTCAGGACGGGTTTGATAAAGGTCTGGCAGCCAGCTCCTTACGGGTGCAGTTGGCAGCTCTTTCCTGTTATTGCGGCAAGATACAAGGAGTTGGGCTCGGTGCGCATGCGGATGTACTGCGCTTTCTCAAGGCAGGGGCTCAGCTACGACCATTGCGTAGGGTGATGGTTCCGCCTTGGGTCCTCAACCTGGTGTTGACGGCGCTGGCCAAGCCTCCCTTTGAACCGCTATCTCGGGCTTCAGTGAAGGACTTAATGTTGAAAACAGTTTTTCTGGTGGCCATCTGTTCGGCATGGCGAATCTCGGAGTTGCAAACTTTGTCGTGTCGGGAACCATTCTTGTCTTTTTCTAGTGAGAAAGTGGTGCTGTGTCCAGTTCCGTCCTTTTTGCCTAAGGTGGTTTCGCCTTTTCATGTGAATCAGACGGTGTCCTTGCCAGTACTGCGTCCGTTAGATGGGAGCATGCTCGATTGCAGTTTGCGCAGTTTTGATGTGAAAAGGGCGTTAAGGCAGTATTTGAAGGTGACGGAGCCGTTCCGCAAGTCGGAACGGTTGTTTGTGCTGTTCGGAGGAGTGCATAAAGGCGAAGCGGCGGCGAAGGCTTCTATTGCGAGATGGATTCAGGAGGCGACTGCTTCAGCCTATCTCCTTCAAGGGCGAGCGGTCCCACTGGGATTTTGCGGGCTCATTCCACTAGAGCACAAGCATCTTCCTGGGTGGAGCACGGATTGGTTCCGCCAGGGGACATTTGTAGGGCAGCGACGTGGTCGTCGTTGCATACTTTCAGTAAGCATTACCGTTTGGACGTCGCGGCGGCGAGTGATGCCAATTTTGGGTCGGCGGCATTGCGTACTGGCTTGAAGGGTCCCACCCACTGATTACTGCTCTGGTACATCCCAGAGGTAGAGGACTGAACTGGAGGAACGATAAGGAAATGATAATTACACTTACCTGGTAATTGTAGTTCCTTGAGTGACGACAGTTCAGTCCTCGTTCCCACCCGGGGTTCTGGATTAGTAGCGGAGGGTGGCACAGTATCAGGATTTATGGGTAAGTTTCATTTTTGCTATTTCCTTGCTCTGTTTCGAAGTTCGCAGGGAAGAGTGTAAGAAAGGTTTTACCAGTTAAGGCGCTAGTTTTGCTTAACTTGTCTCATATGGCTACTTATTTGTTGCTCCTTTGAGTCTGCTTTGTTATTTAGTTCACAATGGGACTGATGGGAGTATCCGGCAGGCTATATCCAGTGATGTCATGATTCTGACATGCCAGTCTCCAAGCTGCAGGAGGAGGTTGACAACCCAGAGGTAGAGGACTGAACTGTCATCACTCAAGGAACTACAATTACCAGTTAAGTGTAATTATCATTTATTGTTCTTAGTTCTATGTATATTGTGCTGACTTCCTTTGGAGTCACAGACTGTTAAGATGTGTTTTATGTATTATTGTTGTTTTATTGTAAACCGCCCTTGATCGCAGGAAGGGGCGCTATAAAAGAAACACCAAATAAATAAATAAACATAGAAACATGACAGCAGATAAAGACCATATGACTTTATCTAGTCTGCCCTTCCAGTTACGTAATCATAGCACTCAAATAGTCTATATATTTTTTTTTAATTTATGTCTTATGATTTGAGGTTCTTAGTATGTTAATTTTATTTTATTTATATTCTGTTATTTTAGGGATTGTTGTGTGTGTGTTATTTGTGATCAGCGTAGATATTCAATAGTGCATTATAGAAATAATGTTAAATAAATAAATAAATGAACTAAATAAATATCATTAGTGCTTCCATCACAAAACCTCAGAACTGATTTTTGTACAAGATGAATATTAACCAAAATATTCACTTTCTTCGCCATTCTCAGCTCATACTTAGCAATAAGGTAAACAGAGATCTACCAAATATTTAGACTAACATTTTCACCTGTTTGAAATTCCGCATGATAGTCTTCAATGCAATAATTTTAAATATATCAAATAAGCCTTTTTTCCTAGAAACATCTTCTCAGGCAAAAATTGCGATATCAAAAAGATTAACTAGACAGACAAAGGTAAAGATTTTCTTTCTTCAAAATGACGGATAGACAATAAAGACATGAGTATGCAAAGGATGTAAAACAAAAGTAAGATTTTTGAGGTTTTATAGCAGTAGTGCATTTTGCTAATTTATTGAACCAGTTATTTTACGTCTCCATACAGAGGTCCTAAGACACATGAAGCTAAGTAACATTCTAGAATGTGTTGGAAGGGGATCCTAGTGACTCAGCATATTTCAAAGCCATTGCTGTATATACTACATTAACTTTCAGTTTAACACACATTTCTGTGACACAAATGAGTCTGATTTAGAATCTCTTTTTGCAACTTAGAAATTGCAAATCTGGCATGCAGAATTCCTTGATTCTGGAGAAGGAATGAGAGCTTATATGAGGAAAGCACATGACTGTTTGATCATTGAGCTCTGCGTTTACATTTCCATTCCTGAAAGTTAAGCACTACATGATATGAAAGCCATCACGCTTGAATATTTAAACTTCCTAGCATGTCTACAGGCAAATAATGGAAAATGGAGAACATTGATATTGTACGCTGAGGTCATAGAAAGCCACATGCCATTAACGTTTTCCCCAGAAACAAAAAAGAGGTAAATACAGACAGCAGCCGATATGTAAACTAAAGATTTCAGGATCATTTAGAGAAAACTAGTGATCATCCTGTCTCCAGGAAAGCCTTTTAGGCATTTCAAGAGCTTTTTCTCAGACCTGTGTTTTGTATTCAGCATAAATATATGAAATTATGCCAAAATTACTCACATTTGCTGGTAGCAGAGGCAGGCAATGTTAGTTGGCAGGCGTTGTATATGAGTTTCCTTTATGTAAGGAAGCAAAGGAAGCAGTTCCTTCCCAAATAATGATTGACAGATGTCCGATGTTAAAGATGTGAAGTTGGAACTGATGGCCTCGAAAACAACATTGAACATGGTTTCTTTTACAGTGGTTGTTTGTGAGTCAGTCAGATTGGCCTAAGAGGAAAGATAAGGAAAGTCTCCTGAAATAAAGGCTCATGGTGTTTAGTTTACTCTTTGGCTAGCTCTTACCCACATAGAAAGAATTTTGAAATGCTAAGATCTAGTGAAAGCAGTGCAGAAGAACCCACAGATGTGAGAAAGTATGGTGTCTGAGCTTTTTGAAGGGTTTCATAAAAGAGTTGGTAGATAAGTCAAAATCGTATGTCCTCTACCGTAGAGATTGAGTGGCCCTTGCATTTTCAAAAGGCACGCTGGAAGCAAACTGGCGCGCTTCAGTGATCCGATCCAGTGACTCTTATCATCAAGTTACCTTTGCAGCAGCAGCAATGAAAGCTTCCAAGTAAAGGCTGATATTTTTTATACCAGCATGGCGAAGGATTTGCTCTAACATGCTGGCATTAGAGATGACCTGCGGGTTGCTCAAGATGACTGCTGTTTCTTCTGGAGATATGGTTTCATAGATGTCAGCCTAAGAAGTTTTGAGACAAGAACAAGAATCTATGATTTGCTTTAATCATGATGCATTTTCTCTCCTGTCAGGAGAAATCTAGAGGTCGGCTATCTGCTTTAAATTTTCTGAAGCACGTTTGGAGCGTAATGATAAAGTGTTCTCTTTCATTTCTGCAGTGAGTCAAAATGTCGTCTTCCTGAGGAGAAGACACAAAAAAGCATTGGATGGTTCTTTCTTACCCTGCTTAAGTTCTTGTTGAACATGACAAGATCCTCCATTGTGGCTTGCTTCACGAAGCAGGAAAGATTATCTTCGGTCCATTCTGCGTAGTTAGCGGCATCACAAGCAATTCCTAGAAGAGAAAGGTTTGAAATCAGTTGTGTCATATAAATAATTGTGGAGATGTGGCAAGAATCCTTCTGAGCGTTGCGGCCATCTCCCAATGGAGAATGGACTTTGCAGAGCCGAATGAAGCTTTTACTTGATTTGAGGTGTGGTTAAATCATGTATTTGAAGCTTGCCGTTGGAAGAGTAATCTAGCATAGGAACGGAGTAAAATCATCCGTGCACCTTCTATGGGCACAAGTGGTTGTTTAATTGAAAAAGCCTTGCGCTAATAGAGGAAATCCTTCTGAGGGCAAGCATGAAGGTAGTCGTCCCCATGTGTAAGCAGTCCTTGGAACCTACCAGTTACAGATGCCTCTCGAAGCAGGTAGTTCTTGACATAAAGAGTGTAGATGAAAGGAGACTTTTGAGCAAGAGCATCGTAAGCCATGCACAATGTCTTGACTCTGTAGAAAGAATGAGAGCCGATATGAGGAAAGCACATGACTGTTTGATCACTGAGCTCAGCTTTTACATTTCTATTCCTGAAGGTTGAGCACTACATGGTATGAAAGGTTTCACGCTTGAATATTTAAACTTCCTAGCATGTCCACAGGCAAATAATGGAAAATGGAGAACATTGATCTTGTACGCTGAGGTCATAGAAAGCCACATGCCATTAAAGTTTTCCCAAGAAACAAAACAGAGGTAAATACAGACAGCAGCCGATATGCAAACTGAAGATTTCAGGATCATTTAGAGAAAACTAGTGATCATCCTGTCTCTAGGAAAGCCTTTGAGGCATTTAAAGAGCTTGTTCTCAGACCTGTGTTTTGTATTCAGCATAAATATATGAAATAATGCGAAAATTACTCACATTTGCTGGTAGCAGAGGCAGCTAATGTTAGTTGGCAGGCGTTGTATATGAGTTTCCTTTATGTAAGGAAGCAAAGGAAGCAGTTCCTTCCCAAATATTGATTGACAGTTGTCTGATGTTAAAGATGTGAAGTTGGAACTGATGGCCTCGAAAACAACATTGAACATGGTTTCTTTTACAGTGGTTGTTTGTGAGTCAGTCAGATTGACCTAAGAGGAAAGATAAGGAAAGTCTCCTGAAATAAAGGCTCATGGTGTTTAGTTTACTCTTTGGCTAGCTCTTACCCACATAGGAAGAATTTTGAAATGCTAAGATCTAGTGAAAGCAGTGCAGAGGAACCCACAGATGTGAAAAGGTATGGTGTCTGAGCTTTTTGAAGGATTTCATACAAGAGTTGGTAGATAACTCAAAATCGTATGTCCTCTACCGTAGAGACTGAGTGGCCCTTGCATTGTCAAAAGGCACTCTGGAAGCAAACTGGCGTGCTTCAGTGATCCGATCCAGGGACTCTTATCATCAAGTTACCTTTGCAGCAGCAGCAATGAAAGCTTCCAAGTAAAGGCTGATATTTTTTATACCAGCATGGCGAAGGATTTGCTCTAACATGCTGGTATTAGAGATGACCTGCGGGTTGCTCAAGATGACTGCTGTTTCTTCTGGAGACATGGTTTCATAGATGTCAGCCTAAGAAGTTTTGAGACAAGAACAAGAATCTATGATTTGCTTTAATCATGATGCATTTTCTCTCCTGTCAGGAGAAATCTAGAGGTCGGCTATCTGCTTTAAGTTTTCTGAAGCACGTTTGGAGCGTAATGATAAGGTGTTCTATTTCATTTCTGCAGTGAGTCAAAATATCGTCTTCTGGAGGAGAAGACACGAAAAAGCATTGGATGGTTCTTTCTTACCCTGCTTAAGTTCTTGTTGAACATGACAAGATCCTCCATTGTGGCTTGCTTCACGAAGCAGGAAAGATTATCTTCGGTCCATTCTGCGTAGTTAGCGGCATCACAAGCAATTCCTAGAAGAGAAAGGTTTGAAATCAGTTGTGTCATATAAATAATTGTGGAGATGTGGCAAGAATCCTTCTGAGCGTTGCGGCCATCTCCCCATGGAGAATGGACTTTGCAGAGCCGAATGAAGCTTTTACTTGATTTGAGGTGTGGTTAAATCATGTATTTGAAGCTTGCCATTGGAATAGTAATCTAGCATAGGAAGGTAGTAATATCATCCGTGCACCTTCTATGGGCACAAGTGGTTGTTTTATTGAAAAAGCCTTGCGCTAATAGAGGAAATCCTTCTGAGGGCAAGCGTGAAGGTAGTCGTCCCCATGTGTAAGCAGTCCTTGGAACCTACCAGTTACAGATGCCTCTCGAAGCAGGTAGTTCTTGACATATAGAGTGTAGATGACAGGAGCCTTTTGAGCAAAAGCATCGTAAGCCATGCACAATGTCTTGACTCTGTATAAAGAATGAGAGCCGATATGAGGAAAGCACATGACTGTTTGATCACTGAGCTCAGCTTTTACATTTCTATTCCTGAAGGTTGAGCACTACATGGTATGAAAGCTATCACGCTTGAATATTTAAACTTCCTAGCATGTCTACAGGCAAATAATGGAAAATGGAGAACATTGATCTTGTACGCTGAGGTGATAGAAAGCCACATGCCATTAAAGTTTTCCCCAGAAACAAAACAGAGGTAAATACAGACAGCAGCCGATATGCAAACTGAAGATTTCAGGATCATTTAGAGAAAACTAGTGATCATCCTGTCTCTAGGAAAGCCTTCGAGGCGTTTAAAGAGCTTGTTCTCAGACCTGTGTTTTGTATTCAGCATAAATATATGAAATAATGCCAAAATTACTCACATTTGCTGGTAGCAGAGGCAGCTAATGTTAGTTGGCAGGCGTTGTATATGAGTTTCCTTTATGTAAGGAAGCAAAGGAAGCAGTTCCTTCCCAAATATTGATTGACAGTTGTCTGATGTTAAAGATGTGAAGTTGGAACTGATGGCCTCGAAAACAACATTGAACATGGTTTCTTTTACAGTGGTTGTTTGTGAGTCAGTCAGATTGACCTAAGAGGAAAGATAAGGAAAGTCTCCTGAAATAAAGGCTCATGGTGTTTAGTTTACTCTTTGGCTAGCTCTTACCCACATAGGAAGAATTTTGAAATGCTAAGATCTAGTGAAAGCAGTGTAGAAGAACCCACAGATGTGAAAAGGTATGGTGTCTGAGCTTTTTGAAGGGTTTCATACAAGAGTTGGTAGATAACTCAAAATCGTATGTCCTCTACCGTAGAGACTGAGTGGCCCTTGCATTGTCAAAAGGCACTCTGGAAGCAAACTGGCGCGCTTCAGTGATCCGATCCAGGGACTCTTATCATCAAGTTACCTTTGCAGCAGCAGCAATGAAAGCTTCCAAGTAAAGGCTGATATTTTTTATACCAGCATGGCGAAGGATTTGCTCTAACATGCTGGTATTAGAGATGACCTGCGGGTTGCTCAAGATGACTGCTGTTTCTTCTGGAGACATGGTTTCATAGATGTCAGCCTAAGAAGTTTTGAGACAAGAACAAGAATCTATGATTTGCTTTAATCATGATGCATTTTCTCTCCTGTCAGGAGAAATCTAGAGGTCGGCTATCTGCTTTAAGTTTTCTGAAGCACGTTTGGAGCGTAATGATAAGGTGTTCTCTTTCATTTCTGCAGTGAGTCAAAATATCGTCTTCTGGAGGAGAAGACACGAAAAAGCATTGGATGGTTCTTTCTTACCCTGCTTAAGTTCTTGTTGAACATGACAAGATCCTCCATTGTGGCTTGCTTCACGAAGCAGGAAAGATTATCTTCGGTCCATTCTGCGTAGTTAGCGGCATCACAAGCAATTCCTAGAAGAGAAAGGTTTGAAATCAGTTGTGTCATATAAATAATTGTGGAGATGTGGCAAGAATCCTTCTGAGCGTTGCGGCCATCTCCCAATGGAGAATGGACTTTGCAGAGCCGAATGAAGCTTTTACTTGATTTGAGGTGTGGTTAAATCATGTATTTGAAGCTTGCCGTTGGAAGAGTAATCTAGCATAGGAAGGGAGTAAAATCATCCGTGCACCTTCTATGGGCACAAGTGGTTGTTTAATTGAAAAAGCCTTGCGCTAATAGAGGAAATCCTTCTGAGGGCAAGCGTGAAGGTAGTCGTCCCCATGTGTAAGCAGTCCTTGGAACCTACCAGTTACAGATGCCTCTCGAAGCAGGTAGTTCTTGACATATAGAGTGTAGATGACAGGAGCCTTTTGAGCAAAAGCATCGTAAGCCATGCACAATGTCTTGACTCTGTATAAAGAATGAGAGCCGATATGAGGAAAGCACATGACTGTTTGATCACTGAGCTCAGCTTTTACATTTCTATTCCTGAAGGTTGAGCACTACATGGTATGAAAGCTATCACGCTTGAATATTTAAACTTCCTAGCATGTCTACAGGCAAATAATGGAAAATGGAGAACATTGATCTTGTACGCTGAGGTGATAGAAAGCCACATGCCATTAAAGTTTTCCCCAGAAACAAAACAGAGGTAAATACAGACAGCAGCCGATATGCAAACTGAAGATTTCAGGATCATTTAGAGAAAACTAGTGATCATCCTGTCTCTAGGAAAGCCTTTGAGGCATTTAAAGAGCTTGTTCTCAGACCTGTGTTTTGTATTCAGCATAAATATATGAAATAATGCCAAAATTACTCACATTTGCTGGTAGCAGAGGCAGCTAATGTTAGTTGGCAGGCGTTGTATATGAGTTTCCTTTATGTAAGGAAGCAAAGGAAGCAGTTCCTTCCCAAATATTGATTGACAGTTGTCTGATGTTAAAGATGTGAAGTTGGAACTGATGGCCTCGAAAACAACATTGAACATGGTTTCTTTTACAGTGGTTGTTTGTGAGTCAGTCAGATTGACCTAAGAGGAAAGATAAGGAAAGTCTCCTGAAATAAAGGCTCATGGTGTTTAGTTTACTCTTTGGCTAGCTCTTACCCACATAGGAAGAATTTTGAAATGCTAAGATCTAGTGAAAGCAGTGCAGAGGAACCCACAGATGTGAAAAGGTATGGTGTCTGAGCTTTTTGAAGGGTTTCATACAAGAGTTGGTAGATAACTCAAAATCGTATGTCCTCTACCGTAGAGACTGAGTGGCCCTTGCATTGTCAAAAGGCACTCTGGAAGCAAACTGGCGTGCTTCAGTGATCCGATCCAGGGACTCTTATCATCAAGTTACCTTTGCAGCAGCAGCAATGAAAGCTTCCAAGTAAAGGCTGATATTTTTTATACCAGCATGGCGAAGGATTTGCTCTAACATGCTGGTATTAGAGATGACCTGCGGGTTGCTCAAGATGACTGCTGTTTCTTCTGGAGACATGGTTTCATAGATGTCAGCCTAAGAAGTTTTGAGACAAGAACAAGAATCTATGATTTGCTTTAATCATGATGCATTTTCTCTCCTGTCAGGAGAAATCTAGAGGTCGGCTATCTGCTTTAAGTTTTCTGAAGCACGTTTGGAGCGTAATGATAAGGTGTTCTCTTTCATTTCTGCAGTGAGTCAAAATATCGTCTTCTGGAGGAGAAGACACGAAAAAGCATTGGATGGTTCTTTCTTACCCTGCTTAAGTTCTTGTTGAACATGACAAGATCCTCCATTGTGGCTTGCTTCACGAAGCAGGAAAGATTATCTTCGGTCCATTCTGCGTAGTTAGCGGCATCACAAGCAATTCCTAGAAGAGAAAGGTTTGAAATCAGTTGTGTCATATAAATAATTGTGGAGATGTGGCAAGAATCCTTCTGAGCGTTGCGGCCATCTCCCAATGGAGAATGGACTTTGCAGAGCCGAATGAAGCTTTTACTTGATTTGAGGTGTGGTTAAATCATGTATTTGAAGCTTGCCGTTGGAAGAGTAATCTAGCATAGGAAGGGAGTAAAATCATCCGTGCACCTTCTATGGGCACAAGTGGTTGTTTAATTGAAAAAGCCTTGCGCTAATAGAGGAAATCCTTCTGAGGGCAAGCGTGAAGGTAGTCGTCCCCATGTGTAAGCAGTCCTTGGAACCTACCAGTTACAGATGCCTCTCGAAGCAGGTAGTTCTTGACATATAGAGTGTAGATGACAGGAGCCTTTTGAGCAAGAGCATCGTAAGCCATGCACAATGTCTTGACTCTGTATAAAGAATGAGAGCCGATATGAGGAAAGCACATGACTGTTTGATCACTGAGCTCAGCTTTTACATTTCTATTCCTGAAGGTTGAGCACTACATGGTATGAAAGCTATCACGCTTGAATATTTAAACTTCCTAGCATGTCTACAGGCAAATAATGGAAAATGGAGAACATTGATCTTGTACGCTGAGGTGATAGAAAGCCACATGCCATTAAAGTTTTCCCCAGAAACAAAACAGAGGTAAATACAGACAGCAGCCGATATGCAAACTGAAGATTTCAGGATCATTTAGAGAAAACTAGTGATCATCCTGTCTCTAGGAAAGCCTTTGAGGCATTTAAAGAGCTTGTTCTCAGACCTGTGTTTTGTATTCAGCATAAATATATGAAATAATGCCAAAATTACTCACATTTGCTGGTAGCAGAGGCAGCTAATGTTAGTTGGCAGGCGTTGTATATGAGTTTCCTTTATGTAAGGAAGCAAAGGAAGCAGTTCCTTCCCAAATATTGATTGACAGTTGTCTGATGTTAAAGATGTGAAGTTGGAACTGATGGCCTCGAAAACAACATTGAACATGGTTTCTTTTACAGTGGTTGTTTGTGAGTCAGTCAGATTGACCTAAGAGGAAAGATAAGGAAAGTCTCCTGAAATAAAGGCTCATGGTGTTTAGTTTACTCTTTGGCTAGCTCTTACCCACATAGGAAGAATTTTGAAATGCTAAGATCTAGTGAAAGCAGTGCAGAGGAACCCACAGATGTGAAAAGGTATGGTGTCTGAGCTTTTTGAAGGGTTTCATACAAGAGTTGGTAGATAACTCAAAATCGTATGTCCTCTACCGTAGAGACTGAGTGGCCCTTGCATTGTCAAAAGGCACTCTGGAAGCAAACTGGCGTGCTTCAGTGATCCGATCCAGGGACTCTTATCATCAAGTTACCTTTGCAGCAGCAGCAATGAAAGCTTCCAAGTAAAGGCTGATATTTTTTATACCAGCATGGCGAAGGATTTGCTCTAACATGCTGGTATTAGAGATGACCTGCGGGTTGCTCAAGATGACTGCTGTTTCTTCTGGAGACATGGTTTCATAGATGTCAGCCTAAGAAGTTTTGAGACAAGAACAAGAATCTATGATTTGCTTTAATCATGATGCATTTTCTCTCCTGTCAGGAGAAATCTAGAGGTCGGCTATCTGCTTTAAGTTTTCTGAAGCACGTTTGGAGCGTAATGATAAGGTGTTCTCTTTCATTTCTGCAGTGAGTCAAAATATCGTCTTCTGGAGGAGAAGACACGAAAAAGCATTGGATGGTTCTTTCTTACCCTGCTTAAGTTCTTGTTGAACATGACAAGATCCTCCATTGTGGCTTGCTTCACGAAGCAGGAAAGATTATCTTCGGTCCATTCTGCGTAGTTAGCGGCATCACAAGCAATTCCTAGAAGAGAAAGGTTTGAAATCAGTTGTGTCATATAAATAATTGTGGAGATGTGGCAAGAATCCTTCTGAGCGTTGCGGCCATCTCCCAATGGAGAATGGACTTTGCAGAGCCGAATGAAGCTTTTACTTGATTTGAGGTGTGGTTAAATCATGTATTTGAAGCTTGCCGTTGGAAGAGTAATCTAGCATAGGAAGGGAGTAAAATCATCCGTGCACCTTCTATGGGCACAAGTGGTTGTTTAATTGAAAAAGCCTTGCGCTAATAGAGGAAATCCTTCTGAGGGCAAGCGTGAAGGTAGTCGTCCCCATGTGTAAGCAGTCCTTGGAACCTACCAGTTACAGATGCCTCTCGAAGCAGGTAGTTCTTGACATATAGAGTGTAGATGACAGGAGCCTTTTGAGCAAGAGCATCGTAAGCCATGCACAATGTCTTGACTCTGTAGAAAGAATGAGAGCCGATATGAGGAAAGCACATGACTGTTTGATCACTGAGCTCTGCTTTTACATTTCTATTCCTGAAGGTTGAGCACTACATGGTATGAAAGCTATCGCGCTTGAATATTTAAACTTCCAAGCATGTCTACAGGCAAATAATGGAAAATGGAGAACATTGATCTTGTACGCTGAGGTGATAGAAAGCCACATGCCATTAAAGTTTTCCCCAGAAACAAAACAGAGGTAAATACAGACAGCAGCCGATATGCAAACTGAAGATTTCAGGATCATTTAGAGAAAACTAGTGATCATCCTGTCTCTAGGAAAGCCTTTGAGGCATTTAAAGAGCTTGTTCTCAGACCTGTGTTTTGTATTCAGCATAAATATATGAAATAATGCCAAAATTACTCACATTTGCTGGTAGCAGAGGCAGCTAATGTTAGTTGGCAGGCGTTGTATATGAGTTTCCTTTATGTAAGGAAGCAAAGGAAGCAGTTCCTTCCCAAATATTGATTGACAGTTGTCTGATGTTAAAGATGTGAAGTTGGAACTGATGGCCTCGAAAACAACATTGAACATGGTTTCTTTTACAGTGGTTGTTTGTGAGTCAGTCAGATTGACCTAAGAGGAAAGATAAGGAAAGTCTCCTGAAATAAAGGCTCATGGTGTTTAGTTTACTCTTTGGCTAGCTCTTACCCACATAGGAAGAATTTTGAAATGCTAAGATCTAGTGAAAGCAGTGCAGAGGAACCCACAGATGTGAAAAGGTATGGTGTCTGAGCTTTTTGAAGGGTTTCATACAAGAGTTGGTAGATAACTCAAAATCGTATGTCCTCTACCGTAGAGACTGAGTGGCCCTTGCATTGTCAAAAGGCACTCTGGAAGCAAACTGGCGTGCTTCAGTGATCCGATCCAGGGACTCTTATCATCAAGTTACCTTTGCAGCAGCAGCAATGAAAGCTTCCAAGTAAAGGCTGATATTTTTTATACCAGCATGGCGAAGGATTTGCTCTAACATGCTGGTATTAGAGATGACCTGCGGGTTGCTCAAGATGACTGCTGTTTCTTCTGGAGACATGGTTTCATAGATGTCAGCCTAAGAAGTTTTGAGACAAGAACAAGAATCTATGATTTGCTTTAATCATGATGCATTTTCTCTCCTGTCAGGAGAAATCTAGAGGTCGGCTATCTGCTTTAAGTTTTCTGAAGCACGTTTGGAGCGTAATGATAAGGTGTTCTCTTTCATTTCTGCAGTGAGTCAAAATATCGTCTTCTGGAGGAGAAGACACGAAAAAGCATTGGATGGTTCTTTCTTACCCTGCTTAAGTTCTTGTTGAACATGACAAGATCCTCCATTGTGGCTTGCTTCACGAAGCAGGAAAGATTATCTTCGGTCCATTCTGCGTAGTTAGCGGCATCACAAGCAATTCCTAGAAGAGAAAGGTTTGAAATCAGTTGTGTCATATAAATAATTGTGGAGATGTGGCAAGAATCCTTCTGAGCGTTGCGGCCATCTCCCAATGGAGAATGGACTTTGCAGAGCCGAATGAAGCTTTTACTTGATTTGAGGTGTGGTTAAATCATGTACTTGAAGCTTGCCGTTGGAAGAGTAATCTAGCATAGGAAGGGAGTAAAATCATCCGTGCACCTTCTATGGGCACAAGTGGTTGTTTAATTGAAAAAGCCTTGCGCTAATAGAGGAAATCCTTCTGAGGGCAAGCGTGAAGGTAGTCGTCCCCATGTGTAAGCAGTCCTTGGAACCTACCAGTTACAGATGCCTCTCGAAGCAGGTAGTTCTTGACATATAGAGTGTAGATGACAGGAGCCTTTTGAGCAAGAGCATCGTAAGCCATGCACAATGTCTTGACTCTGTATAAAGAATGAGAGCCGATATGAGGAAAGCACATGACTGTTTGATCACTGAGCTCAGCTTTTACATTTCTATTCCTGAAGGTTGAGCACTACATGGTATGAAAGCTATCACGCTTGAATATTTAAACTTCCTAGCATGTCTACAGGCAAATAATGGAAAATGGAGAACATTGATCTTGTACGCTGAGGTGATAGAAAGCCACATGCCATTAAAGTTTTCCCCAGAAACAAAACAGAGGTAAATACAGACAGCAGCCGATATGCAAACTGAAGATTTCAGGATCATTTAGAGAAAACTAGTGATCATCCTGTCTCTAGGAAAGCCTTTGAGGCATTTAAAGAGCTTGTTCTCAGACCTGTGTTTTGTATTCAGCATAAATATATGAAATAATGCCAAAATTACTCACATTTGCTGGTAGCAGAGGCAGCTAATGTTAGTTGGCAGGCGTTGTATATGAGTTTCCTTTATGTAAGGAAGCAAAGGAAGCAGTTCCTTCCCAAATATTGATTGACAGTTGTCTGATGTTAAAGATGTGAAGTTGGAACTGATGGCCTCGAAAACAACATTGAACATGGTTTCTTTTACAGTGGTTGTTTGTGAGTCAGTCAGATTGACCTAAGAGGAAAGATAAGGAAAGTCTCCTGAAATAAAGGCTCATGGTGTTTAGTTTACTCTTTGGCTAGCTCTTACCCACATAGGAAGAATTTTGAAATGCTAAGATCTAGTGAAAGCAGTGCAGAAGAACCCACAGATGTGAAAAGGTATGGTGTCTGAGCTTTTTGAAGGGTTTCATACAAGAGTTGGTAGATAACTCAAAATCGTATGTCCTCTACCGTAGAGACTGAGTGGCCCTTGCATTGTCAAAAGGCACTCTGGAAGCAAACTGGCGTGCTTCAGTGATCCGATCCAGGGACTCTTATCATCAAGTTACCTTTGCAGCAGCAGCAATGAAAGCTTCCAAGTAAAGGCTGATATTTTTTATACCAGCATGGCGAAGGATTTGCTCTAACATGCTGGTATTAGAGATGACCTGCGGGTTGCTCAAGATGACTGCTGTTTCTTCTGGAGACATGGTTTCATAGATGTCAGCCTAAGAAGTTTTGAGACAAGAACAAGAATCTATGATTTGCTTTAATCATGATGCATTTTATCTCCTGTCAGGAGAAATCTAGAGGTCGGCTATCTGCTTTAAGTTTTCTGAAGCACGTTTGGAGCGTAATGATAAGGTGTTCTCTTTCATTTCTGCAGTGAGTCAAAATATCGTCTTCTGGAGGAGAAGACACGAAAAAGCATTGGATGGTTCTTTCTTACCCTGCTTAAGTTCTTGTTGAACATGACAAGATCCTCCATTGTGGCTTGCTTCACGAAGCAGGAAAGATTATCTTCGGTCCATTCTGCGTAGTTAGCGGCATCACAAGCAATTCCTAGAAGAGAAAGGTTTGAAATCAGTTGTGTCATATAAATAATTGTGGAGATGTGGCAAGAATCCTTCTGAGCGTTGCGGCCATCTCCCAATGGAGAATGGACTTTGCAGAGCCGAATGAAGCTTTTACTTGATTTGAGGTGTGGTTAAATCATGTACTTGAAGCTTGCCGTTGGAAGAGTAATCTAGCATAGGAAGGGAGTAAAATCATCCGTGCACCTTCTATGGGCACAAGTGGTTGTTTAATTGAAAAAGCCTTGCGCTAATAGAGGAAATCCTTCTGAGGGCAAGCGTGAAGGTAGTCGTCCCCATGTGTAAGCAGTCCTTGGAACCTACCAGTTACAGATGCCTCTCGAAGCAGGTAGTTCTTGACATATAGAGTGTAGATGACAGGAGCCTTTTGAGCAAGAGCATCGTAAGCCATGCACAATGTCTTGACTCTGTATAAAGAATGAGAGCCGATATGAGGAAAGCACATGACTGTTTGATCACTGAGCTCAGCTTTTACATTTCTATTCCTGAAGGTTGAGCACTACATGGTATGAAAGCTATCACGCTTGAATATTTAAACTTCCTAGCATGTCTACAGGCAAATAATGGAAAATGGAGAACATTGATCTTGTACGCTGAGGTGATAGAAAGCCACATGCCATTAAAGTTTTCCCCAGAAACAAAACAGAGGTAAATACAGACAGCAGCCGATATGCAAACTGAAGATTTCAGGATCATTTAGAGAAAACTAGTGATCATCCTGTCTCTAGGAAAGCCTTTTAGGCATTTAAAGACCTTGTTCTCAGACCTGTTTTTGTATTCAGCATAAACATATGAAATTATGCCAAAATTACTCACATTTGCTGGTAGCAGAGGCAGCTAATGTTAGTTGGCAGGCGTTGTATATGAGTTTCCTTTATGTAAGGAAGCAAAGGAAGCAGTTCCTTCCCAAATATTGATTGACAGTTGTCTGATGTTAAAGATGTGAAGTTGGAACTGATGGCCTCGAAAACAACATTGAACATGGTTTCTTTTACAGTGGTTGTTTGTGAGTCAGTCAGATTGACCTAAGAGGAAAGATAAGGAAAGTCTCCTGAAATAAAGGCTCATGGTGTTTAGTTTACTCTTTGGCTAGCTCTTACCCACATAGGAAGAATTTTGAAATGCTAAGATCTAGTGAAAGCAGTGCAGAAGAACCCACAGATGTGAAAAGGTATGGTGTCTGAGCTTTTTGAAGGGTTTCATACAAGAGTTGGTAGATAACTCAAAATCGTATGTCCTCTACCGTAGAGACTGAGTGGCCCTTGCATTGTCAAAAGGCACTCTGGAAGCAAACTGGCGCGCTTCAGTGATCCGATCCAGGGACTCTTATCATCAAGTTACCTTTGCAGCAGCAGCAATGAAAGCTTCCAAGTAAAGGCTGATATTTTTTATACCAGCATGGCGAAGGATTTGCTCTAACATGCTGGTATTAGAGATGACCTGCGGGTTGCTCAAGATGACTGCTGTTTCTTCTGGAGACATGGTTTCATAGATGTCAGCCTAAGAAGTTTTGAGACAAGAACAAGAATCTATGATTTGCTTTAATCATGATGCATTTTCTCTCCTGTCAGGAGAAATCTAGAGGTCGGCTATCTGCTTTAAGTTTTCTGAAGCACGTTTGGAGCGTAATGATAAGGTGTTCTCTTTCATTTCTGCAGTGAGTCAAAATATCGTCTTCTGGAGGAGAAGACACGAAAAAGCATTGGATGGTTCTTTCTTACCCTGCTTAAGTTCTTGTTGAACATGACAAGATCCTCCATTGTGGCTTGCTTCACGAAGCAGGAAAGATTATCTTCGGTCCATTCTGCGTAGTTAGCGGCATCACAAGCAATTCCTAGAAGAGAAAGGTTTGAAATCAGTTGTGTCATATAAATAATTGTGGAGATGTGGCAAGAATCCTTCTGAGCGTTGCGGCCATCTCCCAATGGAGAATGGACTTTGCAGAGCCGAATGAAGCTTTTACTTGATTTGAGGTGTGGTTAAATCATGTACTTGAAGCTTGCCGTTGGAAGAGTAATCTAGCATAGGAAGGGAGTAAAATCATCCGTGCACCTTCTATGGGCACAAGTGGTTGTTTAATTGAAAAAGCCTTGCACTAATAGAGGAAATCCTTCTGAGGGCAAGCGTGAAGGTAGTCGTCCCCATGTGTAAGCAGTCCTTGGAACCTACCAGTTACAGATGCCTCTCGAAGCAGGTAGTTCTTGACATATAGAGTGTAGATGACAGGAGCCTTTTGAGCAAGAGCATCGTAAGCCATGCACAATGTCTTGACTCTGTATAAAGAATGAGAGCCGATATGAGGAAAGCACATGACTGTTTGATCACTGAGCTCAGCTTTTACATTTCTATTCCTGAAGGTTGAGCACTACATGGTATGAAAGCTATCACGCTTGAATATTTAAACTTCCTAGCATGTCTACAGGCAAATAATGGAAAATGGAGAACATTGATCTTGTACGCTGAGGTGATAGAAAGCCACATGCCATTAAAGTTTTCCCCAGAAACAAAACAGAGGTAAATACAGACAGCAGCCGATATGCAAACTGAAGATTTCAGGATCATTTAGAGAAAACTAGTGATCATCCTGTCTCTAGGAAAGCCTTTGAGGCATTTAAAGAGCTTGTTCTCAGACCTGTGTTTTGTATTCAGCATAAATATATGAAATAATGCCAAAATTACTCACATTTGCTGGTAGCAGAGGCAGCTAATGTTAGTTGGCAGGCGTTGTATATGAGTTTCCTTTATGTAAGGAAGCAAAGGAAGCAGTTCCTTCCCAAATATTGATTGACAGTTGTCTGATGTTAAAGATGTGAAGTTGGAACTGATGGCCTCGAAAACAACATTGAACATGGTTTCTTTTACAGTGGTTGTTTGTGAGTCAGTCAGATTGACCTAAGAGGAAAGATAAGGAAAGTCTCCTGAAATAAAGGCTCATGGTGTTTAGTTTACTCTTTGGCTAGCTCTTACCCACATAGGAAGAATTTTGAAATGCTAAGATCTAGTGAAAGCAGTGCAGAAGAACCCACAGATGTGAAAAGGTATGGTGTCTGAGCTTTTTGAAGGGTTTCATACAAGAGTTGGTAGATAACTCAAAATCGTATGTCCTCTACCGTAGAGACTGAGTGGCCCTTGCATTGTCAAAAGGCACTCTGGAAGCAAACTGGCGCGCTTCAGTGATCCGATCCAGGGACTCTTATCATCAAGTTACCTTTGCAGCAGCAGCAATGAAAGCTTCCAAGTAAAGGCTGATATTTTTTATACCAGCATGGCGAAGGATTTGCTCTAACATGCTGGTATTAGAGATGACCTGCGGGTTGCTCAAGATGACTGCTGTTTCTTCTGGAGACATGGTTTCATAGATGTCAGCCTAAGAAGTTTTGAGACAAGAACAAGAATCTATGATTTGCTTTAATCATGATGCATTTTCTCTCCTGTCAGGAGAAATCTAGAGGTCGGCTATCTGCTTTAAGTTTTCTGAAGCACGTTTGGAGCGTAATGATAAGGTGTTCTCTTTCATTTCTGCAGTGAGTCAAAATATCGTCTTCTGGAGGAGAAGACACGAAAAAGCATTGGATGGTTCTTTCTTACCCTGCTTAAGTTCTTGTTGAACATGACAAGATCCTCCATTGTGGCTTGCTTCACGAAGCAGGAAAGATTATCTTCGGTCCATTCTGCGTAGTTAGCGGCATCACAAGCAATTCCTAGAAGAGAAAGGTTTGAAATCAGTTGTGTCATATAAATAATTGTGGAGATGTGGCAAGAATCCTTCTGAGCGTTGCGGCCATCTCCCAATGGAGAATGGACTTTGCAGAGCCGAATGAAGCTTTTACTTGATTTGAGGTGTGGTTAAATCATGTATTTGAAGCTTGCCGTTGGAAGAGTAATCTAGCATAGGAAGGGAGTAAAATCATCCGTGCACCTTCTATGGGCACAAGTGGTTGTTTAATTGAAAAAGCCTTGCGCTAATAGAGGAAATCCTTCTGAGGGCAAGCGTGAAGGTAGTCGTCCCCATGTGTAAGCAGTCCTTGGAACCTACCAGTTACAGATGCCTCTCGAAGCAGGTAGTTCTTGACATATAGAGTGTAGATGACAGGAGCCTTTTGAGCAAGAGCATCGTAAGCCATGCACAATGTCTTGACTCTGTATAAAGAATGAGAGCCGATATGAGGAAAGCACATGACTGTTTGATCACTGAGCTCAGCTTTTACATTTCTATTCCTGAAGGTTGAGCACTACATGGTATGAAAGCTATCACGCTTGAATATTTAAACTTCCTAGCATGTCTACAGGCAAATAATGGAAAATGGAGAACATTGATCTTGTACGCTGAGGTGATAGAAAGCCACATGCCATTAAAGTTTTCCCCAGAAACAAAACAGAGGTAAATACAGACAGCAGCCGATATGCAAACTGAAGATTTCAGGATCATTTAGAGAAAACTAGTGATCATCCTGTCTCTAGGAAAGCCTTTGAGGCATTTAAAGAGCTTGTTCTCAGACCTGTGTTTTGTATTCAGCATAAATATATGAAATAATGCCAAAATTACTCACATTTGCTGGTAGCAGAGGCAGCTAATGTTAGTTGGCAGGCGTTGTATATGAGTTTCCTTTATGTAAGGAAGCAAAGGAAGCAGTTCCTTCCCAAATATTGATTGACAGTTGTCTGATGTTAAAGATGTGAAGTTGGAACTGATGGCCTCGAAAACAACATTGAACATGGTTTCTTTTACAGTGGTTGTTTGTGAGTCAGTCAGATTGACCTAAGAGGAAAGATAAGGAAAGTCTCCTGAAATAAAGGCTCATGGTGTTTAGTTTACTCTTTGGCTAGCTCTTACCCACATAGGAAGAATTTTGAAATGCTAAGATCTAGTGAAAGCAGTGCAGAAGAACCCACAGATGTGAAAAGGTATGGTGTCTGAGCTTTTTGAAGGGTTTCATACAAGAGTTGGTAGATAACTCAAAATCGTATGTCCTCTACCGTAGAGACTGAGTGGCCCTTGCATTGTCAAAAGGCACTCTGGAAGAAAACAGGCGCTTCAGTGATCCGATCCAGGGACTCTTATCATCAAGTTACCTTTGCAGCAGCAGCAATGAAAGCTTCCAAGTAAAGGCTGATATTTTTTATACCAGCATGGCGAAGGATTTGCTCTAACATGCTGGTATTAGAGATGACCTGCGGGTTGCTCAAGATGACTGCTGTTTCTTCTGGAGACATGGTTTCATAGATGTCAGCCTAAGAAGTTTTGAGACAAGAACAAGAATCTATGATTTGCTTTAATCATGATGCATTTTCTCTCCTGTCAGGAGAAATCTAGAGGTCGGCTATCTGCTTTAAGTTTTCTGAAGCACGTTTGGAGCGTAATGATAAGGTGTTCTCTTTCATTTCTGCAGTGAGTCAAAATATCGTCTTCTGGAGGAGAAGACACGAAAAAGCATTGGATGGTTCTTTCTTACCCTGCTTAAGTTCTTGTTGAACATGACAAGATCCTCCATTGTGGCTTGCTTCACGAAGCAGGAAAGATTATCTTCGGTCCATTCTGCGTAGTTAGCGGCATCACAAGCAATTCCTAGAAGAGAAAGGTTTGAAATCAGTTGTGTCATATAAATAATTGTGGAGATGTGGCAAGAATCCTTCTGAGCGTTGCGGCCATCTCCCCATGGAGAATGGACTTTGCAGAGCCGAATGAAGCTTTTACTTGATTTGAGGTGTGGTTAAATCATGTACTTGAAGCTTGCCGTTGGAAGAGTAATCTAGCATAGGAAGGGAGTAAAATCATCCGTGCACCTTCTATGGGCACAAGTGGTTGTTTAATTGAAAAAGCCTTGCGCTAATAGAGGAAATCCTTCTGAGGGCAAGCGTGAAGGTAGTCGTCCCCATGTGTAAGCAGTCCTTGGAACCTACCAGTTACAGATGCCTCTTGAAGCAGGTAGTTCTTGACATATAGAGTGTAGATGACAGGAGCCTTTTGAGCAAGAGCATCGTAAGCCATGCACAATGTCTTGACTCTGTAGAAAGAATGAGAGCCGATATGAGGAAAGCACATGACTGTTTGATCACTGAGCTCTGCTTTTACATTTCTATTCCTAAAGGTTGAGCACTACATGTTATGAAAGCTATCACGCTTGAATATTTAAACTTCCAAGCATGTCTACAGGCAAATAATGGAAAATGGAGAACATTGATCTTGTACGCTGAGGTGATAGAAAGCCACATGCCATTAAAGTTTTCCCCAGAAACAAAACAGAGGTAAATACAGACAGCAGCCGATATGCAAACTGAAGATTTCAGGATCATTTAGAGAAAACTAGTGATCATCCTGTCTCTAGGAAAGCCTTTGAGGCATTTAAAGAGCTTGTTCTCAGACCTGTGTTTTGTATTCAGCATAAATATATGAAATAATGCCAAAATTACTCACATTTGCTGGTAGCAGAGGCAGCTAATGTTAGTTGGCAGGCGTTGTATATGAGTTTCCTTTATGTAAGGAAGCAAAGGAAGCAGTTCCTTCCCAAATATTGATTGACAGTTGTCTGATGTTAAAGATGTGAAGTTGGAACTGATGGCCTCGAAAACAACATTGAACATGGTTTCTTTTACAGTGGTTGTTTGTGAGTCAGTCAGATTGACCTAAGAGGAAAGATAAGGAAAGTCTCCTGAAATAAAGGCTCATGGTGTTTAGTTTACTCTTTGGCTAGCTCTTACCCACATAGGAAGAATTTTGAAATGCTAAGATCTAGTGAAAGCAGTGTAGAAGAACCCACAGATGTGAAAAGGTATGGTGTCTGAGCTTTTTGAAGGGTTTCATACAAGAGTTGGTAGATAACTCAAAATCGTATGTCCTCTACCGTGGAGACTGAGTGGCCCTTGCATTGTCAAAAGGCACTCTGGAAGCAAACTGGCGCGCTTCAGTGATCCGATCCAGGGACTCTTATCATCAAGTTACCTTTGCAGCAGCAGCAATGAAAGCTTCCAAGTAAAGGCTGATATTTTTTATACCAGCATGGCGAAGGATTTGCTCTAACATGCTGGTATTAGAGATGACCTGCGGGTTGCTCAAGATGACTGCTGTTTCTTCTGGAGACATGGTTTCATAGATGTCAGCCTAAGAAGTTTTGAGACAAGAACAAGAATCTATGATTTGCTTTAATCATGATGCATTTTCTCTCCTGTCAGGAGAAATCTAGAGGTCGGCTATCTGCTTTAAGTTTTCTGAAGCACGTTTGGAGCGTAATGATAAGGTGTTCTCTTTCATTTCTGCAGTGAGTCAAAATATCGTCTTCTGGAGGAGAAGACACGAAAAAGCACTGGATGGTTCTTTCTTACCCTGCTTAAGTTCTTGTTGAACATGACAAGATCCTCCATTGTGGCTTGCTTCACGAAGCAGGAAAGATTATCTTCGGTCCATTCTGCGTAGTTAGCGGCATCACAAGCAATTCCTAGAAAAGAAAGGTTTGAAATCAGTAGTGTCATATTAATAATTGTGGAGATGTGGCAAGAATCCTTCTGAGCGTTGCGGCCATCTCCCAATGGAGAATGGACTTTGCAGAGCCGAATGAAGCTTTTACTTGATTTGAGGTGTAGTTAAATCATGTACTTGAAGCTTGCCGTTGGAAGAGTAATCTAGCATAGGAAGGGAGTAAAATCATCCGTGCACCTTCTATGGGCACAAGTGGTTGTTTAATTGAAAAAGCCTTGCACTAATAGAGGAAATCCTTCTGAGGGCAAGCGTGAAGGTAGTCGTCCCCATGTGTAAGCAGTCCTTGGAACCTACCAGTTACAGATGCCTCTCGAAGCAGGTAGTTCTTGACATATAGAGTGTAGATGACAGGAGCCTTTTGAGGAAGAGCATCGTAAGCCATGCACAATGTCTTGACTCTGTATAAAGAATGAGAGCCGATATGAGGAAAGCACATGACTGTTTGATCACTGAGCTCAGCTTTTACATTTCTATTCCTGAAGGTTGAGCTCTACATGGTATGAAAGCTATCACGCTTGAATATTTAAACTTCCTAGCATGTCTACAGGCAAATAATGGAAAATGGAGAACATTGATCTTGTACGCTGAGGTGATAGAAAGCCACATGCCATTAAAGTTTTCCCTAGAAACAAAAAAGAGGTAAATACAGACAGCAGCCGATATGCAAACTGAAGATTTCAGGATCATTTAGAGAAAACTAGTGATCATCCTGTCTCCAGGAAAGCCTTTTAGGCATCTAAAGAGCTTGTTGTCAGACCTGTGTTTTGTATTCAGCATAAATATATGAAATAATGCCAAAATTAACTCACATTTGCTGGTAGCAGAGGCAGCTAATGTTAGTTGGCAGGTGTTGTATATGAGTTTCCTTTATGTAAGGAAGCAAAGGAAGCAGTTCCTTCCCAAATATTGTTTGACAGTTGTCTGATGTTAAAGATGTGAAATTGGAACTGATGGCCTCGAAAACAACATTGAACATGGTTTCTTTTACAGTGGTTGTTTGTGAGTCAGTCAGATTGACCTAAGAGGAAAGATAAGGAAAGTCTCCTGAAATAAAGGCTCATGGTGTTTAGTTTACTCTTTGGCTAGCTCTTACCCACATAGGAAGAATTTTGAAATGCTAAGATCTAGTGAAAGCAGTGCAGAAGAACCCACAGATGTGAAAAGGTATGGTGTCTGAGCTTTTTGAAGGGTTTCATACAAGAGTTGGTAGATAACTCAAAATCGTATGTCCTCTACCATAGAGACTGAGTGGCCCTTGCATTGTCAAAAGGCACTCTGGAAGCAAACTGGCGCGCTTCAGTGATCCGATCCAGGGACTCTTATCATCAAGTTACCTTTGCAGCAGCAGCAATGAAAGCTTCCAAGTAAAGGCTGATATTTTTTATACCAGCATGGCGAAGGATTTGCTCTAACATGCTGGTATTAGAGATGACCTGCGGGTTGCTCAAGATGACTGCTGTTTCTTCTGGAGACATGGTTTCATAGATGTCAGCCTAAGAAGTTTTGAGACAAGAACAAGAATCTATGATTTGCTTTAATCATGATGCATTTTCTCTCCTGTCAGGAGAAATCTAGAGGTCGGCTATCTGCTTTAAGTTTTCTGAAGCACGTTTGGAGCGTAATGATAAGGTGTCCTCTTTCATTTCTGCAGTGAGTCAAAATACCGTCTTCTGGAGGAGAAGACACGAAAAAGCATTGGATGGTTCTTTCTTACCCTGCTTAAGTTCTTGTTGAACATGACAAGATCCTCCATTGTGGCTTGCTTCACGAAGCAGGAAAGATTATCTTCGGTCCATTCTGCGTAGTTAGCGGCATCACAAGCAATTCCTAGAAGAGAAAGGTTTGAAATCAGTTGTGTCATATAAATAATTGTGGAGATGTGGCAAGAATCCTTCTGAGCGTTGCGGCCATCTCCCAATGGAGAATGGACTTTGCAGAGCCGAATGAAGCTTTTACTTGATTTGAGGTGTGGTTAAATCATGTATTTGAAGCTTGCCGTTGGAAGAGTAATCTAGCATAGGAAGGGAGTAAAATCATCCGTGCACCTTCTATGGGCACAAGTGGTTGTTTAATTGAAAAAGCCTTGCACTAATAGAGGAAATCCTTCTGAGGGCAAGCGTGAAGGTAGTCGTCCCCATGTGTAAGCAGTCCTTGGAACCTACCAGTTACAGATGCCTCTCGAAGCAGGTAGTTCTTGACATATAGATTGTAGATGACAGGAGCCTTTTGAGCAAGAGCATCGTAAGCCATGCACAATGTCTTGACTCTGTATAAAGAATGAGAGCCGATATGAGGAAAGCACATGACTGTTTGATCACTGAGCTCAGCTTTTACATTTCTATTCCTGAAGGTTGAGCACTACATGGTATGAAAGCTATCACGCTTGAATATTTAAACTTCCAAGCATGTCTACAGGCAAATAATGGAAAATGGAGAACATTGATCTTGTTGTACGCTGAGGTGATAGAAAGCCACATGCCATTAAAGTTTTCCCCAGAAACAAAACAGAGGTAAATACAGACAGCAGCCGATATGCAAACTGAAGATTTCAGGATCATTTAGAGAAAACTAGTGATCATCCTGTCTCTAGGAAAGCCTTAGAGGCATTTAAAGAGCTTGTTCTCAGACCTGTGTTTTGTATTCAGCGTAAATATATGAAATAATGCCAAAATTACTCACATTTGCTGGTAGCAGAGGCAGCTAATGTTAGTTGGCAGGCGTTGTATATGAGTTTCCTTTATGTAAGGAAGCAAAGGAAGCAGTTCCTTCCCAAATATTGATTGACAGTTGTCCGATGTTAAAGATGTGAAGTTGGAACTGATGGCCTCGAAAACAACATTGAACATGGTTTCTTTTACAGTGGTTGTTTGTGAGTCAGTCAGATTGACCTAAGAGGAAAGATAAGGAAAATCTCCTGAAATAAAGGCTCATGGTGTTTAGTTTACTCTTTGGCTAGCTCTTACCCACATAGGAAGAATTTTGAAATGCTAAGATCTAGTGAAAGCAGTGCAGAAGAACCCACAGATGTGAAAAGGTATGGTGTCTGAGCTTTTTGAAGGGTTTCATACAAGAGTTGGTAGATAACTCAAAATCGTATGTCCTCTACCGTGGAGACTGAGTGGCCCTTGCATTGTCAAAAGGCACTCTGGAAGCAAACTGGCGCGCTTCAGTGATCCGATCCAGGGACTCTTATCATCAAGTTACCTTTGCAGCAGCAGCAATGAAAGCTTCCAAGTAAAGGCTGATATTTTTTATACCAGCATGGCGAAGGATTTGCTCTAACATGCTGGTATTAGAGATGACCTGCGGGTTGCTCAAGATGACTGCTGTTTCTTCTGCAGACATGGTTTCATAGATGTCAGCCTAAGAAGTTTTGAGACAAGAACAAGAATCTATGATTTGCTTTAATCATGATGCATTTTCTCTCCTGTCAGGAGAAATCTAGAGGTCAGCTATCTGCTTTAAGTTTTCTGAAGCACGTTTGGAGCGTAATGATAAGGTGTTCTCTTTCATTTCTGCAGTGAGTCAAAATGTCGTCTTCTGGAGGAGAAGACACGAAAAAGCATTGGATGGTTCTTTCTTACCCTGCTTAAGTTCTTGTTGAACATGACAAGATCCTCCATTGTGGCTTGCTTCACGAAGCAGGAAAGATTATCTTCGGTCCATTCTGCGTAGTTAGCGGCATCACAAGCAATTCCTAGAAGAGAAAGGTTTGAAATCAGTTGTGTCATATAAATAATTGCGGAGATGTGGCAAGAATCCTTCTGAGCGTTGCGGCCATCTCCCCATGGAGAATGGACTTTGCAGAGCCGAATGAAGCTTTTACTTGATTTGAGGTGTGGTTAAATCATGTACTTGAAGCTTGCCGTTGGAAGAGTAATCTAGCATAGGAAGGGAGTAAAATCATCCATGCACCTTCTATGGGCACAAGTGGTTGTTTAATTGAAAAAGCCTTGCGCTAATAGAGGAAATCCTTCTGAGGGCAAGCGTGAAGGTAGTCGTCCCCATGTGTAAGCAGTCCTTGGAACCTACCAGTTACAGATGCCTCTTGAAGCAGGTAGTTCTTGACATATAGAGTGTAGATGACAGGAGCCTTTTGAGGAAGAGCATCGTAAGCCATGCACAATGTCTTGACTCTGTATAAAGAATGAGAGCCGATATGAGGAAAGCACATGACTGTTTGATCACTGAGCTCAGCTTTTACATTTCTATTCCTGAAGGTTGAGCACTACATGGTATGAAAGCTATCACGCTTGAATATTTAAACTTCCTAGCATGTCTACAGGCAAATAATGGAAAATGGAGAACATTGATCTTGTACGCTGAGGTGATAGAAAGCCACATGCCATTAAAGTTTTCCCCAGAAACAAAAAAGAGGTAAATACAGACAGCAGCCGATATGCAAACTGAAGATTTCAGGATCATTTAGAGAAAACTAGTGATCATCCTGTCTCCAGGAAAGCCTTTTAGGCATCTAAAGAGCTTGTTGTCAGACCTGTGTTTTGTATTCAGCATAAATATATGAAATAATGCCAAAATAACTCACATTTGCTGGTAGCAGAGGCAGCTAATGTTAGTTGGCAGGTGTTGTATATGAGTTTCCTTTATGTAAGGAAGCAAAGGAAGCAGTTCCTTCCCAAATATTGATTGACAGTTGTCTGATGTTAAAGATGTGAAGTTGGAACTGATGGCCTCGAAAACAACATTGAACATGGTTTCTTTTACAGTGGTTGTTTGTGAGTCAGTCAGATTGACCTAAGAGGAAAGATAAGGAAAGTCTCCTGAAATAAAGGCTCATGGTGTTTAGTTTACTCTTTGGCTAGCTCTTACCCACATAGGAAGAATTTTGAAATGCTAAGATCTAGTGAAAGCAGTGCAGAAGAACCCACAGATGTGAAAAGGTATGGTGTCTGAGCTTTTTGAAGGGTTTCATACAAGAGTTGGTAGATAACTCAAAATCGTATGTCCTCTACCGTGGAGACTGAGTGGCCCTTGCATTGTCAAAAGGCACTCTGGAAGCAAACTGGCGCGCTTCAGTGATCCGATCCAGGGACTCTTATCATCAAGTTACCTTTGCAGCAGCAGCAATGAAAGCTTCCAAGTAAAGGCTGATATTTTTTATACCAGCATGGCGAAGGATTTGCTCTAACATGCTGGTATTAGAGATGACCTGCGGGTTGCTCAAGATGACTGCTGTTTCTTCTGGAGACATGGTTTCATAGATGTCAGCCTAAGAAGTTTTGAGACAAGAACAAGAATCTATGATTTGCTTTAATCATGATGCATTTTCTCTCCTGTCAGGAGAAATCTAGAGGTCGGCTATCTGCTTTAAGTTTTCTGAAGCACGTTTGGAGCGTAATGATAAGGTGTTCTCTTTCATTTCTGCAGTGAGTCAAAATATCGTCTTCTGGAGGAGAAGACACGAAAAAGCATTGGATGGTTCTTTCTTACCCTGCTTAAGTTCTTGTTGAACATGACAAGATCCTCCATTGTGGCTTGCTTCACGAAGCAGGAAAGATTATCTTCGGTCCATTCTGCGTAGTTAGCGGCATCACAAGCAATTCCTAGAAGAGAAAGGTTTGAAATCAGTTGTGTCATATAAATAATTGTGGAGATGTGGCAAGAATCCTTCTGAGCGTTGCGGCCATCTCCCAATGGAGAATGGACTTTGCAGAGCCGAATGAAGCTTTTACTTGATTTGAGGTGTGGTTAAATCATGTACTTGAAGCTTGCCGTTGGAAGAGTAATCTAGCATAGGAAGGGAGTAAAATCATCCGTGCACCTTCTATGGGCACAAGTGGTTGTTTAATTGAAAAAGCCTTGCACTAATAGAGGAAATCCTTCTGAGGGCAAGCGTGAAGGTAGTCGTCCCCATGTGTAAGCAGTCCTTGGAACCTACCAGTTACAGATGCCTCTCGAAGCAGGTAGTTCTTGACATATAGAGTGTAGATGACAGGAGCCTTTTGAGGAAGAGCATCGTAAGCCATGCACAATGTCTTGACTCTGTATAAAGAATGAGAGCCGATATGAGGAAAGCACATGACTGTTTGATCACTGAGCTCAGCTTTTACATTTCTATTCCTGAAGGTTGAGCACTACATGGTATGAAAGCTATCACGCTTGAATATTTAAACTTCCTAGCATGTCTACAGGCAAATAATGGAAAATGGAGAACATTGATCTTGTACGCTGAGGTGATAGAAAGCCACATGCCATTAAAGTTTTCCCCAGAAACAAAAAAGAGGTAAATACAGACAGCAGCCGATATGCAAACTGAAGATTTCAGGATCATTTAGAGAAAACTAGTGATCATCCTGTCTCCAGGAAAGCCTTTTAGGCATCTAAAGAGCTTGTTGTCAGACCTGTGTTTTGTATTCAGCATAAATATATGAAATAATGCCAAAATAACTCACATTTGCTGGTAGCAGAGGCAGCTAATGTTAGTTGGCAGGTGTTGTATATGAGTTTCCTTTATGTAAGGAAGCAAAGGAAGCAGTTCCTTCCCAAATATTGTTTGACAGTTGTCTGATGTTAAAGATGTGAAATTGGAACTGATGGCCTCGAAAACAACATTGAACATGGTTTCTTTTACAGTGGTTGTTTGTGAGTCAGTCAGATTGACCTAAGAGGAAAGATAAGGAAAGTCTCCTGAAATAAAGGCTCATGGTGTTTAGTTTACTCTTTGGCTAGCTCTTACCCACATAGGAAGAATTTTGAAATGCTAAGATCTAGTGAAAGCAGTGCAGAAGAACCCACAGATGTGAAAAGGTATGGTGTCTGAGCTTTTTGAAGGGTTTCATACAAGAGTTGGTAGATAACTCAAAATCGTATGTCCTCTACCATAGAGACTGAGTGGCCCTTGCATTGTCAAAAGGCACTCTGGAAGCAAACTGGCGCGCTTCAGTGATCCGATCCAGGGACTCTTATCATCAAGTTACCTTTGCAGCAGCAGCAATGAAAGCTTCCAAGTAAAGGCTGATATTTTTTATACCAGCATGGCGAAGGATTTGCTCTAACATGCTGGTATTAGAGATGACCTGCGGGTTGCTCAAGATGACTGCTGTTTCTTCTGGAGACATGGTTTCATAGATGTCAGCCTAAGAAGTTTTGAGACAAGAACAAGAATCTATGATTTGCTTTAATCATGATGCATTTTCTCTCCTGTCAGGAGAAATCTAGAGGTCGGCTATCTGCTTTAAGTTTTCTGAAGCACGTTTGGAGCGTAATGATAAGGTGTTCTCTTTCATTTCTGCAGTGAGTCAAAATACCGTCTTCTGGAGGAGAAGACACGAAAAAGCATTGGATGGTTCTTTCTTACCCTGCTTAAGTTCTTGTTGAACATGACAAGATCCTCCATTGTGGCTTGCTTCACGAAGCAGGAAAGATTATCTTCGGTCCATTCTGCGTAGTTAGCGGCATCACAAGCAATTCCTAGAAGAGAAAGGTTTGAAATCAGTTGTGTCATATAAATAATTGTGGAGATGTGGCAAGAATCCTTCTGAGCGTTGCGGCCATCTCCCAATGGAGAATGGACTTTGCAGAGCCGAATGAAGCTTTTACTTGATTTGAGGTGTGGTTAAATCATGTATTTGAAGCTTGCCGTTGGAAGAGTAATCTAGCATAGGAAGGGAGTAAAATCATCCGTGCACCTTCTATGGGCACAAGTGGTTGTTTAATTGAAAAAGCCTTGCACTAATAGAGGAAATCCTTCTGAGGGCAAGCGTGAAGGTAGTCGTCCCCATGTGTAAGCAGTCCTTGGAACCTACCAGTTACAGATGCCTCTCGAAGCAGGTAGTTCTTGACATATAGATTGTAGATGACAGGAGCCTTTTGAGCAAGAGCATCGTAAGCCATGCACAATGTCTTGACTCTGTATAAAGAATGAGAGCCGATATGAGGAAAGCACATGACTGTTTGATCACTGAGCTCAGCTTTTACATTTCTATTCCTGAAGGTTGAGCACTACATGGTATGAAAGCTATCACGCTTGAATATTTAAACTTCCAAGCATGTCTACAGGCAAATAATGGAAAATGGAGAACATTGATCTTGTTGTACGCTGAGGTGATAGAAAGCCACATGCCATTAAAGTTTTCCCCAGAAACAAAACAGAGGTAAATACAGACAGCAGCCGATATGCAAACTGAAGATTTCAGGATCATTTAGAGAAAACTAGTGATCATCCTGTCTCTAGGAAAGCCTTTGAGGCATTTAAAGAGCTTGTTCTCAGACCTGTGTTTTGTATTCAGCATAAATATATGAAATAATGCCAAAATTACTCACATTTGCTGGTAGCAGAGGCAGCTAATGTTAGTTGGCAGGCGTTGTATATGAGTTTCCTTTATGTAAGGAAGCAAAGGAAGCAGTTCCTTCCCAAATATTGATTGACAGTTGTCCGATGTTAAAGATGTGAAGTTGGAACTGATGGCCTCGAAAACAACATTGAACATGGTTTCTTTTACAGTGGTTGTTTGTGAGTCAGTCAGATTGACCTAAGAGGAAAGATAAGGAAAGTCTCCTGAAATAAAGGCTCATGGTGTTTAGTTTACTCTTTGGCTAGCTCTTACCCACATAGGAAGAATTTTGAAATGCTAAGATCTAGTGAAAGCAGTGCAGAAGAACCCACAGATGTGAAAAGGTATGGTGTCTGAGCTTTTTGAAGGGTTTCATACAAGAGTTGGTAGATAACTCAAAATCGTATGTCCTCTACCGTAGAGACTGAGTGGCCCTTGCATTGTCAAAAGGCACTCTGGAAGCAAACTGGCGCGCTTCAGTGATCCGATCCAGGGACTCTTATCATCAAGTTACCTTTGCAGCAGCAGCAATGAAAGCTTCCAAGTAAAGGCTGATATTTTTTATACCAGCATGGCGAAGGATTTGCTCTAACATGCTGGTATTAGAGATGACCTGCGGGTTGCTCAAGATGACTGCTGTTTCTTCTGGAGACATGGTTTCATAGATGTCAGCCTAAGAAGTTTTGAGACAAGAACAAGAATCTATGATTTGCTTTAATCATGATGCATTTTCTCTCCTGTCAGGAGAAATCTAGAGGTCGGCTATCTGCTTTAAGTTTTCTGAAGCACGTTTGGAGCGTAATGATAAGGTGTTCTCTTTCATTTCTGCAGTGAGTCAAAATGTCGTCTTCTGGAGGAGAAGACACGAAAAAGCATTGGATGGTTCTTTCTTACCCTGCTTAAGTTCTTGTTGAACATGACAAGATCCTCCATTGTGGCTTGCTTCACGAAGCAGGAAAGATTATCTTCGGTCCATTCTGCGTAGTTAGCGGCATCACAAGCAATTCCTAGAAGAGAAAGGTTTGAAATCAGTTGTGTCATATAAATAATTGTGGAGATGTGGCAAGAATCCTTCTGAGCGTTGCGGCCATCTCCCAATGGAGAATGGACTTTGCAGAGCCGAATGAAGCTTTTACTTGATTTGAGGTGTGGTTAAATCATGTATTTGAAGCTTGCCATTGGAAGAGTAATCTAGCATAGGAAGGGAGTAAAATCATCCGTGCACCTTCTATGGGCACAAGTGGTTGTTTAATTGAAAAAGCCTTGCACTAATAGAGGAAATCCTTCTGAGGGCAAGCGTGAAGGTAGTCGTCCCCATGTGTAAGCAGTCCTTGGAACCTACCAGTTACAGATGCCTCTCGAAGCAGGTAGTTCTTGACATATAGAGTGTAGATGACAGGAGCCTTTTGAGCAAGAGCATCGTAAGCCATGCACAATGTCTTGACTCTGTATAAAGAATGAGAGCCGATATGAGGAAAGCACATGACTGTTTGATCACTGAGCTCAGCTTTTACATTTCTATTCCTGAAGGTTGAGCACTACATGGTATGAAAGCTATCACGCTTGAATATTTAAACTTCCTAGCATGTCTACAGGCAAATAATGGAAAATGGAGAACATTGATCTTGTACGCTGAGGTCATAGAAAGCCACATGCTATTAAAGTTTTCCCCAGAAACAAAAAAGAGGTAAATAGAGACAGCAGCTGATATGCAAACTGAAGATTTCAGGATCATTTAGAGAAAACTAGTGATCATCCTGTCTCCAGGAAAGCCTTTTAGTCATTTATTATTTATTTATTTATTTATACATCTCTTCTATACCGCCACTTCCAGCGATCAGTGGCGGTTTACAAGTAAACAAAGTTTAATAATAGAATGCTATTATTTTACATAGAACAGGTTTAGAAACTAATTTACATAGAACAGGTTTAGAACTATTTTACATAGAACGGTTTTTACATAGAACAAATTTATAAAAGTAAACATTCAACTATTAAATTGCAACTCAATAATACAATGAGGTAACTGGCTATCCATAGTAAAACAACGGCAAAGGAATATATTACATTGATTACACTTATTCACATTGTTCTCAGACCTTGTTCTCAGACCTGTTTTTGTATTCAGCATAAACATATGAAATTATGCCAAAATTACTCACATTTGCTGGTAGCAGAGGCAGCTAATGTTAGTTGGCAGGCGTTGTATATGAGTTTCCTTTATGTAAGGAAGCAAAGGAAGCAGTTCCTTCCCAAATATTGATTGACAGTTGTCCGATGTTAAAGATGTGAAGTTGGAACTGATGGCCTCGAAAACAACATTGAACATGATTTCTTTTACAGTGGTTGTTTGTGAGTCAGTCAGATTGACCTAAGAGGAAAGATAAGGAAAGTCTCCTGAAATAAAGGCTCATGGTGTTTAGTTCACTCTGGCTAGCTCCTGCCCACCTAAGAAGAATTTTGAAATGCTAAGAAAAACTGAAATGATATTATACTTTTTCTTACTGTACCTTTGTGGCAACAGATATGATAGCATTCAAATACTCCATGATGTTATTTCTTTCAATATAGCCGAGAATTTTCTCCAGTAAGGTACTATTAGAAATCACATCTGCATGAGTCAGCAGCAATGGAATATCAATGGAAGTTGTCATATTAAGTATATCGCCCTGCATAATTGAAAAAAAAGGCAGGTAAAATTGTATTATCTTAATTTTGTTGATTTCATTCATCAATCTTTATCGTAAGTAGAATACAGCTTAGAGCTCACATCGATTGTTAGTTGGTAATATAATAAAGTCCCTTGAAAGGACAAAGCTCTAGAAGAAATTTTAAATCTGTACCTATAGGGGCAGGCACCTTTAAAAGCCTGGGTCCTGAGATCTAAATCTGCTGTTGTTAATTTTTTTTCTAATTTCTCAAAAAGAGCTGTACAGTAGAGAAAGTGTTGTCTATTAGGAGGAAAGCTTTACATGGAATTATGGAAAGAGAATATATTATAATTTGATGTTTGATATGTTCATAAGCCATTATAGATATGTTTATACTCTGGAAGAGCACTCATGGCAGTTCAGCCAATAAGATAAATTCATTAATTAATTAATATGAGTATTCAATTATACTGAAAAGCAATGAGAATTTCTGATACTTGGGAGTTAGTTTAGAATTCTTATTCACTATTTTCACATGGAAAATCCAGCATTTAGTTATGGTAATGGCATCCACGTATAAATGGCCATTTTTATAAAGTCTAAATTTATAGCTACTACTACTGGTCATTTGTATAGTGCTACAAGGCATACACAGCGCTGTACAGGCACATATGAAGACAGTCCCTGCTCATCAGAGCTTACAATCTAGTCAAGGCAGACAATATAATAGCTGAAGGCAAGGATATATCTAGGGGAATGGTAAGAAAACACATAGGAGTGTAAGCGTATCAGGATCCAAATGCAACCTCAAAGAGTTTTCAGTTTGAATTTGAAAAGGGCCAGAGATGAAGGCTGATGTGCAGACTGAACTGGTTTGGTCCAGGTTTTAGGATCAGCAAGGTGAAAGGATTGAAGTTTGGAGATGGCAGTGGAAGAGACGGGGAAAGACAGGCAGAAGCAATTTGCCAGAAAATTGGAGGTCTAGAGGAAGGGCGTAAGGAGAAATCAGAGAGGAAAGGTAGTGAGTGCACTTATCGGTCAGTAGGATTAGTTTGAACTGGTTATGGAAATGGATAGGGAGCCAGTAAAGCAGTTTGAAAAGAGGGGTTATATGAGCATATTGAGGCTGATGGAAGATTAGCCGCGCAGCCGGGTTTTGAACAGATTGAAGGGGAGGGAGATGATTCAGAGGGAGACCAACAAGGAGGAGGTTGCAATAGTCTAGACAGGAGGTGACTAAAGAGTGGATAGGTATCTTAGTAGTGTGTTCAGAAAGGAAGGGTGAATTTTGCTGATGTTATAGAGAAAGAAGCGACAGATTTTAGCTATCAGTTGGATGTGTGTGGAGAAGGAGAGGGAGGTGTCAAAGAGGACCCCAAGGTTGCGAACTGAGAGAACAGGGAATAGTAAAGTGTTATCCACAGAGATTGAAAAAGGAGGAATGGGGGAGGAGGGTTTAGGGGGAAAAATAAGAAACTTGATTTTGGCCATGTTCAATTTCAAACGGCTCTGCTACATCCAGGCAGCAATATCAGATAGGCAGGCAGAGATCAGGGCCTGGATTGCCAGAGAAATTTCAGGTGTAGAGAGGTAGATCCGAGAGTCATCAGCATAAAAATGGTATTGAAAACCATGGTAGGAGATGAGTGCACCAAGGGACTGGGTATAGAGAGAAAGAAAAGGAGTGGGCCCAGAACATACCCTTGGGGTACCCTGACTGAGAGTGGGATAGCAGTAGAGGCGGATCCAACAGAATGTCCATATATGAGTAATTTTATAAGGTGCACTTCGATTAACGTACATTGTAAATGATCGCACAAAGATTTGTATAAGTTTATCATCTTGGGTAAGGAAGTAACTTGCATACCTGAATTCCTAATTCACCTTGAGCTTGGATTTGGAAAAGGCAAATAATAAACTCCAAATCCAAATGTCCCACCAGCTCAAAATGACTATTTCTGATCACCCCACCCCAGCTCCCACTTACCCCATGTGAGAATTCTTGCTATGTTTATGTTTATGTGTTTTAGTTCTCTTGATATACCGCCCCTTTGAAACCATCAGGGCAGTATTGGGCAACTCACCTATTTGCTTGTTAGCAAAGATAACAGATTTTTTATTAGTTGGTAGGAACTAAACTATTCTACATTTAGATATTTACTAAAAGTAAACAATTTGATATTCTTGAAGGAGCTTTGATTAGGTAATTTTACATAGGGAACACATTAAGAAATATATCTCAGACTCATAATATCAGAATTTAGTAGTGTAAAATGATAGCGGTTCTGCAGGCTAGCAAGACTACACCAGATACATATAACAGAGCTGTTAGAACATCCATAAAAGATGCTAGCTGCTTTTTCTCTGAGAAAACGTTAGGGACTTCAGTAGGTCTTTCTCATTTCCTTCAAGAGGCATCAAAGCTCCAACAATTGGACTATGGCTTGGAAGAATCATGTTGTCAAAGCTGTTGCCCCCATTACAGCTTCTGCTTCTCTGAAGATGGACAGCCCAATCCCAGACGAGGGACGAGTTCCATATGTATGATGCCTGCAAGCTGAAGCCCTCATGAAACAAGTTGAGGAGCTCAGAAAACAGGTGGTGAAGCTAAGAAGTATCTGTGACAGTGAGAAATAAATGAAGATGGTATGCTACAGAATGAAGAGAAATGGACACAGTCACCAGAGCCCGCAGAATCAACAATCCAACTCCTCCAGCCCTCGAATTGAAGAACCACTACGTAGCCCTAGAAGTGGAGGAGGTGAAAACATTCTAGGGAAGAATCAGAGCCCAAGCACCCCAATCAGTGACCACAAGGAAGTGAAGGGGAGTAGTGGTTTGTGATTCTCTTCTGAGGGGTACTGAGGCATCCATCTGCCACCCAGACTTGATTTTCAGAGAGGTCTGTTGTCTGCCAGATGCCAAAATCTGAGATGTTACGTAGAGTTTGCTGAGACTCATCAAGCCTACTGACTATTTGTATCCGATAATGCTCATCCATGTTGGCACAAATGATACTGCTAGGTATCTCTCCAAGTGTATCAAACATGGCTTTATGTCTGTGGGAGAGAAGGTGAAGCAGATAGGTGTGCAGGTGATGTTCTCTTCAAGCCTCCCTGTGGAGGGTAAAGGCCCAGGCAGAGAAGTTCGTATCCTGGAGAAGAATGCATGGCTGCATGTATACTGTCTTCAAGTGCTTTTTGGCTTCCTGGACCATGGGATGATTTCCCAAAGATTGCAGAGCAGAGATGGTGTCCACTTATCCAAAAAATGTTGAAGTGTCTTCCACAGCAGACTGGCTAACCTACTGAAGAGGGCTTTAAACTAGATTTATTGAGGATGGGTGAAGAAAGCCCCCAGGTAAGTAGAAGTCCTCAGGTAAATGAAACATTTAATACCTCTGTAGAAATGAATAAAAGGGGCAATGCCTGGAAAGCAGTGTGCATTAATATCCATACTATGGGAAACAAGATCACAGATGTTGAGGCTTCAATGGAAGAGGCTGACTTGGATTTAATGGCGGTTACAGGGACATGGTTCACAGAAAACCTTGACTGGGATTTAATTATACCAGGCTATACTTTATTCAGGAAGGAGAAAGTTGGAAGAAGGGGAGGGGGAGTGTCACTCTTGGTAAAAAATCATATTAAAGCTACAGAAAACAGGGCTTTCAAGGAAAGGAGGAGACATTGTGGGTTAAACTAGAAAGAGGAAATGGGGACTCCATTTGCATTGGTGTGATATACAGATCTCCTTCACAGGCAGATGAAGTGGACAGAGATTTAATAGAAGACATGAGCACTATAGCCATGAAAGGAGAAGTGCTTTCAATATGCCAGATGTTGACTGACGCATCCCAGTTGCAGTGTCTTCTAGAAGTAAGGAGATTCTGGATTCTCTACAGAGAAAATTATTCTAGCAACTGGTAACAGAACTCACACATGAAGGGGCCATACTGAACTCATCCTTACCAATGAGGAAAGTGTTTCTGATGTCAAAGTGGAAGATCATCTCGCATCCAGATGGTGTGGTTCAGTATTAGGACTAGGACTGATAAAGTCCATTCAAAAGTGAAGGTCCTAGACTTTAGGAAAACTAACTTTGCCAAGATAGGACAATACCTCAAGGAATCATTAGCAGGATGGGAACATCTCGGGGATGTAGAAAAGCAAAGGGAAAAACTGAAGGGATATTTTAAGGGCAACAAATCTTTTTGTTAGGAAAGTAAATAAATGTAAAAGGAAAAGGAGGCCACTATGGTTCAAAAAAGTAGCTGAAAAGAAAGAAAAAGAGGGGGCCTTCATAAAATACAAGAGATCACAGAAAGAGGAAGACAAGCATCAATATTTGGAAAGAGAAGCTAGGAAAGTAATCAGGAAAGCAAGATACAAATGAAAATAAAAATAGCCAATGCAGTAAACTGGGGGGAGAAGACATTTTTCAGATATGCTAGTGAGAGGAGGAAGTGCAAAAGTGGTATTGTCAGGGGGCTTCCGGTCTGGACAGCGAGAGAGGAAGACATGTGTGAGAGCAGCTCCCCCATTCTCCTGCTCAATTTGCCAAATAAAACCCGGTTCTGGCAGAAGTTTTGGCAAAATGTAGACAGAATGCCGAAGATAATGAAAATAAAAGCAATGAAAATGATACGAGACCTTTATGATGCAGAAAAGAACGCAGCCCAAACTATGCGGCCCGGTGGGTTTCGAGTGGACTCGGTGAACTCCTCAGGTGCAAACGAGACAGATGAAGTGAGCACAGAACAGGATTCTGCCCTCAGGATGGTGCTTGCAGAGATCAGATTGTTGAAAAGGGAGATTGTGGAGACGGTTCTGCAAAAGCTGGAAGAAACATTTTTCGGGACTTGGGAGGAGGCAGAGAGCAGGATCGAGCAGGTGGAAGAGGCCCAGAAAAGCATAGAGAGAGAGGCTCAAACCCTGAAAAAGCAAGTGGCCTGGCTGAAGGAAAAGGTGGAAGATTACGAAAATCATGAGCGGAGGTCCAAATTGCAGATATTTGGGATCACGGAGGGGGAGGAAGGTGCTGACCCAGTAAGCTTTATAAGAGAGTTGTTTAAAACATGTTTTCCAGAGTGCCCCATGGCAAGGGTCTATAAGGTGGAGTGGGCACACCACAAACTAAGGCCCAGGCCGGAAGAACACGCCAAACCAAGAGCTTTTATAATAAAATTACTGCGCTTTCAGGACAGAGAATATATAATAAGGGCAGCGTGGAAGACAGGGCATGTCGAATATAAATCCTGGAGAGTGATGGTGTTCCCAGGACTTAGCCACGGAGACAGTGTGGCGGCGCAAAGAGCTAGTGATATGCCATAATCAACTGTTGCAGAAGGGCTACAAGGCAGCCCTATGGTACCCCGTTAGACTTACTATTAATAACAATGGGATCAGGAAGTTTTTTTACTCTCTGGACGCTGTGTCGGCCTGGCTAGTGGAGACTGAGGGGCAGAAAAGCAAGGCACCCACCGAAAACAACAAACGGAATGGACTAGAAAGGGAGGCTGTTACTTCTGGAGAGAAATCTGAAATTGTGAGTATATACTTCTGGGAATTTTTCTGAAAGGAATTTTTTTTCTTTTAAAGCTAATTAATCTGTGAACCCACTATTTTTTGTTAAATCAGTCAGGGCCTAGTAGCAACAGTTTAAGATTCAATTTAAAACACAGAAGAGAACTTTCTGCTTACCTTTCATACCCAGTAGGGAGCTGTAGTTTAAATTTCATAGTCACTCAGGGCCTAGCATCAGCAAAGTACTTTAGTTTCAAATTAAAACACAGAAGAGAGCTTTCTGGTTAAATTTAGAATCCAGCAGAGAGCTTGTAGTTTAAATTTCATAATAGGTTAGAGCCTAGCAGCAGCAAAGAGCTATAATTTAAATCAAATCAGAATATAGCTTACCTCAGCAGCACAGGACAGGGTACTGTGTAGCAGCCCTTTTTTTAATAAGTGTTATATCCCTCCCTCCCTCCCTCCCTCCCCACACCCACCCTCCCCTGGGATAATCACAGCTTTATAGGTACTTGCACAACTTAAAAGACAGGAGGTGCTCTCAGGTGAAGCTCATTACCCAAATCAGTCATACACTAAGGACCTGAGATTAATTAAGCTTCAGGTGAACAAGGTATATTAAACTTCTTAGGTACAGTTTTAGTGGTATAAATATCCATAGCACCCTTTAGTACATAAAGAACTTAAAGATCTAAACACAAACTTAAAACTAAGATGCAGACAGCAGTCCAGCAGCGGGATGTGGGCATTCCAGTCTTTTGCATTGAGTGTCACATGTATGATTTTCTCCCAGCTGGTGAGAGGTCTTACGTGTGCACTAGGTGCAAGGAGCTCTCTGCTCTCAGGGAACGAGTCCGTTCTCTAGAGGCTAGAGTAGCAGACTTGGAAAACATAAGACAGACAGAGAGGTACATAGACGAGACCTACAGGGATATAGTCCTGAAGTCCCACCTCCAGTCTGGCAGCATCCCTGTTGCCATGGAGGAGAGAGGTCACGTGACAGGAGAGCATCACCCTGGTGTGGCAGGAAGTGATCCTGTAACTAGGACCTGTCCTCCAGGTGATGTAAACCCCTCTCGCACCGAGGAGGTTTCTCCAGGGCCAAGTGCCCATGAGGGAAGGGTTAGGACAGCAGTTATAGTTGGTGATTCAATCATTAGGCATGTAGATAGCTGGGTGGCTGGTGGACGTGAGGATCGCCTGGTAACATGCCTGCCTGGTGCAAAGGTAGCGGACCTCACGCGCCACCTAGATAAGGTCTTAGATAGTGCTGGGGAGGAGTCTGCTGTCTTGGTACATTTCGGTACCAATGACATAGGAAAATGTGGTAGGGAGGTTCTGGAAGCTAAATTTAGGCTTTTAGGTAGGAAGTTGAAATCCAGAACTTCCAGGGTAGCGTTCTCCGAAATGCTTCCCGTTCCACGCGCAGGACCCAAAAGGCAGGCAGAGCTCCGGAGTCTCAATGCGTGGATGAGACAATGGTGCAGAGATGAGGGGTTCGGATTTGTTAGGAACTGGGGAACATTCTGGGGAAAGGAGGGGCTCTTCCGAAGGGATGGGCTTCACCTTAACCGGGATGGAACCAGGCTGCTGGCATTAACCTTTAAAAAGGAGATAGAGCAGCTTTTAAACTAGATAATAGGGGAAAGCCGACAGTCGCCCAAGAGCGCATGGTTCGGAAGAATGTATCCTTGAAGGATACTACAAAAGCAGAGAGGTTCCAAAAAAGAGTAAAGTAGCCCAAATGCCCTCGAGTATGGAGCAGACAGAGCTTAAAGATCCCAAATTACCCATGTCTACCAATAGCCAAATTAATATGAATAAAATACAGTCTCTAAAATGCTTGTATGCAAATGCTAGAAGTCTACAAAACAAGATGGGAGAGTTAGAATTTATAGCACTAAACGAGAGGTTAGATATGATTGGAATATCAGAGACATGGTGGAAGGAGGACAACCAGTGGGACACTGTGATACCTGGGTACAAACTATATCGTAATGATAGAGCTGATCAAATTGGTGGAGGGGTTGCGCTCTATGTTAGAGAGGGCATTGAGTCAGAAAGGATTAAAGTTTTGCAAGAAACAAAATTTGCTGTAGAATCTCTATGGATTGAAATTCCATGTAAAAAGGGGAAGGCGATGACAGTGGGGGTGTACTATGGTCCGCCTGGCCAGAATGAACAAATGGATGATGAAATGCTCAAAGAAATCAAGGAAGTTAGCAAAAGTTACAGTGCAGTAATAATAATGGGTGATTTCAATTACCCCGGCATCGACTGGGTCAGTGTCACAACAGGACATGCTAGGGAGATAAAGTTCCTAGATGAAATAAATGACTGCTTCTTGGAGCAGCTGGTTCATGAACCGACCAGAGGGGAAGCAATATTAGACCTAGTCCTTAGTGGAACACCAGATGTAGTGCAAGAGATAAGGGTGTTGGGGCCACTTGGCAATAGTGATCATAGCATGAGCACCTTTGATTTAATTAGTGGAGGAGAGATAGTAAGGAAATCCACAGTACTACCCTTTAACTTTCAAAAGGGAGACTATGATAAAATGAGGAAAACAGTTAAGAAAAAACTAAAAGGAGCAGTTGCAAAGGTTAAAGACGTACATCAAGCTTGGGTGTTGTTGAAAAATACTATCTTGGAAGCCCAGACCAGCTGTATTCCACGCTTTAAGAAAAGTGGAAGGAAGTCCAAAAAACTGCCAGCATGGTTTAAAGGTGAGGTCAGAGAGGCTGTTGTTGCCAAAAAAGCATCTTTCAGGAAATGGAAAAAAGAGCCAAACGATGAAACCTGGGAACAGCACAAGCACTGGCAAGTCAAATGCAAGGCATTGATAAGGCAGGCAAAGAGAGAATTTGAGAAGAAGCTTGCTGCGGAAGCAAAAACGTGAAATAAAGACCTTTTCAAGTACATTCGTAGCAAAAAAACCTGTGAGAGAGTCAGTTGGTCCATTAGATGATAAAGGGGTTAAAGGAGCACTAAGAGGCGACAAGGCGATAGCGGAGAGACTGAATGAATTCTTTGCTTCGGTCTTTACTGAGGAAGATGTAGGGATGTTACCCATGACTGAAGTGGTATTTAAAGGTGTGGAAGAATTGAAGGAAATATTGATACATCGGGAAGATGTCTTACAACTATTAGATAAACTGAAGAGTAGCAAATCACCTGGGCCGGATGGTATACATCCAAGGGTGTTGAAAGAACTGAAATTTGAGATTGCAGACCTGCTATCAGTAATCTGTGAACTATCATTAAAATCATCTCTAATACCTGAGGATTGGAGGATCGCCAATGTAACACCAATTTTTAAAAAGGGTTCGAGGGGTGATCCGGGAAACTACAGACCGGTGAGCCTGACATCAGTACCGGGAAAAATGGTAGAAACCATCATAAAGAATAAAATTACTCAGCATGTAGATAGTCACGACCTAATGGGAGACAGCCAACATGGCTTTAGACAAGGAAGATCTTGTCTTACTAATCTGTTATGTTTTTTTGAAGGAGTGAATAAACAGGTGGACAAAGGTGAGTCGGTTGATATTGTGTATCTGGACTTTCAGAAAGCCTTTGACAAGGTCCCTCATGAGAGACTTTTGGCAAAACTAAAGAGTCATGGGATAGGAGGCAGTGTACTATTGTGGATCAGGAACTGGTTAAAAGATAGAAAGCAGAGGGTAGGGCTAAATGGCCAATTTTCCCAATGGAGAAAGGTGAATAGTGGTGTACCCCAGGGATCTGTGCTGGGTCCGCTGCTTTTTGACATATTCATAAATGACCTGGAAAGTGGAATAACGAGTGAGGTTATCAAATTTGCAGATGACACAAAACTATTTAAAGTTGTTAAAACCCAGGAGGATTGTGGAAAATTGCAAGAGGATCTTGATAAATTGGAAGACTGGGCATCAAAATGGCAGATGAAATTTAATGTGGAGAAGTGCAAGGTTATGCACCTAGGGAAGAACAACCCAAACTATGGTTACACGATGCAAGTTCCACATTAGGAACCACCACCCAGGAAAAAGATTTAGGCGTCATTGTGGATACCATGTTAAAACCCTCGGCCCAGTGTGCAGCGGCGGCCAAGAGAGCAAATACAATGCTAGGTATGATAAGGAAAGGAATGGAAAATAAAACAAAAGATATTATAATGCCTCTATATCGTTCCATGGTGAGACCGCACCTTGAATATTGTGTGCAATTCTGGTCGCCGTATCTTAAAAAGGATATAGCGATTTTAGAAAAGGTTCAGAGAAGAGCCACCAAAATGGTAAAGGGGATGGAAGGCTACTCCTATGAAGAAAGGCTAAAAAGGTTGGGGCTCTTTAACCTGGAAAAGAGACGGCTGAGGGGAGATATGATAGAAGTCTATAAATTAATGAACGGAGTGGAACGGGTAAACGTAGATCGATTGTTTACCTTATCAGAATATAGAAAGACTAGGGGACATGCAATGAAGCTACAGGGTAAACTATTTAAGACTAATAAAAGAAAATATTTTTTCACTCAACGTGTAATCAAACTCTGGAATTTGTTACCGGAGGATGTAGTAAAGGCTGTTAGTGTAGCTGGGTTTAAAAAAGGTTTGGACAAGTTCCTGGAGGAAAGGTCCATAAACCATTATTAAGAAGGGACCCAGGATATCAATGCTTGAACCAATACAAGCATTGTGGAACCTGTGTCCCTTGGGGAAACTGCTAGGTACGTATGACCTAGATTGGCCACTGTTGGAAACAGAATACTGGGCTTGATGGACCTTGGTCTGACCCAGTATGGCATATCTTATGTTCTTATGTTCTTATAATGGAGGACTGAGTATGCCGGCCCATCGCAAGTCAAGAGCAGGAGGGACTGCAGCAAGCAAGGTTCCACGGGAAGAGTACCCTGTCTCCCAAAGAGGAAGAGATGACATCCCTGTCAGACATGGGACGCCCTCAGGAGCAGCCAATGACCACAAGGGGAGAAGAAGGCAAAGATTGAGTATCAAAGACTGTAAGCTTATTGCATATTGCATTTTCGTTTTTAGTAAGGCTGCTGAATGAACTTGAGAGGTATAATGCTGGGCAGTAAAGGGATAAAAGGAGGAGAGGGGAAGGAGGAGAGGAGGGAAAAGGAGCAACAAGAGGGGAACTGGCTACGGAGGGAGGGCTGGTAAGATGGGGTGAAGGGGGGCAGGAGGAATAGCAAAGGCGGAAGGCTGGACGGGCAGGGAACCGGATGCGAAAAGCAGTCAAGGGACTAATAAAGGGAGCGGGAAACGGGAGGATGAGGTAGGGAATATGCTGTACCAAAGGAAGCAAAAAAAGCAAATAAAACAAATGGAGGGGAATACTAGAGGAAAGGTGCGAAGGTGCAGTAAAAGGGGGAAAGGGAGTTTGTTATGGGTTCAAATGGCATTGCACTGTAAAGAAGAAGAGGGAGGTAGGGCAGGGGGAGGAGAGGCTCTCAGTGGGAATCCCGATCCCTTAAAGGAACAATTAAAAACAGATGGGGAGTAATGTAGACTTGAAGGGGTATAAAGTAGCCTCCCTGAATGTAAGAGGGCTGCATAACCCAATTAAGTGGAAAAGAGTTCTTGCTCTGGCCAACAAAGCCCACATAGATTTCCTTCTCCTACAGGAAACTCATTGGACATTAAAAGAACACCTAAAATTACAAGCGGGGGGATACCAACAGATGGTTTGCTCAGTCTGTAATTCTAAAAAGAGAGGAGTAGTTATCCTAGTGCATAAGCCGGCGTCGAGTAACTATGAAAAGAAGACCCATAGAAGGGAGGGAGTTGCAGGCTGCGCTGGTAGAGTGGGAATTGCAGGATGTTTGGAGGGTGCAGAATGGTAGTGGTAGAGAATACACATGCTCGACAGTGGGAACTGACACATACTCAAGGCTGGATTACATCTTCTGCCGCAAAGACCAAATGTCCAGAATTAGAGAGGCTACGATACACTCTATTGTGTCGGCCGACCACGGGATGGTGGAGGTATGCTGGGTACCCCAAATAGAGTCATGGAGGCGAAGTGGATGGCGGGCTAATATCCTCTTATTGCAGAGAGATGAAATACTGAGTAAAGTAAAGCGAGAACGGGGAAATTATCTACAAACTAACGACAATGGAGAAACAGATGGGATTTTGTGGGATGCGGGGAAAGCTTATTTAAGAGGGATACTGATGCAGCTCTCAGCGCAAAGTAGGAGGGAAAACGAGAAGGAATGCAGGAGACTAACTCAGGAGAGAGAAATGCTGTAGAAAGAGCATGCAGCTACCGGGCCAGAGCAACTCAGAGAAAGCTAGGGGTAGCCAAAGCCCAATTTCAGGCGTTAAATATGGAAAAAAATTACCCGCATGTTAAGGATGGCTAAACGTAATTACAAGGAACAAGGAAATAAAGCTAGCAAATTATTAGCATGGCAGCTGAGGAAAAAGCGGGAGGCTAGAGCAGTAGCTGAGCTGCAAGCCCCGCAGGGAAGTTGGATCTGTACTCTTCAGACATTTTATAAAGCTCTGTATATATCAGAAGGGACGTGGGGGGGGGGGGAGGGGCTGAGCTGATTAAGAAGTATTTAGAGACCCTGATGCTCCCAAAACTAGAAGAGGGGGAGGCGGAATACTTGAGCAGGCCTATCACGGTGGCATAAGTCACAGAAGTTATAAAAACCCTCCCAAAAGGGAAGGCCGCAGGGTAGGATGACTTCACAGCCGAATTTTATTACTTTATGCAGGACGAGGTAGCACTCTCTTGACTCGGATATTCACCCAAGCACTGGGAGGGACCCCCCTGCCATCGACTATGGGGAGGGCAAACATAGTGGTGCTCTCAAAGAAGGGGCGACCCCCGAATCAATGTGGTAACTACCGACCACTGTTCCCTAAGCTGTGCGCTTGTGCGCACGCACACACCTCGCCGAGCGAGCGCACATACTTTACAACAGAGTGCACAAAAATTACGGTTCTGATTCTGATAGAAAACAACACAGAAGTCTTAAAATTTAAAAGTTGTGATTGTAATTACTAGAAATTTTCCGCTTCATTTAGTAATCGTCTATTTTCATTTAATTTGATTAAAATCAATGTGGTGTACATACTGTATTCTGACGTGTAGTCAAATTTTAAAGTATATAACTCCGAGTGTCGTTATGTGGCGCACAAAAATTTAACCTTCCTTCAAAAGCTGCACAGCTGATATTTTATGCGCACACAGCCTACAGAAAATTAGAGGGAACATTGCTACCGACCAATCGCTCTGATTAATTGCAATGCAAACTTCTTTGCTAAGGTACTGGCAAGGAGGCTGGAAGGACTTCTACCTAATCTAATTCACCTGGATCAAACTGGCTTTATCCAAGGAAGAGCTATTGTGGATAATGTCCGAAGGGCAGTACATTTGATACCCTCGAGAACAAGAGGAAGGAACCGGCACCCTGTGTAGTGCTAGATGCCAAGAAGGCGTTTGACAGAGTGAAATGGCCATTTCTATTTGCCATGCTAGAAAAACTTAACATGGGGAGAATTTTATAAGGGGAATACAGGCTCTATACCGAGCCCCGACAGCGCGAATTTTAGTAAATGGGGGTAGCTCAGAAGAATTCCAGCTATATTGGGGCACACGAAAAGGATGCCCGCTATCGCCCATGTTGTTTGCCATTGTCATCAAAGCGCTAGCAGCTAGGGTTTGGCAAAATCAACATATATGACCGTTCAGGAGTGATAATAGCGAGCATAAGATATTACTGTATGCGGATGATACTCTTCTGTTCCTCACGGAATCCAAGGCCTCCCTGCCGAAGTTGTTGGAGGAAATAGAAATATTTTCCAGTTTGTCAGGCTATAAGGTTAATATGGGAAGACAGAAGCTCTAAACTTAGGCAGATTAAGTAAAACAGATCTCAGAGACTTTCCATTTTGGTGGGTGGGGGAGAAAATCAAATACCTGGGAGTCCACTTGACAGCAGATCCGGTTTCCCTGTACAAGCAAACTACACCGCATTAGCTCAACAAATGGAGGGAGACATGCAAAGATGAGGGCCCCCTTCACAAGTTTAATGGGCCAGCTGGCAGCAGTCAAAATGAATATTCTCCCAAGGTTTTTGTTTATGTTCGGAGAACTCCCGATTCAGGTATCGGGGGCGGTATTGAGGCAATGGGAACGGAAAATTATACGATTTGTATGGAGGGGGGGGGGGGGGAAAGAGCCAGGATAGGGGTCCAACAGCTGACTAAAGCGAGGGAATATGGGGGAGTAAATTTCCCAGACTTTAGAAGATACTACACAGTATTGAAGATAATACACAGTATTGAAGGCGCTGCCGATCTACTATATGCGGCCAGCAGAGAAACTTTGGCTACCCCTAGAGAACAAGGTAATAGCCCCGCGATCGCTGTTTGAAGTGATGGGGGAAAAGAGAAGGGGGGAGGTGGCTCACACCTTTTTAGATTCATTAATCAGACTAGGGAAAAGCTGCTTAAAGACAGGAAACATATTGTCCTTTTTAACGAACTGGTCCTAGCTGGACGATTTTACTCCCTTCACGGAAATCAAATTTAAGCCAGTGATACATTGCCTATGGCCGAAGGAAAAGGGTAAATTAGAAACCCTAATGGGCACGGGGGGGGGGGGGTGTTTCCAAAGAAGCCCTAGATAATTTGGTGGGCTTCACGACCCCTTTTATCAGTATTTCCAGATTCGCCACTTTATGCAAGGGCATGAACATCTTCTAAAGCCTAATCAAAAATGAACTGACTTAGAGACAGTGTTAGTACAAAAGGATTAATATCCAAAATATACAGGAGTTTGGAGAAGGAGAAGCAAGTTGGGACCCTGCCTCACGTGGCCGGCTGGCACAAAAAAGGGGGTCAAGAATTGGGGGACAAAGAGTGGTATAACATTCATATGGGTATAAATAAGTGGACCATGGTTATATCATGGAGTCAAACACAATTGCAGCTAGTACACAGAGCATATGTCACCCCACAGCAACTAGGGAAGGTTGGTTTTCAAAAGGGAGAATTATGTTGGCGTAGCTGTGGAATGGTGGGAGATTTTTTTCCATCTGTGGTGGGATTGTCCGGTATCACAAACTTATTAGGCTGGGGAGGTAGCAGAGGCGGGGAGAATAGTGAAGGAGGAAATACATCTTGATCCCATAGAGGTGCTACTAGACCCAGAAGGGGATGGAGGAGCCTGGAAAAATACTAGTTGGTTGAGAGCCAAACTACTGCTGGCAGCTCGAGTGGTCCTTGCTGGGCGGTGGAAACATCCTGTGGGACCTACACTAATGGAATGGTGGCATAGGGTAGGTGAAGCATATCAGTTTGATAGGATCACTTACGGGCTGCAGGGTCAGATATGGAAATGGGGGGGGGGCGATCTGGGCATTCTACAGAAATGAGGGGGAGGTGGACAAATTTAATATGGAAGGGGGGAGTAGAGATAAACAAAGGGGAGTTAAAACAGAGAGCACTAGGTTGAACGAGCAGTGCAGTGCAATGCCAAGTTAAAGTTATAGTTCAGGTTAAAGTTAGAATTAAAGTAAAGGGGCAGTTAAAACCAAGTCAATGTTATAGTGGATAGGTGATGCCCATTGGATTAATGGATCATTTTTACATGTGTATGTGCTGATCTGCTAATTTTGGATTGTAGTATGGAGTGGAGGAGTGGCCTAGATTGTAGATGGATGGATTGTAGATGGAGTGGAGGAGTGGCCTAGTGGTTGGGGCAAGGTACTCCAGGCCAGAAGGTCGGGGGTTCAAATCCCACTAGAGGACAGCAACCTTGGGCCGGAAGGACTGGAGTTTCTAGCCCCACAGGTGCTCCTTGTGGTCTTGGGCAAGCCACTTAACCCTCCACAGCCCATGTTCCCTGTAAAATAGTTATCTCTGAGTTATAATGCCTTGTTCAATGTAATTTCAGTTTGTTCAATGTAAACTGCACTGATGCAAAATAGCACAGTATATAAGAGAATGTAAATAAATAAATAAATAGTAGCACAACCTGTTATATGCAGTATTAATCTGTGTGTGGGTCGCCTAAGGGGAAAGGAGGAGGCTATGCTATACTCTTTCCAAGAGGATGGGTTCTCTATGTGTATAGGAACTGCGGAGGACAACCAAGTTTCTGGGTGCAAGGGATCCAAACAGACAGAACTCTGCAGTGATTGGCAGAACCTGTGGACTCAGATATAAGGAAGGAGAGTATTACAGAGGAAGGACTATAAAACATCTGTTGGACTATAGCCTCCCCTGACCAAGGGGCTATCTGGGAAGAAAAGGTGTTTGTATGTTTAACATATGACTGTTTGTGATTCAATGTTTAATAAAAATATTATAAAAAAAAAGTGGTATTGTCAGACTCAAAGATGAAAGGGAAGGGATATGTAGAAGCTGATGAGGATAAAGCAGAATTGCTTAACAAATATTTTTGTCCTGTGTTCACACATGAAAGGTCAGGAGCAAAACCTCAGAAAACATCCAGAAATAGAAACAGTAGTGAAGGGGATCTTAAACGATTTTCAGAAGACTGTGTTCATGAGGAAAAGTGATGAGGTTGGATGGGATACATCCTAAAGTATTGAAGGAACTTGGGGAAGTTCTAGTGGCTCCACTATCTGACCTTTTCAATGCTTCTTTGTGTAAAGGGACCACATGAATCCTTCTCCATAGGACTGGAGAAGGATTCATGTGGTCCCTTTACACAAAAGCGGAAGTAAGGATGAGGTTGAGAATTACAGGCCAGTTAGTCTGATCTCTGTGTTGAGTAAATTAATAGAAATGCTGCTAAAACAGAGGATAGTGAGGTTTTTGGAGTCCAGTGGCTTGCATGATCCATGGTTTTATTAGGGTCAGAACTTGCCAAACAAATCTTATTAATTTCTTTGAGTGGGTGACCAGAGAATTGGACCGAGGGAGAGCCCTTGATGAGATTTCACTAAGGCCTTTGACACCATTTCACACAGATGACTTATAAATAAATTGAGCATCCTAGGAATAGACCCTAAAGTGACTGACTGGGTTAGAAATTGGTTGAGTGGGAGGCGACAAAGGGTGCAGGTAAATGGATCTTACTTAGAGAAGAAGGATGTAACCAGTGGTCTGCCACAGGGATCTGTCCTTGGTTTGATTCTTTTTAACATTTTTGTTAGTGATATTGCAGAAAGGCTGCCTTTTTGCAGATGATACTAAAATCTGCAATAGAATAGACACCCAAGGAGTATATAACATGAGGAGGGATCTCGTTAAGCTTGAAGAATGGTCAAGAATTTGACAGCTGAGATTTAACGCTAAAAAAGTCAGGGTCATGCATTGATTTATTTAATATTTCTTATATATTGCCTTTCAGTAGTATCAAGGTGGTTTACATTGAATACAACTGAACATAAGTTACATAGAACATGGTTACAGCTAACTATAACTTACATGCCAATAATGAATCATATTGCTATCTGGGGAATATGGTGAACAGGAACAGGGGCAGATTTAATCATCAGACAGTTAAGTATTTACGGTTTGAATGACAAAGGGTCCAGTTCTGAATGTATTTTGGTCATTTGGCTGTGAGAAAAGATTAACAGTTTGTCCTGTAACATTCTTGGAAAATGTGTGTTTTGAGCTCCTTCAGGTCAATTGTTGCTCTCATTTTGCTGGGAAGGGTATTCCATAAGGTACGTCATAAATGGAAAAGGTACACTGGCATGTTTCCTGCATGCTGGATGTTTTATGCTTGGGGACTTTAAGGAGGTTTGTGGTTTGGTCCTTTCTTGGTCTGTTGTCTGGGGGTGTCTGTATGAGGGACTATAAGCAGCCAGCAGTTAAGTTGTGTTCATGATTGATTTATACTGCATTTGTGCTTGGATGGGCAGCCAATGTAGCTCCTTTAATACTGGGATGATGTGTTCTTGTCTAGGTGTCCAATGATATCTTGCAAGCTTCAGATTTTGGGGCTATTTGGAGTAGGAGGAATGTACATTTTGGTAGTCCTTGGAGTATGGGGTTACAGTAATCCCAGATAGGGATGAAGTTGCTTGGCAGACAGTATGGAATAGATTATGGTCCAGTAATGGGTCTTTATTTGATATGTCGCTGCAGTTGCTTTCTTAATATGTATTTGGAAATTCAGTTTCTGATCTAGTGTCACACCAAGGTATTTGACTTCAGGCTTGATGGGGATATTGTAGTTGTTGAATGGGAGTTTCTCCTGTGGAATGTAGGTGAGATCTCTGTTAATCACTAGTGTCTCACTTTTGCTTAGATTTAGCATAAGTGAGTGTTGATGTAACCAGTGCGTCACTTCATTGAGACATGAGAGTATGGTGGAGAAGTCTGGGTTCCTTGTTGCAAATGAAGTGCATAACATAATGTCATCTGCATAGATGTGATACATTATCTTGTGTTCCTGGAAGATATGGCAGATGGGCTGGATGTATAGGTTAAATAAGAAAATTGATAGAGTTGATCCTAGAGGCAGTCCTTGGTGTTCTTTAAAATGGCTTTAAGGTCTTATTTTGCAGTTTAACCTGTTGCATGCAGTCAGATAAGTATGAATGGAACCATCTTAAGGGTATCCCATTTATTCCAATTTCTATAAGTTGAGCAAGGAGTTTTCGATGGTTCATGGAGTCAAAGGCCGTTGAGATGTCTATGAAAATAAAGATGAATGCCTGTTTGGATCTTTCAGTTTCTTTAAGCAAGGTATCAAGGAGGGAAGTCAGAAGCTTTGCAATACCATAATGTTGTCGGAACCCATGTTGTTGATCATCAAGAGGTGCATTGGACTCTACAAATTCCTGGAGCTGTAGCAGAACGGCTTTTTCTATTATTTTTGCTAGGAGAGAAATACTAGAAATGGTCTGTAAGATGTGGGTAGGACAGGGTTCACTGTAGTGTTCTTCAGAGTGGGCCTGTTTGAGGAGGCCTTTAGGTTAGTTGCCATCAGCCCTTGGGTGAGGGAAGAGTTTATTATTTTGAGCAGTGGTGAGGTTAGCTCTTTCCTGGCTATTTTAATCCATGCGGTCGGACATGGGTCTAGTGGTGAAGTTGTGGTGTTCATCATGGAGAGAATTTGATCTAGTTGTATTTTTGATATTGGTGTAAACCGGATCCAATTTGGTGAGCTGTTGGCTGTGTTTGTAGGTAGTTGGGATCGAGCCACCAGCGGCAGGAGGGGCCAGCGATCATCGAGGCCCAATCCGGGCTCTGCAGCCAAGGTTTAAACCTTCGCGCCATCAGGCGCCGACTCAGGGAAGCCCCCGCTACCACCAGCAGCTCTCCCCTACCCGGGGATCGAGCCACCAGCGGCAGGAGGGGCCAGCGATCATCGAGGCCCAATCCGGGCTCTGCAGCCAAGGTTTAAACCTTCGCGCCATCAGGCGCCGACTCAGGGAAGCCCCCGCTACCACCAGCAGCTCTCCCCTACCCGGGGATCGAGCCACCAGCGGCAGGAGGGGCCAGCGATCATCGAGGCCCAATCCGGGCTCTGCAGCCAAGGTTTAAACCTTCGCGCCATCAGGCGCCGACTCAGGGAAGCCCCCGCTACCACCAGCAGCTCTCCCCTACCCGGGGATCGAGCCACCAGCGGCAGGAGGGGCCAGCGATCATCGAGGCCCAATCCGGGCTCTGCAGCCAAGGTTTAAACCTTCGCGCCATCAGGCGCCGACTCAGGGAAGCCCCCGCTACCACCAGCAGCTCTCCCCTACCCGGGGATCGAGCCACCAGCGGCAGGAGGGGCCAGCGATCATCGAGGCCCAATCCGGGCTCTGCAGCCAAGGTTTAAACCTTCGCGCCATCAGGCGCCGACTCAGGGAAGCCCCCGCTACCACCAGCAGCTCTCCCCTACCCGAGGATCGAGCCACCAGCGGCAGGAGGGGCCAGCGATCATCGAGGCCCAATCCGGGCTCTGCAGCCAAGGTTTAAACCTTCGCGCCATCAGGCGCCGACTCAGGGAAGCCCCCGCTACCACCAGCAGCTCTCCCCTACCCGGGGATCGAGCCACCAGCGGCAGGAGGGGCCAGCGATCATCGAGGCCCAATCCGGGCTCTGCAGCCAAGGTTTAAACCTTCGCGCCATCAGGCGCCGACTCAGGGAAGCCCCCGCTACCACCAGCAGCTCTCCCCTACCCGGGGATCGAGCCACCAGCGGCAGGAGGGGCCAGCGATCATCGAGGCCCAATCCGGGCTCTGCAGCCAAGGTTTAAACCTTCGCGCCATCAGGCGCCGACTCAGGGAAGCCCCCGCTACCACCAGCAGCTCTCCCCTACCCGGGGATCGAGCCACCAGCGGCAGGAGGGGCCAGCGATCATCGAGGCCCAATCCGGGCTCTGCAGCCAAGGTTTAAACCTTTGCGCCATCAGGCGCCGACTCAGGGAAGCCCCCGCTACCACCACCAGCTCTCCCCTACCCGGGGATCGAGCCACCAGCGGCAGGAGGGGCCAGCGATCATTGAGGCCCAATCCGGGCTCTGCAGCCAAGGTTTAAACCTTCGCGCCATCAGGCGCCGACTCAGGGAAGCCCCCGCTACCACCAGCAGCTCTCCCCTACCCGGGGATCGAGCCACCAGCGGCAGGAGGGGCCAGCGATCATCGAGGCCCAATCCGGGCTCTGCAGCCAAGGTTTAAACCTTCGCGCCATCAGGCGCCGACTCAGGGAAGCCCCCGCTACCACCAGCAGCTCTCCCCTACCCGGGGATCGAGCCACCAGCGGCAGGAGGGGCCAGCGATCATCGAGGCCCAATCCGGGCTCTGCAGCCAAGGTTTAAACCTTCGCGCCATCAGGCGCCGACTCAGGGAAGCCCCCGCTACCACCAGCAGCTCTCCCCTACCCGGGGATCGAGCCACCAGCGGCAGGAGGGGCCAGCGATCATCGAGGCCCAATCCGGGCTCTGCAGCCAAGGTTTAAACCTTCGCGCCATCAGGCGCCGACTCAGGGAAGCCCCCGCTACCACCAGCAGCTCTCCCCTACCCGGGGATCGAGCCACCAGCGGCAGGAGGGGCCAGCGATCATCGAGGCCCAATCCGGGCTCTGCAGCCAAGGTTTAAACCTTCGCGCCATCAGGCGCGCCCGCGACTGGCGGGCCCGCGCCTGAGGGCCTCGCCAGAGGGCCCTTTGGCGTGGCCCTTAGGCGGGGCACGATAGGCGGAAAACAGAGTCCTCACCTACTACTCACCTAACACTACTGAACCAGCGTTTGCCAACGTCTGAACCTTTCTTCATCGTCATGCTATTTAGGCAAGATTTCAGCTCCACATAACAGTTTCTCTCCCAGTCGGGGTAGAGCGGGCCGGAGTCTCCAATACCACCACCCACGTGAACGCTTTGGCTGGGCATGTCTCACATCCACTCCCTGCATACTCAGGAACTTTGAAGTTACTGCTCTTTCTCATTGCCTCAAGTAAGATTAGATAGACCCCTTATGTATCTGCTATTTTGCCTTATACCTGGAGTTTCTCATGTAATGGTACACTGTTGACTAACCATCTCTCAGTAAGCTCTCATATAATATTTACCTGCTAATTTGTACCCCACCGAACAGCCTTGTCTCTAAAACTCAGTCAGAAATAGATATATTCTGAAATCCGTCATATACTTTGTGTAATACTTAATAGCTTTACCTCTAAAATACTGTCTTATTGATATGTTTGATCCATTTTTGCCTGTTGTACACTACTAGAACTTGCATATTTTACATCTGTTTACAATCTGATCTCTATTCACTGCCAAACCACTACAAAATATTGCATTTGCTCCCTTGGCAACTCCCAGCAGTCAGTAACACCCACTAACACAGCATAGACTTACCACCAATACACTAACAACAAGGCTGACACCAGATCTTCAGCATCCAAGATCAACACTGAAATGGCCCCACCCATCACGGCCATAATGAGCGGCCTCATGATCTTTTCTTGGCTGATTGTTGAGTCCCTAGCCTTATTCCACGCTACTAATCATATCCCAATACTCCAGCACCATGCCAAAACATGGACAAACTCTGCCTACCCTAACCACTTAAAGAACACACACACACGTCAATCATATTTGTTACACATAGCCCTCCAACATAACAAACAAACTAAACCAGAGAAATCCACTCTAGTTCTTAATTGCGCCCTTATAAATGCGAGATCAATTCGTAATAAATGGCCAGTTGTCACTGAATTAATTGCATCCCACAACCTGGATATTCTCTTAATAACTGAAACGTGGCTTTCCGACGTAGACAATGTAATTCTCAACCAACTATTACCCAACAACTTCACAAGCCACTCCCGGCATAGAGGAATCAAAAGAGGAGGGGGGGCCCTTATCTTGACCAAAACGGACTTGCATTTTCATACAACAGACTCCTCCAGTACCAACAATCTTGATATCATATCCATTGCAAATGACCAATGCGCCATCAACCTTCTATATAGAGCACCCTCATCCTCAACTGACGATCTCTGCAACATCCTCGACCTAGCAGCCAACACTCGCAACCTCAACTTATCAAACTGGATACTAGGAGATTTCAATCTCCCTTCACTTCACTCCAGTCATGCCACTGCCCTACTAGAAGCAATTAATGATCTGGGCTACAGACAAATCATCAACGAACCCACCCACACCAAAGGGAACATACTGGACATGATTTTTGCCCCTCTGTCAGTACAAGATCCAAATGAAAAGCTGGTGACATCACTCACCCCTGTACCATGGTCAGATCACAAGCTTATCAATTTCAGCATACCTATCAACAACAATTCACTACACAACAATGGAACTTTAAGTAACACCACTTCTCGAAACTTCAGAGCCTTCAACAAAGATCTCATACTGGCTGAAACTCTTCCCCTATACAACAATGCAACCCTCAACCTCGACAATTTAATCTCCTCATGGAATAAGAATCTTAGCTCTATTGCCCAAAAACCTACGAAGAACAACATCGCAAATAATAGAAAACATTCTCCTTGGTTCTCTCCTGAACTATGTATCTCCCGCTCTCATTTACGGAAACTAGAGAAAAGATGGAGGCGTTCCCACTCCGCCGGAGACCTGTCAGCTTACAGAACTCACCTTGCAATCTACAAAGAGGCTATCCTAACAAATATGAAGCAATACCATACTGACACCTTCAAAAGATCTCTAAACAAACCTCGTGACCTCTTCGAACTAGTTAAATCATTCTCTAAGGAACCATCCCCAAGCCATCCTGAAGAGATCCACCCACAAGAGTTTGCCAACCATTTACAATCCAAGCTACTTCAAACTGATGAAGTTAACACGTTCATAGCACAAGGCACCACCAGTCCAACTTTACTTTATAAGTTCTCCACACCATCCAAGAAACATGTGGAAGATACTATTGCAGCCCTCAACACCACGACTGCACAAACCGACCCTTGCCCCGCATATTGGATTAAAAATTTACGATCAGAACTCAGCCCACTTATCACAAAAATGATGAACCTATCATTCTCAAATGGATCCTTCCCTGCACCACTCAAGCAAACATCCATCAGACCTCTGTTAAAGAACCCTAAACTGGACCCAAGCAAAGTTGAATCCTATAGACCCATAGCCAGTATACCTCTATTAGCCAAAATAATCGAAAAGGAAGCACAAAGGCAACTGCAAGACCATATAGATTTAGCCTCCCCACTAGACCATCGGCAACATGGCTTCAGGGAATACCATGGCGTCGAAACCCTACTTACCTCTCTCTTCAATAAAATCGTCACAGGTATCGACAACATCCATCAAGGTTTCGCTCTCATCTTTATAGACATTGCGGCAGCCTTTGACTCTGTACACCATGGTCTGCTAGTAGAACGACTAAAAGAAAAGGGCATAAGTGGCGTCGCCCTCGATTGGTGCAGATCGTACCTTGATGGCAGATGGCAGCATGTAAAATCAGGTTCAAGATCTTCCGAACCCTTCCATCAGCGACAAGGCGTCCCCCAAGGGTCCTCCCTCTCATCTCTATTATTTAATATTTACATGCAACCTATTTTCAACATTATCGAATCATTCAAGGTCGACTGTCTAATTTATGCTGATGACATCCTCCTATTCATGCCATTTTCCACAGAACAAATGGACCTTTCGCCACTGATTGAATGCTTCAACACAGTCTCCGAATGGCTTCTATCACAAAACCTCAGGATCCAACACAAAAAGTCTGAGGTGCTATTTATCACCAGAGACCAGAATTTCTGCCCTCCACCTCATATAAAGGTTAAAGAAGCTGAGCTCCAAACCAAATCAGCAATTCGGTACTTAGGGGTCACCCTCGACCAACGACTAGATATGAAAACCCATATATCCAACATAGTCAGAGCCGTATATTTCAAAATCCGGTCACTCAGACACCTGCAATCCCTTCTAAGCCCTGAAGACTTCCGGACAATATACCAAGCCCTTATCTTGCCACACTTTGACTTTGCCAACGCTATTCTCCAAGGTCTCCCTCAATCATCTCTAAATCCGTTGCAACTTGCCATGAATGCCGCAGCTAGAATCTTAGTAGGAGCAGCAAGATGCGACCATATAACGCCTATCCTAATACAACTTCATTGGCTCCCTGTACAAGGAAGGCTTACATTCAAATCTTTGTTACTCACCTTCAAATCTATCCATGGCATCACCTCCCCCTCATTAACCAACATCATCCAGCCAGCTCCTCCCAACAGAACAAGGAGAACCCCATCTACAAATTTGCTAGTAATTCCAAAGGCTTCAACAAAGTACACAACCGCAACATCTAACAGGGCATTCAGTATCTATGCCCCAAAATGTTGGAACGCATTACCACCAGGCATCCGTGCGATTACTGACCTATCACAATTCAGAAAGGCTCTCAAATCCCATTTATTTACTCAATACTACCAGATTAACCCTACCCCTACATAAGTGCCTCTCCCTCACCCCCTCAAGTTAATATATCAACTCTATTGTACACATGTTCACACTGAATTCCCAATACTCGACCTCATTGTACATATGTAAGTAGTTTAGTTTGCATACCCCGTTTATCCAAGTTATTACTCCTGTTCTATGTAAAGCAGAAGCATGTTATCCAAGTTGTTTTCTCCTGTTCTATGTGAAGCCAAACAGTTTGTTATGGTCATTTTGTTGTATGTAAACCGCGCTGACAATAGTGCGGTATATAAGAAATTGTAATAAATAATAAATAATAAATAATACTGTATCTTTAGCACAAAGGAATTTATTCTGGAGGTAGGAAGCGGAATGCCTGTAGGTTCAAGCTTGGGCCTTTTGGGGTAGGAGGGGCTTGTATGAGTGACTTGGTGATTTCGAACAATTCTCTAGGTGATTGAGAGACTTGAAAATGAAATTAGTATGATATTCTCATTTTCTTTGGTTTTTAAATTTATTGTAGTCTTCTTGCTTGGCGGAGTATTCTCTTTGATGTTCGGGGTCTTGTGTTCTTCGCCATCTATGCTTAAGGTGTCCAATTTGAATTTTGTTTCTTTTATATCTTTTGAGTACCAGGGTGCTATAGTGTTTTGCCTTGATGCTCACTTTGGTGGGAGTACTGCGAATGTAGTTATCAGATTACTCCATATCATCAACTAGTTTTGTGAGATCTGTTGAGGATGATTCTATTAGAGGGGTGAGGTGCTCAAGGGGGGCTTCTTTATTGTAATCTTGGAATCTGCACATTCCCTGGTGTTGTGGGTCCCTTTTTTGATTAGTCTTGAGTAGCGGGAGATCACATTTCTATAATCTACAGCACACCCCTGATCAGGCCTCACAAGAGCAGGCTGATCATCAAGCCCAAACTGACCCTACCTAATACACTTCATACACAAACTCAATAGCCTCTGTCCTCCGCATAGTCTTTCCTTACTCTATACCATGTAAGTCACACAATGTAACTTGAAATCTGAGTTTAATATACAAGCCTGTAAGTAGTTGATATGTTTCTGTTTATTGTAAATAGTTATGTTTCAAAATGTTCAATGTCATAAGTATTTTTCTGTTCTCTGTAAACCGCCCCTGATCTCTGGAAGGCGCGATATAGAAAAGTTTACAAATAAATAAATGTGGTGGTCGGAACATGGTAACGGTGTGGTCTGTTTGGATATGAATATCATGTCCAAGATGTTTCCTCCTTTTTGTGTGTGGGAGAGCTTATGATTTGTGCAAGCTCCATTACCTCCATTGTTTCTAGGAAGGATGTGACGTGTTTTGTGGGTGCCAAATGAAGATGTAGGTCTCCTAACAGGATGAATGGCTTCTCCGTTGCTGATTGAGAGCATGCAAGCTCAATTAGCAAAGAGAGGTCATCAGCTGAAGATGGTGATTTGTACATAAGAACATAAGATATGCCATACATTTATTTATTTATATTCTCTTATATACTGTGCTATTCTGCATCAGTGCGGTTTACATTGAACAAACTGAAATTACATTGAACAGGACTTTATAACTTGGAGATAACTATTTTACAGAGAACATGGGCTATGGAGGGTTAAGTGGCTTGCCCAAGACCACAAGGAGCACCTGTGGGACTAGAAACCCCAGTCCTTCCAGCCCAAGGTTGCTGTCCTCTAGTGGGATTTGAACCCCTGACCTTCTGGCCTGAAGTACTTTGCCCCAACCACTAGGCCACTCCTCCACTCCAGATACATATGCCTAGCAGTTTCCCCAAGGGACACGGGTTCCACAATGCTTGTATTGGTTCAAGCATTGATATCCTGGGTCCCTTCTTAATAATGGTTTATGGACCTTTCCTCCAGGAACTTGTCCAAACCTTTTTTAAACCCAGCTACACTAACAGCCTTTACTACATCTTCCGGTAACAAATTCCAGAGTTTGATTACACGTTGAGTGAAAAAATATTTTCTTTTATTAGTCTTAAATAGTTTACCCTGTAGCTTCATTGCATGTCCCCTAGTCTTTCTATATTCTGATAAGGTAAACAATCGATCTACGTTTACCCGTTCCAATCCGTTCATTAATTTATAGACTTCTATCATATCTCCCCTCAGCCATCTCTTTTCCAGGTTAGAGCCCTAACCTTTTTAGCCTTTCTTCATAGGAGTATCCTTCCATCCCCTTTACCATTTTGGTGGCTCTTCTCTGAACCTTTTCTAAAATCGCTATATCCTTTTTAAGATACGGCGACCAGAATTGCACACAATATTCAAGGTGCGGTCTCACCATGGAACGATATAGAGGCATTATAATATCTTTTGTTTTATTTTCCATTGCTTTCCTTATCATACCTAGCATTCTATTTGCTCTCTTGGCTGCTGCTGCACACTGGGTTGAGGGTTTTAACATTGTATCCACAATGACGCCTAAATCTTTTTCCTGGGTGGTAGTTCCTAATGTGGAACCTTGCATCGTGTAACCATAGTTTGAGTTGTTCTTCCCTAGGTGCATAACCTTGCACTTGTCCACATTAAATTTCATCTGCCATTTTGATGCCCAGTCTTCCAGTTTATCAAGATCCTCTTGCAATTTTCCACAATCCTCTTGGGTTTTAACAACTTTAAATAGTTTTGTGTCATCTGCAAATTTGATAACCTCACTCGTTATTCCACTTTCCAGGTCATTTATGAATATGTCAAAAAGCAGCGGACCCAGCACAGATCCCTGGGGTACACCACTATTCACCTTTCTCCATTGGGAAAATTGGCCATTTAGCCCTACCCTCTGCTTTCTATCTTTTAACCAGTTCCTGATCCACAATAGTACACTGCCTCCTATCCCATGACTCTTTAGTTTTGCCAAAAGTCTCTCATGAGGGACCTTGTCAAAGGCTTTCTAAAAGTCCAGATACACAATATCAACCGACTCACCTTTGTCCACCTGATTATTCACTCCTTCAAAAAATCATAACAGATTAGTAAGACAAGATCTTCCTTGTCTAAAGCCATGTTGGCTGTCTCCCATTAGGTCATGACTATCTACATGCTGAGTAATTTTATTCTTTATGATGGTTTCTACCATTTTTCCCGGTATTGACGTCAGGCTCACCGGTCTGTAGTTTCCCGGATCACCCCTGGAACCCTTTTTAAAAATTGGTGTTACATTGGCGATCCTCCAATCTCCAGGTATTAGAGATGATTTTAATGATAGTTCACAGATTACTAATAGCAGGTCTGCAATCTCATATTTCAGTTCTTTCAACACCCTTGGATGCATACCATCCGGCCCAGGTGATTTGCTACTCTTCAGTTTATCTAATAGTTGTAATACATCTTCCCGATGTATCGATATTTCCTTCAATTCTTCCGCACCTTTAGATACCACTTCAGTCATGGGTAACATCCCTACATCTTCCTCAGTAAAGACCGAAGCAAAGAATTCATTCAGTCTCTCCGCTATCGCCTTGTCGCCTCTTAGTGCTCCTTTAACCCCTTTATCATCTAATGGACCAACTGACTCTCACAGGTTTTTTGCTACGAATGTACTTGAAAAGGTCTTTACTTCGCGTTTTTGCTTCCGCAGCAAGCTTCTTCTCAAATTCTCCCTTTGCCTGCCTTATCAATGCCTTGCATTTGACTTGCCAGTGCTTGTGCTGTTTCCAGGTTTCGTCATTTGGCTCTTTTTTCCATTTCCTGAAAGATGCTTTTTTGGCAACAACAGCCTCTCTGACCTCACCTTTAAACCATGCTGGCAGTTTTTTGGACTTCCTTCCACTTTTCTTAACGCGTGGAATACAGCTGGTCTGGGCTTCCAAGATAGTTTTTTTCAACAACAGTCAAGCCTGATGTACGTCTTTAACCTTTGCAACTGCTCCTTTTAGTTTTTTCTTAACTGTTTTCCTCATTTTATCATAGTCTCCCTTGCGAAAGTTAAAAGGTAGTACTGTGGATTTCCTTACTATCCCTCCTCCACTAATTAATTCAAAGGCAATCATGCTATGATCACTATTGCCAAGTGGCCCCAACAACCTTATCTCTTGCACTAGATCTGGTGTTCCACTAAGGACTAGATCTAATATGGCTTCCCCTCTGGTCGGTTCATGAACCAGCTGCTCCAAGAAGCAGTCATTTATTTCATCTAGGAACTTTATCTCCCTAGCATGTCCTGACGTGACACTGACCCAGTCGATACCGGGGTAGTTGAAATCACCCATTATTATTACTGCGCTGTAACCTTTGTTAGCTTCCTTGATTTTTCCATATGCCTAAGCATATGGAAAAATGGTTGTTTTGGATCTTTAGTGCATTAAAGGTGTAGTTCGTTAGAGATGTGGAAGCCTGGAATTTGAGATCTTTTCTAGTGACGATAAATATCCCCCCTCCTCTCATATTTATCCGTGAACAGTTATGTAAGTCCATTTCCAGTGTGATGAGTTGATTTGTGAGCACCTGGTCTGTATCAGTAAACCATGACTCAGTTACAAACATAATGTCTAGCTTGCTGTCATTTATGTAATCGTTAATAAGGTGTATGTTCTTGTGTGTGGAGCATGCATTTGCTAGTGCACATTTGATATATTTGGGTAGATGGTTGTAGTTTTGATTGTCAATAGGGCCGGGTGACCGAATGATTTGTATTAGTTTTGATTGTCGTCTGGGTATATGTGAGAATTGTTGATACCGAGTGAGGTTTCTTTGGTTATATACAATTGGTATGTTGCCAGTTGGAACTAGCATTTGGGCTGGAAAAATCCAAGAGGGCGGTACAGTATAGGGGGTGAAGTACTTCTGTCCATGAAAGAAGAGCAGGACCTGGGCGTGATTGTTTCTGATATATTAAGGTAGCTAAACAGTTAGAAATGGCGACGGGAAAAGCCAGAAGAATACTTGGGTGTATAGGGAGAGGAATGGCCAGCAGGAAGAAAGAGGTGATAGTGCCTCTGTACGTATAAGTCTTTGGTGAGACCTCATTTGTAGTATTATGTGCAATTCTGGAAACCACACCTTCAAAAGGATATAAACTGGATAGAGTCTGTGCAGAAGGTGGCTACCAAAATAGTCAGTGGATTCTTTTTAACATCTTTGTTAGTGATATAGTGGAAGGGCTGTTGGGTAAGGTTTGCCTCTTTGGGGATGATACCAAACTCTGCAATAGAGTAGACACCCAGGAAGGTGTAGATAACATGAGGAGGGATCTAGCTAAACTTGAAGAACGGTCTAGAATTTGGTAGCTGAGATTTAATGTTAAAAAATGCAAAGTCATGCATTTGGGCTGCAGCAATCCAAGGGAGCAATATAGTATAGAGGGTGAAGTACTTTTGTCCACTAAAGAAGAGCAGGACCTAGGCGTGATTGTGTTTGATGATCTTAAAGTAGCTAAACAGGTAGAAAAGGTGACAGCAAAAGCTAGAAGGATGCTTAGGTGCATAGGGAGAGGAATGACCAGCAGAAGAAAGAAGGTGATAGTGCCTCTGTATAAGTCTTTGCTGTGACCTCATTTGGAGTATTGTGTGCAATTCTGGAGACTGCACCTTCAAAAGGATATAAATAGGCTGGAATCGGTACAGAGAGTGGCTACTAAAATGGTTAGTGGTCTTACATAAGAACATATGATATGCCGTACTGGGTCAGACAAAGGTCCATCAAGCCCAGTATCCTGTTTCCAACAGTGGCCAATCTAGGTCATATGTACCTAGCAGTTTCCCCAAAAGACACAGGTTCCACAATGCTTGTATTGGGTCAAGTAGTGATATCCTGGGTCCCTTTTTAATAATGGTTTATGGACCTTTCCTCCAGGAACTTGTCCTAACCTTTTTTAAACCCAGCTACACTAACAGCTCTTACTACATCCTCTGGTAACAAATTCCAGAGTTTGATTACATGTTGAGTGAAAAAATATTTTCTCTTATTTGTCTTCAATAGTTTACCCTGTAGCTTCATTGCATGTCCCCTAGTATTTCTATATTCTGATAACGTAAACAATCGATCTACGTTTACCTGTTCCACTCCGTTCATTAATTTATAGGCTTATATTATATCTCCCTTCAGCCGTCTCTTTTCCAGGTTAAAGAGCCCTAACCTTTTTAGCCTTTCTTCATAGGGGCATCCTTCAATCCCCTTTACCATTTTAGTGGCTCTTCTCGGAACCTTTTCTAATAACACTATATCCTTTTTCATCACCGGAAGTCCACTATATCCTTTTTAAGATACGGCGACCAGAATTGCACACAATATTCTAGGTGCGGTCGCACCATGGAACGATACAGAGGCATTATAATATCCTTTGTTTTATTTTCCATTCCTTTCCTTATGATACCTAGCATTCTATTTTCTCTCTTGGCCGACGCTACATACTGGGCAGAGGGATTTAACATGTTATCCACAATGACGCCTAAATCTTTTTCCTGGGTGGTGGTTCCTATTGTGGAACCTTGCATCGTGTAACAATAGTTTGGGTTGTTCTTCCCTAGGTGCATAACTTTGCACTTGTCTACATTAAATTTCATCTGCCATTTTGATGCCCAGTCTTCCAATTTTTCAAGATCCTCTTGCAATTTTCCACAATCCTCAAGGGTTTTAACAACTTTAAATAGTTTTGTGTCATCTGCAAATTTGATAAGGTCATTTATGAACATGTGAAAAAGCAGCGGATCCGGCACAGATCCCTGGGGTACACCACTATTCACCTTTCTCCATTGGGAAAATTGGCCATTTAGCCCTACCCTCTGCTTTCTATCTTTTAACCAGTTCCTGATCCACAATAGTACACTGCCTCCTATCCCATGACTCTTTAGTTTTGGCAAAAGTTTCTGATGAGGGAAATAGAGCTTCATTATTAAGCATATGAGGACAGACTTAAGGATCCTAATATGTATACCTTAGAGGAAAGGCGGGATAGAGGTGATATGATTGAGATGTTTAAATATCTCCGTGAGAGCTTATTTGTTTTGAAAGCAAGTTCTGCTATGAGGGGACATGGGATGAGGGTGAAAGGGGATAGATTCAGGAGTGATATGCGGAAATATTTCTTTACGGAAAGAATGGTGGATCCGTGGAATAGTCTCCCATTGGAGGTGGTAGAGATGAGGACAGTATCTGAATTCAAAGAAGCATGGGACAAACACACAAGATCTCTAAAGGAAAAAAAGGGGACTGTTGTAGTGGTTGATATGGAAGGACAGACTAGATACACCATGTGGTTTTTTTCTGTGTCATAAGGCATTTGGGGACAGACTTATAGATTTCAATATATATACTTTGGATAAAAGGCGGGAGAGAGGAGATATGTATGATAGAGACATTTAAATACCTCCGTGGCATAAATGCATAGGAGGAGAGTCTCTTTCGATTGAAAGAAAGCTCTGCAATGCGAGGGCATAGAATGAAATTAAAAGGGGATAGACTCGAGTAATATGTGTAAATATTTCTTTGCAGAAAGAGTGGTAGATGTGTGGAATAGTCTACTAGTGAAGGAAGTAGAGATCAGGACAGTAGCAGAAATCAGGAAAGCATGGGTCCAACATAGAAGATCTCTTAAGGGAAAAAAAGGACTATAGTTGTTGGTATGGAAGGGCAGATTGGATAGGCCATATGGTTTTTTTCTGCCATCATGTTTCTATGTTTACTACTAAGAGCCATATCCATTCTCTAGTCACCTCCTGTCTAGACTATTGCAACCTCCTCCTTGATGATCTTCCTCTGAATGATCTCTTCAGTCTGTTCAAAACTCAGCTGCATGGTTAATCTGCCATCTGTGTCGCTACGCTCACGTCACTCTTTTCTCAAGTCACTTCATTGTCTCCCTATCCATTTTCACATCCTGTTCAAACTTCTGTTACTGACCTATAAATGCCTTCATTCAGCTGTTCCTCACTACCTTTCTTCTGTAATCTGTCTCTATGCCCCTACTTGGAACTCCACTCTTCTGGCAGATCCCTTCTATCTATGCCCTTTTCTTCCACTGCCAATTCCATACTTCAAACTTTCCACCTTGCTGCTCCTTAAGCTTGGAACAAATATGTCAGGCTCCATCGCTGGCCCTTTCATATTCAGGCTAAAAACTCATCTCTTTGAGACTGCTTTTGGACCCTGATCCCCTCAGCCTCCTATTCAACTACTAAGTGGTTCTACAGGAACAAGCATGAAGTCATTCCTCACATATGGGTGACATTGGCGTTGATGGAGCCCGCATGGAAGCATCTCCCCAGCTTTCAAAGAAAGCCTTTGGGAGATGCCACCACGCATGCGTGGTCCCCTTCCCCTCCAAGGGTGCAATCTTGCTCAGTCTCCTTTTTTCCACGGAGCCCAACAGATGTATGTTCTGTTCCCCCAGAATAATCTTTGACAAAACTGTTCCTAAAACTTAGTTTTCCGGTAGGCATACCAGCTCCTCTTCCCACCTTGAGTCGGCACTCCCCGGTGCCTTTCTTGGCCCAGATCATGACAGCACCTCCTGCAACCTCTGCAAGGCCATGTCAGCCAAAAAAAACAGGAGATGGTTGGAGTTGCAGGAAAAGTTGTTCCCCAGGTCCGACTCTGCACCCACCTCCCTGGGCCCGGCACTGTTCAATATATTTGTGAGTGATATTGCTGAAGGACTGAATGGAAAGGTCTGTCTTTTTGCAGATGACACAAAAATTTGCAACAGAGTGGACTCCCCCGAGGGAGTGGATAACATGAGGAAAGATCTATAAAAGCTGGAAGACTGGTCTAATGCTTGGCAACTACGATTTAATGCGAAAAAGTGCAGTGTCATGCACTTGGGTAGCAGAAATCCAAGGGAAATGTACACGATAGGGGGCGAGAGGTTGATATGCACGGTTCAGGAGAAAGACCTTGGTGTGATTATCTCTGATGATCTCAAGGTGGCAAGACAGTGCAACAAGGCGGTGGCAAAAGCCAGGAGGATGTTGGGCTGCATACAAAGAGGGATTACCAGCAGAAAGGAAGAGGTACTTATGCCACTGTACAAGTCACTGGTGAGGCCTCACTTGGAATACTGTGTTCAGTTTTGGAGGCCATGTCTTACAAAAGATGTAAAAAGACTGGAAACTTTTCAGAGAAAGGCGACCAAAATGATTTGGAGCCTGCATCAGTAGCCTTATGAGAAGAGACTTGAAGACCTAAATATGTACACTTTGGAGGAGAGGAGGGACAGGGGAGATATGATTCAGACCTTTAAATACTTAAAGAGAAATGATGAACAAACAAACCTCTTCCAAAGATGGGGAAGCTGTAAAACTAGAGGGCATAACATGAAGCTGCAAGGTGGTAAATTGAAAGGCAATGTCAGGAAATATTTCTTCACTGAAAGGGTGGTGGATGCTTGGAATGCCCTCCCGATGGAAGTGGTGGGGGCAAACACAGTGACAGAATTCAAAACGGCATGGGACAAACACAGTGGATCCCTTTACAGCAACAGGATAAAACCAAAATAAATGGTACCATCTAACTTCTGAACCATCTAACGTCTCAACAAATAGGGGTGTCCTACATGGAGTGGTGGGTTCACCCCTAAACAAAGACATGGGGAGGGGTGGCCTGCACAGAGCGACAGGTGCACCTACTCTTGCCATCTTGCTGGGCAGACTAGATGGACCATGCTGGTCTTTATCTGCTTCAGTTACTATGTTACTATGTTACTATGTTACTATGTCCAGAACTCCAAGCCCAGCACATCCTGAGATAGTCAGGCATCCTCGGAGTCCGCAGCTGCAGGGCTTCTGAGAAGACCCCAAAGCTGGAGAAGAAGAAGTCGAAGTCTGCTGAGTTTGCACTGGAGAAACATGCTAAAATCCCATGGAAGGACTCGGGAGACTCTGAGAAGCACCCCACCTTTTGGGCCAGGACAGCCTCCTGGTGGACAGATTCAGTAGGGTGCTCCAGCCACACGAACGGCGTCTGAACCCCAGGTTGGCCTCATGGCTCTTCCACCTCTGGGGGATGCCCCTGATGGACCTCTTTTCCACCACAGACAATACACAGCTGCCCCACTTCTGCTCATGGCAGCTGCACCTGGCAAAGGTAGCGGCAGATGCCTTCCTGATTCCGTGGATGGAAGGCCTCTTTATGCCTTTCTGCCAACCCCTCTGGTCACAAGGACCCTCTTCAAAGTCCACAGTGAGGGGGAGTACTGATGCTAATTGCCCCCCAGGTGGCCCAGACAACAGTGGTTTCCGCTGCTGCTCTCCCTGTTGGTGGCACTCCTGGTCCTGCTGGACTATGCCCCAGACCTCCTGACCCAGGAGGGGGCTCCCTCCTGCACTCCAATCTGGATTTCTAACATTAACAACGTGGCTGCTGAAAGGATAGCTTTGGCCCCTTTCAACCTCCCACGAGAGGTCGAGGAGATCCTGTGGCCTCCCGCAAGCCCTCCATGAGGTGAGCATATGCCTTTAAGTGGCGTACCTTCTCGGTATGGTGTGCGGAGAGGCGTGAAAACCCGTTCTCCTGTCCGGTACAACTGATGCTCCAATACCTACTACACCTGTCACACACCAGACTGAAGTCCAACTCAGTGAGGGTGTACCTGAGTGAGATTGCTGCACACAACCACCTTATCGAAGGGAAACCTCTTTCGGGTCAGCCCCTGGTCTCTTGGTTTCTCCAAGGCTTTCTGCTGTCTAAGCCCCCTGGCGGTGGAATGGAACCTCAATGTGGTGCTGTCACAGCTCACAAGGTCTCTATTTGAGCCACTAGATTCTTGCTATTTGTGGTATCTTTCATGGAAGGTGGCTTTCCTGGTAGCTCTGACATCCGTTCGCAGAGTAAGAAAACTTCAGGCCCTGGTGGCAGAGCCACTATACAAAAGATTCTACAAGAACAGGGTGATGCTCCGCACTCACCCAAATTCCTCCTAAAGGTGGAATCTCCTTTCCACCTCAACCAGGAGGTGGGCCTTCCAACCATTTTTCCACGGCCTCATGCCGGTCGAGAGGAAACTATACTCCATACATTGGACTGCAAACAGGCCCTGTCCTTCTATCTATAGCGGACCTAGGGCATCGCAGAGTTCCTCAGCTTTTCATTTCCTATGACCCCAGCAGACTGGAGCTTTTTGTGACTAAACGAACTTTGTCCACTTGGATGGCAGATGCCTAAGAGCAAGCTGGGCTCTCCCTGGACCACCGGATAACAGTGCATCGTGTGAGAGCGATGGCACATCGGTGGCAAACCTGCGCTCAGTACCAGTGACGGAGATCTGGAAAGCCACCACATGGTCTTCAATCCAGTTGTTCGCAGCTTACTTCTGCCTGGAAAGCGAGTCCCAATGGGACAGTGTCTTCAGCTAGACGGTACTCCGTAATCTGTTCGGGGTGTAGGCAACTCCTGCCCGTCAACCCTTTTGTATTCAGGCTACCAGAGTGATGGGGCCGCTGGATGCTAGGGTCTTGCAGAGTCTCTCAGTTGGGGACTCACCACTTGCAATTCACAGATACCTGACTTGGTCGCCATTGGTACTGTCATGGTTCGGTCCTCGGCAGCCTAAGAACATAAGATATGCCATACTGGGTCAGACCAAGGTCCATCAAGCCCAGTATCCTGTTTCCAACAGTGACCAATCTAGGTTGCAAGTATCTAGCAGTTTCCCCAAAAGACACAGGTTCCACAATGCTTGTATCAGGGTAGGGAGTGGATTTCCCGGGTCCCCTTTTATTTATTTAGTTAGTTAGTTCTTCTATACCGCCCCTTCCAGAGATCAGGGGTGGTTTACAATTAACAGAACAAAAACAGAACAATTTACATGGAACAGTAGTTAAACTATTTACAGGAACATATCTTACAAATCAAATTTTGTAAAACTTAGTAGAGCTTGGTAGATCCACTATTTACAATTTACATAGGTACAAAGTGTATTCTGTAGTTTTATGAGGTATGGATCAACTACTACATTATAGTTGGGCAAAGGAACCTTAGTTTTTAAAGTTACATAGTTCACTGATTGTGGGCATCTAAAAAGAGAAAGATGTGGTGAGAGAGGGTAGCGAAGGTGGGGTTAGTGGGTTGTTCCTTGAGTGTGTTGTATGTCTGTTTGTGAGGGGGGGCTTTCAGTTGAGTTTCCAAAATGTTCAGTGAATAGGAATGTTTTGAGACCTTTTCTAAATTGCTGCAGGTCTTTGGTCATGTGAATTGGTAATGGCAGATCATTCCAGAGGCTGGGTGCAGTGAATGAGAAGGCTCTAGAGCTTGTGTTATGTTTCGTCCTACAAATGGCATTGGGTTTGCATTTTGTCTGCGCGTTCTGGATTCTGATGGTGTATGTAGGAGGGTGGTTAGGTAGGAAGGGGAAATGTTATTAAGCAGTTTGAATGTTGTTATAAGTATCTTATATTTTATCCAGCTCAGTACTGGGAGCCAGTGTAGGTCTTGTAGGATAGAGGTTATATGTTTGGTTAGGCAGGCTTTGGTGACAACCCTGGCCCCTTTAATAATGGTTTATGGACCTTTCCTATAGGAACTTGTCTAAACCTTTTTTAAACCCAACTACATAAACAGCTTTTACTACATCAGTAACGAATTCCAGAGTTTGATTACTCGTTGAGTAAAAAATATTTTCTCTTATTAGTTTTAAATATGTTGCACTGTAGCTTCATTGCATTTCCCCTAGTCTTTCTATATTTTGATGGCTTAAACAATCGGTCTACATTTACCCGTTCCACTCCATTCATTAATTTATAGACCTCTATCATATCTCACCTCAGCCATCTCTTTTCCAGGTTGAAGGACTCTAACCTTTTTAGCTTCTCTTCATAGGGATATCCTTCCATCCCCTTTACCATTTTGGTTGCTCTTCTCTGTACCTCTTCTAATAACGTTATATCCTTTTTAAGATTCGGCGACCAGCACTGCACACAATATTCAAGGTGCGGTGGCGCCATGGAATAATACAGAGGCATTATAATATCCTTTGTTTTATTCTTCATTCCTTTCCTTATGATTCTAGCATTCTATTTGCTTTCTTGGCCGCTGCTGCACACTGTGCGGAGGGTTTCAACATGTTATCCATGATGACGCCTAAATCTTTTTCCTAGGTGGTGCTTCCTAATGTGGAACCTTGCATTGTATAACCATAGATTGGGCTGTTCTTTCCTAGGTGCATAACTTTGCACTTGTCCACATTAAATTTCATTTGCCATTTCGATGCCCAGTCTTCCAATTTATCAAGGTCCTCTTGCAATTTTTCACAATCCTTTTGGGGTTTAGCAACTTTGAATAATTTTGTGTCATCTGCAGATTTGATTACCTCACTCATTATTCCCATTTCCAGGTCATTTATGAATATGTTAAAAAGCAGCGGACCTGGGACAGATCCCTGGGGTACTCCACTATTCACCTTTCTCCAATGGGAAAACTGGCCATTTTGCCCTACCCTTTGCTTTCAATCTTTTAACCAGTTCCTGATCCATAATAGTACACTGCCTCCTATCCCATGACTTTTTAATTTCACCAAGGGGTATGTTTACTAAACTGCGGTAATGTCATTCACGTTAGGTTCCGCGGTAGAGGTAGAGATGCTCATATAAAGGCGTGGGCATTGCATTGTTACAGCAAGCTGTAGCAACTAATGAGCGTTACAAGGCGCCTTAGACTAACGATCATTACAAGGCGCCTTGTAAGGCACCTTACAAGGAACATTACAAGGCGCCTTATAAGGCGCCTTGTAAGGCGTCTTATAAGGTGCCTAGTAAGGCACCTTGTAAGGTGCCTTATAAGGTGCCCTGTAAGGTGCCTTATAAGTTGCCCAGTAAAATGCCTTATAAGGTGCCTAGTAAAGTGCCTTGTAAGGTGCCCTATAAGGTGCCTAGTAAAGTGCCTTATAAGGTGCCTAGTAAAGTGCCTTGTAAGGCGCCCTATAGGGCCTCTTAGGCTAAGCGCCTTATTAGGCACCCCTGGGCAAGGCACCGCAGAAGGCACCCTGGGCTATGGAACCATAGGTTAAGGTGGCTTAACAAGGTTATGGTGCCCTAGGTTAGTGTGCCCTAGGGACTGCAAGGTGACTCAGGATGACATGCATGACCTGTGTGGAACAGAGACAAATGTAGCCCTAAAATTAGATAGAGCACTCAGGAAAGGCAATGAACAGGTGAGTGAAGGAGGGAGAGCTGGGAGCCGCTGGACCTGCCATATCTGTGGGCATCCCATGTGGCTGCCAGTACTGATGACAAACATGGTGGGGGCAGCTGTACCACAGCACAGGGTGTTGGCAATGTAAAGTACTGGAAAGACAGTTGGTGGCAGACGATGGGAATACGTGTCCCCCAGTGGGGGCGGAGGTGGCAGGATAGTTACAATGATGGGTGGACAGAGGAGTGGTGTTGCCATGCAGAGCAGGCACAGGCGAGGCAAGCATGAAGAGGCGCAATGCAGGAAACGGTAGCAGTCCAGGACATGGGGTGGCAGCCTGCACAGGCAGACAGGACTCTACACATCTGACAGACGCAAATAGCCGGACCAGAGGACTGTAGCCCACTGTGGCGAGTCTCTTATGACCATAAGAACATAAGATATGCCATACTGGGTCACACCAAGGTCCATCAAGCCCAGCATCCTGTTTCCAACAGTGGCCAATCTAGGTCATACATACCTAGCAGTTTCCCCAAAAGACACAGGTTCCACAATGCTTGTATTGGGTCAAGCATTGATATCCTGGGCTGGCAGCACATATCTGCAAAAAGATGAGTGTTAGAGACATGCAGGGTATCTGAGTTGGGCACGCATGGGGGGGGGGAGGATCAATAGGGGATCAAACCCATGGACACATTTTCGAGGGTCATTGTAAGAACCAGTGGGCTATACCTCTGTGGCCTGCTGTACAGCAGTGCCTGGGTACAGAGGGACTGCAGGTCACCACATTGACCATCTGTTCTGTGTGCCAGGTTAGGGTAACTGCACCAGCACCCATGATGCATTGCACATGAGGAACAGTGGTCTACATCAGGTAACCAAATGGGGTCTGCACCTCTGTGTTACCACATCCTGGTAAGATGGACTGCCGTGCGAGATACTGGCACAGAGTAGCTACAGACCATGCCATTTTGCAGGTTCTGTATTCACCCTGAGGGTAAGGATGGCTGCCCAGCACTAGGTCCACAGTACATGTGATGCTACATATAGGTCCTGCTGCACATCCCCATCACTGGCAGTTTGTGGCAAGTGTCCCAGGCAGTGTGCCAAAGGCACCTCTGGACCACCCAGATCCGTGTGTGCCCAGTGTTAAGGTCTGGCTTCCATAGCCACCTGTTAGCAGGTCAGAGGGGTGTCCAGTGTCTTATGAGAGTTGTGTACCACGTCCCCCTACTGCTCGGGGTACTATACACTATGTGCCTCCAAGGGCCTCATAACAACCATCTTGTAGGTGGGGGTATGGAGGGACAGGTGCCTGAGACCACAGGACTGGCTGTGGGACCAGCAAGCCCATTCCTGATGGCTAGGAATATCCCTCTAGGGCTAGTGCGCATAAGACATATCCTGTGACTGGAGCATCAGCAGAACAGTATTAATGTCAGCTGAATCCTCACTTGCCACATACCACAGTCTGCGATGCATCGTCAGACAACACTGTCTGACTGCACCAGCATACACAGTGTTCTCACCATGCACACACTAACTGAGAACATGCCACAGGCCAGTCTGTGGTACATGGTCAGTGAGAAAACACATGCATCCAGACATAGGCTGGCCAACGCACACACACCAAGCAGGTATGTCAGTGATTGGGCCCCAGAACTGAGGGGGTCACACAAATATCACTGGAGACAGATAGTATAGATGACTATGTGGGAACCTGGACATTCCATGGTCACTGTTATGTCAGAGCAAGACTGCCCTCCCAGCACGACATGATTTAGCCACCCTGTCCATGCAGGTGGAGTTTGAAAACTAACGTGTACCAGACATTGGACTACTCACTGTGCAGATGCAGCCTGCCCAATTCGCCCTATCTGGCCCATACCCACACTATCTTGCTCCTCATTATGCACATTCGCAGGCTGATGCTGGTAACAGTTGGACAATGTGGACCGGGGGGGAGGGGGAGGAAGGTTTTCAGCCACAAAACTATGGATAGACATACACACACACACTCCTAATGCAGCACTGTGTAATGGTAGGGGTGTTTGGCAACCCCAGCTGCCACACTGCCAACATTTCTGGACTGAGCAGGAGATGGCAGAGGTGCTGTGATGTTACCTGCAAATCCGTTCTGGAGCCAGCAGCCTGCCTGTACAGCATGATTTGCACGGTGGAGCCTGTGTGAGTGGGTGTTTCTACCCCTGTTGGCCGCTGCTATGGGGATTGCACGGTTTGATGTTGTATATGCTTCGTAGGGTAAAGTGTTGGGATGTGTTCTGCAGGTTCCAGCACCTGTGACCTGAACCTATGACCCTCTGCTCCGAATCACACTGGCTGTGTGTACTGCACCACAGTGTGGCCACCGCTGCACAGCCCTCCCTGGGCCAGACCTTTATGTCTCCTCAGCCAGACATTTCCCTTTTTTATCCTGCTTTTCTGTTATATCTACGTAGCAGGGCAAAGGTTTGTGATGTGTTCTGCAGGGTCTGTAGCTGGGACCTGAACCTGTGACCCTCTGCTCTGAATCACACTGGCTGTGTGTACTGCATCACAGTGGGGCCACAGCTGCACAGCCCTCCCTGGGCGATACCTTTACGTCTCCTCAGCCAGACATTTCCCTTTTTTATCCTGCTTTTCTGTTATATCTACGTAGCAGGGCAAATGTTTGTGATGTGTTCTGCAGGGTCTGTAGCTGGGACCTGAACCTGTGACCCTCTGCTCTGAATCACACTGGCTGTGTGTACTGTACCACAGTGGGGCCACAGGTCCACAGCCCTCCCTGGGCCATACCTTGATGTCTCCTTTGAAAGACTTTTTCTGTTGCACTGCACACCACGCACTGGTACAGGGCATGGCCTGTGTCCACTGCAGACAGGTGCCACTGCCCCCTCCGGCACGGACACCCCCCCCCCCATGCTGTGCTAACATAACCATATGCTGGTAGTGCTTCTTGTGCGCCGTCTTAGGCCATCCACTGTTCAGGTAGGCAGGTGCCTATGGTGCGGCTTCTAGGGTAGTGAGGCATACATGGACATTCCCACCCCCACCACCCCATCAGCGCCTAACAACATTCTGTACCTTCAACATGGTGGTGGGATGGATGCGGGGGCATCCTGTCTCTGCCCTGGCAACTATTGCCTAATGTGGACACGTTATTTGTATCTTGTGTTTGGCCTTTGTCAGATGCTGTCTTTCACACTTCCAGTTTCTGTGTTCCTATGTGCCACCTCGGCGCCCGCCTTGTCCACCCTGTGCCCCAGCTGCTCCCACTACATGTCCTGCCTGCAGCCCCCATGCCCCATTTGCACCATCACCATAGTGGCCTTTCATACTTGGGCACTATGCTGTTGCTGGGAATGGAGCACTACCATCACGTTTCTTGGGCTCACTGGCTATGCTGTACATTGCTGACACTTAAATGGTTTCTCTCTCCTGCAAATGTGCATCTAATGGCAGGTTTTCATTCGCGTTAGGATTCAGCCCTTCAGTTCAACGCGTTAGTGTGGAGAGAGCCTCTCCCCGCCCACTCCCTGCCCATTGACCCCTTCTCTCCGCCCTTTCTCCACCCTCTGCGTTGTTTACCGCGGCCAGCTATGCTAATGATCGTTATGTAACGTTAACGCGCCTTAACGTTACCTAACGCGCATTAACGTTACCTAACGATCGTTAACGTTACATAACGCGCGGTATGTAACGTTACCGCAGTTTAGTAAACATACCCCAAGAGTCTTTCATGAGGGACCTTGTCAAAGGCTTTCTGAAAATCCAGATACACTATATCAACCGACTCACCTTTGTCTACCTGTTTATTTACACCTTCAAGAAAACATAACAGATTAGTAAGACAAGATCTTCCTTGTCTAAAGCCATGTTGACTGTCTCCCATTAAGCCATGACTATGTACATGTTCAGTAATTTTATTCTTTATAATGGTTTCTACCATTTCTCCCAGTATGGATGTCAGGGTCACTGGTCTGTAGTTTCCCAGATCACCTCTGTAATCCTTTTTTAAAACTGGCGTTACATGGGCTATCCTCCAATCTTCAGGTATTATGGATGATTTTAATGATAGTTAGAGATTACTAATAGTAGGTCTGCAATCTCTTATTTCAGTTCTTTCAAAACCCTTGGATGTATACCATCCGATCCAGGTAATTTGTTACTCTTCAGTTTATCAAATATTTGTAATATCAAATAGTTGTAATACATCTTCCCGGTGTATCGATATTTCTTTCAATTCTTCTGCGGCATCACCTTTAAATACCATTTCAGTTATGGGTAACATCCCTACTTATTCATCAGTAAAGACCGAAGCAAAGAATTCATCCAGTCTCTCAGCTATGGCCTTATCCCCTCTTATGCCCCTTTTTCACCTCTATCATCTAATGGTCCAACTGACTCTCTCACACGTTTTTTGCTATGAATGTACTTGGAAAAAGTCTTTATTATGCATTTTTGCTTCCATAGCAAGCTTCTTCTCAAATTCTCTCTTTGCCTGCCTTATCAATGCCAGTGCTTGTGTTGTTTCCTGTTTTCATCATTTGGTTCCTTTTTCCATTTCCTAAAAAATACTTTATTGGTATCAGCAGCCTCTCTGACCTCACGTTTAAACCATGCTAGCAGTTTTTTAGACTTCCTTCCACTTTTTTTAGTGTGGAATACAGCCAGTCTGGGCTTCTATGAAAGTATTTTTAAACACCAATGCTTGATGTAAATCTTTAACCTTTACAACTGCTTCTTTTAGTTTTTTCTTAACTATTTTCCTCATGTTGTCATAGTCTCTTTTTTGAAAGTTAAAAGGTAGTATTGTGGATTTCCCTGCCGTGCTTCCTCCATTTACTAAAGCAAACACTATGCTATGATCACTATTGCCAAGTGGCCCCAACACTCTTATCTCTTGCACCAGATCTTGTGTTCCACTAAGGACTAGGTCTAAAATGGCTTCCCCTCTGGTCGTTTCATGAATCATTTGCTCCAAGAATCAGTCATTTATTTCATCTAGAAATTTTATCTCCCTAGCATGTCTTGCCATGACACTGACCCAGTCGATACCGGGGTAATTGAAATCACCCATTATTATTGTACTGTAATGTTTGTTAGCTTCCCTGATTTCTTCGAGCATTTCATCATCCATTTGTTCATTCTGGCCAGGCGGTCGATAGTACACCCACACTGCCATCGCCTTCGCCCTTCTCCTTTTTACATGGAATTTCAATCCATAAAGATTCACAGTGTATTTTGTTTCCTGCAAAACTTTAATCCTTTGTGACTCAATGCCCCTTCTAACTTAGGGGTATGTTTACTAAAGGGCGCTATTTCCGCTGCTGAGAAGTTATCGTGTGATAAGGTATGTTATCGCACTATAATGGCGCTTTACCGGGCGATAAGGTACCTTAGTGCGCGATAACGTGCGCAGCGGCGCAAACGAGCGCTGAAGGTGGAGAAAGGTTCCCGGAGGGCGGAGGAAGGCTCCCCAGGGGTGGAGAGAGAGGGTCAATGGGTGGAGGGGAGAGGCTCCCTGCACACTAACTCTGTGGAAGCCAGGTCTGAAAACTAACGCCAGTGAAACCCTGGCGTTAGGGCAGATTTGAAGGAAAGAGAAACCATTTCCGTCAGCAATGTACAGCAAAGCCAGGGAAACCTAAAAAAAGTGATAAGTGTGATACATGTGCACGGGACAAAAGGGCAAATAAACATTGAAAATGACCTGAACAAAATGTAAAAAAAACATAACCAAGCTGGGCAATAGTGATATTAATGGGAAACATGAAAAAACCTACTGAGAAAGCTCCAAAAAAAAGATATTAATTTTGGAAGGGTCTATGCTCTGTCCCCCTACAAGGTGAATGATCCCACAGTGCAATAGCGCTGATCAGGGTTTTCCCTTTTTATTGGACAGGTGTCCTATGGCATGCACATGTTCCACAACAGCAGGGTGGGCATGTCGGAATGGGCAACTGGACAGATGCTGGAAAATGGGATACAGAGGGCTGCAGGTGGCACATGCCTAGGTGGCCCATAGGAATGCTGAAACTGTACAGCAGCCAGACAGCAACTGATGAGGGCCCAACATGGGCATGAGTGTGTTTCCCACAGTGTCACAGGGGATAGTACCCAGCAGGTACCCCCAAGGGCACAGAACATTGGCAGGCGGTGGTGGGGGGAAGTGTGGATGTCTATGCAGGCACCCCTACCCCAGAACCCGCACCATAGGCAGCCGCCTACCGGCACACTGGATGGCCTGAGACTGCGCACCACTAGCATAAGGGCATGTCAGCATGGTGACGGAGGGGCACTGGTGGTGGAGGGGGCAGTGGCAGCTGCCCACAGCAGACCATGGCCTAGCCCTGTTTAGGTGGGTGCCATGCACTGCAACAGACAGGCCCTGTCTGACGAACAGTCATGGTATCCCCAGGGAATGAACTGTCCCTGTGGCAACAGTGTGGTGCAGTACGCACAGCCAGTGTGCTCAGGAGCAGAAGGTCATAGCTTCAAGTCCCAGTTATGGCTTCCGCCAACCCAGTCCCCATATTTTACCCACTACTAAACCATGGTAAACCATGGTTGTGTGGTGACCTGCAGTCCTTCTGTAGCCAGCCAGGGGCTTGTTAGTAGCTATAGAGCTGTAGCCCACTGGTTACTTCACTGTCTGTAGAGCCAGAGGTCGTGGGTTTGATCCCACAGTGGGGTTATTTGATAGGGCTGTCTGAGGCATTTTATTTTTTTAATTTAAATTACTGCTGCCAGCAAAAACACCCTCACAGTGCTGTAACCTTAAGGTGCCTCATAAGGCGCCCTATAAAGCGTTCTATAAGGCACCCTATAAGGCGCCTTATAAAGCGCCCTATAGGGAACATTATAAGGTGCCTTGGCGGACAGTGCACTTTATAATGTGCCCTCTGGAGTGCCTTATAGGGCGCCTTATGCGGCACCTTAGGTTACAGCACTTTGAGGGTGTGTTTGCTGGAAGCACTAATTTAAATTAAAAAAGAAAATGCCTCAGACAGCACTGATTTAAAGTAAAGGGTAATGCCTCAGACAGCCTTACTCATTAATCCCACTGGGGGATCAAACTCATGACCCCTCTTTGATCAGTCAATGTATTAACCATTGTGCTACACCTCTGTTGCTGTGTTTGTAGGTCAGCACGCCTAATTAAGGCTAACGCGCATTAACGTGCCACGGCTCCCTCTATCGCATGAAAACGTACCTTATCGCACGATAACCCTAAATGCTACCTTAAGACTGGAACGCCCACTACCTTATATGGCATTCGTCACAGTAAGACTGCAACTAACGCCGGTAACATTAAGACAGTTTAGTAAACATACCCCTTAGAGTGCAACCCCTCCACCAATTTGATCTGCTCTATCAGTACGATATAGCTTGTACCCAGGTATCACAGTGTCCTACTGGTTGTCCTCATTCCACCTTGTCTCTGAGATACCAATCATATCTAACCTCTTATTTAGGAGTAGCCTAATGGTTAAGAACACTGGTTTGGGAACCCAGAGACAAGGGTTCAATTCCCCCTAGCACTCCTTGTGGTCTTGAGCAAGTCACTTAACCCTCTATTGCCTCAGAAAAATCCAAGTTATCAATGTCCCTGTTTCATGTACATTACCAAGTTTAAGTTTCAATATAAACCGCTTTGATTGAAATGATAAGGCGGTATATAAAACCTGTTAAATAAAATAAATAAATCTATTCTAAATCTCACATCTTATTTTTTAAAACTTCTATCATTTGCATACAAGCATTTTAAAGGCTGTATTTTATTCATATTAATCTGGTTATCGGTAAGCAGGGGTAATTTGGAATTTTTAAGCTCTGTCTGCTACGTACTAAAGGGCATTTGCGTTACTTTTGTCTTTCTCCAGGACCAAGCAGGAATCAGTCCTCACATATGGGTGACGTCGGCACCGACGGAGCCCCCGTGCGGAGCATTTCCCCAGCTTTGAAAGAAAGCCTTTGGGAATGTAGCGCACATGCGCGGTCCCCTTCCCGCCCAAGGGTGCCATCTTGCTCAGTCTTCTTTTTTCCGCGGAGCCCGATGGACGTGTTTCGTTTTCACCTGAAGAACCTGGATGCCCTTGGCAAGAAGTGCTTCCAGGGCTCTCTGCTTGCTTGCCGTGTCCAGACCTACCAACTGTACATGGGCATGTACCTTCGAGACCTGGCAAAGGAGATTGCTGGGTTCTCTGCTGGTCTCTCCGAGGAACCTTTGCAGAGGTTCAATGCACTGTCATCGGGTATTCGAGAGTGCTCGAAGTTTATCTCTTGAGCAGCCTATGATGGCTTCAAGGCTTCGGCCCGAGTAGCCACAGCCGGCATCGGTGCACGCCGTCAGGCCTGGCTACAGTCATCGGACCTCGAGCCATGGGTGCAGGACAAGTTGGTCGATGTCCCCTGCCGAGGTGAGAACCTCTTTGGCAAGCCCATGGCTGAAAAGGCTGCAGAACTCGAGACCGAGACTCTTACCCGGACAAGGCTGTCCAGGAAAACCTCTGCCCCTTCTCAGAAAAAGAAGGGCTCGGGGAAAAAGACCTTTTACCCGAGGAAGTCATCTGCCTATAAAACATACCCCCATTTTCAGGCCTCTGTAGCTCCCCAACAGGGGCAGCAGGCCAAGGGGCAGGGACATGGGCCCCGTAGGCAGAAAACCCCCAAGCCACCAGCTCCGGCTCCTGCACAGCAGGGAGCGGGGTTTTGACTCCAATGGCATAGCCTTTCCTCCTCAGCTGGCCCCTATCAGCACAGGAGGCCGGCTGGCCCTGTACGCGCACAGGTGGCCAGCCATAACAAGGGATACCTGGGTACTAAGCATAGTCCAGAAGGGCTATCTCCTCCACTTCCACCAAGTACCCCCCTCCTATTTTCCAGGGGAGCCTCCAAGACTTCCTCTGCACAGGGACTTACTCCTGCAGGAGTTGGCAAGTCTTGTAAAGGAACAGGCAGTGGAACTGGTGCCCCACCATCTGAGAGGTCAAGGCTTCTATTCCAGGTACTTTCTGGTACCAAAAAGAACAGGAGGCCTCAGGCCCATCCTAGACTTGTGGAATCTGAACAAGTTCCTGGAGAGGGAAAAGTTCAAGATGCTTACCCTTGGAATCCTGCTGCCCTACCTCCAGCAGGGAGATTGGCTATGCTCCTTAGATTTAAAGGATGCTTATACTCACATCCTCATTCATCCAGACCACAGACAATATCTCAGATTTGTAGTGGGAGGAAACCACTATCAGTACAGAGTACTGCTTTTTGGCCTAACCTCCGCCCCCAGGGTATTCACTAAGTGCCTGGCGGTGGTGGCAGCCTATCTCAGGGTTCAAGGCCTCTTTGTCTTTCCATACCTGGATGACTGGCTCATCAGGGGTCAATCCCCACAGGAGGCCATTCAAGCCACCCTTCGCACTGTCGCTCTGCTTCAGCATCTGGGGTTTGTTATAAACTTTGCAAAGTCCACTTTGCACCCCTCACAAAACATGGAGTTCATAGGAGCAAGACTGGACACCCTTCAGGCAAAGGCCTTTTTACCCGTGGACAGGGCCCACGGGTTGATGGATCTAGCCAGGCAGTTCCACAGCAATTCTCTGGTCTCTGCCAGACAATTCCTGAGGCTCTTAGGCCACATGGCTTCCACGGTCCATGTAACTCCAAATGCCCATCTACACATGAGGCCAGCTCAATGGGGCCTCAGAACTCAGTGGCACCAAGCCACAGGAAACCTCACGGACAGACTGAGGGTGTCCAAACTACTCGAGTCTTCTCTACAGTAGTGGCTCTATCTTCCGAATCTAGTGCAAGGGGTGTTTTTTCAGACACCTCCACACTCTCAAGTGCTGACAACCGATGCTTCTCTTCAAGGTTGGGGTGCACATTGCCAAGAAGTATGTATTCAAGGCCTGTGGTCTCCTTGGGAGGCCGCACAGCAGATCAATCTCTTAGAACTGAGAGCTATCCGCTTGGCCCTGAGAACTTTCTCTCATCTCCTCTCTCACCAGTCCATCCTAGTTCAGACGGACAACCAAGTTGCTATGTTCTATGTGAACAAACAAGAGGGCACAGGGTCCCGCCTTCTATGTCAGGAAGCACAGAGCCTGTGCTCCTGGGCAGTCAATCACGGCATTCTTCTCAAAGCGGTCTATCTCCCAGGTCAAGAGAATTACCTGGCAGACAGATTGAGCAGGATCCTGCAGCTACATGAATGGCAGTTGAATCCCTTAGTGGTTCAACAGATCTTCCTGAGATGGGGTCTTCCAACCATAGATCTCTTTGCCAGTCCTCTGAACCGTCAACTACCCAGGTTCTGCTCCAGACAACCGCATCCTCTCAGATTAGCAGCAGATGCGTTTCTCATTCCGTGGTCTACAGGCCTCCTATATGCCTTTCCTCCCACGCCTCTAGTGCCCCAGACACTGTTCAAAGTGCTCCGGGACAGGGCCTCGGTAATTCTGGTGGACCCCAGATGGCCCCAACAGCCGTGGTTCCCACTTCTTTTGCAACTAGCGGTGGACACTCCCCTTCCTCTGGGGATGCAACCAGATCTCCTGTCTCAGGAGCAGGGGTCTCTTTTACACCCCAATCTCCAGTCCCTCAATCTGATGGCCTGGCTGCTGAAAGGGTAGTTCTAGAACCCTTACTACTGCCTAGGGAAGTGGAGGACGTGGTCTTGGCCTCCAGAAGGCAGTCCACCCGAAAGTCTTATGCCCTTAAGTAGCATAGATTCTCTGCCTGGTGTACTCAGCACAACGAGAATCCTTTTTCATGCCTGGTACCGGTGGTGCTGCAATATTTGCTTCACCTGTCCAACCTAGGCCTTAAGTCCAATTCTGTTAGAGTTCATCTTAGTGCTCTTTCAGCACACCACTCACCGGTGGAGGATCAGTCTCTCTCCAGCCATCCTTTGGTGGCTCGCTTCCTCAGAGGCCTGCTTTTGCTTAAGCCTCCAATGCGTCCACCTGCCCTTGAATGGGATTTGAATGTGGTCTTGCAACGGCTTACTTGCCCACCATTTGAGCCTATGGCTACTTGCCCTTTGCGCTTTCTCTCCTGGAAAGCGTTGTTCTGGTGGCTCTTACCTCAGCAAGGCGAGTGAGTGAACCTCAGGCCCTAGTATCAGATGCTCCATATACTAGGTTCTATAGGAACAGAGTAGTCTTACGGACTCACCCTAAGTTCCTTCCAAAGGTTGTCTCCTCCTTCCACCTCAATCAGGAGGTGGTTCTTCCAACTTTCTTTCCCAGGCCGCATGCCAGCTGGGCTGAGATGGTCTTGCATACCCTGGACTGTAGGAGGGCGTTGTCCTTCTACCTTGACTGTACGCAGGAGCACCGGAGGGCTGTTCAGCTCTTCATCTCTTTTGACCCCAATAAGTTGGGGTTACCTGTCTCCAAGCATACTTTGTCCATATGGGTAGCTGACTGTATTGCCTGGGCTTACAGGGCAGCCGGCCTCTCCTTGCAGGGTCGAGTTATGGCTCACCGTGTCAGGGCAAAGGCTGCGTCAGTGGCTCATCTCTGCTCTGTTCCGTTGGCAGACATCTGCCGGGCCGCTACTTGCTCTTCAAGCCAGACTTTTGCGGCCCACTACTGCCTTGAGAGAGAGTCCCGCAGGGACAGTGCTTTCAGACAAGCGGTACTCCATAATCTCTTTGGGCTTTAGGCAACTCCTACCCTCCAGCCCTGGTGTTGGGCTACCATTCGGGGGCGTTATCAGAGAAGATTTCTTTCTCACATGCTGAGGCTCTAGAGGGAGCTCATTTTTTCAGCTTGGGTCTCCGGTAGCCTTAAGCTGGGGAGTCCCATATGTGAGGACTGACTTCCTGCTTGGTCCTGGAGAAAGAGTAGTTACTCACCTGTAACAGGTGTTCTCCAGGAGCAGCAGGAATCATTCCTCACAACCCTCCCTCCTCCCCTTGGAGTTGCAGTCATATGCTTTATTTTCTTATTTTTGCTGTCTTTTAGCTATGTCATCAGACTGAGCAAGATGGCACCCTTGGGCGGGAAGGGGACCGCGCATGCGCGCTGCATTCCCAAAGGCTTTCTTTTTTTTATTTATTTATTTATATAGATTTAATAAATTTTAACGTCCAAACAATATCCATGAATGAAATGGAAAAATGGAAAAAATAAAACATCAAATACAATAGGAAATAAGTACAGCCATCACACACTCATTTTTCCCCCTATCAGACCACAAAAAATAGGAAATAGGGGAGTAGTAGGAAACAATCAAACAATATAATGATACAGATATCATAACCATTAATCACACAAATTCCAACGGGCGAATGGGAGACTCACACGTCAGCTGTATGAGAAATTACAACAACCTCAACATCACTCACTTCCCTAGACTCCAAGAAAGCTAACAACTGCTTGGGCTCAAAAAACAAATACATCTTTTGTTTAAAATTAACATAACATTTCACAGGAAATTTAAGTTGGAAGGAAGCGCCCAAGGCCAAAGTCCTAGGGCGAAGAGCCAAAAACTCTTTCCTTCTCAATTGTGTAATTCATGCTAAATCAGGAAATACTCTTACTCTTGAGCCCATAAAGACTTCATTAGCATTTCTAAAATACATTTTAAGAATAAACACTTTATCAGTCTCCAAAGCAAATGTAGCAAGAAGGATAGTTCTTTCCGTAACAATCTCCAGAGAACTCTCAAGGAGACCTGTGAGGTCCCCCAACCCCGGGTAAGAGGGGGGGGGCCCCGTCTACTCCACCTCTAATACCCAAGGATAAGTACTGGGCCCTAGTCAAGGGGGGATACTGCTCTGAGGGGATTTTTAACACCTCCCCAAAGTACTTCCGCAGCATCTCAACCGCTGATAATACTGGAGACCTAGGAAAACCCAGGAACCGGAGATTACAACGCCGGGCCTGGTTTTCCAGGTACTCCATCTTCCTAGCAGCCACAGTACTATCCTTTAGCTGAGCATGAATCAGACCCCGCACCTCCCCCATCTCCTTCTCCAGGGTGGTGACCCTACTAACTTGCACTTCATGAGCCTTAGAAAGAGAATCACAAGAATCTCTAACCACATTAAGTTCCATTTAAAATGTCCCACAAAGTCTGTTCATGGAGTGATTCAGGGATGCCATTCCTTCCCATAGCGTTTCCATAGTAATTACCGCAGGTCTCACCAAAGCTGGAACCACAGGAAGCTCTTCCCGCATCGCCGGGACTGCAGGCACAGGTCGCTCCGCTGACACCCCCATCTCACAGCTCCGACCCCGGCTTGCATCCACCGAAGGGGAAATCAACACTGTAGCTGCACCTCCTATGCCCTCCAAAGTCGGCGTACTTGTCACAACCAACTCCGGGGTCAAAGCAGCAACAGAGGATAGGCTTCCGGGACACGGCAGCGGTGTCTGCTCCTCAGGTGAGAGCCAGACACCCGACACGCTCTGGGGCGACACTCCTCCCTCTGCCCCAGCTAAAGACGCCGCTCCGACGCGGGGCTCAAAGCCACACTGCCCCAGCGTACGCTGACCCGCAGAGCTCGATGGTCTCTCGCCCGAAGGTAAGGCAACTTGCTTCCGCTTTCTCCGACTCATCTCGCGGTCGCTGCTCCACAGACTCAGGAAACTCAAGGCAGGCGCTCACCGCTCCGCGTTCACATCCGCCATCTTAGTTACTCCCCATTCCAATCCCCAAAGGCTTTCTTTGAAAGCTGGGGAAATGCTCCGCACGGGGGCTCCGTCGGCGCCGACGTCACCCATATGTGAGGACTGATTCCTGCTGCTCCTGGAGAACACCTGTTACAGGTGAGTAACTACTCTTTATTGGAACCTCTCTGTCAATGTGCCCTAACTTCAGTCTTTTGCTGGTATCCTTCAAAGTTACACTGTTCCGAACCATCCGCTCTTGGGTGACTGTCGGCTTTCCCCTATTATCTAGTTTAAAAGCTGCTCTTTCTCCTTTTTAAAGATTAATACCAGCAGCCTGGTTCCATCCCGGTTAAGGTGGAGCCCATCCCTTTGGAAAAGCCCCTCCTTTCCCCAGAATGTTCCCCAGTTCCTAACAAATCCCAAACCCTCTTCCTTGGACCATCGTCTCATCCATGCATTGAGACTCTGGAGCTCTGCCTGCCTTTTGGGTCCTGCGCGTGGAACGTGAAATATTTTGGAGAATGCTACCCTGGAAGTTCTGGATTTCAACTTCCTACGTAAAAGCCTAAATTTGGCCTCAGAACCTCCCTATGTCATTGGTAACAACATGTACCAAGACAGCAGACTCCTCCCAGCACTATCTGAGACCTTGTCTATGTGGCGCATGAGGTCCGCTACCTTCGTACTAGGCAGGCATGTTACCGGCGATCCTCACATCCACCAGCCACCCAGCTATCTACATGGCTAATGATCGAATCACCAACTATAATGGCTGTCCTAACCCTTCTCTCATGGGCACATGGCCCTGGAGAAACTTCCTCGGTGTGAGAGAGTTTTACATCACCTGGAGGACAGGTCCTTGCTACAGGATCACTTCTTGCCACACCAGAGTGATGCTCATCTCCAGGAACAAGCAGGAATGAGTCTTCACATATGGGTACTGGTACCGACGGAGCCTGCACGGGAACGCTCCCCAGCTTCCCTAAAAGGAAAGCTTTTGGGAGCATCCCACAGCGCCTGCGCGCTGCCTTCCCGCCTTTCCTAATCAGCTCTCCTCAGTTCTTCTTTGCCGCGGAGCCAGCAGGTCGAGCCCTGTCACCACTGAAGAAGTTCTTTATTTTATTTTTGTTTCTTTGGTCGCGTGTGTGCCTTCCCCGACTCCGGACTGGTACTGCCAGTCTTTTCTTTCTTTTCTTTAAAAAAAAAAAAAAAAATCTATACTTTTTCCTCACTTAGTGTATTTTGCTTCTAGGCCTCAGGGCCTAAAAGAAAATTTCCCTCATGGAAAAACCAGCCTCCGGGTTCAAAAAATGCACTAAGTGTAGCGGTACTATTTCTGTTACAGATACCCATGAATGGTGTCTTAAATGTTTGGGTCCTGAACACTCCATTCCGGATTGTCCGTCCTGCTCTCTAATGTCTAAACGGGGTTTACAGAACCGAGCAGCTAAGCTCCATGTGCTGTTTCCCGCTGATTCAGCGTCAGTAGCATCGACATCTTCCAGGTCTTCTTCTCCTGATGGATCTCAGGTAACCAAACATACACCTAGCAGGTCCTCGAAGGGTAGATCTCCCTCTAAGCATCGAGATGCCTCTGGGCTTGCCCTCGAGGATCCTGCACCAGCAAAACAACCCCGGCGGGAAGCTCCGGCTTCCAAAGCTCCTCCTATGGGGTTACAGGTTGACATCGATGGCACGGCCTCGACCGATCACCTGTTAGAATGCTCTGGGGTACCGGCACAATCTCCCGGTAACGACTTCCAGGCATTCATGGCGTCGATGGATCAGAATGTTCTGTCCATGCAGCGGGCTATCACGGCCTTCATTCAAGCTGCGACGCCGTCAGTACCGCAACAAGTCCCGTTGTCGGTACCGGCCCCGGTACCGGCACCAGCGCCGATACCGGTACCGACTGCATCGACATCGACCAGGATACCGGCTGCTACGGTTCCTTGTCCAGGGCTGCTTACCGGTACCCATCCAGTACCGGGGACGCCCGATGTCGATATTGCTCGATACGCGTACCGAGCATTGGAAGAGCACCCTGACAGGCGATACTTTGATTCCTCTGATGATTCTGATACATCAGACGAGTCTCCTGAAGTATCCATAGCCCTTCCTGAAGAGCCTTCTTCTCCAAAAAGAAGAATGTCTCCACCAGAGGACTTGTCCTTTCAAGACTTCATAAGAGAAGTAGCTAAAGGACTTTCTATTTCAGTAACTTCTGAATCAGAGCCTAGAGCTAAAAAATTGGACATTTTAGGCTACTCTAGGGCTCCTAAAGAGGCAGTCACCTTACCAATTCATGAGATTCTTTATGAACACATGATTGATCTATGGGAGACTCCTCTCACTCTCTCTCCTCATTCTCGCAGATTGGACACTATGTATCGTGTCCCTCCTTGTCCTGGATTTCAGAAAACTCAACTTCCTCACCATTCCATTGTGGTGCAGTCAGCTATGAAGAGGATAAAGAGTACAAAGAGACACTCTTCTGCTCCTCCAGGAAGAGAATGCAGGACCTTGGATGCTTTTGGTAGGAAAATCTTCCAAGCCAGTATGCTTATTGCCAGAATCAACTCATATAGCCTGTACATGGGTATGTTTCTGAAAGAAGTGGCACAAAAACTGCACACTTTCCTTCCTTTTCTTCCAGAGGATAAAAGGGAGGAATTCCTCATTTGGCTTAAGCATACTCAAGACATTTCAAAGTTTTCCAACAGGGCAGCTTTTGACTCCTTTGAAGGTGCCAGCAGAGCCTCAGGCATTGCCATAGCTGCTCGCAGAATTGCTTGGCTCCAGGCTTCTGATTTAGAACCCTGGGTTCAAGATGGCTTAGGAAATCTTCCCTGTACAGGTGAAAACCTATTTGGCAAAGAGTGGCAAATAAAGGCCACTCAAATGGATGCAGAAAACTCTGCTCTGGATAGACTTTCAAAGTCAACCTCCATTCCTGCCAAGAAAAAGCCTTTTAAAAAGTCTTTCTTTAAAAAGGGCAGATTTCCTTCTACTTCTGGCCAACAATCTTCTACAGGTCGCTTTGCCACTAAGCGTCAGCAACCTAAACAAGCCAGGCCTAAGCCTACAGGGGCTGCTGCAACTCAGCAAGCCCAACCTCCTCAGGGTTTTTGACTTGATGCTAGAGAACGTAGCCTTTCTGGCTCTAAAGCAGCCAGAGCCTCTCGCCATTCCAGGAAGGTTGACTCATTTTGCTCCCAGATGGGAGCAAATAACATCAGAGCAGTGGACCCTCTCCGTCATAAGAGAGGGCTACAAGCTTCATTTTTCAGACCTTCCTCCCCACACCATGGTGAGACACTTCAATTCTCCCACATCTCTTCTCGACCTTCTAGGTCAGGAGATAGCTACCCTTCTTGCCCAAGGGGCAATAGAAGAAGTTCGTCTTCATCAAGGGTCAGGGTTCTACGCCCCCTATTTTCTCATTCCAAAGAAGACAGGGGGATACAGACCCATCTTAGATCTCAGAGAATTGAACAATTTTCTATGCAAGGAGAAATTCAAGATGCTCTCTCTAGGCACTTTCCTTCCATATCTTCAGAGTCAGGATTGGCTTTGTTCTCTAGATCTCAAGGATGCGTACACACATGTCCTCATCCATCCCTCTCACAGAAGATTCCTGCGGTTTCTTTTCCAGGGAAAACATTACCAATACAGGGTACTCCCTTTTGGTCTGGCCTCTGCTCCAAGAGTATTCACCAAATGCATGGCAATAGTTGCTGCATTTCTACGCACTCTGGGAATATTTGTCTTCCCATACCTGGACGACTGGCTCATCCGAGCTCCAACTCAGTCAGAGGCCAAAATTTCCCTGGACCGCACAAGGCGCATTCTGCAGTATCTGGGACTAGTGGTAAACCTCCCAAAGTCTCAGCTCATCCCTACTCAGTCCCTAGAATTTATAGGGCCTGGTTGGATACCACTACTGCAAGGGTCTACCTTCCTCAGGCCCGTTGTCAACATCTAGTGCAGTTAGCCTCCCAGATTCAGTCAAGAAACCACTAATCTGCCAGGGAGATGCTACAACTGCTAGGCCACATGGCTTCCACAGTGCATGTGGTACCCTATGCTCGCCTACACATGAGAGCAGCTCAATGGACTTTGTCCACCCAGTGGACTCAAGTATCAGGAGCTCTCTCAGACCAAATAGCAACCTCCAAACGTCTCTTTTGGTCTCTCCAATGGTGGATGTCCACCCAAAATCTGTTGCTGGGGTCCCCCTTCCAACAGTTGTTGCCCCAAGCAACCCTCACAACAGATGCCTCCCAAACTGGTTGGGGAGCTCATCTACAGGACCTCTCCACTCAAGGCACTTGGTCCCCACAGGAGACCTCTCTTCATATCAATCACTTGGAGCTTCGAGCAGTTTTTCTAGCTCTCAAGGTCTTCCATACCCTCCTCAACTACAAGACAGTCCTCATTCAGACGGACAATCAAGTAGCCATGTTTTACATAAACAAGCAAGGAGGAACTGTCTCTCTGTCGCTCTGCAATGAAGCTTTAAGATTGTGGGCCTTCGCCAGAGAGCATCAAATCCATCTCCTGGCAGTATACCTCCCAGGAATCCAAAACTCTTGGGCAGACAGACTCAGTCGAGTTCTGCTTCCACACGAATGGTCCCTGCACATGGATCAGGTACTCAGAATCTTCCAAGAATGGGGAACCCCGGACATAGGCCTCTTTGCAAGTCCGTGGAATGCCAAACTTCCCCGGTTCTGTTCCAGAATTCCGTGTCAGGGAGTTCAGGCCAAGGATGCCTTCCTCCTTCATTGGGGTCAGGGCTTCCTGTATGCCTTTCCACCCATTCCCTTGATTCCCAAGACTCTATTCAAACTTCAGAGGGATCAAGGATCCATGATCCTCATAGCTCCACACTGGCCACGCCAAGTGTGGTACCCTCTACTTCTGCATCTCTCCCAAGCCCCCTCCCTGGACTTGGGAGCTGCTCCAGACCTTCTGTCCCAGGACGAAGGGACTTTGTGGCACCCAAACCCCAAGTCCCTTCACCTCAGAGCTTGGTTACTGAAGGCCTAGACCTTCAAGGCTTGAATCTTTCTCAGCAAGTAAAGGATATCCTCCATGCTTCCAGAAAACCTTCCACCAGGCGTTCCTATGCTTTTAAATGGAAAATATTTTCCATTTGGTGTGCTGGAAAGGGTCTTGACCCTCTAGCACTACCTTTAAATTCTCTGTTAGACTATCTCCTGCATCTTTCCAATGCAGGACTTAAGACAAATTCAGTAAGAGTCCATTTGAGTGCTATCGCAGCATCCCTTAAGCCCATCAATGGACAACCTATCTCCTCTCATCCACTTATTGCAAGATTCATGAGAGGCCTAACTTTAACTAAACCTCCCATTAGGCCTCCTCCGGTGGCATGGGACTTAAATTTAGTTCTTGGTCAGCTTATGAAGCCACCCTTTGAACCCTTAGCCACTACCTCCTTGAAATTTCTTTCCTGGAAGGTTATTTTCCTCATTGCAGTCACTTCAGCTCGCCGCATCAGTGAACTGCAAGCCTTAGTGGCTAATCCACCTTATACAAGGTTCCATCATGATAAGGTAGTCCTTAGGACCAATCCACACTTTATGCCTAAAGTGGTCTCACCTTTTCATCTTAATCAAGAGGTGTATTTACCTGTCTTTTTTCCAGCTCCTCATGCATCTAGTGCAGAGAAGACTCTTCATACTTTGGATTGTAAAAGAGCTCTTGCTTTTTACTTACAAAGGACACAGCAACATAGAAAATCTTCCCAGCTTTTTGTTGCTTTTGATCCTTCTCATTTGGGACTTCCAGTCTCTGAGGACACTGTCCAATTGGATTGCTCAGTGTATCTCTTTCGCCTACCAGAGTAAGAACCTTTCTCTGGAGAGCCATGTCACAGCTCATAATGTGAGGGCCATGGCCACCTCTATGGCTCATCTAAATTCTGTGTCCATCGACCATATCTGTCGAGCAGCCACCTGGGCCTCGGTTCATACCTTCACAGCCCATTACTGCTTGGACAAGGACTCCCGCCGGGATGCCTTGTTTGGTCAGGCTGTCCTCAAACACCTGTTCCATTCTTAAACAACTCCTACCCTCCTTCCCAGGATGGATGCCTGAGATCCATAGGAGGACATAGAACCCTTCCCAGGGTCTCATATCCTTGGGGATCTCCCAGGCATCTTAGCTAAGGAGTCCCCATATGTGAAGACTCATTCCTGCTTGTTCCTGGAGATAGCACAGTTACTTACCTGTAACAGGTGATCTCTGGGAACAGCAGGAATAAGTCTTCACAACCCTCCCACCTCCCCTAGGAGTTGTATCTTTTTTCTCTATCTTTCCTTCCTCTCTCTATTGTCTCAGCTTTAAACTAGAACTGAGGAGAGCTGATTAGGAAAGGCGGGAAGGCAGCGCGCAGGCGCTGTGGGATGCTCCCAAAAGCTTTCCTTTTTGGGAAGCTGGGGAGCGTTCCCGCGCAGGCTCCGTCGGTACCGACATACCCATATGTGAAGACTTATTCCTGCTGTTCCCAGAGATCACCTGTTACAGGTAAATAACTGTGCTTTCTGTCATATGACCTCTCTCCTCCATGGCAACAGGTCTCGTCTATGTACCTCTCTGTTTGTCTTATATCTGCCAAGTCTGCTACTCTAGCCTCCAGAGATCAGACTTGTTCCCTGAGAGCAAAGAGCTCCTTGCACTTAGTGCACACGTAAGACCTCTCACCAACTGGAAGAAAATCATACATGTGGCACTCAATGCAAAAGACTGGAAAGCCCCCATCTCACTGCTGGACTGGTGTCGGCATCATAGTTTTAAGATTATGTGTAGGTATTTAAGTTGTTTACTGGAGCTAGGGAGTGCCATATGTGAGGACTGACTTCCTGCTTGTTCCTGGAGAAAGTGTAGTTTCTCCAGGAACAAGCAGGAAGTCAGTCCTCACATGTGGGTTACGTCAGCGCCGACAGAGCCTGCGCGGAGCAAATCCCCAGCTTTCAAAGAAAGCCTTTGGGAGTTGCCTCCACGCATGCGTGGTCCACTTCCCGCCCAAAGGAGCCATCTTGCTCAGTCTTCTCTTTTCCGCGTAGAGCTGCAGACATAGTCTGTTCTCTGTCCCAGAAAAAGTGATTCTTCTTGCCTTTTTGGCTGTTGTTTTTTCTTCTGGCTAGCACTGGTACCCTTCCCGTCTCGCCCCCAGTACCCCGGTATCAGGTTGGCTATATTTTCTTTTTCTTTTACTTTTCTTTTCAGGCATTTTCGCCCCTGTTTTTCCCTAGCTGGCAGCCCAAAAGGCCTTTGACCTTGCTGGGGCCCTTTTTATCCCCATGGCTACCAGTGGGTTCAAAATGTGCAACAGGTGTGGTAAAATTATGTCCCTTACCGATATGCATGACGGCTCGGACCATGACCTGGCTGTTTGCAGCCTTTGCAAACCTATGTCCTCGAAGGCCTTGAAAAGCCGCCAGCAGCAGCATGGAAAAATTTTCCCTGATTCCCCCATGCCTCCAAAAGCCAGGGCCTCGTCTGAGATCTCCACTCCTTGGGAGGAAAGCTCCAAACCCGAGCGACGTAGGGGTACCTCAGAGAAAGGATCTCCCTCGAGGGAACCAAAAAGAAGGAGAAAATCCTTGACAGCTGCGTCTCTGGATGACTCAGAATGGCCAGGTCCCTCGCGGGGCCGATCACAGAGCCCCAAGCACCAGCCCGAGGCATCGGGGAAGGAATTCCTGATCAAACTCTCTCAGAAGGATCTGACCACGGATCGACCTTGGCAAGCGCATCCTATCCTAGTCGAGGATTCCCCCTGGGGGAACCGGCTTCGGGGCTGAGTACATCGGTGCCCGAGCCGGATGCTGTGGAACCTCCTGAACGTATGTCCAGGATGGTGTACTTGGAACGCAGGATCACTGCCTTCCTGAAGCAGCAGTGGGCACTAGTATCCGGTACATCCGGTTCCTCTGCCCAGACCACCGGAGGTTCGACGACGAGTCGATTCTCAAAGCCCTACGGGCCCAAGTAGATTATAGGCCGAGGTCCCGCTCGGTATCTTGTTCTTCGGGACGGAGATCGTTGCCAGCGAGCGCCGGAGCGGCCTGACCCCTCGGGTCCCGAGGACTACCACCTGTCTTCCTCAGAGGCCTCCGCCTGGGAGTCTGAAGACAAGGTGTCTCCGGACACTCGCATTCAGCGAGATGTCCCGCTCGATTCTCCTGTATCGGAGCCTTGGAGAAGATCTCCTCCAGAAGACATGGCCTTTTGGGACTTCGAAATATGTCCAAAGCCTTAGCTTTCCCAACGGAGTCCGAGGAGGATCATCGAGCAGATGAACTCAAGATCCTCCAATACGAGGCCCCTCCTCGGGAAACCCTCACAGTGCCCATTCCACCTATCCTGGAACGCCTTATGCTCCGCATGTGGAAGACATCGGCATCGACACAGGTGATCAGCAAGCGGCTCGACTCGATGTACCGGGTTCGCCGAAGCCCCGTTTTTCAAAAGTCACAGCTGCCACATAATTCCATGGTCATGGAATCAGCCATGCGTCGACTAAAAAGTCAGAAAAAGCATTCCTCGGTACTGCCCGGCAGGGAGGCCACACCTTGGATGCCCTTGGCAGAAAATGTTACCAGGGCGCGATGCTGAACTGCCGGATTCAAGACTACCAGCTGTACATTGGCAAGTATCTGAGAGATCTGTCGAAGGAGATCATCAGATTCTCTTCTGGTCTCTCCAAGGAGCCATTACAGCACTTCAAGGGCTTATCCAGAGCCATCAGTGAATGCTCCAAATTTACATCTCGAGCGGCCTATGACGGCTTCGAGTTGGCGGCCAGAGTAGCTGCGGTGGGCATTGGTGCACGCCACCAAGCCTGGCTACAGTCGTCAGACCTCGAACAATGGGTACAAGACAAGCTGGTCGATGTCCCATGCCGAGGGGAGAACCTATTCGGTAAACCCATGACGGAAAAGGCTGCTGAACTGGAGACCAAGTTCAAGACGAGGACGAGGTTCTCTAAGAAGACCTCTGCTCCTTCTTGAAAGAAGGGCTCTGTGAAAAAGCCCTTCTACCCAAGGAAGTCCACTGCTTACCAAAGTTACCCCCTCTATCAGGCCTCTCCGGGGCCCCAACAGGGGCAACAGGCCCAGGGGCAAGGGCATGGCCCGTGTAAACAGAAGGCTCCCAATCCCCAGGCTTTGACCCTGGCTCAGCCCAGGGAAAGTTTTTGATTCCTACAGCATAGCCTCTCTTCCAAGCGAGGCTCGGCAGCCCACAGGAGGAGGTTGGCTGTCCCTGTACGCCCACAGGTAGGGAGCTATCACCACCGACTCTTGGGCACTACCAAAGTAACTTCACATTTTTTCCCCGGAGAGCCACTTCGGCCTCCCCTTCACCGGGATTATTATTTATTATTTATTTTTATTTAACATTTTTTATATACCGCACTATTCATCATCAGTGCGGTTTACATTGAACAACAATATACCTGTCAATACATGACTGATCTAGGTTTACAGATAACAGGGAAGATAAACTGGGTGTGAACTGGGGGTAACTATCTACATAATTATACAAATTATATATACATTGAATAGGTTACATCAAGATTTGATATTTGACAAGAATACAGTGTTTTCACATTTTGACCCTTTGTTCTGGATTGTTGTTATGTGTAGGAGTTATCTGAGTGAGGCGGGAGCCGGTTCTATTGTGTGTATGGTAGCCTGAAGTGCAAAGTGAATAAATAGTGCTTGATGGACTTTCTAAATTGGGTGATATCCCTGATTGATCTGATGTTTGGAGGTAGTTTGTTCCAGCACTTGGGAGCATAGGACACAAAAGCTCTGTTAGTAGTTTGTTGTGTCCATTTTGTGGAGATACTAGGAGTAACTAGTGTGTTTTCTGCTACTAGTCTCCTGGGTCTGTTGTTTGGTGTGTGGGTGATGAGCTTTGAGATCGATGCAGGAGATAATTTATTAATAGCCTTGAATGTGATGAGGAGGGTTTTGTATATTATTCTGCAGTTTATCGGGAGCCAGTGCAGATCGATCAGTATTGGTGTTATATGATCTCTTATAGAAGCTCCAGATAAGATGCGGGCTGCCGCGTTCATCGCCAGTTGAAGTGGATTTAGTGTATTCTTGGGGAGGCCATGAAGGATGATATTCGCATAGTCGAAATGCGGTGTGACTATTGCTTGGAAAACTGTACGGAAGTCCTTGGTCTCCATCATTGGTTTCAGGTGGCGCAGTGTTTTTAGTTTGTAGTAAATTGACCTTACTGTGTTCTTTATGTGCTCTTTTAGATTGAGTTGTTGATCGAGTATCACACCGAGGTACTTTATGGAGGCCTTAATTGGGAGTTCTGCATCTCTTACTATGAGGCTGGTTGGCGGAGAAAATTGCTTGTTTCTTGTGGCTATGAGTACTTCGGTTTTCTTGAAGTTTATTCTCATGTTCTGATTGAGAAGCCAGTCGGTTATTGCATTGAAACAGTTGATTAGTGGAGAGTAGTCAGGATTTGATATGTTGATCGGTGTGAATATTAGCACGTCATCTGCGTATAATAGGCAAGATATACCGGGATCTCCTGTTGAAGGAATTGACAGGTCTTCTCGAGGACCGAGCAGTGAAACCAGTGCCCCATCATCTCAAGGGCAAGGGGTTCTACTCTAGGTATTTTCTCGTGCCAAAGAGGACAGGGGGCCTAAGGCCCATCCTCGACCTGCACAACCTCAACAGATTCCTGGTGCGGGAGAAGTTCAAGATGCTCTCCCTTGGAACATTGCTGCCCTACCTCCGCCAGGGAGACTAACTATGCTCCTTAGATCTGAAGGATGCTTATACACACATCCTAATCCACCCAAACCACAGGCAATACCTACGCTTTGTGGTAGGGGGCCGCCATTTTCAGTACAGGGTGCTGCCCTTCGGCCTTGCCTCAGCCCCCAGGGTATTCACGAAGTGCCTAGCGGTGGTCACCGCCTTTCTCAGGTTTCAGGGGATTTTATTCTTCCCCTACCTCGATGACTGGCTCATCAAGAGTGCTACGGCCCCCAAGGTGCAGCAGGCCACAGCACGCACTATCCAGGTCCTTCAGCACTTGGGGCTTCATTATCAATTATCCCAAGTCCAGCCTGTGTCCGGCGCAAGAGCTGGAATTTATCAGGGCAAGGATCGATACCCTCCCAACCAAGGCCTTCCTACCTGTAGACAGGGTCAACAGGCTTGTGGCGCTGGCCAAAAATGTACAGCGTCACCCCTCGGTGCCAGCAAGACATCTATTGCACCTCCTCAGACACATGGCCTCCATGGTCCATGTCATGCCAGATGCCCGCCTACACATGCGAATTGAACAGTGGTGCCTCAGGGACCAGTGGTCCCAGGCAATGGGGCATCTCCAGGACAGAATCAAAGTTACTGCGCGCCTGGCGCAGTCCCTGAACTGGTGGCAGTCACCCCACCACTTGCAAGTGGGGATGCCTTTTCAGCTCCTCATAACGCGAGGGTACTAACTACAGACGCCTCCCTGCTGGGTTGGGGAGCCCACTGCCAGGGGTACCGCACCCAGGGCATCTGGTCCCCGGACTAGAGGGCCCAACAGATCAATCTGTTGGAATTGCGTGCGATCCGCCTTGCCCTAAGAGCATTCCAGAGACCCCTGAGTCAGAGATCCGTCCTAGTCGCCATGTTCTATGTGAACCAAGAAGGGGGCAAGGGGTCCCGAATCCTCTGTCGGGAGGCTATGGACTTGTGCTCACTAGTAGCCCGACAGGACATTCTCCTCAGGGCAGTGTTTCTGCCGGGCCAGGACAATTGGCTGGCCAACAGACAGCAGACTGTTCCAGCCGCACGAGTGGCAACTGGACCCAAAATTGGCCTGCGGGCTCTTCCAGATTTGGGGGGAACCAATGGTGGACTTGTTTGTCAGCCCGGACAACCACCAGTTGCCCCGCTTCTGCTCCCAGCAACCACACCCTGCCAGAGTGGCTGCCAACGCCTTCCTAAACTCATGGTCAGTGGATCTTCTGTATGCATTTCCCCCGACACCTCTGATTGCCAAGACCCTGTTCAAGATTCTTCGTGACAGAGCCTCAGTCATTCTGATAGCCCCACGGTGGCCTCAGCAACTGTGGTTCCCACTCCTCTTGACGTTGACGGTGGAGACTCTCATCCCCTTGGGGACAGACCCGCAGCTTCTCTCCCAGGACAAGGGCTCTCTCCTGCATCCCCACCCCAGCTTCTTTTCACTGACGGTGTGGCTGCTGAAAGGGCTCCTTAGCTTTGTTCCTATTCCAAGAGAAACATAGAAACATAGAAACATGATGACAGAAAAAGACCACAAGGCCCATCTAGTCTGTCCTTCCATAACAACAACTACAATAGTCCACTTTCTACCTTTAGAGATCCTCTGTGTTGGTCCCATGCTTTTTTGAATTCAGTTACTGTCCTCATCTCTACCACCTCCACTGGGAGACTATTCCACGGATCCACTACTCTTTCTGTAAAGAAATATTTCCGCATATCACTCCTGAATCTATCTCCCTTCACCCTCATCCCATGTCCCCTCGTAGCAGAACTTGCTTTCAATTGAAAGAGGCTCTCTCCCTGAACATTTATGCCACGGAGGTATTTAAACATCTCAATCATATCACCTCTATCCCGCCTTTCCTCTAAGGTGTACATATTAAGATCCTTAAGTCTGTCCTCATATGCTTTATAATGAAGCCCATTAATCATTTTAGTAGCAACCCTCTGCACCGACTCCATCCTGTTCACATCCTTTTGAAGGTGCGGTCTCCAGAATTGCACACCATACTCCAAATGAGGTCGCACCAAAGACTTATACAGAGGTATTATTACCTCCTTTTTTCTGCTAGCCATTCCTCTCCGTATGCACCCAAGCATCCTTCTAGCTTTTGCCGTCGCCTTTTCTACCTGTTTAGCTACTTTAAGATCATCAGACACAACCACGCCTAGGTCCCGCTCTTCTTTAGTGGACAAAAGTACTTCACCTCCTATACTGTATTGCTCCCTTGGATTGCTGCAGCCCAAATGCATGACCTTACATTTTTTAACATTAAATCCCAGCTGCCAAATTCTAGACCATTCTTCAAGCTTAGCTAGATCCCTCCTCATGTTATCTACACCTTCCTGGGTGTCTACTCTATTACAGATTTTGGTATCATCCGCAAAGAGGCAAACCTTACCCGACAGCCCTTCCGCTATATCACTAACAAAGATGTTAAAAAGAATCGGACCAAGGACAGATCCCTGGGGCACACCACTGGTAACATCCTTCTCCTCAGAGTGAGCTCCATTTACTTGTACTCTTTGTCGCCTCCCACCCAACCAATTTCTAACCCAAGCAGTAACTTTAGGGTCCATCCCTAGGGTGCTCAGTTTGTTTATAAACTGAGAAGTGGAGGATGTTCTGCTAGCTTCGCGCAGAACGTCTACCAGACGACTTACGCCTTTAATTGGTGCAGCTTTGCTCACTGGTGTGTTGGTCAGGGGGCCGACCCCTTTTCCTGCCCATTGGTTATGGTGTTGCAATACCTCTTCCACCTCTCTGACTCAGGGCTCAAGTCCAACTCCATCAGAGTACACCTCAGTGCCCTCACGGCCAACCAATACACGGTAGAGGGGAAGCCTCTCTCGGCGCACACAACGGTGTCCCAGTTCCTTAAGGGCTTTCTCCTATCCAAGCCCCCGATCCGCCCTCCGGTGCCCGAATGGGATCACAATGTAGTGTTGGGGCGGCTCACCCTTCTGCCTTTCGAACCAATGGCTATGTGTCATCTTCGCTATCTCTCCTGGAAGGTGATGTTCCTCGTAGCACTCACCTCCGCCCGAAGGGTGAACGAGCTCCAGGCCCTCATGGTGGAGAGACCTTATACCAGGTTCTACAAGAATAGGGTAGTGCTTCGCACACACCCCAAGTTTCTTCCGAAAGTGGTGTCCTCATTCCACCTCAATCAGGAGGTGGTCCTCCCCACCTTTTTTCCAAGACAGCATGCCGATTGCGTTGAGGCTGTCCTCCATACCCTAGACTGTAGGAGGGCCTTATCATTCTACATTCAACATACCCAAGACCACCAAAAAGCTTCTCAGCTTTTCGTTTCTTATGATCCCAGCAAGCTGGGGCAGGCGATGACCAAGCATAAGCTGTCCACATGAGTGGTGGACTGTATTGCCAGGGCCTATGAGGAAGCGCAGCTTCCCCTGGAAGGCTGAGTTACAGCTCACAAGGTCAGAGCTATGGCATTCTCTGTCGCTCATTTGCGCTCTGTTCCCTTGGCAGACATTTGCCGGGCCGCCACCTGGTCTTCGGTTCATACCTTCGCAGCTCACTACTGCGTGGATAGGGAATCCCAGCGGGATAGTGCCTTCAGCCAGGCCATGCTCCATAACCTTTTTGAGGTCTAGGCAACTTCTGCCCCCCAACCCTTCTGTGTTCAGGCTACCGGAGTGCTGTGTTTTCCTTGACAATTATGAGTTTCAACTGCAGCTGCTCGTGGCTCTCGATGAGGGAGCCCTTTTTTTTTGGGCTATGGGTTCTTGGTAGCCTGTAGCTGGGGAGTTCCACATGTGAGGACTGAATTCCTGCTTGTTCCCGGAGAAAGCATAGTTGCTCACCTGTAACAGGTGTTCTCCGGGGACAGCAGGAATCAGTCCTCACAACCCTCCCTCCTTCCCTTGGCGTTGCAGACCTCCTATTTTTAGTGTTTTTATTTTCTTTTGCCATCTTTAGCTATGTCATTTGACTGAGCAAGATGGCTCCTTTGGGCGGGAAGCAGACCACGCATGTGTGGAGGCAACTCCCAAAAGCTTTCTTTTGAAAGCTGGGGATTTGCTCCGCGCGGCTTTGTCGGTGCCGACTTAACCCACATGTGATCCTGCTGTCCCCGGAGAACACCTGATACAGGTGAGTAACTACAATTTCCTTACTATTCCCCTAGATATATCCTTGTCCCCATTTGTTGTGTTCATATGTCTTGACTAGACTGAAAGCTCTGATGAATAGGGACTGTCTCTTGCATGTCTCTGTACAGCGCTGCAGAGTAGCAGTAGTATTAGTAGACTGCATTAACAAGTGTGTGATATTGTTAGTGATCGCTTTTGTGTATATGCTAATTATTCAAATAGTTGCATTAATATGCTAGTTTATGAAACCTTAGGATAATTTTTCAAAGAATGTAGGGGCCCAATAGTCAGTGGGGGCGGCAAACCATTCTAAAGATGTCTGTCTTGGCTAGATTGTAAGCTCCGTTGAGCAGGGATGGTCTCTTACATGTCTATGCAGCGCTGCGTACGTCTTGTAGCACTATACAAATGCTCAGTAGTAGTACTAAAGTGGCTAGCTGCTGCTGCTGAACCTTATACCCAGATATTCAGTGCTGAGGCCATATCCGGCCACTGGCATAGAATATGCACGTTAGCTGGATGGCGATATTCAGCCAATGCCCGGTTAGCTTCAGCAGTGAAAGTTAGGACAGCCTTTATTGTGTCCAATGTTTGCCACTGAGGGATAATTGGGCATCGACTGAATGTTGCTGTTGCCCTGGAAAGCCTTGACACCCATAAGAAAAGCCAGACTGGGTCAGACCAAGGTCCATCAAACCCAGTATTGTGTTTCCAACAGTAGCCAATCCAAGTCACAAGTACCTAGCAGGTTCCCAAAAAGGCACACAGGTTCCACGATGCTTGTCCTGTGGTAAGCAGTAGATTTCCTAGATCCTTTTTAATAATGGTTTATGGACTTTTCCTCCTCCAGAAACGTGTCCAAACCTTTTTTAAACCCAGCTATAGTAACGGCTTTTACTACATCTGGTAATGCATTCCAGAGTTTGATGAGTAAAAAAATATTTTCTCTTATTAGTCTTGAATGGGTTACCTTGTAATTTCATTTCATGTCCACTAGTCTTTCTATTTTTGATGGCATAAACAATCGATCTACTTTTACCCGTTCCACTCCATTCATTAATTTATAGACCTCTATCATATCCCTCCTCAGTCGTTTTACCCGCAAATATTCAGTGACACTAACCATGTTAGTGTCAGTGACTATCCTGTTCACCATAATACATGCAGTTAGCAAGTTTGCTAATTGTGTTAATCAGTTAAAACATCAGGTGCTAGATGCTTAGTTTAGTGAGTAAGACACCCTAAATCAGCCCCTTCAAAAATTGACTGTAGCTAAGTTGCTACATTTAGCAATTTAATTTTACAAAGCACCAAAATGTAGGTTCCTGCACCTACATAATAAGCATAGTAACATACATAGTAGCATACTTAATAATGGCAAATAAAGACCAGCGTTGCCTATCCATTCTGCTCAGTAAGGTGCTTTTACTTTGGGTTGTAACTGCCGCTCCATTTCAGGTTACATGGTGGGGGTGGTACCCTGGGGTCAGGGCTCTGATTGGGGGACCCTACCTCGGCATTCACAGCTGCTCCTGTCAGCAGGCACTTATTTGTGCCTAGGGGCAAGAGTAAATTCAAAATCCCCAAATCAGGAAACTCTGTGCCCCCAATTTTAGAAATTGCATAGAACAAGAATCCTTCCTGATTCAATTAAGGAGAGGAAAAAGACCCCAAAGATTGTTAGAACCAAAAAGGCTTGTTGTGCAAAATGTTTGATAAATATTCCTGGGGGACACGGGGTTTCCTGATTTTAGGGGTTCTGTATGTAGCTGTCCCCCATTAGGACCATAGTTATCATCAGATGTCCAGCCAGACATGGATTCCCTATTTAGAAATTGCATAGAACAAAAATCCTTCCTGATTCAATTAAGGAGAGGAAAAAGACCCCAAAGTATTCCCACATCTGTAAACTCCTGGTTCTAAAATGGCATTTACGTCAATGCTCCCATGGTACAACATTGTTTGCAATTCTCTCATCAATGGGAACAGTTGCATTGGTTTGTAATTGATATGGTGGAAACCTCCTGCGCTGGTGATCGTTTACAGATGCTTACTCATTTGGAACAGCGCTGGATATTTAATTTGAATTCTGAACATCCTACTGGACTGAACGAATCCCTTGTTTGGATGACTGCCATTTGACTGATTGGTTTCAGGTCTGTTTGTCTCCCGCTACTGGCGCCTATAAATTAGGGATATCGAGTTCCTTTAATTTAAGGAACTTTAGACACGCTGGTTGGCTTGTCCTGGACATTCATCTTATGACATTTCCAGCGCTGACGGAGTGTGCCTGTCCTGACTGAGGAACCGTTACTTATAGCTAAGTGTTTTTATTTATTTTAAATGCATTTAAAAAAGCTAAAACACACTATTGCCTATGATTGACATCTTGGGCGATAGCTTTGCTAGAGGCGTTCGTTTCGCTTTAGTGTAATCCCACTCTCCTTGTCTGAGGCTTTGTTTCGGCATACTCCCATTTCTCTGGCTGGTATACAGGCTCCTCAGTCTTTCATCATACATTCCTGTCTTGACTCTGTTTTGAGGGTCCTATATTGACTATTGAATTTGATATTATTAGTATGCTGTAGGTGACCCCTGTTTGCTACCTAGTTTTCTCTCAAGGGCTCTTGTTTCAGATTGAGCATTTACATGTGTCAGCCAATCCAGATGTGTAAATGCTGCTGTCTAGACGTGGGAATGTTTCTAAAATAACCACCATAGCTATCAGCTATCGCCACGTTCCACCTATATTCAGCACCGATGTTTATCCATGTAACGGCACTGATGCTGGCATTTACAAATATACGGTAAATATTGACCTGTGAGTTTCCTAAATAAGAGTAAAATTACTCATAAATTTAGATGCCTAAAGCTTAGGATCCTATGTCAAGAAGTGAGCACGTTTTGGAAATGAATGCCCTTACTGTTATCGCAATCTCATTCCTCTTCTGACCCAGCACACTGGAAAATTCATTCCTGATGTCATGTAAAAATAATGTTAGTAGCATTGGCAATTTCTTTTAGGGTTAATATAGTCTGGTATTAAGCACCTACCAGTGAAAGATTTGGATATAAAGCTATGAGTTCGGGAATGGAAGAACTTATGTAGAATTTGCCCCAGTTCTTCTCCACCCAGTCCTTTGTTCCATTTGTGTTTGTAACACAGGCAGAACCTGAAGGAAAGAGTTACAGTACTGCATTAGAAATCATTTCTAAAAATGAACCCTGTCCAAATGGATTTCTCTTGACATGTACACTTCTGAGGTCCTATTTCTGGCGTGACCTTGAGATTCAAGGATTAATAAAGTAGCCCACAGACTGGTTGTTTTCTAGTCCATGCTTAATTTGTGGTCCACATCAATTAGTAATACTCAGTCAAGGAGGCAGCCTGCCTTGCATGTGGAGGAGTTACCTAGTTATACATTTGATTAATCTGAAAGAACAGCAGGAGGCCATTTAGTTCAGCTCTCATGCAGAGAGTAATATTTGAACAGTGAGTGCTTTTAACACACATATTTTACACAAATCTTGAAATAGAAACTGGCCATGTTGTTTTTCTGTGCAAGTGCGGGCATTTCAAGGGTCTGTCCAGTCTGCACCTGCTATGCATGCAGATGGAGGAAGGGGCAAAATGGCAGCTGAGTATTTGTTTAAATTTGTTCTTCATGTAACAGCTGTTGGATGCTCTAAGTGAATAACAATATTAATTCATAGTGATAATCGTATTGACTGTTGTTTTCCTTCTTGACATAAACAAGCCAACAAGAACTCCTCTTTTGCCTGCATTATGGAATCCGTGTGCACTTTTAGCCAGATTCAAAGAGGGCAATTTTCAGTCAGGCTATTTCACCTACATAAAGGCCTTTTACAATTGCCCTTCTAATTGTCGAAAAGGTGCACCTGGAGGGTAATTTAGAGGAAGGTGGGGAAAATCAGAGATATATTCTGTATAGGGTTGCAACTTTTCCACAAACCACCATAACTGGACACCCATCAGTGAGCAAGGTGGGAGGGAGACACAGTGAGGGAGTGAGGCTAGAATGACTGTTGGGGGGGGGGGGTGTAAGGGCAGTCTCTTCTGAGCATGAAGACAGGGAGGTATATTCTATACAAATTACTGTTACTGTAGGAATGTAGTATTGTATTTGAATGATTAATCAACATTGAATTACCCTAGCCATCAACTAATTAATCATTCCCTCTCCAGTCAGAAGTCCCCATCACACTTCTTTCTCCCTCCCTAACCAATTCCCCATACTCACTCTCCTTACTCATCCACCTCCATTAGTCACTCCTCGTGAACTCCCCCCCCCCAAGAAAAAAATTCTATATTTATTTATTTACCATTTCAGTCAAAGCGGTTTACATTGTAACTTAAACTTGGTAACGTACATTAAACAGGGACATTGATAACTTGGATTTTTCTGTCCTGTCTCTAACTGTCCTCACTCACTCAACAATTCAAGCATGAAAAGAAAAAGATTAGCACTGTTAACTGCTTTCATAGAGACTCCATCTCGTATCAGCACTCTTACCAAAACTGGGTAAAATAAGTGACTTGAATTCTCTGGTGTTTCTACTGTGAAGGTGTATTCCTTCAATCACCCTTTCAGAAGCTTTAAAGTGTCCATTACAGTCCAGTCCAGTCAGTAGCACAACACTATACCCAGATGAGGTCTGGAAGAAAGGGCAGTTTTGGTGCATTTGTCCAGTATTTAGTAACATAGCCCTTTAACCCCATAATATAGTATTGAGAGATACTGACAGCAAGTAAATAAATAATCCATGAGAAAATTAATCCCTGGGTGTGGTTGCCATTCAAACAAGATTACCCAGAGCAGTCCAGTAGTATCAGCATGAAGAAAATAGTCTAAATCATTACCAAAATTTCATCCCACCCAATATCACACTGTCAGAAACATTACACTCAAACATCATTTATTAGGGAAGAGAAAGGATCTCAGCACCATTGGATCAATTGATCCTGGCTAGTAAATCTTGGCCATGGATCGCCACCATAACATCAATGATCCAAAAAACTCCCACAGATATCACAAATATATAGTAATCCTTTATAATCCACATATTGTTGTGAACCTTATATTTTCAATTTTTTCAATTTACTAAAACATTTACTATCCCATATATCAATAGCCACAACTTATAACATATAACATTTGCTGTTTAACAGAGCACTGATCCTCCCAGCTTGTATTAACGTAATCAAATGATATATCATTGAATGCTGAGTCCGAAGCACAAAACTTATCTACGTGCTAAGCCCTCTAAAACACATAGCTTATCTGAATATCGGGCGTCCGTGGTGGCGACTTCCCGCCTAAGGGGCTAATGGTGTGTCAAAAGATTCACGCTCTCCCAGAGAAGGAGTGGTTTGTCATTCCCAAGGTGGATGAGCAAGTCACGGTGATTACCAGATGGACCATTGTTCTTATGGAAGGCAGATCGGCCTTAGAGGATTGTCTGGATTGCAAGGTGGATTCGTTGTTGAGGAGCCAGTTCACCATGGCAGCTGTTATCCTGAAGCTGGCAGTATGTACTAGCCTGATGTCTCGAGCTCTACTCCAGTGGATTCATTCTCTTATGCCAGATGATACTACCTCTCTTTGGAATCAGCTACGGCGTTCCTATCTGATGCCATGTATGACCTGGTACGATTGGCGGCCAGGGGATGGTGCCCTGATGATGGTGTTCTGGCAATGGATTTGGTTCTGGCAGTGGACACATCTTCCAAAGCCCAGTTGGCCCAACTGGCTTTTAAGGGGAAGCTTCTGTTTGGAGCCAATTTGGAGAAGCTGGTGAAGGACCTGGGCGAGACAAAATCTTCTGCCTTCTGGAGGACAGTTTCAAGGGGCCTGTGAAGTGGGCTGGTGCCCCTTAATCATCAGCCCCCGTCTGTCCACCAAGAGTGCACTGGCTGGATTCCTGGGAGTCTCAGTACTTTCATCATTACTGACTTGGAAAACCTTTCTTCCCCTCTGCTTCTGGGCTTTGGGCTCGTTCTAAGTCCTTTTGTGGAGCACATTGTCCCAGGGACTCGATCTCTTCCAGAGAAAGACCCTCCTGGGCTGCACAGTAAAGGTTTGGGAGCCCATTCCCTGGTTCCTCCAGTTGGAGACAGACTTTGCCTTTTCATTCAGGAATGGGCACCAAGGATCGCTAGGTGCTTAACACCATTCAGTTTGGCCACCTTGGACAAGTTGCTGCATGTAAAGGCAGTGATGCCTGTCCGACAGGGTGAGCAGAACAAAGGCAGATACTCCATCTATTTTGTGATGCCCAAAAAGGGACGATTCTTTTTGGTCCTTTCTGGACCTCAAGGGGGTCATTGAGCACTTGCACGTCCTACGCTTCTGAATGGAAATCTTGCGCTCTGTGATTCAAGCAGGGGAGGGGAGGTTTTGGCTTTTCTGGATCTGGCCGAGGTGTATTTTCATATCTCATTCTGGGCAGTATCTGTGTTTTGCCATAGCACTCACTTTCAGTTCATCGCCCTCCCTTTTGGGCTATCCACCATCCCAAGGACGTTCCCTAAGCTCATGGTGGTAGCGGCCTTGTTGCTGGAACACCAAGGGATCTGTGTCCATCCATATCTGTACGACTGTCTCATCAGGGTCTGTTCTCTTTCCAAGGCATCTTGGGTGGCGTTCCAAGTGGTGTTCTTCTTGGAGAGCCTCGGCTGGGTGATCAATCGGGGAAATAGACAGCTGTTGCTTTCCCAGTCCCTGGAGTTCCTGGGAGCATATTCCCATACTCAAGTGGGCAGAGATTTCCTGCCAGAGGAGAAAGTCAAAAGATTATTGAATTGCCTGGCGCTGTTCTGCGTGCATCAGGCTCCCAGAGTCTGGGGTTATCTTCAGCTCCTCAGATTGATGGCAGCAACCATAGGGATGGTATCATGGACACGTGCTCACATGTGACCGCTCCAGTGGTTCCTACTTACTCAGTGGTCCCCCAGTACCCAGGAGTCCGAGTGTAAGCTCCCACTCCCATTGATGGTTATGGCCAGCCTGCGGTGGTGGCAGCAGCCTGGTCATCTGAAGAAGGGCATGCCACTGAACAATTTCTCCTGAATCCTCCTGATGATGGATGGTCATTGCCGAGACTGTACAGCTCAGGGACATTGGAACCACAGGGAAGCAGTTTGGTCCATCAACCACCTCAAGGCAAGGGCCATCAGGTTGGCTCTTCTGCGTTTCTGGCCCCTGGTCGAGGGTTAGGCGGTTTAAGTGTTTTCAGACAGTGCCACAGTGGTGGCTTATGTCAATCAGCAAGGTGGAACGAGGAGTGCCAGGGATCTCTGGAGATAGCTCTCTTCTTTGCTGGGTGTAGAAGAACCTCCTAGCCTTGTCGGCTCAGCACATTGCAAGGATGGACAATGTGGAAGCAGACTTCCTCAGCCGGCACTCTCTGGATCCTGGAGAGTTGAGTCAGGAGGCATTTCAGATGATTCTGCACCACTGCCGTCATTTACTATGTTACTATGTTACTGGGGTCACCCCAAAATTAATTTGATGGTGACCCATTCCAATGCCAATGTTTTCCGCTTCTTCATTCACCATACGGAGATAGGGTCCGAGGGCATCGATACCTGACCCTGCCTTGGCCAAGTCAGCATGTGCTGTACATCTTTCTTCCATGGCCTTTCATGGGGCTTGTGCTTAAGCATATAGAATGCCACCCAGGCGGGATTGTTCTAGATGTGCCAGATTGGCCAAGGAGAGAGCAGTTTGGAGAGCTCATGCAGCTCCTGCAGGCGCCTCCTCTTCAGTTGCCTCCATGTTGAGGCCTATTGCGGCACAGACTGATTGTCCTGGAGGACCCAATTCCCTTCTCGCTTTTGGCTTTGCTCTTGAAAGGAGATAGCTAGCACATAAGGGTTACTCTTCAGTAGTGGTCTCTACTCTGCTTGTCTACTGAGCTGGCATACATGTGGATCTGGTGCCTCTTGAGTGATGGTGCAGTGCTGAGCAGTTGGCTCCTGAGGAGACCAAAGTGCCATCTCTGTTAGCTTTTCTTCAGGATGACCTGAAAAAGTGCCTTTCCCTTAGCTCTGAGGTCTGGTGTCTGGTAAGTCTCTGGCCTTCCACCCGGACATTTTATGCTTTCTCTAGGGGGTTCGGCATCTGCGTCCTCCCCTTCAGTCTGTAATCCCTTCCTGAGATCTGTGTCTGTGCTCAGGGTCTGACGGCAGTGCCCTTTAAGCCATTGAAGCATGCTACTTTAAAGGATTTGATGCTCAAGACGGTCTTCTTGGTCACGATTTGTTCCACAAGGCGGATTTTCGAGCTGCAGGCTCTGTCTTGCTGAGATCCTTATCTGTTTTTTTCAAAGGAGGCTGTTTCCTGTGCCTTCCTTCTTGTCTAAGGTGCTTTCTAACTTTTATGTGAACCAGGTGGTCTGCCTGTCCTCCTTCTCATAGTAACATAGTATATGACAGCAGATAAAGACCAGTATGATCCATCTAGTCTGCCCAGCAAGGCGGAAAGAGCAGGTGAACCTGCCACTCCATGTAGGTCACCCCTCCGCATGCCTTTGTTTAGGGGTGTACCAACCGCTCCGTGTAGGTCACCCCTTATTTGTTGAAATAGTTAGTTATGTTTATTTTGATTTTATCCTGTTGCTATAATGCGATACACAGTGTCTGTCCCATGCCATTTTGAATTCCGTCACTGTCTTTGCCCCCACCACTTCCATCAGGAGGGCATTCCAAGCATCCACCACCCTTACAGTGAAAAAATATTTCCTGACATTTCCTTTCAGTTTACCCCCTTGCAGCTTCATGTTATGTCCTCTAGTTTTACAGCTTCCCCGTCTTTGGAAGAGGTTTGTTTGTTCGTTAATACTCTTTAAGTATTTAAAGGTCTGAATCATATCTCCCTTGTCCCTCCTCTCCTCCAGAATGTACATATTTAGGTCTTCAAGTCTCTTCTCATATGTCTCCTGACGCAGGCTCCAAATAATTTTGGTCACCTTCCTTTGAACCCTTTCCAGTCTTTTCATATCCTTTGCGAGATATGGTCTCCAACACAATATTCCAAGTGAGGCCTCACCAGCGACTTGTACAGTGACATTAGTACCTCTTCCTTTCTGCTGGTAATTCCTCTTTGTATGCAACCCAGCATCCTTCTGGCTTTTGCCACCATCTTGTCACACTGTTTCGCCACCTTGTGATCCTCAGAAACAATCACTCCAAGGTCCTTCTCCTGGTCCTTGCATACCTTGTGGGCAGAGGGAAACTCCTGCAGATATTTGGCAGGCAGCAACGTGGGCATCACTTTCCACTTTTATCAAGTATTACCATTTGGATGCCCATGCGTGGATGGACATGGCCTTTGGCTCAAGAGTTTTTCGAGCTACTGTATCTTCTTCCTGCCCTGTGGAGGTGTAGCTTTAGTACATCACACTTGTCTGGACTGATCTAGCAGGACAATATAGAAGGTGACATTTTACTTACTAGTTAATGTCCTTTCCTTGAGTCCTGCTAGACAAGTCCAGGGCCTGCCCCTAAAACTGTATTTGCTCTGTTCTTCTGCTGCGGTGCCCTTGGGTCTACTGTGAGTCTCTACACTTGGTTCGGCAGGTTCATCTTCTTCTGACAGCCTTCTGTTTATGCTTTCCTTTACATAGTTCTTTACAGTTGATTATTCATTGTTGCCTACGATTGCCATGTTTCTCCCATATGCTTTGGGAAGATTACTGAAGGGACCTCTGGTGGCTAAGGCAAATTCCCCACGTGGTCAGCTACTCCTCCTCCTCCCCCTCTTCACTCTCAACTCCCCCCCCCCCATCCCCCATCTCTGCTACTCTTTCTTCCCTTTCTCTGCTCTCTGAGGCAGAAACCACTCATATTCCTCATCCAAACTCCCTACCTGCTCCTCTGATCCTATTCCCACCTATCTCCTTAGCTCCATCTTCTCCACTGTAGTCCCTTCCATCTCTCATATTCTCAACCTATCGCTCTCCACTGCAACTTTCCCTGCAGCCTTCAAGCATGCTGTGGTCACTCCTCTCCTCAAGAAACTCTCACTAGGCCCTACCTGTCCCTCTCTCTATCAATCCATCTCCTTCTGGATCCTTTACAATCTGACTTTCATCCTTTATATTCTACCAAAATGACTCTTGCCAAAGTCTCCAGTGACCTGTTTTTGGCAAAATCCAAGGCCCTTTACTCAATCCTCATCCTTCTTGACCTTTCTGCTGCTTGTGACACTATCGACCACAATATTCTCCTTGATACCTTGTCCTCACTTGACTTTTAGGGCTCTGTGCTATCCAGTTTCTCTTCTTATCTTTTCCATTGCTCTTTCAGTGTTTGTTCTGGTGGATCCTCCTCTACTGCTATCCCGCTCCCAGTTGGTGTATCCCAAGGATCTATCTTGGGTCCACTTCTTTTCTTTCTGTATACCCAATCCCTTGGAGCACTCATCTCTTCCCATGCCTTTTAATACCATCATTACACTGATGACTAACAGTTCTACCTCTCTGCACCTGAAATCTCTCTGGCAATCCAGGCCAGGAACTCTGCCTGCCTTTCTGACATTGCTGCTTGAATGTCTTACCGCTGCTGTAAACTGAACATGGCCAAAACGTAGCTTCTTATTTTTCTCCCTAAACTCTCCTCTCCACTTTCTCTTTTCTCAGTCTCTGTAGATAACTCTCTACTCCTTCTTGCCTCTTCAGCTCGCAACCTTGGGGTCGTCTTTAACTCCTCTCTCTCCTTCTCCACACACATCCAATTGATAGATAAAACCTGCCATTTCTTTCTCTACAACATCAACAAAATTCACCCATTCTTTTCTGAAACACTACTATGACACTTTCCGACTCTTTAGTCACTCCCATCTAGACTACTGTAACCTGCTCCTTGCTGATCTCCCTCTGAATCATCTCTCTCCCCTTCAATGTGTTCAACACTCTGTTGCACTGCTAATCTTCCATCAGCCTCGTCATGCTCATATTACCCCTGAAGTCATTTCATTGGCTCCCTATCCGTTTCCTCATCCAGTTCAAACTTCTCCTACTGACCTTTAAATGCATCCACTCGGCAGCTGCTCGGTATCTTTCCTCTCTTATCTCCCTACACCCCTCCTCGGGAACTCTACTCTTCTGGCAAATCGCTTCTATCTGTGCCCTTCTCTTCTATTGCTAACTCCAGACTTCGCTCCTTTCACCTTGCTGCTCCTCATGCCTGGAACATAAGAACATAAGATATGCCATACTGGGTCATTCCAAGGTCCATCAAGCCCAGTATCCTGTTTCCAACAGTGGCCAATCTAGGTCACACGTACCTAGCAGTATCCCCAAGAGACGCAGGTTCCACAATGCTTGTATTGGGTCAAGCACTGATATCCTGGGTGCCTTTTTAATAATGGTTTATGGACCATTCCTCCAGGAACTTGTCCAAACCTTTTTTAAACCCAGCTACACTAACAACTCTTACTACATCCTCTAGTAACAAATTACAGAATTTGATTACACGTTGAGTGAAAAAATATTTTCTCTTATTTGTCTTAAATAGTTTACCCTGTAGCTTCATTACATGTCCCCTAGTCTTTCTATATTCTGATAGCGTAAACAATCGATCTACGTTTACCCATTCCACTCCAATCATTAATTTATAGACCTCTATCATATCTCCCCTCAGCCGTCTCTTTTCCAGGTTGAAGAGCCCTAACCTTTGTAGCCTCTCTTCATAGGAGTAGCCTTCCATCCCCTTTACCATTTTGGTGGCTCTTCTCTATACCTTTTCTAATAACACTATATCCTTTTTAAGATACGGCGACCAGAATTGCACACAATATTCAAGGTGCGGTCGTACCATGGAACGATACAGAGGCATTATAATATCCTTTGTTTTATTTTCCATTCCTTTCCTTAAGATACCTAGCATTCTATTTGCTTTCTTGGTTGCTGCTGCACACTGGGCGGAGGGTTTTAACATGTTATCCACGATGACTCCTAAATCTTTTTCCTGGGTGGTGGTTCCCAGTGTGGAACCTTGCATTGTGTAACCATAGTGTGGGTTGTTCTTTCCTAGGTGCATAACTTTGCACTTGTCCACATTAAATTTCATCTGCCATTTGGATGCCCAGTCTTCCACTTTATCCAGATCCTCCTGCAGCTTTCCACAGTCCTCTTGGGTTCTAACAACTTTAAACAGTTTTGTGTCATCTGCAAATTTGATAACCTCACTAGTTATATTCCCTTTTCTGGGTCATTTATGAATATGTCAAAAAGTAGCGGACCCAGTACAGATCCCTGGGGTACTCCACTATTCACCTTTTTCCATTGGGAAAATTGGCCATTTAGCCCTACCCTCTGCTTTCTATCTTTTAACGAGTTCCCGATCCACAATAGTACACTGCCTCCTATCCCATGACTTTTTAGTTTTGCCAAAAGTCTCTGATGAGGGACCTTGTCAAAGGCTTTCTGAAAGTCCAGATACACAATATCAACCGACTCACCTTTGTCTACCTGTTTATTCACACCTTCAAAAAAACATATCAGATTAGTATGACAAGATCTTCCTTGTCTAAAGCCATGTTGGTTGTCTCCCATTAGGCCATGACTATCTACATGCTGTGTAATTTTGTTCTTTATGATGGTTTCTACCATTTTCCCCGGTACTGACGTCAGGCTCACAGGTCTGTAATTTCCCGGATCACCCCTGGAACCCTTTTTAAAAACTGGCGTTACATTGGCTATCCTCCAATCTTCAGGTATTACAGATGATTTTAATGAAAGTTCACAGATTACTAATAGCAGGTCTGCAATCTCATATTTCAGTTCTTTCAACACTCTTGGATGTATACCATCCGGTCCAGGTGATTTGCTACTATTCAGTTTATCAAATAGTTGTAATACATCTTCCCGGTGTAGCGATATTTCTCTCAATTCCTCTGCAGTATCACCTTTAAATACCACTTCAGTGATCCCTACATCTTCCTCAGTAAAGACCGAAGCAAAGAATTCATTCAGTCTTTCCGCTATAGCCTTGTCTCCTCTTACTGCCCCTTTTACCCCTTTATCATCTAACGGTCCAATTGACTCTCTCACAGGCCTTTTGCTACGAATGTACTTGAAAAAGTCTTTATTTCGTGTTTTTGCTTCCGTAGCAAGTTCCTTCTCAAATTCTTGCTTTGCCTGCCTTATCAATGCTTTACATTTAACTTGCCAGTGCTTGTGCTGTTTCCAGTTTTTGTCGTTTTGGCTCTTTTTTCCATTTCCTGAAAGATGCTTTTTTGGCAGCAACAGCCTCTCTGACCTCACCTTTAAACCATGCTGGCAGTTTTTTGGACTTTCTTCCACTTTTCTTAATGCGTGGAATACAGCTGGTCTGGGCTTCCAGGATAGTATTTTTAAACAACACCCAAGCTTGATGTAAGTCTTTAACCTTTGCAACCGCTCCTTTTAGTTTTTTCTTAACTATATTCCTCATTTTATCATAGTCTCCCTTTCGAAAGTTAAAAGGTAGTAGTGTGGATTTCTTTACTATCCCTCCTCCACCAATTAAATCAAACACGATCATGCTTTGATCACTATTGCCAAGTGGACCCAATACCCTTATTTCTTGCACCAGATCTGGTGTTCCACTAAGGACTAGGTCCAGTATGGCTTCCCCTCTGGTCGGTTCATGAATCAGCTGCTCCAAGAAGCAGTCATTTATTTCATCTAGAAACTTTACCACACTAACTGATTGGCAGATAACATGATACAGTTAGCTACAGCTCTTGAAGTGGTGTCAGCTGCTTCATGATATCTGCTATGTTAACAATTAATGCACAGTAACGTCTGCCTTAATTGTAAGGCACATTCCCTGCTTATTCCATGTGAGATCTACAGTGCTAATTGTTAAGACACAGAGAGGGTCATTTTAAAAGGTTTAGTCATGATTTGGACGTCTGAAGAAGTGCATGTGGTTGTCAAAATCATGGACGCATCGCTGTAGCCATTCCACAAATGACGTTCGCAGGCGTGTCTGGTGCAGGAACATCCATGTAGGCTGGGGGTGTGGTGGAGGCGTGCCTGGGGAGTGGCAATATACTTGCACGTCCCCATTCTATCTTAGAAACGTCAGAGACATTTACAGGCATGTTAATTTTTATACCTGCTCCAGTCACGAATAGGCATCAGGAAAGTGCTTGTTTTCACCTTAAAACATCCAGAGAGATGGAAAATTAAGTGACTAGCCTTAGATTGCAGAGGCCCACACTGGGATTTGAACCCTGACCATGTTGCTCTTAAGCCACTGCTCTACCTATTATGCTATTATTTATTTAACAGGGTTTTTATACCACTTTATCAATTCAGTCAAAGCGGTTTACATTAGAACTTAAACTTGGTAATGTTCATTAAACAGGGACATTGATAACTTGGATTTTTTTGAAGCAGTGGAGGATTAAGTGACTTGCCCAAGGCCACAAGGAGTGTTGGTGGGACTCAAATCCTGGTCTCTTGGTTCCCAAGCCAGTGCTCTAACCATTAGACTACTCCTCCACTATTAGATACCTTAGTTCTGAAAGTCTATCCTGGGGATGTCTATTATAAATGTTTGATACACATGCATATCAGGCATGTCCATGTTTCCGAGATCATGCCTGAACTTGCAGGTGCCTGCTTTTTTTTCAGACATTCTGGCTTTGACGTCGCAGATTGCATTTGGATGTCCCATTGTGAAATGTGTCTCTGATCTTAAGTTTTTTGTTCTTAAGGTGGTACATCCACATTGGCGAGGAGGTAATGTGGACCAGATTCTCCTTAGGTTGGAGCAACGATATATTTATGAGCTACAGTCGCTTGAACCATTAGGTCTTAATCAGGAGTTTAATTTGTCTGTTTTTTTATGAACAGTTTCTATTTTATTCAATATTTAAAGACAATTTTTGTAATTTGGTATTTTAGTCTTTTTAGGTGTCCCCCTCCCCTTTCCCTCCCCCTTCCCTCCTCTCCCCCCCTTTTCCCTCCCCTTCCCCCTTCCCTTCCTCCCCCTTCCCTTTCTCCCCTTCCCCCTCCCTCCCCTCCCTCCCCTCTTCCCCCCTCCCCTGCCTTCCCCCCCCCCTTTTTTCATTGGTTTCACCATTGGTTTTTATTGGTATACGTGGTTCATGGTTTTTTAAATAAATATATTTTTTAGTTATTTAATAATTTTTATTATATATTACATATTATACATTATTTATATTTATTTTTAATTTTTAATTTTTATGATTTGTTTTTATTAATAGGATTTTATTCTGTCTCTTCGTTATTAGTAAGACATTCTGTACAGGTGTTTGTAGTTGTATTGTTTGCTTTTATGTTTTTACCCGCATTTAGTTCTATGGCTGCACATGGTTTGGTTTTTAATTCATAACGTTAGCAACGTTCACAAAACAATAGAAATTGGACACATTCCGGTAGTTTTTAGTTATTTTCAGTTTCTGTAATACATATGTATTCATGCATCAATGGGTGTATGATTTCTTCAAAACGCGTCAATTTTTAGGTTTATTGAGTACCCATGCCAATCTTTAGCTATTTTTAACATTATATCTTTTTTATCATCTGTTTTTTTATGTTATCTCATGCATATGCATTTATGCAGAATCGGGTCTTGTGATTGCTTTAAAACGCGCCAAAATCCAGCGCGTCGATCTAATGGCTGCTCAGTTCCTTATGCCGGTCTGAAGGTTTGTGTCTCTTTATGTAAGGTCTTTATTCCCCTTTTTAAGTTGCTACCACAATGTTTTTTAGTTCATTTTTTGAGCGCAGTTCGGTATGAGTGAGTCAGATATGGTTTAGATTTTTCTACAAATTGTTTGTGCATATATGCTGTATTCTTTACTCTCTTCTGTATTTACCCAATGCACTCACATCGGGCTTCAATCGCTTGCCTCGATTTCGGCTCTGTATTTCCTTTTTCCAATACGGTGGAATTCTTCATTAGGTTAGCATGGCATAACACTTTATTTTTTATTTTTTATTTTTTACTCAACAGCTGGTCAATTGTTGTGGGCTGTTCTGCCCGTATGCAGGATATGTCACTTTTGTCTCCCTTTTAAATGCACCGAATTCGATGGTTTTTTAAGGTTTCTCCTTCCTCATTTAATAACCGACTGAATTCAACGGTTTCTTAATACTCCCTTCCCTCTTCCTTTTTTAAATATTGAAATACCATGTTTCTTGATTTCATTTTTGTATGAGCATTTTTTGGCCACTTTTTTTCATATCCTCTGTGTTTAGCAGTTGGAAATAGGTTCACTATGTTTTTAAAGATAATGTAGGTTGGTTGTTTAAACATCTATTCAAATATAGTCTGATTTTCTATGCTCATATTGAGTTCTCCTTTGTTTTTAAAAATTTTTTTAACAATACTGTGGGCCTTTCATGTTCATGCTTAAGGTACGAGCGTCCCTCTCTTCCACTTGGATTAATAAAATTTTTTACCAATGGTAGTTATGAAGAACTTTTTATATATTTTTTTTATATATATTTCATTATTTATATTCCATTCTTAGTATGTGATTATTTGTTCTTCATCTTTAGTTTGATGCATTGTTATATTTTATGTAATATTTATTATTTAGATGTTTTTATATCTAGTTATTATTATTAATCAATTATAATTTTATTCTTATTGATGTATTCAAACAATTGGTTTGTAATTTTATTATGCATTTTTATATTTATCCATTTATTTTATATTTATTATTATCATCATTATTATTATTTTTATTTTTTTATTTTCTCTTGGTGTTTTGTTGATATTAATGTTATGATTTATTTATATATATTTTTAAAGCTGGTGTTTCTGGTCTGGGTCTCCCATTTTCCTCCATTTTTTAATGTGCAATTGTATGCAGTTTTGTATTTTAACGCGTTTATTGTTTTTTTCAGCTATTTTTAGTGTACTATTGGTCACACATTGTTTATGTGCTTTCTTTATATGCATGACTAGAAGTACAACGTGTAAGTATATTTTACTTGTGGTTATATATGGATGGTTAAATTCATCATTGTGTATGTTTATTATAATCATTATATTTATTATTTTATTATGTATTTTATGTTGTTTTATTATATGTTTTTATTTGGTTTTGCAGTCCTTTAGCCCCCTGATGAAGGCACCTGCCGAAACGCGTTGGGGTTGTTCATTAATAAAGTGCTAGTGACCTCTTATCCTGCTCGCTCTTTTGTTTGTCTTGGACTCTCTGCGAGGTTGGTGCTCTCTTTTTGTGTCTGTGCTCTTGGTTCCCAAGCCAGTGCTCTAACCATTAGACTACTCCTCCACTATTAGATACCTTAGTTCTGAAAGTCTATCCTGGGGATGTCTATTATAAATGTTTGATACACATGCATATCAGGCATGTCCATGTTTCCGAGATCATGCCTGAACTTGCAGGTGCCTGCTTTTTTTTCAGACATTCTGGCTTTGACGTCGCAGATTGCATTTGGATGTCCCATTGTGAAATGTGTCTCAGAGTGATTAGCAGAAAGCTGCAGTGTTAGTATGTAATTACAACAGCTTTAAATGACTAAGCACAGCTTAGTAACTAGGCCCCTCAGGGTCCTAGTCATTTACCTGGGTCAAATCACGTTAATGTCAATGTGAATTAATGTATATTATTTAATGAATAGGCCCCAAGTGAAAAGAATGGGGCCCATGATAAATACACATGCATTTATTCTGTAATCTAGTATTATCTGATAACAGGGATTCATTAAGAAGCCATCTTCTAATCACCGGGGACCTGTTAATCAAGAAAAGTTGAGCTCCTAAATTCGTGCCCTGTTTTCAGCCACTCTTAGAAGCCTAGGTTTTCAGCTGAAAAGTCATCCCAATTAAGGAGCTTAAAATTTACGCTCCTAAATTAAAGCCTACTATTTATTTGCCTAGATTTATGAGCCTAATTTAGTGGCCTAGTGCTAAGCTCCTAACTTCTTTTTCCTACCCTAAATTGACCCCCGTTGCCACCCACTTTTTATGCTCTTAAATTTAGGAGTTTAGTGAAATTTTAAGAAAGTATTCAGGCCTCAGCCCTAGTACATTTTCAGAGAGGCCAATTTAGGAGCATAAATCCTTTGAATATCAAGCCCTGGATCTTTAGTCACATTTTTATACTGGGGCCTGACTGGACCTTGTGTTATATTTTTGCATCAGCTAGGCTCCCTTTAGCTTAATTTCTAGAAACAAAGGATATATAAGTCTTATTCTGTGGTTGGCAGTGGTGCCGATCCCCTCAGTATTTGTGTGTATGACTGGCTTTTTTATTCAAAAATGGCCAAAATTCTAGAGGTCAAATTAGAAGGGTTAGGCAGCATTTACATGGTAAAAAGCTGGTTTACACCTGTAAGCAGTGATTTTATTAAAAGCTGGTTTATACCTGTAAGCAGTGTAAGTAGTAAGCATGCCCCTGAGTGCCAGTTTTGTGGCTATATTAATAAAGTATAATGTGCCCTTTAAGAGGCTTTGTGCTATATCCATGTTGAAGTCCATGTGGACCTAAAGCAATGTTGAGAAGGTCAACTAAGTACATCAAAGAAGACAATGAACCATTTTAGAGTTCCCCCTGTCTGCCACACAGGATGACACAAATTTATATGAAGGTGGAGCAGGGGTGGAGTTGCGATGTACATTGGCATTTGTGCAGAACTGGGACTGGCTCTTGGTGCCTAAGGGGACTGTTGTAGTTGTTGATATGGAAGGACAGACTAGAGAGGCCTTGTGGTCTTTTTCTGTTGTCATATTTCTATGTTTCTATGTTTCCATGTTTCTATTTCATAAAGGCACATTGGCACCTATCAATCAGGTGACCTTCTTTGAATCCCTGTTTTCGGTATCCTATTTAATGAAACCTGGTGGTCCACAGTATCAAGCACAATTGATAATTCCAGCAAATTTAAACAAGTTGACGTTCTACCATTTGCAATCCAAAGCAGATCATCAAGGAGAACCAGTAAGATGGTTACAGTTCCATGGCTTGCTCTGAAGCCTGATTGTCATACATCATCAAGAAGCGAGTGCACCTGATTTAGTACCAACCGCTGTAGTAGCTTGTCCAGGAAAGGAGTATTGGAGACTGGACCAAAATTGTTCTTGTGGCTTAAGCTAGGTTTTCAAAATTGTGGTCTCTTTAATCTTCACCATATTAAAACTATCAGAGAACAGAAAGTCAATACCTTTATTGTGCAGCTGCTGGGAGAGATATGTATTACTGTAGTATGCAACTGACTTTTTTTCAGCTTCTTGAAATTCTCTGTAGACATCATTCAGTTCCTTAATTCTGTGGGTCGCGGTTAGAAAAGGAGAAACAAATGAAACATGTTGAATTCAGATGAAAATGACAAAGTGAAATAATACAAGTTGTGAAGTGTCATCATGCTAATAATACTAGGCCGTTATTTGTGCCTGTAGTGCAGTGGACGTGTGTAGCCTGCAACGCTGTGACACACAGCAACACTGAAAGCATCTAGGAGCATTGCTCAGACCCTGTCAGTCACCCAGGAAGGTACACCAAAGCTTCTGGGAAGCCGAGCTCCTGTCAGCTGAAAGCAAGCAGCAGATTTTGGTGGCCAAAGAGAGTAGTAGGGGGCAGGATGTCAAGCATTTGGCCTTTCTACTAGTTTTTGAATGATTCTGACAACAGCTTTCATTGTGTTAACTTACATTGCTTGATAGGTTTCACATGAAATGTTCAGTGGTAGCTGGGAAAGGTGGGTTTCATTCATAGCTTGTACATAATCAGTGATGATGATGTGGAAAACATCCAGCCAGTTTGATATATTTAGCAAACTCCACTCTTCATTGAGTACCAAGAAAAGGTTAGTTAAAACTTCTTGTTGAGTCTGGAGAGTAAGTGTAGTTAAGGAGGATGTGTTGTCACAGGACTTGGCCATGTTAGAATAATTGTTTATGTTCTAGGAAGAAAAGAAATTGCTGTGATCATTCCAAAGAGCTGCAGCAAGCTAATAGGATGGTGGCAGAAGTCCAATGAAAGTGGCTTGGATATTATCAGGCATAGCCAAATTAATTACATTTTATTTCAAATTATATATTCAGCTGGATCCAAATAGTTCAAAGCAGATACACATGCATTGGAACAATACATTAAAAGTGAAACAAATTAAACCATTCAGCGAAAGAGAGTGTACAGCTCATAAAAAAAACAATCTAATACAAAAATAACTTGTAAAATACAGTTAAGATATAATAAAATGTCAAAATAAATAGTAAAACAAAAGGTCTAAGTGCAGTTTGACCTTAAAACAACATGACTAAACTCAAATTTTCAAAAAGTTTTCAAAAAGATGCATCTTGAAAGCACAATGAAAAGACATATAATGATCTAAGCTCCTAATTTTGCTGGGTAATTGGTTCCACTCCAAACCCACTTGAAATGAAAATAATTTCTCCAAGATCCATTTAAAATTAAAATATTTTATAGAAGGATAAGATAAGTTCAGAGCATGATTGTGTTCTGCTTTTGGAGAAAACTAAAAATGTTAGCTTATTCTCAGGAGCTAAGCCATGCAGATTTTTAAAAGCAAAACATAATAATTTAAAAAGAATTCTTTCCTGTAGCAGAAGCCAATGCAGTTTACATAATAACGAGGCTGCTCTATCCATTGCATGAGGCCGGAACTACAGTTTAGCAATGGCTGTAGCCTTTCTCTTTGTTTTCTAGTTATTTATTTATTTATTCCCAAATAAAGATTGTAACAATAATTGAGTTGAGGTAAAATTCTAAAATGCTCCTCATGTTAAATGGGATTGAATCTGTCTAAAATGCCATAACTTGTAATATAAAGAGCAGAGTCTACAATAGACCCCAATATCTTCATGTTTTATGTAAATACAAACCAGTCTCCCCAACACCTGTCCTAAACTGAGTGGTTCGTCTGGAGATGGGAAAAATGAAACAAGTTCAATATTTTATAAATATATGTGAAAATAAATTTATGGGCTGGTGTGGCAGCTCAGTTGTAGGACTGTGCAGCACCAGACAGAAGGGTTCTGGTTCCGTTTTTGGATCAGGCCAGGTCAGTAGGGGCTGAAGGTGCTACTACAGAGATAGCTTTTACAGCCTCCTGTCCACAGGAGGGGGCCATGTTCGTCATGAAGGGTGGCTGAATTCAGAGCCGTGGAGCACAGCTCCCAACCTGGGGTCCATTGCTGCAGTGACCAGACTAGGACAGACTCGGTAAGGTCTATTAAAATATTTGTAGCCGAGTAGTTCCAGTCAAATGTTCACAGTACAAGAATCTCAGCACTGGTTCAGGTTGAATGGATAGAGAAAGTAGAAACTATCAGGACCAAAAGAAATAATGACTTACTGTATCCAAGTCATCTTCCAGTCTTGTTAAATATATATATAGCTGTCTGTAAGTTACAAAGCGCTTGACTTGCTGAAGGATATTTCTGGTTTATGTGGTATTACATAGTCTATCAGCTATTATGGTGACATCAGCCAGCCCTTCTGGAGTGAGGAGACTGAGAGCGTCCACCTAAAGAAGAGAATATGACTAATTATGCATGCACAGGTCATAAGCCTGTTTGCCCTCTTGTGGAAGGCTCCTTATTTTATCAGAGATGATTTTGTCTTCATGCATCCATTCTCAATTACAATTTACACAGGTATAGATTTCATTGAAACAGAATTCTACTGTACTGAGTATCTGAGAAAAATACAGGCAACCTTATCTGTTTTAGAAAGCTGTGCAGATCTTTCATCTTTCAGTGTGCATTCTGCATTAGAACTGCCTGTAAAGCACCTTCGCAAGTTGCACATATAAGAGTTATGAGCTGAGGCAGTTCAAGGGAGCTGACAGAATTTATCAGTTTCGATGCAGCCTAAGACAAATGGACTAAATGGGGGTGCCGGCTGCTATATAAACATATATTCAGCGGTGCCACTTAAATATTGCTTAATATATGAATAACACAAATTGCCAGCGCCGGTGTTTTACTTTATCTGCTGGTGGCCACTGCTGAAAATCAGACCCTTTCCGTTTATTGCATCTTAGTTTATTATATGTGAAGATGCAGTTGCAAAGTTGGAAGAAGTAAAAATTGTATTGCAGTATACTCTAAAGGGCACGTTTGCTAAAGGTCAATGCATGTTAAGTGCTGCCACGAGCCTTTTATATCTATGGACCGTGACAGCACTTAACAAGTGTTAACTTTCATTAACACACATTAACCTTTAGTAAACATGCCTGTAAATAAGTTAAATTATTGTTACATGTTTTGGTCTAGTATTAGTCCTTAAAGAAGGAATGAAGAAAGAAATAGAGGATTATCAGCTATATTCATGTTTACCCAAAAAGAAAACTATCCAGTTAAAAATTATTTTGAGACTCTGAACTCTAATTAAACTTGAGGATACAAGATAGTAAACCATCAAGGCATCTAATAGCCTAGAGGCACCTAAGATTACTTGTGTGCCTTTGAGTCTGTGCTGACTCCTGGCAACCCAGCAACCTCTAAGTTTTCTTGGCAAGGTGCGACCAGACATAGATTGCCAGGTTTTTCTTCCAAGGCAATGGAGGGTAAAGTGACTTGCCCAAGGAGTGCCAGTGGGAATTAAATCCTGGTTTCTTGGTCACCAGGCTGCTGTTCTAACCACTAGGCTACTTGTACTTGTGACTAGAACATTGTTTTTGTAACTTATCAGCCCGATATTCAAAGTCCCTAGCTGGCCGGCCAATGGGAGTCCAGATGTCTAAAGGCAATCACTGCAATATTCACTGGCACTATATGGATAATGCCGCTGAATATCTCCCCAGACCATCCTGGTCTAAATGAGTGGGTTATGCTCCCTTGCCAGCAGCTGGAGGCAGACTTGAGCAACTTTAAGTGATGTCATCCCTTGGTATATCTACTGGTGCAGCATTGAGAGAATCCAGTATTTGCATCCAGCAGGTGGCAGAGTGTGTGGACTGGTACAGCAGTGCAAATAGGCCTGTCTTCCCTGATCCACACCATGCTGCTGTGGCCTGTGTGGCAGAGATTGGTAGGTCCTATGTTTGGTCGGAGCTTGGGAATGCCCCTGTCTCCTGGAACTGACAGCTGCTTTGTGTTCAGCACTGTTACCCATGAGATCTAGCATTGTTAGGACTGAGAGGAGCAGGAGGACCCTGAGGGACCCTGGTAAGTCGGGCCCAAGCTGCATACCTTTCTTATCTTTGCTCTTTTTCTGCTGATTTGTTTTTTTCTCCCGTTGTTTTCAATGAGCTGTATTTGGCTCTCTCGCTGCTTGCAAATAAAGCAACTCCAAATTTAAAAAAAAGAAAAAGAGCTTTTGCTTAGCAGCTGAGCTTCCCAGGCCTGCATATGAGTGTCTGGGGCTTTCCTGTTCAGGTTTCTCCGATCAGCCCAACAGCTATTGGGATTCCTGTTTAGGGGCTCCCTTTTTGCCGCAGCCCTGCTTTTTTAACTTTGCTGCTGCAGTGCTCAGCCATGTGGCCCAAAGCTGCTTGTGACCCCCCAGTGTTAAGTGGCTGCTTCTTTCTACCTCGATGATGACTGGAATACCGAGGATACCTCTTTTATGATATTTTGTAATCTAATCCTGTTTCTGTAGCTCCTGCTACTTCTTCATTTGCTTTTCCCACTGACAGGCACTGTGACCATTTGAGATGGTTGCTTGTGCTTTCTGGAGGTGGCATCTGGTAGAGTAGCCCTAGTTGCAAGCCCATTGGCCCCTGGGGGCCCTCCTTTTCAATCGGCTTGTGCTTCAGCTCTTGAAACAACTGACAGACTGTCTTCAGTCTCTGCTAGCTGCTTGACAGCCCCCTTTATGAAGATCTGCAATCAGGCCTCCTCTATGGGGGCCCACGGACGCCAGGGCCGGCCTATCCATTGTGCGAGAATGTTGTTCGCACAGGGCCTGTGCCAATATCATCACGCATTCGTCATCAGCAGGGTCGGCTTGAGAGGGAGCCGGAGAGGCCTCGGCTCATCTCTGACAGCTGCCAAAGTGAAGAGGGCCTTTTTCGGCAGCTGTGTTGTAGTACAGGCCACTGAAAGGCCGAAGGTCAAAAGGAACTTCCTGTTTTCTGACACTCAGCAAACCAAAGAGTGACAAAGCACGATCACATCACTCCGACCCTGAGAAACCTCCACATCCTCCCACTAGAAGCACGGATCAAGTACAAAACTCTGGTCACCAATGGCTTTTTTAAAGTTTTTTTCAGTAGCCTGTAGTTAGGGAGTCCCATATGTGAGGACTGACTTCCTGCTTGTTCCCAGAGAAACCGTAGTTGCTCACCTGTAACAGGTGTTCTTTGGGGACAGCAGAAATCAATCCTCACAACCCTCCCTCCTCCCCATGGAGTTGCTTCTTTGTCATTTTTGCCTTTAGAGCTATGTCATTGTACTGAGGCAAGATGGCACCCTTGGGTGGGAAGGGGACCATGCATGCATGGTGCATCTCCCGAAGGCTTTCTTTGAAAGCTAGGGAGAAGCTACCGCATGGGCTCTGTCGGCGCTGACGCCACCCATATGTGAGGACTGATTCTTGCTGTCCCCAGAGAACCCCCGTTACAGGTGAGTAACTATGTTTTTCCCAGTTAGGAGGCAGAATGACTGCACCAGGGTCACTGAAGGGTTCAGTAGAGAATCTGCATTAGAATATATGGAACCTGGATGAAAGGTGACTTGCTTGGGCTTCCTTTTTAGATGCAGGTGATGGTGCAGGAAGGTTACTATTAGAGTATGTCTTCTGGACTTTCTCTTTATTTTGTTTGTATTATGAAAACTATAATGATGAATACCGTAAAGAAGCTGTACGACTCCATTCACATACTGTAAGCACCAGATCACCTCTCTTTTTCATTTTATTTGCATTAAGTTGAAATTAGCATGAGAATGAGGATATTAAGCCACCAGTTCTTTACTGTGCCTTCCTTTTATAATCTATTCTAATACTTTAATGTTGAATTTTATTGTACTCTTCAAGACTCAAACAGAAACGGGGTTATTTTAGAAGCATTCCCACATCTAAAAAGCAACATTGACACATGTTGATTGACTTACACGGGTACAGTAAATGGCATTTTAGAAATGACTTTTTTCAGACATGGGAATGTTCTGTGGGGGAGGATTGGGAGTGGTTTGAGTGGAATCCCCGTTTTATATAGGAGGAAGAGGTGTGAAGCCGTCTTCGTCCACTATAATGATAGTTAGTGTAGATACAAAAGGAAAATGCAAATAAGGTGATACCTTTTTATTGGACTAACTTAATAAATTTGTAGACTAGCTTTCGAAAGTTATCACCTTATTTTCCTTTTTCTTTTCCTTTTTTATTTAATTACTATTTCATATAGGAAATGCATTGAAAATTTTTAGATGTTGGCATTTACATTCGCCCTCAGATACAAATAAGTGCCTGCTGGCAGGGGCAGCTGTAAATGCCGATGTTGTAGCCTCACCCTGATTGCTGCCACCAGGCTCTTCCATGTTCCCTATCCAGTGTCCAAGCCACCTCCTGAAGCAGCTTCCATCCCCCCAACCACTCCCACGGAGCAGCTCTGATTTCTCCACCTGCCGCCCCAGAAGCATAGTCAAGTCCCCCTCTGCAGGGAATTCTGATCCCCCTACCCCCAAAATGCCCCCTAGCAGGACAATATCCTCTTCCTGTCCTCACCTCCAACAGCGAAACTCCCTCTGAGTGATCTCTCCCGACAGAGTATCAACTCCCTAATCCCAGGCTTACCTGGGGTCATTGGTGCACAGTGGGAGAGTGTGCTATGCCCAATCACTCCTGCTCAGCATGCAGCCAACAAAAATGGCACTGATGACCCCCAACGATAATTTTGTAGGGGGTTGGGGGATGGATGGTCTGCTGGAAGCCATTTGGGGGGGTGTTATTGTGGGGGGGAAGTCAAGAGAGGACATTATGCTGTAGGGGAACCATTTGGGAAGGTTGTCATTATAGGGGAGGGGGGAGGTTGGGAAGAGGCTATTGGGCTGCAAGGAGACCATTTGACGGGGGGAACAGAGTTGCCTGGGGAGGGGGGCTTGGCTGTTCTTCTTGGGGGATCGGAGCTGCTTTGGGGGGGTGGTTGAAGAGATGGATGCTGCTTCAGGGGGAGGCGAGCTTGGACACTGGGTAGGGGAAGAGGTAGTCTGTGGTTGGCACAGAGGGGTATCTGAGGTCTGGGCAGTGATCAAGTGGAGGTCCTGACCTGTGGTGCTGAATCGGGTTTCCCATCTGGGCTGGAGCAACGATTTTAAGAGGCTGCTCCCACACCTTGGTGGGGTGGTATTCCATGATTTTTTTTCTCCTCCCTTGCAGCTTCTTAAAATGGTTGCTCCTTCCAGATGTGGAGTGACATGCCCATGCAATTCTGCACCTATTTGTCAAGGGGCTCTGCATTTGGCAGAATCTCTTGTAAATTCTGTCATAATGCTCCACATCCTGACCTGGATATGTGACTTCCCCTCCCTACCTCCTTTCTAAAATGTGCCTTAACATTTTTATTTAGACTGTAATCCTTGATTTATATCGAATGAGGTATTAACTGCATCTACAACTTGATAAACTCCACAGCTGATATTCAAGTTTTTCGCCTTCTTTGAAACATGTTGAAGATGTCAGAGAACAAAGCCATGCTTACATTCTAGATGAGAACGTTGTATTTCAGAAAATTCATGGTACATAAAGCTTATTAAAATAGTGTCTTGCATTTACCTTTTTGAAGTTAATGTTAAAATCTATAAGTTCTTGAAATGTTGATTGCTGAATAAAGTTTCCCAGATTAATCGTAACCCACTGTGCATAATCTTCAGCTTCACATGCCTTGCCTGGAATGGTAAGAATATAAGAACATAAGATATACTATACAGGGTAAGATCAAAGGACTATGAAGCCTAGCATCGGGGCCATCCCGTCCACTTGGTGAGCTAGACGGCTGCTTGGGGTGGCTGACCCAGGTGGGCGACTTTGTGCCGCTGCTTTGTTATCTGCTGTTTCTGATCCCTCTCCGATGCAACTTAATGTCAGAGGGAGGTTAGAAGCAGCAGGCCATGTGTGCTGAAGCACATGGCCTGTTGTGGGCAACAAAGCGGTGGCACAAAGCCACCTCTTTTAAAATACTGTCACCACTGCCTGCCTCCTCCCCATGACGGAATCAGCGCAGCAGGAAGTGGTGGCGTGGTGTAGCTCAGCAGGGGACATGGCATGGGGGAAGGGGTGGCACAGCTAGGGTTTCTGCCTGGGGCGGCAGAAACCCTTGAGCCGGATCTACCCAGCATCCTTTCTCTGACAGTGGCCTATCCAGTTTATGAGTACCCAACAGGATCCCAAAGAGTAGATCATTCCTTATTGCTGCATCTAGAGATAAGTGTGGCTTTCCCAAGTCTAGCTGGCTAAGAATGATCTATGGACTTGTCCATCTTTTCTAGAGCCTTTTTTAAGCTCAGCTATGGAAATTGCTTTAGCCATATTTTCTGGCAACAAAGTCCACAGCTTTAATTGTAAATTCCATATTGTCCTGTTAGACCAGTCCAGACAAGTGGGTTGTGTTCCCCTACCAGCAGATTGTGGAGACGAAGAACCAATGAAAAGCCCATCATTCCCATGCCACTATTTGCCTCAGCCACCAGAGGTCTCTTTAGTGTTCCTTTGTCTCCAGCAGATAATGGATGGATTTTTTCCTCTCTGAAAAAATTCTGAAGATTTGAGAGGAAAAGATTGATTAAACGCTCGTGAATGACCACCTTGATGACTCTCTCACTTGAACAGGATGTAGGAGGCTCCGCTAGACTGTGGTCTTTTCAGTAGCCATATGAGGAGGGAAAATTGGTTCAGCTCCACATGCTTATCATGTTAAGAGCCTGTTGAGCAGGCAGAAATTAGAAGGATTTGGAAGGATCTGGAAGAGTGCAATAGCCTCACACAACCTCAAAGCCCCCTCCCTTCTCCTCTGTTCCCCCTCCCCCGCTCTCTCCCGAAGATTGCAGAAGGCTCTCAGAGAGATCTGCCTGCTAGTCACCTTAAACACACCGCTGAAAGGCCAGTGAAACAGTATCAGGAGAGTAGAGCTGAGCCTGGTACAGATCCTCTGTCTTGGACTCTCAGGGGGAGAGTACCAAGGCTTGACTTCATCATTGTCCTTGTTGGAGGCTCCCGATTCTGTCTGTGTGGGATGCAATTTGGGGTAGACCACTAATGACCATTGGTATGGTGTGGGGGTTTCCTGTCACTTTCTGCATAAGTTAGTAGTGTTTTCTCCTATTGTGCACAATGGCGGTCATGCTATCTGTACGCATGTTCCTACCCTAGTGCCTGAAACGCACATTGCAGTAAAAGCACAGTTAATGCTTACCACAGTAAAAGTGCAATTAATGTGTGCCTTCAGGTCGCCATGCCCTTAGCGTGTGCTGCTGTGATACTTGCCTTAGCTCTCTATGTTTTTGCATTCCCAGTCCCTGGAGTTCCTGGGAGCACATTTTTGATGCTCAAGTGTGCCAGAGGAGAAAGTCAAGGCTGTTTGATTGTTTAGTGTTGTTCTGTTCGCAGCAGGCTCTCAGAGTCCGGGTTCATTTTCCTCAGGAGTTCAAGCTCAGGCTTCCGCTCCTAATGATGGTGAAGGCCAGCCTGTGGTGGTGGCAGCAGCCCAGTCTTCTGAGGCAGGATTATTGCTCATGGATCCTTCTGGCAACGGATGCCAGTCTTTCAGACTGTGGAGTCCATTTGCTAAGGCTGAATGGCCTGGGACTGTTGGAACTGCAGGGAAGCGGTGTGGTCCATTAACTTCCCTGAAGGAAGGGCTGTCAGGTTGGCTCTTCTGCGTCTCTGGCCCCCGGTCAAGGGCCGGGTGGTTCAAGTGTTCTTGGACAATGCAACGCTGGTGGCTTTTGTCAAGTGGCAAGGCAGCACAAGGAATGCTGGTGGAGCCCTGGAGATGGATGTCCTATTTGCCTAGGGAGTGAAGAACCTCCTAGTTTGTTGACTCTGCACATTGCTGTGGTGGATTCTGTGGAAACAGATATTCTCAGCCGGCATTCTGTGGTTCCAGGAGAGTGGGAGTTGACAGGTGGTGTTTTCAATGGTTTCTGTGCCGCTGGGGTCACCCCGAGAGGGATCTGATAGTGACCTGCCCAATGCCAAAGTGTACCGCTTCTTCAGTTACCGCACGGAGATGGGGTCCGAAGGCCTTGGCACCCTGGCTCAATCTTGACCAGATCAGCACCTGCTGTAGGTGTTTCTTCCGTGGCCCCTGGTGGGGTTTCTAATTCGATGTATTGAACACCATCTGAAAAGGATTCTTCTGGTGGTGCCAGGTTGGCCAAGGAGAATGTGGTGTAGACATCCAATGTGGCTCTGGCAAGCCCCACCTCTTCGCTTGCCTCCATCTCAGGGCTTATTGTGTCAGGGGCCACTTGTCCTGGAGGACCCGGCTCCCTTCTCGCTTACAGCTTGGTTCCTGTAAGGAGATGGTTAGTGCGTAAGGGCTACTCTCTGGCAGTGGTGATCCACTCTGCACAGAGCCCGGGTGAGGTCTACCAACCTGGCATGTGTTGGTCTGGTACCTTGTGTGCTGGTGTGGCACCTGATGGCTGGCTCCTGAGGTGGCCAAAATGCCTTCTCTGTGGCCTTTTCTGTAGGATGATCTGGAGAACCTTTTTTCTCTTGGCTCCCTGAAGCTTTCGTCTGTTTCAGAGGGCCGTTGACTGGTAAGTCTCTAGCCATACACTAGGGTGTTTCACACCTTCTTCAGAGGGGTTCAGCTTCTGTGTCCTTCCTTATGGTCTGTGGTCCCTTCGTAGGATCTGTATCAGGTGCTCAGAGTCCTGATGTCGGAGCCCTTTGAGTCGTTGTAGTGCGCTACTCTGTAGGATTTGACGCTCAACAGTCTTCTTAGTTGCGATTGTTCATCAAGGCGGTCTTCCGAGCTGCAGGCTCTGTCTTGCCGAGATCCTTACCTAACTTTTTCTGAGGAGGCTGTTTCTATTCAGCCTATGCCTTCCTTCTTTCCCAAAGTGATTTCTCCCTTTCATGTGAACCAGGCAGTTTGCCTGCTCTCCTTTTCTAAGGAGGAGTGTCGGGGGAATGGTAAGGATCTTCACCTTGTGGATGTTCAGAGGGTGCTTCTCTGGTTCTTGAAGGTTATGAATTCTTTTCGTAAGTCAGACCATCTTTTTGTGCTGTTTGCCAACCTGAGCAAGATGATGTGGTGGCTCAGTCTGCATTGGGGTACTGGGTTAAGGAGGTCTTTGCCTTGGTGGATCTGTTGCGGAACCATCTGGTTCCGGAGTGTTTGTGTGCCCATTCTACCTGAGTGCAAGTGTCCTCCTGGGTGGAGCGGAGCTCGGTAGCCCCTGGAGACATTTGTCAGGCAGCAAAGTGGGTATCACTTTCACATTTTGTCAAGCATTTCCGCTTGGATGTCAGTGCTCGGGTGACATGGCCTTTGGCTCTAAGGTTTTGCGAGCTGGTGTGTCTTCTTCCATCCCAGTGGAGGCGTAGCTTTGCTACATCCCACTTGTCTGGACTGGTCTAGCAGGATGATATGGAAGGTGACATTTTACGTACCAGATAATGTCCTTTCCTTGAATCCTGCTAGACCAGTCCAGGGCCCGCCTCTGCAACTGTGTTTGCTCTGTTCTTCTGCAACGGTACCCTTGAGTCTGCTATGATTTCTATATTTGGCTCTGCAGGTTAATCTTGTATGATCAGCCTTCCCTTTATGATTTCCTGTACATAGTTCTCTACTATTTGATTGCTCATTGTTGCCCACATTGATGTTGTGTGAGGCTTGCCATGTTCTCCCTTATGCATTGGCATGAAGAACCCTCTGTTGGCTGAGGGGTATAGAGGTAGGAGAGTGATATCCTTGAAGCCTGGGCTTTTCATTGATTCTCTGTTTCCACCAATCTGCTGGTAGGGGAACACAACCCACTTCTCTGGACTGGTCTAGCAGGACTCCAGGAAAGTAAAAATCACCTTGAATGAAAAAAATACTTACTTGGATTTGTTTGAAATGTGCTGCTTATTACTTTTATGGAGTATTTCCTAACCTTTTTACTATTTAAAAGGGTAAATAGCTGTTCCCTATTACCTGTTCCACCCTATTCATGATTTTATACACCTTGATCATATCTGTTCTCAAAGCTGAAGAGCCCTAATCTGCAGGGCCAGCTGAAGGATTTCTGCCACCCCAGGCAGGAGCCCTGGCCTGCACTTCCCTCCCCCCCCCCCCTGGCACCAAGCCACGCTGCTTCCCTCCCCCCACCAATTCCATCTTATCATCTTAAGGAAAAAGGGGCTGTGTGGCAGCATTAGTGGCATGGGCACAACGCTCCCCCTGATTTAAAAGTGGTGGCTTTGTGCCGCTGCTTTGGCACCCTGGCAGGCCATTCTCTTTGATGCCCGCACGCACACTCGTGGTCTGCCGCTCCTGCCTCCCTCTAACAGGAAGTTGCGTTGGAGGGGTGTCAGAAGCCACATGCCATGTTTTTTGTGCCTGGTGGACGGATCGGCCCTGCGAACCTGTTCAGCCATAAGGGAGGTGTTCCATTCCCTTTATTATTATTTTGGTTGCCCTTTTCTGAACCTTTCTAGTTTTGCTGTATCTTTTTTAAGATGGTGTGACCAGATTGACACAGTACTCAAGATGTAGTCGCACTAGGAATCAGTAGAGAGACATTATATAATATTCTGTTTTATTTGAAAAATAAATATCTTATGTGAGTGAAGATTCATTTATAGTTTTTTGATGAATCTTAGGGAATGTTTAATTGTAATTTATTTTAATATGGCATTGATATTTCATTTAGTTGGCAGACCAGTGCAAGGCAGATTACAATGTAAGATACCATAAAATGGACCATTCCATACTAAAACAGGCAAATTGCAATAAAACTACAGTACACTTAAAAAATTAACATAATCAACCCACCCACCTAAGTCCTCATTATAACAGTGCTAAAAATGTTGGAATTTAAAAGAACCCTAGAATCGTGCCATACTGAGTTAAGGTGTCCTAATTTCTTAACCTCAGGTTAAACTCTGAAGAGTCAAAGGATAGAAACATAGAAAATTGAGAACAGAAAAAGACCACATGGCCTTTCTAGTCTGTCCTTCCATATCAACAACTACAACAGCCCCTTTTTTCCTTTAGAGATCCTCTGTGTTTGTCCCATGCTGTTTTGAATTCAGATACTGTCTTCATCTCTACCACCTCCACTGGGAGACTATTCCACGGATCCACCACTCTTTCCGTAAAGAAATATTTCCGCATATCACTCCTGAATCTATCCCCCTTCACCCTCATCCAATGTCCCCTCATAGCAGAACTTGCTTTCAATCGAAAGAGGCTCTCCCCCTGTGCATTTATGCCACAGAGGTATTTAAACGTCTCAATCATATCACCTCTATCCCGCCTTTCCTCTAAGGTATACATATTAAGATCCTTAAGTCTGTCCTCATATGCTTTATAATGAAGACCACTAACCAGTTTAGTAGCCACCCTCTGTACTGACTCCATCCTGTTTATATCCTTTTTAAGGTGCGGTCTCCAGAATTGTACACTATATTCCAAATGAGGTTGCACCAAAGACTTATACAGTGGCACTATCACCTCCTTTTTTCTGCTAGCCATTCCTCTCCATACGCACCCAAGCATCCTTCTAGCTTTTGCTGTCGCCTTTTCTACCTGTTTAGCCACTTTAAGATCATCATACACAACCACGCCTAGGTCCCGCTCTTCTTTAGTGGACAAAAGTATTTCACCCCCCTATACTATATTGCTCCCTTGGATTGTTGCAGCACAAATGCATGACCTTACATTTTTTAACATTAAATCCCAACTGCCAAATTCTAGACCATTCTTCAAGCTTAGCTAGATCCCTCCTCGTGTTATTTACACCTTCCTGGGTGTCTACTCTATTGCAGATTTTGGTTTCATCTGCAAAGAGGCAAACCTCAGCTGACAGCCCTTCCGCTATATCATTAACAAAGATGTTAAAAAGAATTGGACCAAGGACAGATCCCTGGGCCACACCACTGGTAACTTCCTTCTACTCAGAGTGAGCTCCATTTACCTGTACTCTTTGTTGCCTCCCACTCAACCAATTTCTAACCCAAACAGTAACTTTAGGGTCCATCCCTAGGGTGCTCAGTTTGTTTATAAGTCGCCTGTGAGGAACAGTATCAAAGGCTTTACTGAAATCTAAATACACCACATCTAGGGGTCTCCCTCAGTCCAACTCCCTGGTCACCCAGTCAAAGAAATCAATCAGATTTGTCTGACAAGACCTGCCTCTGGTGAATCCATGCTGCCTCGGATCCTGTAATCCTTTCAGCAACGTTTCCAATAATTTACTCACCACCGAAGTTAAACTAATCGGCCTGTAGTTTTCAACCACATCCTTACTTCCGCTTTTGTGTAAAGGCACCACATGAGCCTCTCTCCAGTCCTTTGGCACCACTCCCGACTCCAACGAGGCATTGAAAAAGTCAGTCAGTGGAGCTGTTAGAACGTCCCCAAGTTCCCTCAGTATTCTAGGGTGTATCCCATCCGGTCCCATCGCTTTGTCCCATCTTACTTTCCAATGCATGAGCTCTCTCTGCTTTCCTAGACAACTTGTTGGAGCACTGGAGAAAGTGGTTAAATTAACATCTTCTGTTTTTTAAAAAGACAAGGCAAGACTCATCCTTCATATCTACTAAGCTTTCAGTAGCTGTTAATTATGAGGATAGATCTGTAAGGTAAATTGCTATGGTTTTTTACATTGAAAGCAACATATGTATGTATTTATATATGTGTGTGTGTGTGTGTATTTATTTATTTATCAAGTCAATTTTTAGACAATTTTGAATTGTCATATCTAAACATTTCAAATTATTTCCACTATTAAGAGATGCTATGGGAGGCATTCCGAGCCGCGTATAGTGGCGTTGTATGTGCAGGCTGGACGTCCAACTCGCGCTTACCTCCTCAGTTGTATTCTGCTGGCAGTGCTCCTCGCACATACACAGCGTTTGTGTGGGGAGAGCTGTACATGAGTGTGGGGGGGGGGGGCTGGAGCGAGGGAGTGGCCAGGTGCCGGGATGTACAGAGGCTATTCTGGACAGGCCTCTGTATGTTCCCCGGCCCCAACATGGACATTCGGTTTATTTCACCCTGACGGTGGAATGAGTGCCAGCTATGGCCCAGTCTGCTGTCTGCAGCCACCTCACCACACTGGGAACCTACCTCCACGATCCTGCCCATATGGGCCACCTGAGCCAAATGGTGAGTGGGCAGCAGGGGCCCATGAGGCCCATGGCATTCTGAGCCACTGGATAGACTGCCCAATGCTTTACAGCGAAACAAACACTTTCCCAATACCTATTCGTGCCTGGAACAGATCTAAACTTGGGTGGGGTCGCAGACATCCCCTACATTTCTGAAATCAAGCAGGTACAACTAAATCCACTGCACCACCCCAGCAAATCTCCACCATACCCCCTGCCTACTTGAATGTCCCTGCACTGGAGATATCTTTAAAATCCATTTGTAAAATGGCTCCAGGGACATCCCCGTGATTTGAACGTCTGCATGCATGTTTCCAGATATCTAAATTATGACTAAGGCTTTTCAAGTGACCCCCATAATCTTTACTTATAGTGACCGAATATTGGCACCTGTATAGACAGGAGGTAATGCTATAGAGTCATTTCCCTATATATGTGGCCACTCACACATGTAAATAACCTCTTATAAAATGTCAACAGTGTGGCATTAGGATATATATTTTGCAAGTAGGCATAGGTGGGGGTATGCTTTGGGTACAGCATGGGAAGAGTTTTCATGTACATACCTTAATCTAGGCATGTACATGCGTAAAGTGTTCATGAACATTGCGCCCATATTCAAGGCGCGTTATCTGCCCATGTGCTAGTATTTTATAAAGACAAGTAGGCGCCTTCCTGTGTAGACATCTACTCATGGCGCTATGTTATAAAATTACTAGTGGTGGACATCAATTAAAAACTGTAATTACAATCGTCCATGCAATTGAAAAATTGTAATTGTGCAATTAATCATGATTAATCACAATGGATTATCTCCAGGAACAAGCAGGAATGTAATCTTCACATATGGGTAACATCGATACCGATGGAGCCTGCGCAGGAACGCTCCCCAGCGTCCAATAGGAAAGCTTTTGGGAGCATCCCACTGCGCCTGCGTAGCTGCCTTCCCACCTTTCCAGCTCTCCCTCCTCAGTTCTTAGTTTTCCACGGAGCCAACAAGAAACAATTCCTGTCACCGTAGAAAATTTGTCCTTTCTTATTTTTTGTGGTCACGTCTGCCTTCCCGTCAGTGCTTTCTTTCTTTCTTTCAAAAAAAAAAAATGTTTCTGTGAGGGAAGGAATTCTTCCTTCCTTCAGGCGTATTGACGCTATCTTAGGCTTAGGCCTCCCCTTTTGTTTCAGACAAAATGGAAAAAACATCCAGTGGTTTTAAAAATTGTTCTAAATGTGGCAGCACCATTTCCACCACAGACACCCATGACTGGTGCCTAAAATGCTTAGGACCGGATCATCAACCATCAGAATGTCCTCTTTGTAGGAAGATGATGAAGAGAGGCCTACAGAATCAAGCTGTGAAGCTAGGTACCCTCTTTGCCTCAGATGCAGCATCTTTAGCATCGACATCATCGAGAGCTTCATCTTCCTCCCAAGGATCTCAGGTATCGAAATCTAAGTCTTCTTCGAAGACTGGCCAGCCTTCCAAGGGTAGATCTCCTTCCAAGCATGGAGATGCCTCGGGCATTACCCTGGAAGGGGACACACCGGCCAAACTACCCCAGCGGGAGGACCTAGCCTCCAAAGCCTCATTGGGTCCCAGGATGCTCTTGAGACCTCCACCACCGGAGAGCTCCTGGTGCCATGTTCAGGGATCATGGCCCGCAATTTCAGGACCGATACCCAAGCATTGGCAAGCTCCCTGGATCAACGTATCCTGGTTATTGAGTGGAGCTTAGCGGCCTTACTGGCGGCCTCCATATCGGTAAAGCCTTTACAGTCGATCCCTCAGGCATCGGTATCGACACCAGTACTGACACAGCCTGCATCGACATTTTTGCCACTCACCACGCGACTGCCCATGTCAGCCCTTGAATCCGTTTCTGGTACCGAGGCTCCAGTACCGCAAGCTTCAGTGACCACTTTTGATCGGTACCGAGTACGTGCAGAGTGGGAACACTCTGCCCGTCAATACTTTGAGTCGTCGGACTCCGATTCTTTGGACGATGAATCGGCCGATACCCAGGGACATGAGAACTCTCCTGGAAGACCCATCTCTGTCTCCACAACGTCGAATGTCCCCTCCGGAGGACAGGTCTTTCCAAGACTTTACTCGCAATGTTGCTCAGGGTTTGTCCATAACGGTGACCTCGGAGAAAGAGCCTAAGGCTGAAGAACTTGAAATTCTTCAATACCCTACAGCCCTGAAGGAGGCTGCGACTCTCCCTATTCATCGCATATTACATGACCTTATGCTTCGTATGTGGGAGACACCCCGTACCATTTCTCCACATACCCGATGACTCGATACCATGTACCGGGTACCGGAGAGTCCAAGTTTTCAAAAGACACAGTTACAGCACCATTCCATGGTGGTGGAATCGGCAATACGTCGAATAAAGAGTGCTAAGACACATTCCTCAAACCCTCCAGGTAGGGAATTGAGAACTCTCGATACCTTTGGTCGATGTTGTTTTCAGGCCTCCATATTATCGGCCAGGATCAGTTCCCACATACTTTATATGGGTATGTTCCTTAGAGAGGTGGCTAAGGATTTAGAGTTAATGGCTTCTCTTCTCCCTGATGACAAGAGAGCAGATTATCTCACCCTTGTAAAACATGCTCAAAATGTTTCAAAGTTTGTTAACAGGGCAACTTTTGACTGTTTTGAGTGCATCAGCAGAACTTCATCTATCTGCATCGGTGCACGCAGGATTGCTTGGCTCCAAGCATTGGATCTTGAACAATGGGTTCAAGATAAGCTGGGTAATATCCCTTGCACCGGTGAAAACCTTTTTGGCAAGGATTGGCAGGACAAGGCCTCTCAGTTAGAATCCGAGAACACCACTCTAAATAGACTATCTAGATCTACTGCCAACCCAGCTAGGAAAAAAGCAGCAAAGAAGGCTTTTTTCAATAATAAGAAGAAGTACTATCCTTCTTATACCCCTGCTGTACAGTGTCAACACCATGTTCCTCAGAAGGGGCAGCAGCCATCAAAACAGCAAAAGAAGGATCAGACTTCTAAGTCACAGCCACCTCAGCAGACCCAGCCTCCTCAGGGTCTTTGACTCCTTTCTGGAGAACATAGCCGCTCTGCCTCTAGAGATTCCAAATCGCACCCACCCTGGCAGACTTTGTCACTTTGCCCACAGGTGGCATCTTATCACATCAGAGCAGTGGACACTGTCCATAGTACGGGAGGGGTACAAGCTTCATCTTCAAAGTCTACTCCCCCAGACTCCTCCAAGAGAGTTCCACTCTCAGCCCCCTCTCACTGCTCTGTTGTCGCAAGAGGTCACCTCCCTTCTGCTCCAGGGTGCAATAGAGGAGTTTCCTCCATCACAGCAGAAAATGGGTTTTTATTCTCCATACTTCCTCATTACAAAGAAAACAGGAGGGTACAGGCCCATTCTAGACCTCAGAAAACTGAACAGGTACCTGCTATGGGAGAAATTCAAAATGATCTCCATAGGCACCCTTCTCCCCTATCTCCAGTCAGGACTAGCTCTGTTCTCTAGATCTAAAGGAGGCATATACTCACATACTTATTTACTCACAGCACAGGAAGTTCCTGCGCTTCATGTTTCAAGGGAGACATTATCAATACGGAATCCTGCCTTTCGGCCTTGCCTCTGCCCCAAGAGTTTTCATGTAGCCGCATTCCTAAGGACTCTCGGGATATTTGTCTTCCCTTACTTAGACGACTGGCTCATTCAAGCAAACACTTCTCTAGAGGCCTGTCTTTCCCTCTCGTGCACCATGCAAGTGCTGCAACATTTGGGATTTGTAATAAATCTTCCAAAGTCTCAACTCGTTCCCTTTCAAACTCTAGATTTCATAGGGGCTCTCTTAGACACTCAGCAATCAAAGGCATTTCTGCCTTAACTCCACTGTGCATGACTAAATCAGTTAGCATCTCAAGCAAGCCTACAAAAGGTTTCTCACAGCTAGAGAAATGCTACAGCTTCCTGGTCATATGGCATCAACAGTGCATGTTGTCCCATATGCTCGTCTACACATGCATGCAGCTCAATGGACACTGGCTTTCTAGTGGTCTCATGCATCCGGTCACCTGCAGAATAGAAGATATAGGAATAACAGGAACCCCACTAAAATGGTTCTCATCGTATATATCCAACAGGATGCAACAGGTACAGTTTAACAACGAAAAAGCAGAGGCTTTCCCACAAACTCAGGGCATTCCACAAGGCTCAGCACTATCCGCACTTCTCTTCAATGTGTACATGAAACCAATCTGCGAAATATTCAAAAAGCATAAAATCCATTATCACATATACGCGGATGATATTATGCTATATACCCAACTCGACGCAACTAACCCAAACTACGCCCAGCTGGAAGAATGCATAAAAGAGATGCAGACATGGCTTAAGCGAAACAACATGACCATAAACCATAAAAAAACCGAAGTCATGTACATCTCAAGAAAACCTGAGTTCGACCCACCAGCTACAATCTCCCTATGCAAACATACTTACCACACAAAGAATGAAATAAAATACCTCGGAGTAACACTTGATAACGAACTAAAGATGGCAAAACACCTCCGCTTAGTAAACAGGGCCATTTTCTACAAACTCCGGGTCATACAACCACTAAGGAACATCATTGAAGCTACCGATTTCAGGACAGTGGCTCAAGCCCTCATCATACACCATTTCGACTACTGTAATGCAATACTACAGGGCCTTCCAAAAAAAACCCTAAATATACTCCAGATGGCACAGAACGTCGCAGCCAGAATCATCACTAAAACAGGCGTGGCAGAGAGCATCACGCCAGTACTAGTCGAACTACATTGGCTCCCCATTATAGCTCGGATAAAATACAAAACCCTAGTGACTACATTTAAACTCATCCATAACCTGGCAACAACCTTCCTCACCAACCTAATCAACTTGCAACCTGCCAACAGAAATAGGAGAACTACCGCCATAAACAACCTCCAGGTACCAATAAGTATAAGATCAGCTAAAACAACCACAAGCAACAGGGCATACTCCTACACTGCCCCCTCACTCTGGAACCAACTCCCGCCTGAGTTGCGCTCAATCAACGACCTGATGGCTTTCCGAAAAAAACTGAAGACATATTTATTTCAACAGGCCTACAACATATCCTGAACAAAAACACTCTCCACCCAGTATCTGCTCCAACAAAATTTCATCAAATGTAAAATAATCTTATGCTCCTGAATGTAACAAGCATAAAATGTATATATGTTAATATCTCCCTCTCCCCCACCTATACATGTATGCTGTGAATATCCCTTGAATCATATTTCCCCGTTTATTGAAAATTCCTGGCATTGGTCTGACAACCTATCAGACAACCTTTGTAAATCACGCTGTAAATTTTGAAATTTGTCAATTGATCTGACTCTCCCTGTTTACCTAATCAAACCACTCCTGATCGCTGGAAGTAGCGGTATATAAATATATGCTAAATAAATAAATAAATAAATAAATAAAATAAGACAAATTAATGGTCTCTTCCCGCCTAATTTCATCTCTCCAGTGGTGGCAATCCCCATAAAACCTCCTGGTAGGGTCGCCTTTTCAGATGCCAGCACATCAATGTATTCTGACGACGGATGCGTCCAAGTTGGGCTGGGGAGCTCATCTGGACAATCTCTCCACTCAGGGGCTTTGGTCTCATCAGGAGTCACAACTCCACATAAATCTGCTGGAACTCAGAGCCATTCACAATGCTCTCAAAGTCTTCCAGGACCATCTTTGATTCTGCACAGTTCTAGTCCAGACGGACAATCAAGTAGCCATGTTCTACTTGAACAAGCAGGGCGGAACAGGTTCTTGGACCCTTTGCAGCGAGGCCCTGCATCTGTGGTCTTTTGTCATACAGCATCACATTCACCTACTTGCGGTGTATCTTTCTGGCAAACACAATGTCTTGGCGGACAAACTCAGTCGAGTCCTTCTACCCCACGAGTGGTCTCTCCATGCAGACAAGGTCGCTCACATCTTTCAAATCTGGGGAACCCCAGAGATAGACCTATTCACAAGTCCTCAGAATGCCAAGCTTCCTCGCTTTTGCTCCAGGACTCCGGCACCGGACAGCCAGCAAGTGGATGCTTTTCACCTCCGCTGGGATCAGGGCTTCCTATATACCTTCCCTCCCATTCCCCTCATTCCCAAGACACTTTTCAAACTCCAGAGAGACAGGGGCCACATGATACTCATAGCCCCACACTGACCATGACAGCCGTGATATCCTCTCCTTCTACGTCTGTCTCGGGCTCAACCCGTAGATCTGGGGTCTGCTCCAGATCTTCTCTCTTAGGAGGAGGGGACGCTGCTCCATCCCAAGCCAGAGTCCCTCCATCTCACAGCATGGCTGCTGAAGGCACAGCCTTCCAGGACATTAACCTCTCTCAATAGGTTAAGGATATCCTAGTAGCTTCTTGGAAGCCTTCCACCAGGCATTCCTACGCCTTCAAGTGGCATAGATTTTCTCTCTGGTGTTCGCAGAGGGCGCTTAACCCCTTCTCAGCTCCGGTGGATGCATTGCTTGAGTATCTTCTCCACCTGTCTTCTTCTGGACTTAAAACCAATTCTGTAAGAGTACACCTAAGTGCAATTGTGGCCTCTCACATGCCCTTAGATGGTCAACCCATCTCTTCTCAGCCGCTTGTAGCACGCTTCATGAGGGGTCTTCTATTAACCAAACCTTCCATTAAGCCCCTGCCAGTGGCATGGGATCTCAATGTTGTTCTAGGACAGCTTCTCAAGCTGCCCTTTGAACCTCTAGCCACTACCTCTCTGAAGTTTCTCACGTGGAAGGTCACCTTCCTTATTGCCCTCACTTCAGCGAGACGCATTAGTGAGCTCCAGGCTTTGGTGGCTGACCCTCTTTATACACGATTCCACCATGATAAGATAGTCCTTAAGACTCATCCTCACTTTATGCCAAAGGTGGTCTCGCCCTTCCATTTAAACCAGTCAGTCTATCTTCCTGTCTTTTTCCCTAGACCTCATTCCTCTAGGGCAGAGGCAACCCTTCACATTCTGGACTGCAAATGTGCATTGGCTTTTTATCTCCAGAGAACACAGAAAAGTTTCCCAACTTTTCATCGCCTTTGACTTGAGTCACCTGGACTTGCCAGTATCCAAATGAACCCTCTCCAGGTGGATAGCAGATTGCATCTCCTTTGCTTATGAAAGTGCAGGACTCTCTCTTGAGGGTCATGTCACTGCACATAATGTTAGAGCCATGGCTACTTCCATGGCAAACCTACGCTCTGTAGCAATTGATGAGATATGCAAAGCAGCAACCTGGTCTTCTGTCCACACTTTTGCTGCTCACTATTGCCTGGACAAGGACTCCCGCCGGGATGCCTTGTTTGGCCAAGCTGTTCTCCAACATCTCTTTCAGACTTAAATCAACTCCTACCCTCTGTCCCGGGTTTCGATACCAGACATCCTTGGAGGTTGCGTGACCTACAGAGTTATGCCTGTGGTCCACAGCTCACCCCGAGGTCATCTCTCTGGCATCTTCGAGCTAGGGAGTCCCATATGTGAAGACTGCATTCCTCCAAGTTCTTGGAGATAGGGTAATTACTCACCTGTAACAGGTGATCTCCGGGAAAAGCAGGAATTTAGTCTTCACAACCCGCCCGCCTCCCCTAGGAGTTGTAGGTCTACTTCTTTTTCTCTTCTCTCCTTTTATCTCAGCTACAAACTCAACTGAGGAGGGAGAGCTGGAAAGGTGGGAAGGCAGCTACGCAGGCACAATGGGATGCTCCCAAAAGCTTTCCTATTGAACGCTGGGGAGCATTCCCGCATGGGCTCCGTTGGTATCGACGTTACCCATATGTGAAGGCTAAGTTCCTGCTGTTCCCGGAGATCACCTGTTACAGGTGAGTAACTATGCTTAAAGGACCCATCCCCATTTTTTAGCAATCTCCCCCATAGGCCAGCATCCCTCCTACCTTCCCCTCTTCCCCCCCCTTGGGGTCCAGCTTTCCTTCCTCTAAGTATTTGCATCATCTCCCCCAGAATGCCCTAACCCTATCCTTCCTGCTTTACATATAGTATTATAGCTATATTCAACTATATATAGATAAACCATCATATATAGCCTAATGATCAATTCATTGGACTGGGAAGCCAGGGTTCAAATCTCACTATTGCTTCCTGTGATCACGGGCAAGTCCTCTTAACCCTCCATTAGCAAAGGTACAAATTTAGAGGCCGTTTTTACTAATATGTACTAAGTAGTTAACATGCATTTTTGCACACCCTAACTGTGCGCATGGGCCCATGGTAACTGTTACCACGGGGGTGTGACAGTTACTGTGCACTAATTCACACGCTAACTGCCACTTGTGTATTAAATCCTAAATGGGAAAGGTAGGGAAAGAGAGTGGGCGTGGTGAGCACGGGGATGTATCATGCACTATCAACGTGGTCATTAGTGTGGGTTAACCTAACACCATTTCAGTAGCTGGAGTTAAGTGTACCTACAGTAATAGCATCATACATTAGGGTACTGCAGAGGCTTTGCAATTAATGCTCATTAATTTTTGCACTAAATGCACATTCAGTGCAAAAACCTAATGCACTTTAGAAAAAGGGCCCCAGATTGAAAGCTCTCCAAGGGACAGGAAAAATTCTTATTGTGCCTGAATGTAACACGTCTGAAAAAAGTGCGAACCAAATCCCAAATAAAGCCCCATTCTTTTAGCACAGTTCCAAATGTCTGCTTTTTGACCTAATGTATATACTGTATGTAGGACTGTTTTGTAAGTATATGATCTTCTAATTAATGCTACATTTTACCTGATGAAGCAGCTTTCTCATTCAAGAATTTCTTCATATACTGCTCATAGATATTCAGTTTCTTATTATGTTCTAAGTATTCATAAACCATGTTAAATCCTTTTACCCTATAAAGAAAAAGAAATGTTAAAGAAGAAATGTATGTTGCTTAGTCTAACAGTTACGTAGGTCAGTGTACAAATTCCCCCTTTTAGCTTATTAGGGATGTCAGCATGGAAATGAATTGACCCCATATGAATGCATTCAGACACTTCAGATCCACCCTGACACAAAGCTGGGCTTTTCCTTTCTCTATATAGTGGTTTGCGAACAATAGGCATCCCTCCATGTTGTGTGCTTTGGGGCTAGTCTGATCAGCGCTTGGTACTGAAGAGCTCTCTAGCACTATGATGCTGAATAGGATTTAATTCTGTTCTCTCTGAATTGGAAATTATTTGTATTATTTCCTCTAATTGTTTAATTCCAGATAACTTTGAATAAAATCCTTTTGGAAACACTACTAGTACTACTTATTTGTATAGCTCTGCAAGACATACGCAGCGCTGTACAGACACATGTAAGAGAGAGTCCCTGCTCAGCAGAGCTTACAATCTAATCAAGACAGACAACATAGCAACTGGGGACTAGGGTAATTCAAGGGGAATGGCAAGATATAGATAGGTGATAAACAGGAGAACAAGGGGCCACAGCCTTGAAGAGGTGGCTTTTTAGCCTGGATTTGAATAGGGCCAGAGAACGAGCCTGGGGTAGTTTGTTCCAAGCGTATGAGACAGCAAGATGGAATGAGCGAAGTCTGGAGTTGGCAGTGGCAGAAAAGGGCACAGATAAAAGAGATCTGCCAGAGGAGCGGACTTCCCAAGGAGAGGTGGGAAAGGCAATGAGGAGCTGCAGAATTGGTATCCAGTTTTTGATGAACCAAGGATACTGGCAAAATATTAGGGGGGAGGGGGAGAGGACCTGTCACAGGAATTTGTGTATACGTGGAAGGGGAGAGTCTCTCAGGGCAAGACAGCAAATTGCAGCCAGTTATGTTAGCAGAAAGGATGCCGGAAGTTTGCTCTCCGTGATCACCAAGACCTTCTTTACCTGGATCCTGCTGGGCTTTGCCTGGATTTTATCTATCTTAAATCTGACAGAACCCCAGCAGCTTTGCCCTTAGCCTGCCCTTTGACACTATGTTTTCAGCCTGAAGGATACTCTTAACATTTACTTTCTTGTCATCTCTACCTGACAACAGAGAATTTTGGACCACTGCTAACATGGACAGTAATTTTTATAGCACTACAGGATGTATGCAGCACTGACAGTGGTGATAAGTATTCAGGTACAATATGCCCCTCCCAAAAGCGCTTAGCATCTATTTAGCACAGGAAAATCAAGTGTAAACTGCTACACGAAAGGGTAGCACAGCTTACTGCATTGGTCCCTAAGTGGGAACCTGAGACTTGCCCAAGGCCACAAGAAAAGATAATGGCAGAAACAGCATTCGAACCCTCGTTTCCCAGGGTCTCAGCCATCGCTCTAACCACTAGGCCACTTCTGTTAACTGTACTGGCACAGCCGTGCTATTGAGAGGAATGATTTAGTATGTGCTTGCTAAAACATTTTTAGGGATGTGCATTCGTTTGAAATAACATGTTATTTTTAACCCAAAATGACAGGAAAAATTCCAAAATTTTGGTTTGTTTCTGTGTCATCAGTATTGTGCAGTATTGCCCAATAGTGCACATTAAGGGGCATGTTTACTAATCTGGGCTAACGGTTAGCAAGGGCTATTTGTAACTAGGTCTCATGTTATTCAATAGAACCTAGCTACAAATAGCCCATGCTGTTAGTTCAGCTTAGTAAACATTCCTCTAAGCTCACTAGTGCACCCTATTGCTCAATAATGCTACTATTGATAACATTTTCCCCTGAAACAAAAAAAAATATCACTTGAATAAAATGAATAGTCCTATAAACGACATGGCAAGCTAAACAAAATATTCCACCCAGTGTGTTTCCAATATCCTATATTAAAACGTATGCTCCTTTTATCAGGATTTCAAACTCAAAATAACTTTTGTCAGACAAAATATTGAGGTAGCTATAAGAACGTCCTCCAGCATGTCCATTTTATTTTAATTTAAGTGATCCAATATGCATTAAAAATCAAACCGATGCGTTTCAAAAATATTTTGTTCTGCTTCAGGGTAAATACTTATCCGAACAGGAAAATGCCTAATCTCCAGGAACAAGCAGGAATGAGTCTTCACATATGGGTACGTCGGTACCGACGGAGCCTGCGCGGGAACGCTCCCCAGCTTCCCAGAAGGAAAGCTTTTGGGAGCATCCCACTGCGCCTGCGCGCTGCCTTCCCGCCTTTCCTGACCAGCTCTCCTCAGTTCTTCTTTGCCGCGGAGCCAGCAGGTCGAGCCCTGTCACCGCTAAAGAAGTTCTTTATTTTATTTTATTTCTTTGGTCGCGTGTCTGTTTTCCCCGACTCCGGACCGGTACCGCCGGTCTTTTCTTTCTTCTTTTAAAAAAAAAAAAAAAAAAATCTATATTTTTCCCCACTTAGTGTAATTTTTCTTCTAGGCCTCAGGGCCCAAGAGAAAATTTCCCTCATGGAAAAACCAGCCTCCGGGTTCAAGAAATGCACTAAGTGTAGCGGTACTATTTCTGTTACAGATACCCATGAATGGTGCCTTAAATGTTTGGGTCCTGAACACTCCATTCCGGATTGTCCGTCCTGCTCTCTAATGTCTAAACGGGGTTTACAGAACCGAGCAGCTAAGCTCCATGTGCTGTTTCCCGCTGATGCAGCGTCGGTAGCATCGACATCTTCCCGGTCTTCTTCTCCTGATGGATCTCAGGTAACCAAACATAAGTCTAGCAGGTCCTTGAAGGGTAGATCTCCCTAAGCATCGAGATGCCTCCGGGCTTGCCATCGAGGATCCTGCACCAGCAAAACAACCCCGGCAGGAAGCTCCGGCTTCCAAAGCTCCTCCTATGGGGTTACAGGTTGACATCGATGGCACGGCCTCGACCGATCACCTGTTAGAATGCTCTGGGGTACCGGCACAATCTCCCGGTACCGATTTCCAGGCATTCATGGCGTCGATGGATCAGAATGTTCTGTCCATGCAGCAGGCTATTTCAGCCTTCATTCAAGCTGCGACGCCGGCGGTACCGCAACGAGCTCCGTTGTCGGTATCGGCTCCGGTACTGGCACCAGCGCCGATACCGGTTCCGACCGCATCGACATCGACTAGGACAGCGGTTCCTTGTCCAGGGCTGTTTCTCGGTACCGATCCGGTTCCGAAAACGCCCGATGTCGATACCGCTCGATACGCGTATCGAGCGCTGGAAGAGCACCCTGACAGGCGGTACTTCGATTCCTCTGGTGATTCTGATTCATCAGATGAATCACCTGAAGTATCCATAGCCCTTCCTGAAGAGCATTCTTCTCCAAAAAGAAGAATGTCTCCTCCAGAGGACTTGTCCTTTCAAGACTTCATAAGAGAAGTAGCTAAAGGACTATCTATCTCAGTAGCCTCTGAATCAGAGCCTAGAGAAAAAATTGGATATTTTAGGATACCCTAAGGCTCCTAGAGAGGCAGTCACCTTACCAATTCATGAGATTCTTTATGAACACATGATTGATTTATGGGAGACTCCTTTCACTCTCTCTCCTCATTCTCGCAGGTTGGACACTATGTACCGTGTCCCTCCCTGTCCTGGCTTTCAAAAAACTCAGCTTCCTCACCATTCCATTGTGGTGCAGTCAGCTATGAAGAGGATAAAGAGTACAAAGAGACACTCTTCTGCTCCTCCAGGAAGAAAATGCAGAACCTTGGATGCTTTTGGTAGGAAAATCTTCCAGGCCAGTATGCTTATTGCCAGAATCAACTCATATAGCCTCTACATGGGTATGTTTCTAAAAGAAGTGGCAGAAAAGCTGCACACTTTCCTCCCTTTTATTCCAGAAGATAAAAGGGAATAATTCCGCATGTGGCTTAAGCATACTCAAGACATCTCCAAGTTTTCAAACAGGGCAGCCTTTGACTCCTTTGAAGGTGCCAGTAGAGCCTCAGGCATTGCCATAGCTGCTCGCAGAATTGCTTGGCTCCAGGCTTCTGATTTAGAACCCTGGGTCCAAGATGGCTTAGGAAATCTGCCCTGTACAGGTGAAAATCTATTTGGCAAAGAGTAGCAAATTAAAGCCACTCAAATGGATGCAGAAAATTCTGTTCTGGATAGACTTTCAAAGTCTACCTCCATTCCTGCCAAAAAAAAGACTTTTAAAAAGTCTTTTTTCAAAAAGGGCAGGTTTCCTTCCACTTTGGCCAACAATCTTCTACAGGTCGCTTTACCGCTAAGCATCAGCAACCTAAGCAGGCCAGGCCTAAGTCTACAGGGGCTGCTGTAACTCAGCAGTCCCAACCCCCTCAGGGTTTTTGACTTGATGCTAGAGAACTTAGCCTTTCTGGCTTTAACACAGCCAGAACCTCTCACCATTCCAGGAAGGATAGCTCATTTTGCTCCCAGATGGGAGCAAATCACATCAGAGCAGTGGACCCTCTCCATCATAAGAGAGGGCTACAAACTTCATTTCTCAGACCTTCCTCCCAACACCATGGTGAGACACTTCAATTCTCCCACATCTCTTCTCGACCTTTTAGGTCAGGAGATAACTACCCTTCTTGCCCAAGGGGCAATAGAAGAAGTTCCTCTTCTTCGACAAGGGTCAGGGTTCTACTCCCCCTATTTTCTCATTCCAAAGAAGACAGGGGGATACAGACCCATTCTAGATATCAGAGAATTGAACACATTTCTATGCAAGGAGACGTTCAAGATGCTTTCTCTGGGCACTCTCCTTCCATACCTTCAAAGTCAGGATTGGCTTTGTTCTCTAGATCTCAAGGATGCGTACACACATGTTCTCATCCATCCATCTCACAGAAGATTCCTGCGTTTTCTTTTCCAAGGAAAACATTACCAATACAGAGTGCTTCCTTTCGGTCTGGCCTCTGCCCCAAGAGTGTTCACCAAATGCATGGCAGTAGTTGCTGCATTTCTACGCACTCTGGGAATATTTGTCTTCCCATACCTGGACGACTGGCTCATCCGAGCCCCATCTCAATCAGAGGCCCAGATTTCCTTAGACCGCACAAGGCGCATTCTGCAGTATTTGGGACTTGTGGTAAACCTCCGAAAGTCTCAGCGCACCCCTACTCAGTCCTTGGAATTTATAGGGGCCTGGTTGGATACCACCACTGCAAGGTCCTACCTTCCTCAGGCCCGTTGCCAGCGTCTAGTGCAGTTAGCCTCCCAGATTCAGTCAAAGAGCCACTTAACTGCCCGGGAGATGCTGCAACTGCTAGGCCACATGGCTTCCACAGTACATGTGGTACCCTATGCTCGCCTACACATGAGAGCAGCTCAGTGGACCTTGTCCACCCAGTGGACTCAAGCATCAGGAGCTCTCTCAGACCATATAGCAACCTTCAAACGTCTCTTTTGGTCTCTCCAATGGTGGATGTCCACTCAAAATCTGTTGCTGGGGTCTCCCTTCCAACAGTTGTTGCCCCAAGCAACCCTCACAACAGATGCCTCCCAAACAGGTTGGGGAGCTCATCTACAGGACCTCTCCACTCAAGGAACTTGGTCCTCTCAGGAGACCTCTCTTCATATCAACCACTTGGAGCTTCGAGCAGTTTTTCTAGCTCTCAAGGTTTTCCATACCCTCCTCAGCTACAAGACAGTCCTCATCCATACGGACAATCAAGTAGCTATGTTTTATATAAACAAGCAAGGAGGAGCTGGCTCTCTGTCGCTTTGCAACGAAGCTCTAAGATTGTGGGCCTTCGCCAGAGAGCATCAAATCCATCTCCTGGCAGTATATCTCCCAGGAATCCAAAACTCTTGGGCAGACAGACTCAGTCGAGTTCTGCTTCCACACGAATGGTCCCTGCACATGGATCAGGTACTCAGAATCTTTCAAGAATGGGGAACCCCAGACATAGACCTTTTTGCAAGTCCGTGGAATGCCAAACTTCCCCGGTTCTGTTCCAGAATTCCGTGTCAGGGGGTTCAAGCCAAGGATGCCTTCCTCCTTCATTGGGTCGCTTCCTGTATGCCTTTCCACCCATTCCCTTGATTCCCAAGACTCTGTTCAAACTCCAGAGGGATCAAGGATCTATGATCCTCATAGCTCCACGCTGGCCACGCCAAGTGTGGTACCCTCTACTTCTGCATCTCTCCCAAGCCCCGTCCCTGGACTTGGGAGCTACTCCAGATCTTCTGTCTCAGGAGGAAGGGACTTTGTGGCACCCAAACCCCAAGTCCCTTCACCTCAGAGCTTGGTTACTGAAGGCCTAGACATTCAAGGCTTGAATCTTTCTCAGCAAGTGAAGGATATCCTCCATGCTTCCAGAAAACCTTCCACCAGGCGTTCCTATGCTTTTAAGTGGAAAAGATTTTCCATTTGGTGTGCTGAAAAGGGTCTTGACCCTTTAGCACTACCTTAAAATTCTCTGTTAGACTATCTCCTGCATCTTTCTGATGCAGGACTTAAAACAAATTCAGTAAGAGTCCATTTGAGTGCTATTGCAGCATCCCTTAAGCCCATCAATGGACAACCTATTTCCTCTCATCCTCTCATTGCAAGATTCATGAGAGGCCTAACTTTAACTAAACCTCCCATTAAGCCTCCACCGGTGGCATGGGACTTAAATTTGGTTCTTGGTCAACTTATGAAGCCACCTTTTGAACCCTTAGCCACTACCTCCCTGAAGATTCTTTGGTCAGGCTGTTCTCAAACACCTGTTCTACTCTTAAGCAACTCCTACCCTCCTTCCCTGGATGGATGCCTGAGATCCATAGGAGGAAGTAGACCCCTTCCCGGGGTCTCATATCCTTGGGGATCTCCCAGGCATCTTAGCTAGGGAGTCCCCATATGTGAAGACTCATTCCTGCTTGTTCCTGGAGATAGCACAGTTACTTACCTGTAACAGGTGATCTCTGGGAACAGCAGGAATAAGTCTTCACAACCCTCCCACCTCCCCTAGGAGTTGTACCTCTTTTTTCTGTCTTTCCTTTCCTCTCTCTCTCTATTGTCTCAGCTTTAAACTCGAACTGAGGAGAGCTGGTCAGGAAAGGTGGGAAGGCAGCGCGCAGGCGCAGTGGGATGCTCCCAAAAGCTTTCCTTCTGGGAAGCTGGGGAGCGTTCCCGCGCAGGCTCTGTCGGTACCGACGTACCCATATGTGAAGACTTATTCCTGCTGTTCCCAGAGATCACCTGTTACAGGTAAGTAACTGTGGTTTCACAGTTGAACAGCAGACTATGCATTTCTTCAAATCATCCTGGAGCTCAACCGGCTATAAAATAAAATGGCTGCAACGTCTTTTTAAATATCCTTGACTCCACCTCCACAAATCACTTAAAGACAAACACACTCACTATAGAGTATGTCATTCAATTTATTCATTAAGATCCTTAGGTTGAAGGGTATCCAGATAGAAGATCTAGAATTGCTAACAACACTGATGGATAGCCTCATTAGAGGAACAGACAACAACAAACAAGGTTTCATCCTCCTGTTCATAGATATAGCCTCCGCATTTGACAACATCAACCATAACACACTAATTGAAAGGCTAGCTAGCCTAGGAATAGGAGGCACGGTCCTTAAATGGTTTATGTCTTATATATCACACTGTTTAATATCGATACATCGGGAAGATGTCTTACAACTATTAGATAAACTGAAGAGTAGCAAATCACCTGGGCCGGATGGTATACATCCAAGGGTGTTGAAAGAACTGAAATATGAGATTGCAGAACTGCTATTAGTAATCTGTGAACTATCATTAAAATCATCTCTAATACCTGAAGATTGGAGGCTCGCCAATGTAACACCAATTTTTAAAAAGGGTTCCAGGGGTGATCCGGGAAACTACAGACCGGTGAGCCTGACGTCAGTACCGGGAAAAATGGTAGAAACCATCATAAAGAATAAAATTACTCAGCATGTAGATAGTCACGACCTAATGGGAGACAGCCAACATGGCTTTAGACAAGGAAGATCTTGTCTTACTAATCTGTTATGTTTTTTTGAAGGAGTGAATAAACAGGTGGACAAAGGTGAGTCGGTTGATATTGTGTATCTGGACTTTCAGAAAGCCTTTGACAAGGTCCCTCATCAGAGACTTTTGGCAAAACTAAAGAGTCATGGGATAGGAGGCAGTGTACTATTGTGGATCAGGAACTGATTAAAAGATAGAAAGCAGAGGGTAGGGCTAAATGGCCAATTTTCCCAATGGAGAAAGGTGAATAGTGGTGTACCCCAGGGATCTGTGCTGGGTCCGCTGCTTTTTGACATATTCATAAATGACCTGGAAAGTGGAATAACGAGTGAGGTTATCAAATTTGCAGATGACACAAAACTATTTAAAGTTGTTAAAACCCAAGAGGATTGTGAAAAATTGCAAGAGGATCTTGTTAAATTGGAAGACTGGGCATCAAAATGGCAGATGAAATTTAATGTGGACAAGTGCAAGGTTATGCACCTAGGGAAGAACAACCCAAACTATGGTTACACGATGCAAGGTTCCACATTAGGAACCACCACCCAGGAAAAAGATTTAGGCATCATTGTGGATACCATGTTAAAACCCTCGGCCCAGTGTGCAGCGGCAGCCAAGAGAGCAAATAGAATGCTAGGTATGATAAGGAAAGGAATGGAAAATAAAACAAAAGATTTTATAATGCCTCTATATCGTTCCATGGTGAGACCGCACCTTGAATATTGTGTGCAATTCTGGTCGCCGTATCTTAAAAAGGATATAGCGATTTTAGAAAAGGTTCAGAGAAGAGCCACCAAAATGGTAAAGGGGATGGAAGAATACTCCTATGAGGAAAGGCTAAAAAGGTTATGGCTCTTTAACCTGGAAAAGAGACGGCTGAGGGGAGATATGATAGAAGTCTATAAATTAATGAACGGAGTGGAACGGGTAAACGTAGATCGATTGTTTACGTTATCAGAATATAGAAAGACTAGGGGACATGCAATGAAGCTACAGGGTAAACTATTTAAGACTAATAAAAGAAAATATTTTTTCACTCAACGTGTAATCAAACTCTGGAATTTGTTACCGGAGGATGTAGTAAAGGCTGTTAGTGTAGCTGGGTTTAAAAAAGGTTTGGACAAGTTCCTGGAGGAAAGGTCCATAAACCATTATTAAGAAGTGACCGAAGATATCAATGCTTGACCCAGTACAAGCATTGTGGAACTTGTGTCTCTTGGGGAAACTGCTAGGTACATATGACCTAGATTGGCCACTGTTGGAAAGAGAATACTGGGCTTGATGGACCTTGGTCTGACCCAGTATGGCATATCTTATGTTCTTATGTTCTTATGTGTCCAACTAGGCCAAAACACCTCAGAAATATTCTCCCAAGGACAGGGAATTCCACAAGGCTCGGCCCTCTCGGCCCTCCTTTTTAATATATACCTACAGCCCATCACGAACATATTTAAAAAATTCAAAATTAACCATTACATTTATGCCGATGATATCATGCTCTATCCCCATAAACAGTAGCAACCCCTCTTAATACAATCTATCTGTATGCATCAAAGAGGCCGAATCCTGGCTGAAAACCAACTCCCTCAGCATTAACCTAAAAAAACCGGAAGCTATGTTTGCATCAAGAAAACATGATGCAATCCATCATAATCAACAACACCACTATCCTTGTTAAATAAGAAGTAAAATATCTAGGGATAATACTAGATCATACACTCAGTATGCTCCCACACATGAAGCAAACAGTAAAAACTGTATTTTTTAAACTAAAAACCGTACAGCATCTAAGACCTCTCCTCGACACCCATGATTTTAGGTCCGTAGTCACCTCACTAATTACCCCCCACTTTGACTATTGTAAGAGTCTACTGATTGGCATAGTGCTAGAAAACACAAATTTACTCCAAAGAGCCCAGAACATCTCTGCCAGGATGATAGCAAAAGCGCGCCTAGCCGACCACATAACCCCCATTTTACATGAACTACACTGGCTCCCTATAAATAGCCGGATAAAATATAAAATACTCTTAACGACATTCAAACTCCTCAATGACATCTCCCCCTCACACCTAACCACCCTCCTACACTCCCCACCAGAATCCAGATCACGCAGACAAAATGCAACCCACTCACATGACATACCCAAAACCATCTGCAAGACAAAGAAAACTACAAGCTCCAGAGCCTTTTCATTTGCTGCCCCTACCCTCTGGAATGAATTTCCACTTACCCTCCGCATGACAAAAGACCTCCAACTTTTCAGAAAAGGACTCAAAACACACCTTTTCACTGAATATTTTGAAAACCCAACTGAAATCCCTCACCTCCTGTGAACTACCTCTTAACAATCACAAAACCAATCTACTAACCTCCCTAGCCCACAACCTATTAACCCCCCCTCACCCCTTACCTAATCCCCCCTAAGCCTCGCACCACCCTTTCCAAATAAAAAGCTAAGTTAAGGAGAGTCCGACTCCTGTATATATGTAAATACAAAGTTACGTTGACCCTCAAGTTGTTTGTACAATTGTTACTTGTAAATAGTAAATACCACTGTTCCATGTAAAAGTTATTCAACTGTTAAGTGTAAACCACCCTTGATCTCTGGAAGGGGCGGTATAGAAGAAATGTATAAATAAATTGTTCTCTAGAAGTCAGAATGGCATCCTGAATCCCCCCCCCCCCACCCCCACTCCAGAGCGGGGGAATGTGCTGCAAAGTACGCCAGTGAAGCTGATCAAATGAATGATTATTCTACAAGCACTGATCAATCAGTGCTACAGTTAAGGTCCCAATGTTCAATTGAGATCTCTGCTCCCACAGACGAATAACACAGGCTTCACTGGTGTATTTTGCAGCACGTTCCCCTGCTCTGGCATTGGGGGGAGGGGGAATTTGGAATGCAGTTCTCAATTATAGAGAACAATTCTGGATCTTCTATCAGGATACCCATTAATCTAAGAATCTTAATGAATAAATTGAATGACATACTCTATTGTGAGTGTGTTCGTCTTTAAGTGACTTGTGGAGTTGGAGTCAAGGATATTTAAAAAGACACCACAGCCATTTTATTTTATAGTCTGTTGAGCTCCAGGATGATTTGAAGAAATGCATAGTCTGCTATTCGATTATGAAGAAATAGGCATTTTCCTGTTCGTATAAGTGTTTACCCTGAAGCAGAACAAAATTGATTTGTTCGAAATGTGTCGGTTTGATTTTTAATGCACTATTAGATCACTTAAATTAGAATAAAATGGACATGCTGGAGGAAGCTCTTATAGCTACCTTGATATTTTGTCCGACAAAAATTATTTTTGAGTTTGAAATCCTGATAAAGGAGCATATGTTTTAATATAGGATACTGGAAACACACTGGGTGGAATATTTTCTCCTATATTATAAATCCGTTTGTGTTGGTTTAAACTAAACAAAATGACAATTTTTGACCTGCACAGTCATAAAATGTATTACATAGCACATTAAGAGCCACCTCTGAGCATAAGGCAGTGCTATATGCATGGAAATTAGGAGCATGCTTACTATTAGTGTCCAGTCAGGGCCTGGAATTAGCAGGGTGGCTCATGTTGAATGTTGGGGTAGGCCCGGCACATTGCAGTTGTGTGCCATACTAACAGCACCTGGCTGCACTTATCACCACCCTTTGAGAAGGCAGTAAGTGGAGACGTGCTGAGGGTAACAATCATACTCAGCATGTGCCAATATTGCCTGCACTAACCATGATATGCCGAGACCGCCCTTGTTTGCCCCTAATCTGCCCCGACCACGCCCCCGCCCCATTGCATGCTAAGCGGTTAGCTTGGGTGTTTTACGCCAGCTCCTTGCATTAACAACATGGTGCATTTGGTGCACAGTAAACCCCATACTAACCCTTAGTGCAGCTTAATAAACCTGCCCCTTAGTGTTGATTAAATTGCATGTCTGATACTGCATTTGTGTAAAGTCACACGTGTACTACTTGTTCCTGTGTATCTTTACCCTAACCGAGGAGCCTTTTACTAAAACTGTTAACCAACTAATGTGCGTTATAGCGTGCGGTAACTGACCACCAATGCGTGGGCATTCCAGCTACCCACTACCAAAGTGCACGTTATCTGGCACTCGTCTGCCAAGGTGGAGAGTTGGCAGTTTAGAGGCAGTGTGGGTGGGAGTGGAGAGCTCATTTGCACGCTAGTGCAGTTAATGTGGCAATTAGCGCAGGTGCACCTGCCACCTCTATGGCTGTCATTAAGTGCATCACATGTTAAGTTACTCAGTTGTGCATTAGCTGCAGGGAATGTTAAGTACAAAACCTTAGTGGACTTTAGTAAAAGATCTCCTGAGTGGAGGCATGCCTTGGGGGTATGGTTGAAGAGGGTTTGTATTTACATAAATGTATACATGCATATTAACTCAGAAAATGAGTGTGTGGTAAAGAGCACATATGCATATAAGTCCACAAACGTGGTGGGGTAATTTCCAAATTGGAAGTGTGCGCATGCTTTCACTTTGAATATTTGCCGAAGCCTGCACAAGAAAAAAGTATGCACATACTGTTTATGCATTCATACTTTTAAAATTATCCTCATGTTTTATAAATATATTTGTGTTTACTTTTGATGCCATTTACATAACTAGTTTTTAACCATGAGATCGGCACAGTGTAACATAGATACTTCTGTATCAACCAACCCCCATAGAATGAGTGCTACGGTGTCTTAACTGTACAGCACTTACACTGACTGGTAGGTGTCGCAGGAAATATCGGTTCTCAGCCATGTAATATGTGTGTCATTAATACCAGGAAGCAAGAAGGGCACCAGGAGATTCTGGAACCACTCTTGCCACATGACTGGCAAGAAAAAATAGAAAAAGGGCTTTAGCCTTGTAAAAATAGTTGTGACTATATCATCTCGAATAGACGCATCAGGCAAAGTGGTCAAATTGGCCTGTGAAGAAACACAAAAACCATAAGGCAGTTATAACAAGACAGAGAAAGACGTTTTTTTAAGTCTTACAGGGTTCTTAAACAGGTAAAAATAGAGCTAAGTGCCTAAAGTAGCCATTTCTAGCTAAGTGGATTCTTTTGCATTCTTGGTGTTTGGGAATTTGTTTCAGAACTTCATTGGAAAAGTGTGCATGTAGATTTCAGTCTTAGAAATGTTGATATATAGTAAGCCTACCACTAACATGTGCCACTCATGCGTGAACGTGGTTTCGGATCGTACCTGATGTGCATACTCTGTAAACTTGACTGTGTACTTGTGGATCCCCACATACGAAGCGTTCTCCAGTTGTGTCAGGATCTGCTTTGCCTTGGTCTGGTTGTTTAGGCCGGATCGTACCATCAGTTCTGCCAGCTGGTGGGGCCCCAGTGAACGAATCACTTCATACTGAGAGGAAACGGCAGCAGAATATTAATAACAGAGCAGTAAGGAATCCCTGCTGTAAAACCACAAAGCTGTGTTGGAACAGCACATTAACTCTATGTCCGCTTTGAGGGGAATTTGATAAGGGGGCAACTAGTTAAAGCGTCTTTTAAAGCACTTGTTTTATAAAAACCAGTAAGCACCTAAATACAATACAGTAGACATTGCACCTTAAGTTTAAGCGTTGGCATTTACTCCAGCTCCAGAAGTAGTGTAAATGCTTTTGCCTGTTTTTCAAGGCCGCATGGAAATTATGCAAAATGCAATGTGTGCCTTTGAGTCAATGCTGACTCAGCAGCCCCTGGTTTTTCTTGGCAGTGTGACCAGAAGTTGATTGCCAAGCCTTTCTTCCAAGGCAATGTGATTTGCCCAAATCACATCTGAGGTTAAGTGACTTGCCCTAGGCCACAAGAAGTGCCAGTGGGATTCAAACCCTGGTCTTTTGGTTACCAAGCCAGTACTCTAACCATTAGGCTATTCCTGCACTTCATGTAAAATTTATTCTTTGTTGAAGTTTCAGATACATTTCCAAAGAAAAATATGCAAGAAAATGCCCACATTTAACTAGCTACTCATAACAAGAAACGGTAAGTAGGCAATAATAATCAGGTTTCCAAGCCCACATTAAGGGGGGAGAAAGGATTCAGCATCCTAAGGGACCAAATATATATATCCTACAAAGGAAAACCTCGCTAACACATATGCAATAAATAAGAAAAAAAGAAACATAAGCAAGGAGAGCATTCAAACACCACAGATGGGAGCTTCTTTCTACCTCCATTTCGTATGTAAATATTTAATTGTTTATAATGCTTAGAGGTTTCTATTTTCCAGCCATGGCCTTCCCTCATTTTCTATTTTTCCAGCCAAATGAGTTGTCTGCTTTCCTTAGTGTTAGATTGCCAGTCACGTTTGTTCCACCAACTAGTTTGGGGCGATAGGACCGTGTGCATGTTTAATATGCTTTGGTACCTCCACAGCTGTCTTCTTTGAAGTTACCATGATTCCTGAAGTTGGGATATTTCTCCTGTCCAGCTGCTAGCTTTACAATGTCTCCTCATTGTATGGACTACAGGCATTCCCATTGACCTTTTCCTCTAATTCAGGATGCTCTTTTTATTGGTTGCGTATGGATGTTATGCCTTTCTGTACAAGCTTTGTCTTGGAAATAATGTATATATTTCGCAAAAATATAAATGAAAAAAAAAAACAAAACCTTGACATAACCACATTTTTATCTAATAAATTCAAGAAGGTAACCACTGGAGTAGCACTGCTACGAATTTCTTCCTGTAATGTTTTTGGCCGCAACCATGACCTTCTTTCCTTCTTCTGTCAGCGGGGGATGGGGTCCCACTGCCATCCACTGGTGCTTTTCATCACAGCCATGGCCTTCCCTCATTTTCTATCAGCATGGGATGGGATCCCCACTGGCATCTACCACCATTTTCAGCTTCAGCTGTGGCCCTCCTCCATTCTTCCGTTGGCAGGGGATGGGGTCCCCACTGGCATCCATCGCCATTTTCAGCTTCAGCTGTGGCCCTCCTCCATTCTTCCGTTGGCAGGGGATGGGGTCCCCACTGGCATCCATCACCATTTCCAGCTGCAACCTGCAGAGTTCCTTTTGGAACACACAAGTTTGTTTCCATACAGACAGAGAGAAAAAACAAACATATGTATCTGGATGTAACTCGTCTTGAACTATTACTGGAAAGGCTCAAGTTACATGCAAATACAAAAACGCCAGTGGAGGCGGATCAGACGCATGCTGACATCATCAGTCACGCCTGGCTTCCCTAACATGTGGCCTGGCCTCAGGTAGGCAGGGTCTGTGTAGGCACCGTGATTGATTGTGATGCCTGTGCAGGACACGCAGTGCTACCCATGGTATTGGTGCAGTTCTTTTAAATCTCTGTCTATGTATAACCATTACTGGTATATTCCTAACATTATGGAAAAATCAACAAGATCCTTCAATCTGAGAGGACTTGCCTGGTTTTTTTAGTTGGATACTCAACCTTAGAAAAAGAATTATATTGTCTAAAATAATATATCCTTTACAGGCATGATGGTATATTCTTTCCTGTGACCTAACTCTTTAAATCCTAGATAAGATTAATGGCTAGATTTACTAAAGTACACTATTGCATTTGTGTATTTACACACATTATTTACCGCAGATCTTGTTTTATGCAGTGGGACCTAGTTACTATTAATGGCATTAGTGCATGCTAACCTGGTAGCATATCTTAGTAAATCTAGCCCAAACTTTGTAACTAGAAAACAAATTTTCCTAGACAGAAACTTTTATTGTTAGGTGACTTACATACCTTGACTGATTTTACAAAAATGGAGAAAATATTTGCATTTATTATGTTGCAAATGCAATGGGTGCCTTCGAGTTAGCAAAAAAAAATATTCTGAGTGAGAAATCATATCCCTGCTATTAAACCATGAAAACAATTTATGGTGAATTATTGATACAACGATAAGCCGGTATTGGTCCCTGGAAAAGCTCTTTTCCCACGCAGCCCACCTTTTAGTTTCTTTTCCAAAAGAAGCACAGGATACCGTCCTCTCTTTTTCTGTGACTTTAGAGGAAACACTATCTTGAATTCTATTGTTGGAGCAGGATGTTAGGAACATGACGTAATTGCTTACGGCTGGTCTGGTTTTGCTGCTGATTATTACCTAATAGACGTAGTATCTGCATTTTCCTAATGGGGAAGCCAAAGGGACATGCATGTGAGCTTCCCTCTGCCCTCTTCCTGTGGCCTTGCTTTGGCAGACATTGATTCTTGAGCATGTAGCAGCTGGACCCCTGATAAACGCATCTGAAGATGCCATTGTCTGGGAGGACATGGAAACCCTCTGCCTGGCTAGAGAGGTCTTGCTGAGCACAGGTGCTTGGATCCCCCTGCTGGCTTTGAGCTGCAGACTGGAGGAGTGTCTTTGCATGGGATGGACTTGGAGGGAGCAGAGCAGATAGCCCTGCAATAAAAGGAGGTGCAGCAAAGTGCAGAGAGTGGATGCCAGGAGGGAACCATGAAGAGAGTTCAGGGGACTCCTTTGTAATGGGAGAACCTGTGGCCACCACTGAATAACTAGGAGAGCTTCTCAGCCTAGCCCTGGAGACACACTTTCAGGATAGCTACAATGAATATGTATGAAAGAGATCCTGAGCACTGAGTTGAGAATCCCTGCTCTAGACTCAATTAGGACAGTTTTGGTCTTTCATGAGAGTTGTTTCTATTTTAGAAAATGCCACAAATCATTTTGGAGCATGTTTACTAAACCCCGTGCTGGTAACGCACGTGTGGGCTGTGTTACTAGCATGGGGCTGTGAGATAACAGCAGTGCACTAGGTGCATTCGTCCCCCTGCAGTTACCATGCATCACCACAGTAAACCAACCATAAGTGCAGCTAATGCCACCCATTGAGGTAACTTTTCACCTGCGTTAGCTGTCCCAAGAGCAGGTAGTACAGGCCTCAGATGCCCATGCTGGCTAGATGTGTGCTAAAAGGCTAGCATAGGACTTTAGCATGGGGCCCCATGCTACTTTTTAGCAAGATGCCTTACTGCTCGCTAACCCCACACTACCAAGGTAGCACACATTAGTAAACATTCCCCTTTAAGTCAAGAGTTCAGAACTGTGAGCCCAATATTCCAAGCAATTAACGCAGTTAGCAGAGCAGCTAAGCACGTTAATTGCAGTGAATGGGATATTACAATTTACGGTTTATTGATTTGATATACTGCCAATCATATCATATATCTTATCGGCCCTGCCAGCTCTACACACCCCGAGGCTAACCGCTTAGCATTGCAGTATGTTGGGGACGTTCCGGGACAGGGCGGACACAGTGCAGGTTGCTAATCAGGCAGCGGAAATATTGAGCCGCTGCTCAATTAGCAATATACGGTGAAAGCCAGGTGTATGGTCTAACTTTCGCCGCATATCACTAACTGCGCAGCGGTTCAATATCATCACTGCCCAGTTACCAACTGGCAAACGCGACTAACCTGAATATTTAGTGCCAGGGCTGGATATGACCCCAGCATTGAATATCCGGGTTTAATATTCAACACTGGCGGTTAGCAGCACTAGCCACCGGCGTTGACTATCAGGCCCTGTGATACTAGAATAGGGGAATGGAGCAGTGTGTGTCCCAAATGAAGGAAATTCAAGATGGGATTATCATGAATAAAGGTGTGATTCATACGATGGAGAACTTGGAGAACTGCTCCAGAGCCCTTAGACCAAGAAATATCTGATAGAGGTCTTAGGAATACGAGAGGCTGCTCTATCGTCTGTTATCAAAACCTTTTTCCTCTTTTGGGGGCAGAGACTGGACATACAAGGTTGTAATGTTCAAACTCACATATCCTTAGCACTTCCAAAGTCAAGGTCATATGTACTGACCCAGTAGTATAAATTGAAATCTAGAGCCAATAAACAAGTTCAAGCATCATTTTTGTTCTCAGCGACCCAGACTTAGTAAAGTGTAACGGAATTTATTTTGGAAGCATTTTGACTGTAGAACAGTGTAAGTTGGGATCTCTCCAGGTTTTTGGAAGAAACAGCAGGGGAAGAGCATAAAATGGCTATTTTATTGGTGATCTTTGCTTTTCTGTAGAACAAGGATATTGTCCTACACCTGTTCTTTTGAATGCGATATAGATTGTTCATGGGACAGAAGGCTTCGATGATTCAAGACCTATGTAAGATATATGAACATAAGATATGCCATACTGAGTCAGATCAAGGATCCATCAAGTGCAGAATCCTGTCTCCAGTAGTGGCCAATCCAGGCCACAAGTACCTGTCAGGTTCACAAAGGGTACACAGATTCCACAGTGCTTATCCTGGGTAAGCAGCAGATTTCCTTGTTGCTCTTTGATAATGGTTTATGGACTTTTCCTCCATAAACTTGTCCAAACCTCTTTTAAATCCAGCTACACTAACAGATTTTACTACATCTTCTGGTAATGAATTCCAGAGTTTGATTACATGTTCAGTCTCATATTCGTTTTCAATGTGCTACATTGTTTCTCCAGGACCAAGCAGGAAGTCAATCCTCACATATGGGTGATGTCACCGATGGATGGTGATCCATGCATGCTTGCTGGTCTTCCCACCCGAAAGAGCCATCTTACCTCAGTCTTCTTTTTTTCTGTGGAGCCCTCCAGATGTCGTCTGTGTCCCGGAATTTAGTTGACCTTTTTTTCGCTAGTTTTTTTTTGAAATTTTTTGGTGTCACATGCTATGCAGCATCTTTTTGCCATCTCCGGGAACATTGATGCCTTGGTGCCGCTGTACAGTATCTTCCTACCATCTCCCGGAATATTGATGCCTCGGTGCCATGTTTCTTTCCTTTTTTTCTTCTCGGCTCACCAGAATTTCCTCTCACACCCACCCTGGTCAGAGAGGATATTAGCGTCCTTTGACTTGGTGGAAGCTGCCTTTCCTACCATGTCAAAACCGGCCAGTGTCTTCAAAAAGTGCACCCAGTGTGTCTGAACCATCTCCATCATAGACTACCACAGCTGGTGCCTTCAATGCCTCAAGCCCGACAATGAGCCCTCGGACTGCATTCTCTACTTGAAGATAATGCGCAAGGGGCTTAAGAACCGGGAACAGCAGCAGGAATCGCTGTTCAGTTCTGAGGCATCGACATTGGCCCCTGCATCAATGCCCTTGAAGGCCCCCACCAAGGCTTCGGCTTTGTGCAGAGGCCGGGCCCATTCGGAGTTGAGTGGTTCATGGGACACTGGAACGATGGCTCTCCTTTGATAAGGAGTGCCCAGACGGACCTAACTACAACCTCATCGGTGTCGAAGGGCAATGCTGAGCCCAAGATGAAGGCCCATGGGCATCGGCATCATAGCTCTTGGTGCAACTCCAAAGGCGAAAGCCTGGAGCAGTCCTCCAAGCTGCCCCGGTGGGAGGAGTTGCCTCTCGAGGCCTCAGAGGGCTGGAATGGGGCTTTCAAGGCCGTGACCATCGAAGAGTCTCCACAGAGGGAGCCAGCATCAGCACCGAAGTCTGTTGTGCCAACTCTGGCAGCAGCAGAGACTTCTATCCTTGCAGAGAGGATGCAGGCCCTCAAGCATAGCCTTGCTGCATTCATGGCCTAGCAAGCTGCCAGAGACTCAGTGACCCCGGGTTCCATGACAGGTGCCTGACCTACAGAAGTGCAGCCCATCCTAGAGGTCCATGCTCTCTTGGGCAGCTCCTGTGAGCATTCGAGGTCCCTCTTGGTGCAGCGGGTGTCCCCCCGAGTGCTTCGTGTTCAGATAGATGGAAGCTGAGGACTCCTTTGAGTCCGCTCGAGCACCACCGGTGCAGTCACCATTCGCGTTAGTACTTGGTCTCTGATTGGGAGACCAAAGAGGAATCCCTGGAGACTGTATGTCACTATGATGTTCCCTCTGATCCCTCACCCCCAAACAAGCAAAGGAGATCCCCCTCCAAGGATATGGGGAAGGCTTTGCCCTTCACTATTGAAGAGGAGGAGGAACTTTGGGTGGAGGAGTTGGAAATCCTCCAGTACCTGGTTCACTCTAAAGAGGCCATTACAGTTCCGATCCATGATACTAGAATGGCTTCTCTTTAGGATGTAGGAAACACCGCTCACAGTGCCAACAGTCAGCCAATGCCTCGATTCCATGTATCGAGTGTGCAAGAAGCCTGGGTTTGAAAAAGCACAACTCCCTCATAACTCCATGGTGGTGGAATCGGCCATGTGCTGGATTAAAAGTTCCAAGATGCACTCCTCTGTGCCCCTGGGTAAGGAGGTACGCAAAACAGATGGTTTTGGTAAGAAGCGCTACCAGAATTTGATGATGGTGGCTTGGATCCAAGCATACCAATTATACATGGGCACATACCTACGTGACCTGGCAGAGGATCTTTCTAGGTTCTCGGCTGGTCTGTTAGGAGAGCACCTTGCGTGCTTCTGGAGCCTGGTGACCAAGATGAAGGAATGCTCCAGATACATCATCTGGATAGCCTATGACAGGTTTGAGTCCATGGCCAGGGTGGCTGCAATGGGCATCAGAACAATGGGTTCAGGACAAGTTTACTGATGTCCCATGCTGGGGAGAAAACCTCTTCAGAAAACCCGTGGTGGAGAAGGCCGCAGAGTTGGAAATGGAGCAACTCATCATGAACAGGCTTTCGAGAAAGACATCTGTCCCGTTTCCCTAGAAAAAATCCTTGCTATACCCTTAAAAATTAGATTTTCCCAGTTTGCGTACCGGTTCCTCTTCCCACTTCGAGCCAGCACCGGGCTTAGTGCTGTTCTTAGCTTTTTCCCTTTTTTTTTCTTCAATTGAGGCTTGCATTTACCGGTGTTTGTGCATTTTTTCGCCCGGGTGTTGTCAGCCCCGGCCAGATGTTTTCCATTGTCTCCCATTGGGTTCAAAAAATGTGACCACTGCAGTCAAACGATGTCAATAACCGACACCCATGACTGCTGCCTACGCTGCCTGGGACTAGACTATGATAGCACCTCCTGTGACCTGTGCCAGACCATGATGCCCAAGACCAATAAAAAGAGGTTGGAGTTGCAGGAGAAACTTTTCCCAATGTCCGACTCGGCACCAGCTTCCCTGATGCTGAGCTCCAAGCCCAGCACTTTCCTTGAGGCCCGAGAATCCTCGTAGTCCTGTGGTGGTGGCTCCTCCAAAAAGACCTCAGTTCCCGAGAGAAAGAAGAAAAAATCCTCAAAGTCGGTCGAGTTTCCACAGGTGAAACCCAGTAAAATCCCTTGGAGGGACTTGGGCGGCTCTGAGAAGTGCCCTACTAAGGCCCTCAAAAAGGATTCCTTAGCTGGTGGAGACTGTGTGAGGTTCCTTGAGACCGTAGTCCTTATCGAGGACACACTCACAAGAATGCTGGCACCGGCCCAAGATCCTCAGTGCCTGTGCCGAAAGCTGCAGAGCCTTTTGTCTTGGAAACCAGAATGATGACCCTGGAGTAGAATATTACTGCTATCCTGGCCCTGCAGCAGGCAATGATGGCTGGTTTGTCCGCATCACCTGCCCCGATGACTGGCCTCCCCCCGACTGTGGGGGAATCTCTGGTCATCGAACTGAGCTCTAAGCGCCACCAGCCTCGGGTAAGCCCTCGGCAGTGGTCGAGGTCCCGGTCCCATTCCTCAGGAATCCGATCTTCCCCAGCCAGTTTCCGTGACTCAGACCCCAGGTCCTCCGGAGGCCCCAGGCCATCGGCATTGGCCTCAAGGCAAGGAGTCACAGGGCCTCGGATTTGCCATCACCCCTCGACTTCGAGTGGGAGACCAATGACAAGGCATCCCCGGAAACCAGATGGCACCAAGTTACCCTCTTGGACCCGTCTCCCCCAGTGTCCTTGCACCATTCTCCTCTGGAGGACGTGACCTTCCACGACTTTGTCAGGGATATGGTCATAGCCCTCTCAATGCAAACTGAGGTGGAGGGGGACCCAGACGCTGAAGAGCTGGAGATTCTCCAGTATTAGTCTCCCCACAAGGAAACTCTCACGGTGCCGGTGCAGCTGATCCTCAGTTGGCTCCTGTTGAGAATGTGGGAGACCCCGGCGTCGGTATTGGTGGTCAGCTGGCACCTCGATGCCTTGCATCAGGAAAGAGCCGGGGTTTCATAAACCCCAACTCCCACATAACTCCATGGTTGTCAAGTCAACCATGCAAAACCTTAAGAGCCAGAAGACCCATTCTTCTGTTCCTCCGAGTAGGGATTCTAGAGCCCTCGATGCCCTTGGGCACAAGTGTACCAGGGCTCGATGCTGGCATGTCGGATCCAGGCCTATGAGTTATACATAGGCATGTACCTCAAGGCCCTAACCCAGGAGTCGTCCGGGTGTTCAGCAGGGCTTGCTGGGGATCCCCTCTAAAGATTCCAATCGCTGACCTCCAGGATCAAGGGCTGCTCTTAGTTCCTTTCCTGGGCGGCTTATGATGGCTTTGAGTCACCGGTTCAGGTAGCAGTGGCCAGTATCGGTGCCCAGCACCAAGCCTGGCTGCAGTCTTCAGATCTCAAGCAGTGGGTCCAGGAAAAGCTGCTCGACATCTGTGTACCGTGGAGAACCTGTTCGGCAAACCTATCGCCGACAAGGTGGCCGAGATTGAGGCCAACATGTTAACTTGACAGAGGCTCTCCAAAAAGACCTCATCCTTTCCTCATAAGAAACCATCAGGGAAAAGACCCCTATTCCCAAGGAAAAAGGGGCCCTTTCATCAGAGTCACCACTACCAGCTCTTCTTGGGCCAACAGCAGGGTTCTCATCTTAAAAGACAAAACCATGGGGCCCAGAAGCAAAAGGCACAGAAGCCCCAGGCCCCAGTTCCCACCCAGCCCAGGGGGAGTTTTGACTCCCAGGGCAGGGCCTCCCCTCCCCTGGGAGACCTTCACCAGTCCTCAGGGGGCCACCTGGCACTTTGCCCACAGGTGGGCCAGTGTCACCTCGGAACAGTGGGTACTGCAGGTGGTAAGGGAGGGATACCTCCTCCACCTACAGCAGATGCCACCCAGGTTCTTTCCAGGAGAGCCAGTGTGACCTCTCCTTCACCAGACCCTTCTGCTCTTAGAGCTCGCAGGTCTGCTCAGTAACAATGCAGTAGAGCCTGTACCCAAACATCTGTGGGGAAAAGGCTTCTACTCCTGATACTTCCTTGTCCCAAAGAGAACTGGGGGCCTCAGGCCCATACTAGCCTATACAAGTTTCTGGTGAGGGCAAAGTTCAAGATGCTCTCCCTTGGAACACTGCTGCCTTACTTCCACCAGGGAGATTGGCTGTGCTCCTTGGACCTAAAGGATGCGTACACGCACATCCTGATCCATCCCACCCACAGACAATACCTACGGTTCATGGAGGGAGGAAGACACTACCAGTACAAGGTGCTACCCTTTGGCTTGGCCTCCTCACTAAGGGTCTTTACCAAATTTCTGGCAGTGGTAGCTGCCTAACTGCGCCTACAAGGAGATTTCGTCTTCCCCTACCTGGATGGCTGCAGCACATGAGGTTCATCATTAACTACCCCAAATCCCATCAAAGCCGTCCTCCCAAGAGAAAGGGCAGAATGCCTCAGGCAACTGGCAGGAGAAATACAACACCGCTGGTCAGTGCCGGTTCATCCCCTCCTCTGCCTACTGGGCCATATGGCCTCGACGGTCCACATCACGCCTTCAGCCCGCTTACACATGCAGACAGCCTAGTGGTGCCTCCGCTCGCAGTAGAGTAAGGCCATGGGCAGGCTATGGGACAGGGTCAGAGTTACCCGCCAGCTGGCAGAGTCCCTCAACTGGTGGCAAAGCCTACACCACTTCTTGGCAGGAATGCCCTTCCAGGCACCCATGCCACAAAGGACCCTGACCACGATGCCTCCCTCCTGGATTGGGGGGGCACATTCTGGAGACTGCCGCACACATGGCAGCTGGTCTCAGGAAAATTTGCTCCTACAGATCAATCTCCTGGAGCTCAGGGCAATCTTCTTGGCCCTATGAGCATTATGGCATTGGCCTTTACTGATCCAGATGGACAACCAGGTCACCATTTTTTGTATCAACAAGCAGGGGGGCATGGGTTCGTACTCCTTCTGCCAGGAGGCGGTGGCCCTCCCCTCCTTCGCAGCATGCAACAATATGCTTCTGTGAGCGGTGTACCTCTCGGCCAGGACAACTGCCTAGCGGACAGGCTGAGCAGAATCCTTCACCCATACGAGTGGTGCTTAAACCCCAGAGTGACGAAGCAGCTCTTCCACTTCTCGGGCAGGCCCGTGATAGATCTACTCACCTCTCCGGACAACACGCAGCTTCTGCTCCTGTCAGCCACACCTGGAAAGAGTGGCGGCAGATGCCTTCCTGATCTCATGGTCTGAGGGCCTACTCTATGCGTTCCCACCGACCCCCTGGTTGCCAGGACCCTCTTCAAGGTTCAGAGCAAAAGGGCCTCAGTTATACTGATTGCCCCAGGTGGCCCAGGCAACCTTGGTTCCCTCTGCTGCTTTCCATGTTGGTGGCCCAATCCCTTTGGGTCGAGCCCCGGACCTCTCTCCTGCACCCCAATCTGGGGTCATTAATGCTAACAACGTGGCTGCTGAAAGGGTAGCATTGGTCCCTTTCAGTCTTCCAGGAGAAGTCAAGGAGATCCTACTGTCTCCCAAAAACCCCCCACCAGACGGGCTTATGCCTTTAAGTGGAGAAGGTTCTCCGTCTGGTATGTGGAAAAGGATGAGAATCCCTTCTCTTGCCAGGTGCAACTAGTGCTGCTGTATCTACTGCACCTGTCACACACGGGGCTGAAATCTAACTCGGTGAGGGTACATCTAATCACCATAGCCGCTCACCACCACCCTGTCGAGGGAAAACCCATCTCAAGCCAGCCCCTGGTCTCCAGGTTCCTCTGGGGCCTCCTGTTATCCAAGTCCCCTCTCTGCCCTCCAGCGGCAATGTGGTGCTCTCTCAGATCAGCAAACCACCGTTCAAGCCCCTGCCACTTGCCACCTCTGGTACCTGTCATGGAAAGTGGCTTTTCTGTTGCCCTCATGTCTGCTTGAGCGAACCCCAGGCTCTGGTGGCAGATCCACCATATGCAAGGTTCCACAAGAACAAGGTAGTGATCCACATGCACCCCAAATTCCTCCCGAAGGTAGTGTCTCCTTTCCACTTCAACCAAGAGGTAGTCCTTCCCACCTTCTTCCCGTGACCTCATGCTGGCAAGGAGGAACTAGTGTTTCATACACTAGATTGCAAATGGGCTCTGTCCTTCTATTTACAGCGGACTTAGGCCCATCGAAAAGCTCCGCAGCTTTTCATGTCTTATGACCTCAGCAAATTGGGGCTCCCCATGACCAAGCGAAATCTGCCCACTTGGGAGGTGGATTGTATTGCCCTTTTGTCTATGAGTGAACTGGCCTCTCCCTTGAGCACTGGATCACAGTGCATTGCGTGAGGGTGATGGCCACATTGGTGGCCAACCTCTGCTAATTGCCGATGACAGAGATCTGCAAGGCTGCCACATGGTCTTCAATTCATGCATTTGCAGCTCACAACTGCCTGGAGAGCGAGTCATTCAGGGATAGTGCCTTTGGTCAGGCAGTATTCCATAATATTCTCGAGGTGTAGGCAACTCCTGCCCTCCGACCCTTCTGTGTTTAGGCTACTGGAGTGATAGTGTCATTGGATGCTAGGGTCATGCAGAGTCTCTCAGTGGGGACTCACCTTCTGCAACTCATGGCTAACTGATTGGTCGCCATTCATTCTGTCGTGATTCGGTCCTCGGCAGTCTGGAGCTAGGGAGTCCCATATGTGAGGACTGATTTCCTGTTTGTTCCTGGAGAAACTGTAGCTACTCACCTGTAACAGGTGTTCTCCAGGGACAGCAGGAATCAGTCCTCACAACCCTCCCTCCTCCCCTGGGAGTTGCCTCCCTACCTTGTTTTAGTTTTTACTGCCATCCTAGTTATGTCATCTGACTGAACAAGATGGCACCCTTGGGCGGGAAGGAGACCACGCATGCATGGTAGCATGTTCCAAAGGCTTTCTATGAAAGCTAGGGAAATGCTCCATCAGCGCCGCCGTCACTCATATATGAGGACTGATTCCTGTTGTCCCTGGAGAACACCTGTTATAGGTTAATGACTATGCTTTTTCTGCATGTCGAGTCAGCAAATTGCAAGCGCTGGTGGCACATCCACCACACACCAGATTTCATAAGAACAGAGTAGTTCTCTGAACTCACCTGAAATTCCTACCTAAGGTTGCTTCTGCTTTCCATCTCAATCAGTGGTGTTACCCACCTTCTTCCCAAGACCTCATGCCAACAGAGCTGAGGCTTCATTGCACACCTTGGACTGTAAGAGAGCACTGGCTTTCTACCTAGAGAGGATGAAAGCCTATCGCCGCTCCTCCCAACTCTTTGTCTTCTTTGACCCCAATAAGCTGGGGGTGGCGGTGTCGAAATGCACCCTGTCCATTTGGGTAGTGGACTTCATCTCCTTTGCTTACACTCAGGCTGGACTGACATTGGAACACCATGTCATGACTCACAATGACTGAGCTATGGCTGCTTTTGATGGCCATCTTGTGCTCAGTCTCCACAGCGGAAATTTGTAGGGCTGCTACATGGTCTTCAGTCCACACCTTCACAGCCCATTATTATCTGAATGGAGATTCCTGTCATGACAGCAACTTCGGCCAAGCCATACTCCAGCATCTCTTTGGAAACTGAGGCAACCTCTTCCTACTGGCCTTTCTGTCCATCCAGGCTATCGTAGAGTCAATCTGATGTTGATGTCCCTGCTGGATGCTGACTCTCCAAACCTCTTAGCGATTGCTCATGCTGCTTGTTCTCGGTTCATTTTTTCTGGTTGCCCCATTGGGCCTTTTACAGGTTTTTTTTGGTAATCTGTAGCTAGGGAGTCCCGGAGAAAGCGTAATTACTCACCTGTAGCAGGAATCAGTCCTCACTACCCTCTCTCCTCCCCATGGAGTTGTTTGCTTTTTTGGCTTAATTAAGCTATGTCATCATACTGCGATAAGATAGCTCCTTCGGGTGGGATAACTGGTATGCATGCGTGTAGCACCTTCAAAAACCTCCTATGGAAGCTGGGAAGCATTCCGGCATGGGCTGTTGGTGAGGTCACCCATATTTGTGGACTGATTCCTGCTGATCCCGGAGGACACCTGTTACAAGTGAGTAATTACACTAGCTTCTTTGCGTGTCCCCTAGTCTTTCTACTTTTCAAAGGAGTAAACAACTGATCTATATTTACCCATTTTACTCGATTCGTTATTTTTTAGACCTTTATCATATCTCCCCTCAGCCATCTTTTTTTTTCCAAGTTGAAGAGCCCAAGCCTTTCCTTGTAGGGATATTCTTGCATCCCCGTTATCATTTTTGTTGCTTTACTCTGTACCTTTTCTAATTCTGCGATATGCTTTTTAAGATATGGCGACCAGAACTGCACACAATATTCAAAGTGTGGTTGTACCATGGAGTGATGCAGAGGCATTATAATATTCTTGGTTTTATTCTCCATTCCTGTCTTTATGATTCCCAGCATTCTGTTAGCTTTCTTGGCTGCCGCTGCACACTGGGCAGAGGGTTTAAATCAGTTATCCACGATGATTCCTAAATTCTTTTCCTGGGTGGTGGTTCCTAATGTAGAAACTTGCATCATGTAACTGTAGTTTGGGTTATCTTTCCCTAAGTGCATAACTTTGCACTTGTTCACATTAAATGTTATCTGCCATTTGGATGCCCAGTCTCCCAATTTAGAAAGGTCCTCTTGCCATTTTTTACAGTCCTCTTGTGTTTTAACAACTTTGAATAATTCGGTATCATCTGCAAATTTGATCACCTCACTCGTTATTCCCATTTCCAGGCTATTTATAAATATGTTAAAAAGCAGCAGGCCCAGCACAGATCCCTGGGGCACCTCACTATTCACCTTTCTCCATTGAGAAAGTTGGCCATTTAGCCCTACTCTGTTTTCTATCTTCCAGCCCAGTCTTAATCTACAATAGCACACGCTTTTTCATTTCTCTAAAAATTTCTCATGAGGGACTTTGTCAAAGGCTTTCTGAAAATCTAGATACACTATATCAACTGACTCACGTTTATCTACCTGTTTATTTACACCTTCAAAAAAATATCAGAGATTGGTGAGACAAGGCTTTCCTTGGCTAAATTCATGTTGGCTTTCTGCCATTAAACTATTATTACATTCTCCTATATACCGCGCTATTCTGCATCAGTGCGGTTTACATTGAACAAACTGAAATTACATTGAACAGGGCATTATAACTTGGAGATAACTATTTTACAAGGAACATGGGCTCTGGAGGCTATGATTATCTACATGTTTGGTAATTTGTTTATTTATAATGGTTTCTATCATTTTTCCCAGTACTGATGTCAGGCTCGTCTGTAGCTTCCCGGATCAGCCCTTTTTAAAAATTGGCATTACACTGGCCCCTCGGGTACTACAGATGTTTGTAATGATAGATCACAGATTACTAATAGTACTTCTACAGTCTCATATTTCAGTTCTTTCAGCGTTCTGAGATGTATGCCACCCAGTCCAGGTGATTTTCTGCTCTTTAGTTTATCAATTAGCTGTGTTACAGCTTCCTGATTTATCGAGATTTGTTTCAATTCCTCTGATATATCACCTATAAATATCATTTCTGGCATGTGTAAGTTTCCTACATCATCTTCAGTAAACACTGAAGCAAAAATTCATTCAGTCTCTCCGCTATGGCTTTGTCCTCTTTTAGTGCATCTTTTACCCCTCCATCATCTAATGGTCCAACTGACTCCCTCAGAGGTGTTTTTCTACAAATGTACTTGAAGATGTTTTTATTATGCATTTTTGCTTCCACAGAAAGCTTCTTTTTAAATCTTTTCTTTGTCTGCCTTATCAATGCCTTACATTTATCTTGCCAATACTTATGCTTTTTCCTGTTTTCTTCATTTGGCTCTTTTTTTATATTTTCTGAAAGATTCTCTTTTAGCTAAAACCGCCTCTCTTACCTCACCTTTAAGCCATTCTGGCTGTCGTTTGGCCTTCCTTCTACCTTTTTTAAAGCATGGAATACTTCTGGTCTGGGCTTCCAGGATTGTATTTTTAAATAACGCCCAGGCCTGATGTAAATGCTTAACCTTTGCAGTTGTTCCTTTTATTATAGTCTCTTTAGTCCAGGTTAGATGTATATCCCCGCTAAACGCCAGGGTGCTTATTCCACCTACAGAGCTCCCACATGTACAGCAGAGATGTACAGAGAGCTCTGTATGGGGCGGGCTGAGGGAGGAATGACGGTGGGCCAGAGGCATGACCCCTTCCCCGGACATACAGGGCTGATTCCAGGGTCGGCCCTGTATGTCGGGGTTCAGCCATTTGGATGGGGGCAGCCAACACTCACTCTGGGCAGGGAACAGGAGGTAAGGGGGTTCCCTGCAGCCCAACGCTGGCCACAGCAGGCTCGATTGTGGGTTGGTGGTGGGGAAAGGATTATTTCAGGATCTGCTGGGGATCGTGGCTCCCGCATGGAGCTGTGATGCCATTACACTGCAGTTCCAATCAGGAGCCTGGCTGGGCTATCCAGGTAAGTGGCTAGATATTTGGGGGTCCTGAATTGGAGTACAGCTGGCCGTCCAGACTGAGTGCACCCGATTCTGATCTCATGGGGACATGTAGCCCCTGCAGGATCAGAATCAGGTGCAATTCTGGCCTTTCCAGATTCTGGATGTCGGGACAGGCCTCCATACGTCTTTTATAAAATGCTAGTGTAAGTGGAGGAGATTGCATCATGAAAACAGGTACAAACATCAACATCTGCTGTGGAGCAAGTAGAAATGTCTAGAAATTAACGCAACTTATAATTAGGTGCATACATATGAGCTCTGCCCAGGCTACGCCTACTGGCAAATTACGCACCATCATGTCAGCGCTTGTACTTTTATACCAGTTGGAAATCTTTTATGTGGCTATATAAGACTTTATAAAATTGTCCCCCTAATGGGTTTGGAATTACAAATGATTCTTTTTTATTTCCTTGGATTAATTATACTAATTTTCCATCCTACATTTATATTTGGGTATATTATTGGAAATGCAATAAAAAAAAGAATTCTGTTGTTTAAATGTGTGAGTTTGGATAGGTGCCACTGGTCAGTGTGTGTGAAACAAAGAAATGGAGTATGGTATGATTGTGTGGGTGCTTCATTTGAGGTTGTTAGAAATGAAAATTGAGCAGTGTATGCTGCAATATATTTATTTTGCATCCTTTTTGCATTTCACTTCCTATGTTTTGTAATATATTATTGTATTGCAAATGCTTAATCATATCAGTGGACCGGATTTAGGTGATCTATCATAGCAAAAGCTTCAGTAAACTCCAAAGGGATTACAGTAGAATCAATCGCTTTCTCTGGATCCCGTGTAAAAGTGCCAAAAAAGACTAGGGAGCTGATTCTCTATTATATAATTTTTCTTGAAAACCCAATTCCACTTCAACCAAAATTCAGTTTTTCTCTAAAACTAATGCAAACTGGGAAGCCGCCACCTTCTCTATTATTAGGCCAGGAGAGGAATATTTTATTTATCAGTTTTTTTTATAGGGCTTCATCATTTGAATCAAAGTGGTTTACATTGTAACTTATACTTGATAAATGTACATTAAACAGGGACATTGATAACTTGGATTTTTTCTGAGCAATGGAGGGTTAAGTGACTTGCCCAAGGTGTGCTAGTGGGAATCAAACACTGGTCTCTGGGTTCCCAAGCCAGTGCTCTAACCACTAGGCTACTCCTCCACCTTAGATACTGACCTAAAGCTTTCTACTGTAGTTCATTGGAATCCAATGAGCTTTTCTCTATTGCGCAACTTGATTTTACTGGTCATGGCTCTCGTCCTATGCTCTAGCATTCGTCTGGGTTCTCCCGTTACATTGTTTCCCTACCTCGAGTTCATCAGATATCAGCAGCCTGAGGTCTTTCTCTTGCTTGGCACACATCAGTATCTCATCCCCACTAGATTTCTGCACACCAAATGCATGATTCTGCTCTTTTTAGCATTGAAAGTTAATTACTAAGCTTTCAACCACTTTTTCGTTTCCTTATCATTCAATCTACATCCGGAAAGGGGTCCACTCTATTGTTGTAAATCATAGTGTCACCTGATTCTGATGTCTTTGTTCTTACATTTAGCCACACCTTCTTATGATCACTGTCCTTGTCTGCCAAGACCTATTTCTTAAACTCTTCCCTAGGTACACTGACTTGATTTCTAGCCAGACCAGTTGTCTCCCAAGTGGATTAATGGGGTTGCTAACTAACATGAATTAAGGGAATAACACATGATTTTGCCACTTAACAGATGTTGAATGGCAAAATGGTGTGTTATTTTATCATAGCACATGTAAGTTTAAGGCAGTGTGCATTACAGAATAATGAGATGCGAAGCCTGCAAATGCATGGAAAGCTTGTCATTATGCAAATTGAATAACACAGCCTGCTGGGTTGATCATGAGTTGTATTTTCCTTGAATCGCAGGAGATAATAACTGGCAGTACTGTGACTGTCTTGGTAAATTAAGCTGTTGTAAGAGGCAATATTTAACCGCATCTTGTGGTGGGGATGGGGCTAAATTTATGAGTGATTTCTGCATTTAATCACCTCTTATAAAATTGCCCCGGGCTTTTGCATATCAACATATGTGCCAAACTCAATGGCATGCATAATTTTATGCACACATAAAATTGAGTTTCAGTGGGGGGAGCAGGGCAGAAGTGGGCAGAGTTGAACATTTAAGTGCATGCTTTGCACATTATAAAGCAGGAACATAGATGTACCAACACAAAGTTACCCCTGCAAGAATCCTGTTCTACAATCAATTCAGTCGTTTCACTGATAGATTTGTGGTTCACACCACTGTAAGAGGCAATTTTAATACGTTGTGAAACATGAAGGCTGAAGGAAACGGGCACAAAATACATGTATCCATTCCTTATCATGGGACAGGGTAATAATAAAATCTTTCTCCTCTTTTCAGAACAGTGAAGTGCATTTGAGGATAATCATGAATCAGAATATCAAATGCTGGACCATAGGCCGTAAAGGCTGTAATCTGGAGTGGAGGAGTAGCCTAGTGGTTGGGGCAAGGTACTTCAGGCCAGAAGGTCAGGGGTTCAAATCCCACTAGAGGACAGCAACCTTGGGCCGGAAGGACTGGGGTTTCTAGTCCCACAGGTGCTCCTTGTGGTCTTGGGCAAGCCACTTAACCCTCCATTGCCCATGTTCCCTGTAAAATAGTTATCTCCAAGTTATAATACCCTGTTCAATGTAATTTCTGTTTGTTCAATGTAAACCACACTGATGCAGAATAGCACGGTATATAAGAGAATGTAAATAAATAAATAAAATAAATAAATCTTACAGCTATCTGGAACCCGGTAACTGGGTCCAGATTTCCAGATGCTCATCTGTCTCATTTCTTCCTAGGCTTCAAAACCAACATGCAAGCTAGCTCAGGGGATTTCTGACTCAGTCCTGCCTAGATTTACTCCTGTGATTCATAGTATGCTGATGTCTGAATTTTGCATTCACGATCACTGTTAACATTTGACTTGCATTGTCTGATTAGATGCAGAAGGATCTGTGCTGGATCATCTGTTGGATCAGGTGGCTTATTTATGTTATTTATGAAAGCTTATATACCGCCAGCTTATACTTTTCTGAATAGCAAGCATTAAAGAGTCTTCCACCACAGTCTCTAGCAATTATAGCATGTGCAACCCCAGGCCATCTACCAGCCAAATCTCTTTAATGTGAGTTGTGATGCTTTTGAATCTATAGGTAGCAAAGAACATGGGTATCAAGCCTGACACTTCTACCAAGAAACACCGTCTCTAAACTGTAGCTGAAAATGGATTAACATTGATTTCATCTGATCATTCATTTTAGGGCTTCTGTTTCCTCCTTGTTAGATTTTTAGCACATAAGGATCAGTCTTCATAACACTCTACATGCAGTTAGTGTTTCAAATGATAAAAACCATTTGGATGATTTAAAAAAATACTGTGGTTGATTGCCAGATTTCAAAATGTAGCTAGCAACATCTGCTTATCAAATGTCCAAAATTTAATCTGTAGCTAGTTATGGGGCTGAAACAGATAGAATTGTGCCCTCACTCCAAGTTGATGGAGCAGGCTGATCCAGGCTTGGTTTTGCTCTATTCCATGCATGAATTTGTAATTCTGATTTTCTCATGGAATTCCCTATGAAAATCAGAATTACAAATCTAGATACTCAAGGGGGCAAGACCAGGATTGGCTCAGCCTATTCGGTTGACCTGGAGTAAGATGGCAACCTTAAAAGAAGATAAAAATCAATATTATGACTACTGTTACTTTATTCTTGCTTTAATAAGAGCAGTGTGGATGTGATGTGATATTTGGTGAGATTTACTCTGGGTAAATTAAAAGGCAACACCAGTTCTTTTCTCTTCATTCAGTGCACACTTTGTATTTTATGGATAATTGGGCATTAGTGCAATGACTTTCATTTTTTTTAAGACTGTTAGCTGTACAGAATATAACCAGTTTAGTTCAACCAGTAGCAACCAGTTTCTTAGAGGTGCACCTGCCCGCCCCGGTCAGTTGCATAAACATAGACACACACATTTTCAAAGATGATAAACACCACTAGTTGTGTTGTTTTAAACATGTGTTTATTTGTAAGCAAACACATAGCCATCGCAGGTAAATCAGTGAGAAATATAGAACAGGTACACGAATGCTAATACTATATTACAGAGCAGACATGCATATTAGGAGCTAACATGTGCGCTTCAGTGTTACATAAAGCTAAGAAAAATCAATCTCATCCCAGAGTCTTACAAAGTTCTGTAATAGCAGAATCCCTGAGTCTGGGCTGAAAAGATGTACAGTATTTCACTGCTCTTATTTTATACCCAGATCTATGTTAAAATAACTTGTGTCACTGTTTTATAAGTGGGGTGACCAGAGATATTAAATGTTATATTCCGCCACATGTTATATTCTGTGTGGATTGCAGTTCAACATTTGTGAAACTGTGTGCAAAATATATTATGCCCGCTACGCCATTTGCATTTTTTGCTATATTTCATATAAAAATTTGTCAGGTGCAAAATGCTGAGGTTTGTAGAAATGAACTCTTTGCTACTGATTCAAGTAAACTTGTCATGAAAGGAACGGTTATAAAACTTGGTACTCTGGACAAACTTTGGTACTTTACTGCATTTGAAGTTTCAAGGTAAACGGAGTAACTGAGAGAATCATCAGGAGCAGAAATCATGATCTGGTGCCCTGACTTTGAGCTGCAGTGCAGAGCTCATGTGGATTACAGAGGGGCTACAGCTCATCCGGCTGAGGGTTAGAAAACTACTGCCACTGTGTGGTGAGCCCTGCCAGAAATAGAGGAGCGGGCATGGCTGGTCTCAGAAGACTGCTCTACCACAGCAATCTGCGGCAAGGAGGTGGTGATAAATAGAAAGCTATGTGGGCAGGAAAAGTCCAACTCCAGTCGGGTAGATTTAAGGAGCATGTTTACTAAGTGGTGTTATCTGTTAACACGGCACATAGCACAGGCTGTCTGGCCATGTTAGCAGGTAACAGAGGGAAACTGCACATAACGCAGCAGTTTTCTGTGCAATTTGCAGAAACCGCATTATCTGTATGAGTCATCGGGATATGGGTGGAGAGTGTGCGTATGTGCAATGCACAGTTACCATGGGCATCAACAGCATGCGGAAGCCGTCAAAGTTGCAGACAGTGCAGGTGCTCATAACACCACCTCAGTGGGTGGCATTAACTGCATCAGCAATGCTACCGCAGCACACTCAGCAATTTCAGTGCATTATCTGCTAGGGAAATGCTGTGCATGCCCGTAACAGATAACACATGACTTTTGTAGCTAAGATTATGCTAGCTGTACTTTAGTATGCAGACCCTCAATGGTAGCATATTGTCCATCTGAATGCCATTTGCTCTGACCATGGCCTTAGGAAATATCTACTTTAGTTTCTTGCTGCCCTTTCTCACATTCTAGCAGTCTGAGTTCATCTTTGGGATTTGCCAGCAGATTGCTGTGGCAGTTCACATTGTCCACTACAGGAAGGCTGGTGCAGCCACTCCCAAGCACACAAATGATTAGGTCATTACGATTGTTTGCTGATTTTGAGTGAGAATTCTGACTACTTTCATGTTACCTTATACAAATTACTGTTGTCAAGTCACTGGCCCTACTCTAACCCATAAATGATTCAAACATCAAACACTGACAGTTTAAAATACAAGATTAAGCAGAAAAAGCAATATTCAGAGAACTGTGCAAGTCTTCCCATCTTGAAGCTAATAAATATCCCTTTCCCAAGCACTTGTTGGAAGTCTGGTGGCAATTATGATGACAGGATGCACATATTTAAACTTACTCCATCCATCTCTGGATTCAAAGACTGGATTTCAGTTAGATTAGTAAGAGTGCAGAAGTTGCCCAAGTTCTTCTGCAGCCAGTCCACGTTGCCAGAGGTGTTGCTTTTGCATGCAGATTCTGCGTGGGAAACAGATAAACGAGTTTCATAAGCAAAATGCTATGGTAATGCAGGGACACCCAGCATGGTGGCAGCTGTTCGCCACATTCCCCAAGAGATTCGTGAGAGTATGCGCCAAGAGCAGCCACCATGGTGGTGCAGTTATTGTACAACCCGAAACCTGGTGGTTACTTCACTGGAATGATGCTACTGAAAACTGCTGTAGGGGATTTCAGCCACAAATAAAATCTTAGTATTCTGGCACCTCGCTTTGACTTTTACAGCACTAGTTTCCAGCGAAACAAGTACCAATGCCTAAAAGTCAGGTGCTCTCTTTCTAACCTTCAGAAAACGCTATGGAAGCTGCCTTGTGCCTGCTATGGTAATTAGAGTGTCTAAAATATAACGATCTGTTGTCCAGGCAGTGCGTGGTGCTGGGTAGCCATCTGCCTTACAGTCTAACTGCTCCATTAGAATCATAAATGTGCTCTGAGCACTGAATATGCTTTATGGGTCTGATTTTTTTAAAATTATTTTTATTTTCTATTTATGCATTTTCACATGGGTCTGATTTTATAACAGAGCACCCATCCTTCCTCACCATATTGCTGTTTATTATAAACCACTATGCATAAAACTCTCTTGTTCTATGCACAGAATAATTAAATAAATAGCTCAATGATGCATGAGAAGTCCAAAAAGGTACCTATGTGTCTTTATAAAATAGGCTCCCAGAAGCAGCTTCAAGAGTGCACAAATACTGATGATCTCAGTTACATGTGTGCACTTAACTCCAAGCATGTTCTTGCAGGTTTTACGAAAGAGGCACATACACTGCAGCTTCACCTGCACACCAGCCAAGCAACATCCCCATGAACACTGATCGCACACTTCTTCTGCACATATGCAGTCAGGCAATTCTATAAAAGTTCTTTTCAGCATGCAAAGCAGGTTTTATACACAGAAAAATTGTTATACAATTATTCCCAATAAGTGCAATAAATGTAATAATAAGACATCATGTGGAACAGCTTTTGTGTAGCAGCAAGATGTTCGGAACAGCTGATTTTGCACTGCCTGCCCTCCTTTGCCTTAGTCCTTACTGCTCTGGAATATCCATGAATGAAAGGAAAAACCTGCCAAAGTGGCACTCGGGGTATTTATTTCTTTTACAAAATTTGACATCGTCACTTTGTTCAAAGCATATTATAATAAAAACAAATAAAACCATGCAAAATTTCATCTCTGCCAACCTCATGATACTCGTATTACCCCAAGTTTCAGATCTCAAAAATATCCCAGAGTAGCAAATCTTGGTCTACTGGACTCTGTACAAGGCACATTACAACTAATCTTCCTAAAGCCCCCAACCCAATATACATTATCCCTTTTGGGAAAATAACTAGATTTTAATCTGAAGTATAGAAAGGGAAAATAATGAAAACTGAGGTGAGATGGGTAGAAGGGAATATTATTTTACAGAAAACAGCAAGGCATATCAGCTTTCCAGCTATACAGAGAAGATAAAAATGAGATCTGAAATGCAAAAGCGCCTTGTTCTCCAGGAACAAGCAGGAGGTCAGTCCTCACATATGGGTGACGTCGGCACCAACACAGCCCTCATGGAAGCATCTCCCCAGCTTTCAAAGAAAGCCTTTGGGAGATGCCACCATGCATGCATGGTCCCCTTCCCGCCCAAGGTTGCCATCTTGCCTCAGTCTCCTTTTTTTCACAGAGCCCTCCAGACATTTGTCTGTTTTCCCCATAAAAAGTATTAGATTTTTGAGCTTTTATTCTCTTTCTCTGGTCTTGCACTGGTACTCTTCCTGCCCCCGAGTTCACTTGCCTTGGCATTGCGTCTTGGGTTTGTCTATTTTCCCCCTTTTTCTCAGTGCAGTTTTGTGCCCTTTTCCACTGGCAGAACCTTGGGTTTTGACCTAGCTGGGGCCCTTTTCGCCCCATGGCTTTCGCCAGCAGCTTCAAAAAGTGTGATCGATGCTTGAGGAGTATGTCCCTCACCGACACTCATGACTGCTGCATCCATTGTCTTGGGCCAGACTACGACCCTTCAGACTGTGGCTTTTGCAAGAAAATGCATTTCAAGGCCATCAAGAGCTGTCAGTAGCAGCATGAAAGAATTTCCCTGGAGTCTCCAGTAATACCGTGCTTCAAGGCCCCATCTGAGGCCTCGAACTTGTGAGGTGACTCTGCAAGCCCTCCAAGCGGAGCTCCACAAATGGGGAATACAAGAAGAAACCCTCGAGGGCCACGTAGGTTGATGGATACAGGAAGGCAGCTAAGTCCCAAGCCAGATCCTGCAGTCCACGCCACTCGTCCGAGGGCATGGAGAGGGAGCAACCTACAAAGGTCACCCAAAAGGAATCATCGAGGACTCCCCTTTGTTGGAACCAGCACCGGCCCCAAGTCCCTCAGTGTTCACGCTGACAGCTATGGAGCCTTTTGGATTGGACAGAATGGTGGCCTTGGAGTGCAGCTTGTCTGCCTTCATGGCCCAGCAGCAGACCCTGATGCCCAGCTCCGCCGGGTCATCCGCCCAGACCACCAGGCCCTCGACCTCGAGGACATCCCTGGATGGTGTGCCGATTCTCAAGAGCAGACAGCCTCAAGTTGATCCTCGACATCGGTCTCAATCCTGTTCCATGGGACCAAGGTCCTCCCCTGCAAGTGCCCAGAGCTTCAGCCGTGGAGCCTCCAAGGGACCTGGACTGATGGGCTTGGGGCCAGATCACCCAGTCCGGCCCTCCCTCAACTACTCCACCGATTACTTGGATTGGGAGACCGAGGACAAGGACTCCCCAGACAAGTGCAAACACCACAACATGCCCTTGGATCCATCCCCCTTCAAGACTCAATACTGGTCCCCACCTGAGGACATGGCATTCCTCGAATTCATACGAGACATGTCAAAGGTGTTGGCATTTGCCATCGAGTCAGAGGAAGACCCTCACATAGAGGAGTTCGAGATCCTCCAGTATGATGCCTCGTTGAGGGAAGCACTGACAGTGCCTGTCCCATCCATCCTGGAACAGCTGCTCCTCCATATGTGGGAAACACCTGCATTGGTGCCCATTGTGAGCTAATGGCTCAACTCGATGTATCAAGTCCGCTGGAGCCTGGGCTTCCAGAAAGCACAACTGCCGCATAACTCCATGGGGTGGAGTTGACCATGCATCAGCTCAAAAGCCAGAATATGCACTCCTCGGTGCCCCTGGGTAGAGAGGCCTGCACTCTGGATGCCCTCAGCAGAAAGTGCTATCAGGGCTCGATGCTTATCAGCCGGATCCAGGCATACCAGTTGTCCATGGGCCTGGCGAAGGAGCTTGCCGGGTTCTTGGCTGGTCTCGCCGAGGAGCCCCTACAACTCTTCCAAAGCCATCTATGAGTGCTCCAAGTTTATGACTCAAGCAGCCTATGACTGCTTTGAGTCAGCAGCGAGAGTAGCCGCAGCGGGCATCTGTGCCCAACGCCAGGCTTGGCTACAGTCTTCCAACCTGGAGCAATGGGTTCAGGACAAATTTGTCAATGTCCCCTGCCAGAGAGAGAATCTTTTTGGCAAACCCATGATTGATAAGGCTGCTGAGTTGGAGACTGAGTTCATGATGAGGATCAGTTTCTCCAAGAAGACAGCTACCCTCCCCTGATGGAAGGACCTGAGTAAAAAGCCCCCTTACTCGAAGAAGGGAACTGCTTACAGAAACTACTCGCAGTATCAGGCTTCCCCAGCTCCCCAGCAGAGTCAGCAGGCCAAGGGACATGGGCATGGCCCTAGTAAGCAGAAGGTTCCCAAGTCCCAGGCACTGGCCCCAGCCCAGTTTGGCAGGAGTTTTTGACTCCTTGGGCATAGTCTTTTCACCCCCAGGAGGCTGATCCATTTTGCCCTTCAGTGGCCAACCATTACCATCGACACTTGGGCCCTACAGGTGGTTCAGTAGGGTTACCTCCTCCATCTGGCAAGACGTCTTCCCCTTTCTTCCTGGGAGAGCCCCCAGGACTCCCCTTCACTGTGATCTGCTACTGCAGGAACTCACAGGTCTCCTCGAGGACAGAGCAGTGGAACTGGTACCACAGGATCTCTGGGGCAAATGGTTCTACTCCCGTTACTTCCTTGTACCCAAGAGAACTGGGGGATTTTGGCCCATCCTGGACCTTCAGGACCTAAACAGGTTTCTAGTGAAGGAGAAGTTCAAAATGCTCTCCCTTGGAACACTGCTGCCTTACCTCCAAAAGGGAGACTGGCTGTGCTCCTTGGATCTGAAAGATGCTTAAACACACATCCTCATTCATCCTAGCAACAGGCAGAATCTCAGATTCATGGGGTGGGGGGTGAGGGGTGTTGGCCACTGTCAGTACAGGGTACTACTGCCCTTTGGCCTGGTCTCTGCAACTAGAGTCTTCACCAAATGCCTGTTGGTAGTCACGTTCTACCTCCGTCTCCAAGGGGCTTTCATCTATCCCTACCTGGACAACTGGCTCATAAAAGGGGACATGGCTGCCAAGGTACAGCAGGCCATGGTCTGCACTATCCAAGTTCTGCAACATCTGGGGTTCATGATAAATCACCCCAAGTCTCACCTCCTCCCGAAACAGTGTCTGGAGTTCATTGGGGCTAGGTTAGACACTGTTCAGGTCTGAGCCTTCCTCCCTCTGGACAGGACCGACCATCTCAGGGCACTGGTTGCAGATGTACAGCATCGACCCTCTCTGTCTGCTCGCCTCCTGCTGCGCTACGTGGCCACATGGCCTCCATGGTCCATGTTACTCCAAACGCACATGGTGGCAAACCACACAGCATCTTCAAGCAGGGATGCCATTTCAGAACCCCCCACCCCCCCAGAGGGTCCTCACTAAGGATGCCTCCTTGCTGGGCTGGGAAGCGCATTGCAAGGAACTCTGCACTGAGGGAAGTTGGTCCAAGGTGGAAAGCCAGCAGCAGATCAATTTCCTGGAGCTCCGGGGCGAGATTCCTGGCTCTCTGGGCCTTCTGTTACCATATGCAGCACCAGTCAGTGCTGGTCTAAATGGACAATCAAGTGGAAATGTTCTACATCAACAAACAAGGGGGCACGGGGTTCCACACCCTCTGCCATGAAGCAGTGGCTCTCTGCTCCTATGCCAAGGGATGCTCCTCCGGGCAGTATACCTGCTGGGCCAGCACAACGTTCTGGTGCACAGATTGAGCAGGATCCTCCAGCCACACGAGTGGCAGCTGGACCCTAGAATAGCTAATCAGCTCTTCTGGATCTGGGGGACCGCACTAGTGGATCTTTTTGCCAGCCCATACAACTCCCAGTTGCCCTGCTTCTGCTCTCGGCAGCCTCACCCATATTGGGTAGCTGCAGATGCATTTCTCATCCTGTGACCGGAGGGTCTTCTGTATGCCTTCCTGCCCACACTGTTGATTGCCAAGACCCTTTTCAAGGCTTTTTGTGACAGGGCCTCGTTGATCCTGGTGGCCCCACGGTGCCCCAAGCAACCGTGGTTTCTCTGCTTGTCTGCGGAGGTCCCGGTCCCTATGAAGACTGCCCCGGGGTTACTGTCTCGGGAGGAAGATTCCCTCCTGCACCCCAACATGGAGTACCTGTTGCTGACAGCATGGCTGCTGAATGGGTATCCCTGGCTCCTTTCAACCTCTTGGGGGAGTTGGAGGAGGTCCTCTTGGCCTCCTGTAAGACCTCCACCAGACGGACCTATGCCTTCAAATGGCACAGGTTACAGTGTGGTGTGCAGAGCGACATATGAACTCGTTCTCGTGCTCAGTGCAGCTGGTACTGCAATACTTGCTTCATCTGTCGCATGCTGGGCTCAAATCCAGTCAGGGTGCACCTGAGTGCTCTTTCAGCACACCATCACCCCATCAAGGGCAAACCTCTCTCTCTGTGCAGCCTCTCTCCAAGCCTTGGTGGTGGAGTCACCCTACCCCAGGTTCTACAAGAACAGGGTCGTACTCTGCATGCACCCCAAATTCCTCCCGAAGTTGGTGTTCCCATTCCACCTCAATCAGGAGGTGGTGCTCCCCACCTTCTTTCTGCGGCCTCATGCCAGCAGGGTGGAGGCTGTCCTCTATACTCTGGATTGTAGGAGAGCCCTGTCCTTCTACCTTCAACGTACCCAGGGCCACCGCTAGGCTTCACAGCTTTTCATTTCCTATGACTCCAGTCAGCTGGGGGAGGCGGTGACCAAGTAGACTCTGTCCACCTGGGTGGCGGACTGTATTACCCTCACCTATGAGCAGGGTGGGCTCTTGCTGGAGCACCAGGTTACAGCACACAGCGTCAGGGCCATGGCAGCCTCTATGGTAAACCTGCGCTCCGTCCCGATGATGGACATCTGCCGAGCTTCCACCTGGCCTTCTGTCCATACCTTTGCAGCTCACTACTGCGTGGAGAGGGAGTCCCGACAGGACAGTGCTTTTGGCTGGGTCATACTTCGTAATCTGTTTGGGGTTTAGGAAACTCCTACCCTCCAACCTTTCTGTGTTCAGGCTACAGGAGTGTTAGTTCCTCAATGGACATATGGGCCATTCTGGAGTCTGTATCCTTGGACTCAATTGCTGCTGCTCACAGTTCCCCTTGGGGGCATCCGTGTTTTTCTGCGGGCTTTTGGTAGCCTTTAGCTAGGGAGTCCCACATGTGAGGACTGACTTCCTGCTGAAAGCATAGTTACTTACCTGTAACAGGTGTTTTCCAGGGACCGCAGGAATCAATCTTCACAACCCTCCCTCCTCCCCATGGAGTTGCTTCTTTGATGTTTTAATTTGGCCGTCTTAGCTATGTCATGAGATTGAGGCAAGATGGCACACTTGGGTGAGAAGGGGACCACACATGCATGGTGGCATCTCCCAAAGGCTTTCTTTGAAAGCTGGGGCGATGTTCTGCGAGGGCTCCTTCGACGCCGTCACCCATATGTGAGGACTGATTCCTGCTGTCCCTGAGAACACCTGTTACAGGCGAGTAACTACACTTTCTCACCTATCGATGTTCTTAAGAATCATAAAAAGGCTGAGACGAGGAACTAAGGAAGCTCAGTGTGTTATGGGTGACCTTGTAAAGTGAAGGCCCAGCAATGTACTTTCTCTTTCAAGTTTGCAGAGATGTAATGTGCTGCCTGTAGCTTTCTAGCCTGCAGCTATGTAATGTGCAACTTGAAGAACCAGACAGTAGAGAGATATTCATGCACGCTCTCTATGTCTCTCTCAAACCTGCTGATCAGTAATGCTTTCCCTCTCCATCTCTGTATTTTAGTAATGGGCCCTCTCTTTCTATCTCTATCTCTCTTTCTCTGACTTGCATATCAGTGACCGTCTCTGTTCCTCTTCTTCTCTTACCATTTTCATCATATTGTGTTTTCAGATATTTTTTCATAAATTCTATTATATCTTTTTTGCTCTTTTCTCCCAAGACTTTGAAATTTGTATTCACAGAAGCAACACTAAAAAGGAAAAAGAACAATATTAAGCAATGCAAATCTTAGATTTTTCTGTGTGAGATGTACTGTGTCCCTTAGTGTGAAATCAGTGCATTGATAAATTAATTTAAAAGGACCTCTCCAACCCATCACCAGCACAGGGGATGAAGAGACATATCTTGCTCCTGTAGTCTGACCAAAGAAGTTCGGGGAGTCTGAAACTACCTAGAGTAGGATGTCAAACAGTCTCTCTGCCTCAGCATTGCCTGGATAGTGTTGGGATGGTATGGAGATGAAGTTAGGGCAGTCCCTTAAATTATCCATATCGCGACAATTTTCAGTGCTGCAATATGGATAGCTATCCAGATAGTTTTAGACAGCAAAATGCTGTCCTAAATGGCTATTCAGATAGCTATCCAAATAAAAGCACTAGAAATCATCGCCAAATGGTTAGTGGCCATGGCTGACTGCAAAGACCAGAGATTTAGCACCAGCCATTATCCAGATATCAGTGTTGAATATGCAGATTTTATTTAACTGTGACAGCCGCCATTTGAAAAAAATGCTGACTGTCACGGTTAAATATTGGCCCGTGTATTGCTGATAGTTTTCAAATGTTCCTTTTCTGTGGTCTTAAAGGTTTGCTATTCCATTTTTGAAGGGGGTCATTATAGATGCTCTGTGTTTTGCACATCCGAAAACACCCATTCAGATGTGCCAATCACAGCCACATCCCAGGCACCATTTTAGAAAGACCCAAATTTACACGTGTCCTGCATGAAAAGCGCTTGTTTTGGCCAACTTTCAACATTAAGGATAACAGAGGTATTCCATCTTGTTGCCACAATAATTTAACTTGCCTTGAACTACTACTGGAAAGGTGTGAACTAAATAAATACTAATAAATAAATACAGGATAACAGGTGAAAATCACTGTCGCAGTGCTGCATGTTTCCGTTCCTAGAAAGGCATGCTGGGTGGGACATGTATGCGGTAACATACACATGTGCAGGTTCTGAAATGCTGTTGCAGACATGTCTATGTGCTGTTCCTGGCGACATCCATATTTTGCGCGTTCACATTCCTAAAATTGAACAGCTCCATGCACGTGTTTTGACCTTTATTCTACATGTCCCTGTCTTCTTCATATGTTTACAGAAACATGTATCTTTTGGGGTAGAGAGAGGTTGATTTTGGAACACATTTATATGTCCACCTTCTCTGCTGCCCCTCCCATGAAATTTCAGACATGGACGTCCTAGGGAGTACCTAAGGACCTTTCTATACTGTGCCTTTTAATGATTCGGTTAAACAGCAACAGTCCCAGCACACATCTACTGAGGCATTCCACTATTCATCCCTTCTGACTGGGAAAACTGACTAGTCCTACTCATTGTTGCCTCTCTTTTAACCAGTTGATAATCCATACTAAGACATCACTCCCTAAGGACGCTCTCATGAAGGACTTTATCCGTCTTATGTTATTAATAAGTTAGCCCCATTGGAAATGATGAAAACTATGGTAGCCCCACGCCACACCTTAGCACATAGACAACTCCCCCCCCCCCCCTAGTTTTATTGTGGTTTGAAATAGAGATCAGAAAGACAAAGCAGAATCTGAATTCCTCTTCGTCTCTCCGGGCCAGTCCAGGAACTATAGGGTTGTCAACCTTCTCCAGCAGCTGAGGACTGAATTTTCAAAGTCTTTCTGACAGCTACTCCAGCTCCCTCTGGTGTCAGAGACTGAGGGGCTTGTTTACAAAGCCGCGGTAGCGGTTTCCGATCGTTATCAGAGCCGCAGCCCCAGCCCCATGGATTTCAATGGGGCCGCGGCTCCGATAACGATCGAAACCACTACCGTGGCTTTGTAAACAAACCCCTCAGTCTTTCAGTCCTCAGCAGCTGGAAAGGACGTAAGGCTGACAGGCTCCCTGAGGGACGAAGAGGAATAGTGTTTTAGGATAGTAAAAAAGGAAAAAAAAATACAGAACTCTGGTGGGTGCCCTAGCAGGGTGCTATTTTCTCCAGAAGGAATCTGCTGCAATCCCACCCCCCCTTAATTTTATTGTGGTTTGAAATAGAGATCAGAAAGACAAAGCAGAATCTGAATGACTTTTCCTCATTTTATCAGTCTCCCTTTTGAAAGTTAAAAGGTAGTAGTGTGGATTTCCTTACCATCCCTCCTCCATTAATTAAATCAACTGCGATCATGCTATGATCACTATTGCCAAGTGGCCCCAACACCCTTATCTCTTGCAGCAGATCTGGTGTTCCACTAAGGACACGGTCCAAGATGGCTTCCCCTCTGGTTGGTTCATGAACCAGCTACTCCAAGAAGCAATCACTTATTTCATCTAGAAACTTTATCTCCCTAGCATGTCCTGCCGTGACACTGACCCAGTTGATAACGGGGTCATTGAAATCACCCATTATTATTACTGTGCTGTAACTTTTGTTAGCTTCCCTGATTTCTTTGAGCATTTCATCATCCATCTGTTCAATCTGGCCAGGCGGTCGATAGAACACCCCCACTGCCAGCGCCTTCCCCTTTTTACATGGAATTTCAATCCATAGAGATTCTACAGTGAAGTTTGTTTCCTGCAAAACTTTAATCTTTGTGACTCAATGCCCTCTCTAACATAGAGCACAACCCCTCCAGCAATTTGATCAGCTCTATCATTGTGATATCATTTGTACCCACTAGTACCTATTTAGTGTGCCTTGTGTCTACAGGGTGCTATGAGCACTTAAATCTGAGATTATAGCAAGGGAAACCCAAAGGAAGAAGAAGCAAGCACCCATTGACCATAGTGCACCTTTTTTCAGGAGATCCCTCTCCACCTCCCAAAATTTCAGAGGTAGCTCTTTTCACACTTGCACCTAGGGGTGCATCAGAGGTAAATTTGGCCCTGCTTACATTAATTTTCTTCCTAATAAATAACAAACTTTCTCTAGGTGTCAAGAAACAGGACTTATATATTAAAGGACAACACCCATATCCCCATCTGGATCACACGTCACAGCTACATAGGAAGATATATGGTTCTGACGTATGAAGGGTGACCGCCAAACTGCAATTTGCTGGTAGATATACTCACATGGCTTGGTAGTGTGGGCAGGGCAGATTGGTAGATAGCAGTTCCAGTGAAGTCCCATTGATACTAGGGAGCACATATTTCATTTTGGAAAGCCACATTGTGACGTTATCAGAGGACATTGTTGCAAACTTTGGAAATAGAGCATTTGCACAAGCCATGAAGATCGTGTATCGTACTTTGACATTTTCCAGTAATTGAGGATTCTGTACAAAGAGAAAGGAGTTCAGGGAAAGTTAAACCAACTTAGCTTGAAAACCATTCCTGAAGAAAGAAACCACAAGATGATGGATTTCTAAAAGAAAAAAATGAAGAATTTGGGGGGCTATTTAAAGCCCCTAACTGCCACCTCTCTACTTAAACCTGGATATTCAGAGCTGGAACTTGTCTGGCGCGGAGCATTGCTATCCACTTACCAGTGATATTCAGCTATTCCGATGACCCAACTTTAACCAGTCGAGTTATCTGGTTAGCAACTGAATATCACCGCTAACCGGATCGCAATGGGCACCATCCCCGATCCGCCCAGAGACTGCCCCAGTTTTAACTGCATGTTTTTTACATAGTCTGCGGGGATATTTAGCAGCACTAACCGGTTCGTGCTGCTGAATACTGGGCCCAGTGTATTTTAGCCAGTTAGTAGGTCTGCTAACCGGCTAAAGCACTTTGAATACCTCCCTTTTATTTTTAACCTGTGACTTGCTCACAAAGCACTGCAGAGAAGTCCTCCCTTGTGGAATTTCACTGGCAAGGATTTCAGAAATAAACATGCTCTCCTTGGCTTTGAATGTGCACGCTGTCCCAGTTCTTTGACTGGGAAGGTTCCAGTATAAAGAATTTGAAAAGATGTTACTTTTCATTTGTGACTGATCAAAAAGATTGCAGACTATGGGTTCCAGTGAAAAAATGTTGCATTCTGCTGTATTTCATGTTTGAATGTTTTCATTGCTCCTGTTAATATGTCAAGAAAATCCATCTTCCTCAAATTTATTTCTTTACAATAGATCCAGAGCACAAATGCTTTAATGAAAGAAAATATTTCTTGAAAGAAAGGGAGATGAATATATGGAAGAGGAATATGCTGTAGAGTCAGTTCTGATTTAGAATTCAGAGCTAATACATTAGGCACTAATGAGTCAGTACTACACAAAGTTGTGCTCTGAGGAGAGGGATAAAACAGAAAAAGACCCCACACCAGCTCTATAATCCCTTCCTCTCTCCAGAGATCTTGCTGCTTGTCCAACATTTTCTTGAGTTCTTATACTATCCTCATCTTCACTACCTCCATTAGGGGACTGTTCCATGCAGGGCCGGCCCGTCTATTGAGCGAGAATGTTTTTTGCACAGGGCCCCGCGTTTCAGAGTCCTCTCTCCCTGCATCACCTCCCTCTCGTGCTGCCTTTCAGAGCTGTGAAGGGAGAGTTTCCACTCCGTGGCTGTTAAGCCTGCCGGGGCCCAGGGCTGATGGGAAATAGGAAATGCCTGTTTCCCATCAGCCCCAGCGGGCTTAACAGAGCCGCGAGGGAGAAACTCTCCCCTTTGCAGCTCTGAAAGCCAGCACGAGAGGGAACGGATGCAGGGAGGGAGGGCTCTGCCGGGCAGAAGGGGCCCCGCGGACACTCGATTCTGCCGCTGCCACGGCGGCAGCGGCAGCAGCCAGCTTTTTATTTTTGTTTAATTTTTCTGATAGGGGGAGGGCGGTTAGGACTGGTAATGGGCTATGGGGGTCTAAAACTGAAAATGGAGTGATGGGGGTTAGGACTGGTAATGAGCTATGGGGGGGGCTAAAACTGAAAATGGAGTGATGGGGGTTAGGACTGGTAATGGGCTAGGGGGGGGGGCTAAAACTGAAAATGGTGTGATGGGGGGTAGGACTGGTAATGAGCTATGGGGGGGCTAAAACTGAAAATGGAGTGATGGGGGGTTAGGACTGGTAATGGGCTATGAGGGGGGCTAAAACTGAAAATGGAGTGAATGGGGGGTTAGGACTCGTAATGGGCTATGGGGAGGCTAACACTGAAAATGGGGTGATGGGGGGTAGGACTGGAAGTGGGCTGATGGGGGGGGTAGGACTTGAAGTGGGCTGATGGGCTTAGGACTGGTAATGGACTGTGGGCTGATGGGGGTTAGGACTGGTAATGGGCTATGGGGGGCTAAGACTGGAAATGGGCTGATGGGTTTAGGACTGGAAGTTGGCTATGGGGGGCTAAGACTGGAAATGGACTGATGGGGTTAGGACTGGAAGTGGGCTGATGGAGGGCTTAGAACTGGTAATGGGTTGGGGGAGTTGCTAGGACTGGAAAAGAGCTGAGTGGAGGGGGAGGCTTGAATTGCAAATAGCTGATTGGAACGGGGGCTTGGAATGAAAATGGGCTGAGTGGAGGGGAGCTAGGATTTGACATGAGCTGATGGTAGAGCTAGAAAAGGACTAGAAATGGGCTGATGGGGGGCTGGGATTGGAAATGAGCTGATGGAGGGACTCGGATAGGACTGGAAATGGATGGGGGAGCTAGGACTGGAAATGGGCTGATGGGGGGGCTAGGACTGGAAATGGGCTGATGCAGGGCCTAGAAGGGAGCAGTTGCTGGGTGGGGCTGGAACTAGAAGGGAGCTGATGTTGGGGAGGATTAGAATGGGATGGGGCTGGGAGAGTGAAATGGAGAGGGGAAAAATATTTTGTATGGGAGGGAAGAAAAATCTACAATTGGCCGGGTATTGGGAGAGTAAGTGGGGATTGAGGATGGAGGGGTAAAATTTGAGTGGATGAAATAGGAATGAGGAAAGAGCAAAAGGAGAAAGATTAGTATGTTAAAGCAGATGTAGAGAGAGAATGGAAAAAAACTAGAAGAGAGAAGAAAAGACAAATGGACAGCAGACGATGGAGAGTTAGCAGAAGACACGAAGAAACCAGAAAAAAGTGGCTGGAGCAATTGCAACTGAAAAAAAAATGCACAAAAGGTAGAAAGATATCTCTTTATTTTGAATTTATTAACTGGAATATGTCAGCTCTGGGAAATGTGCATCATTATTAACATCTGCGCTTTGTTTAGTACAAGAAGAAATTAATTTATAGTTTTATTTCTACAGTGTCGTTGTACATTCCAAGTTTGGTTTTTGGGGTTCCCAGTTTAATTATTGTCTTCCTGTTTCTAAATTGTGATTCCTTGTTTGGTGATGGTCTATGTTCTGCATGTGTAACTGAGCTGAGGTATTCTGTTTATGTAATTCCTATTTGACAGTGTCACTTGTTCTCTTTCCCCAGTAGGTCATGTATTGTTATTCTCTGAAATGTATTGGTTTAATATTTGCAGTGTTGCCTTTTGATAGGTAGGGTCTGGTGCTTTGTGAGTCCTGGTAGTGCTGTTACGATACGGCGGGTTTGCTATGGGTTCTATATGGGCAATGTTTGTAGTAGTTCCTAATGTGCCTGGTGGTTGGCACTGGATTATAGTAATGTAGAAATCTTTGGCAGGGTCTCCCAAGATGGACAGGTCTCAGCTGAGGTGCCAGACCAAGACAAACCACCCATCTGGGCAGCAGCAGAATGGGATAGTGTTGTTGGCGGAGGATCACATTTCTGTGACAACGGCAACAACACCAAACTTAAACTGCCCGGAAGAAAGGCCCGGCAATCTACTTTTGTATCATGCTATGAAAACCCAATGGATAGTTACAACAAAACAAATTGTGCTGTAGTGCTGGAAGATGAGACCCCCAGGTCGGAAGGCACTCAACTAGCTACTGGGGAAGAGCTGAAGACTTTACAGAGTAAAGCCAGCATTTATGATGTGGTTGGATCAAAGCCCTCGGGAAGTCTGACTGCTGATGTAGCTGCGCATGAAATGAGAGTCAGAAGCTGTAAAGATGTCTTACACATTGGAACATGGAACGTACGCAGGGCCGGCCCGTCCATTGAGCAAGAATGTTTTTTGCACAGGGCCCCGCATTTCAGGGGGTCCCGCGCAAAAAACATTCTTCATCATCCCAAATTTAAAAAAATAAAAAAACGAAAACAGCTGCTTCTGCCGCGGCAGCAACAAGAGTGCCGCCGCGGGGCCCCCCCCTGCCCGGCAGAGCCTCCCTGCATCTTAGGCTAGCTTTGAATCCCCGAAAGCGGGCTTCTTTCAGAGCCGCGAGAGTTTCCTTTCTCGCGGCTCTGTTAATCCCGCCGGGGATTTCCCAGCCCCGGCGGGATTAACAGAGCCGCGAGAAAGGAAACTCTCGCGGCTCTGAAAGAAGCCCGCGTTCGGGGATTCAAAGCTAGCCTACGATGCAGGGAGGCTCTGCCGGGCAGGGGGGGCCCCGCGGCAGCACTCTTGATGCTGCCGCGGCAGAAGCAGCTGTTTTTTTTTTTTTAAATTTGGGATGATAGGGGGGAAAGGGGGTTTAGGACTGGTAATGGGCTATGGGGGGGGAGGCTAAGACTGGAAGTGGGCTGATAGGGGAGGGTTAGGACTAGTAATGGGCCATGGGGGGAGGCAAATACTGGAAGTGGGATGATGGGGGGGGGGTTAGGACTGGTAATGGGCTATGGGGGGGCTGACTGGAAATGGGCTGATGGGGGGGTTAGGACTGGTAATTGGCTATGGGGGGGGGCAAAGACTGGAAATGGGCTGATGGGGAGGTTTAGGACTGGTACTGGGTTATGGGGGGCTAAGACTGGAAGTGGGCTGATGGGGGAGGGTTAGGACTAGTAATGGGCCATGGGGGGTGCTAAGACTGGAAGTGGGCTGATGGGGGGGGGTTAGGACTGGTAATGGGCTATGGGGGGCTAAGACTGGAAATGGGCTGATGGGGGGTTAGGACTGGTAATTGGCTATGGGGGGGGGCTTAGGACTGGTAATTGGCTATGGGGGGGGCTAAGACTGGAAATGGGCTGATGGGGAGGTTTAGGACTGGTAATGGGTTATGGGGGGGGGCTAAGACTTGATGTGGGCTGATGGGGGAGGGTTAGGACTAGTAATGGGCCATGGGGGGGGGGGTGCTAAGACTGGAAGTGGGCTGATGGGGAGGTTTAGGACTGGTAATGGGTTATGGAAGGGGTTAGGACTGGTAATGGGCTGATGGGGGTTTAGGACTGGTAATGGGCTATGGGGGGCTAAGACTGGAAATAGGCTGATGGGGGGGCTAGGACTGGAAATAGGGTGATGGGGGGGTTAGGACGTAATGGGCTGCTGGGGAGGCTTAGGACTGGTAATGGGTGATGGGGGGGCGAAGACTGGAAGTGGGCTGATGGGGGAGGGTTAGGACTGGTACTGGGTTATGGGGGGAGCTAAGACTGGAAATGGGCTGATGGGGGTTAGGACTGGTAATGGGCTGATGGGGGATTAGGACTGGTAATGGGCTATGGGGGGCTAAGACTGGAAATAGGCTGATGTGGGGGCTAGGCCTGGAAATAGGGTGATGGGGGGGTTAGGACGTAATGGGCTGATGGGGGGGTTAGGACTGGTAATGGGCTGGGGGGGGCTAAGACTGTTAATGGGCTGGGGGGGGTTGCTAGGACTGGAAATGGGCTGAGTGGAAGGAGGGCTTGAACTGCAAATAGCTGATGGGGACGGGGGCTTGGAATGGAAATGGGTTGTGAGGGTGAGGGAGCTAGGACTGTAAATGGGTGAGTGGGGGGGGGGCTAGGACAGGAAATGGGCTGATGGAGGGGCTAGAATAGGACTGGAAATTGGCTGTTGGGGGGTGCTAAGATTGGAAATGGGCTGTGGTGGGGGTTTGGATTGAAATGGACTCATGTAGGCACTAGAACTGGAAGTAGGCTCATGGGGGGCTTGGATTGGAAATGGGCTGAGTGGAGGGGAGCTAGGATTTGACATGGGCTGATGGGCTCATGGGGGGCTGGGATTGGAAATGAGCTGATGGAGGGACTCGGATGGGACTGAAAATAGATGGGGAGCTAGGACTGGAAATAGGCTGATGGTGGGTCTAGGATAGGACTGGAAATGGGTTTATGGGGGGCTAGGACTGGAAATGGGCTGATGCGGGGACTAGAAGGGAGCGGATGCTGGGTGGGACTGGAACTAGAATGGAGCTGATGTTGGGGGAGGATTAGAATGGGATGGAGCTGGGAGAGTGAAATGGAGAGGGAAAAAATATTTTGTGTGGGAGGGAAGACAAATCTACAATTGGCCGGATATTGGGAGAGTAAGTGGGGATTGAGAATGGAGGGGTAAAATTTGAGTAGATGAAATAGGAATGAGGAAAGAGCAAAAGGAGAAAGATTAGTATGTTAAAGCAGATGTAGAGAGAGAATGGAAAAAAACTAGAAGAGAGAAGAAAAGACAAATGGACAGCAGACGATGGAGAGTTAGCGGAAGACACAAAGAAACCAGAAGAAAGTGACTGGAGCAATTGCAGCTGAAAAAAATGCACAAAAGGTAGAAAAATATCTCTTTATTTTGAATTTATTAACTGGAATATGTCAGCTCTGGGAAATGTGCATCATTAACGTCTGCGCTTTGTTTAGTACAAGAGCAAATTAATGTATAGTTTTATTTCTACAGTGTTGTACATTCCAAGTTTGGCTTTTTGGGATTCCCAGTTTAATTATTGTCTTCCTGTTTCTAAATTGTGATTCCTTGTTTGGTGATGGTCTATGTTCTGCATGTGTAACTGAGTTGAGGTATTCTGTTTATGTAATTCCTATTTGACATTGCCACTTGTTCTCTTTCCCCAGTAGGTCATGTATTGTTGTTCTCTGAAATGTATTGGTTTAATATTTGCAGCGTTTCCTTTTGATAGTTAGGGTATGGTGCTTTATGAGTCCTGGTAGTGCTGTTAGGATACGGCGGGTTTGCTATGGGTTCTAAATGGGCAGTGTTTGTAGTAGTTCCTAATGTGTCTGGCGGTTGGCACTGGATTATAGTAATGTAGAAGTCTTTTAGTCTTTCTTTATTCATACACTCATTAAGAGGCATGTTTACTAAAAGTTAGTGTATGGTAACATTATGCAAATATTTATGCAAATGAGGCCCCTTATGCAAATGAGGCCTCGCACCGAGTCTCCGCACATGGCCCCGCACCCCCCTTGGGCCGCCCCTGAACGTACGAAGCATGAACCAAGGGAAGTTGGAGGTAGTCAAGAATGAAATGGAACGTGTACAACTTGATCTTTTGGGTGTCAGCGAACTGAAATGGACTGGCATCGGGCACTTTGCATCAGATGATCACATGGTCTACTATGCTGGAAATGAAAGACAAAGAAGAAAGGGTGTTGCATTTATAATTATGAAGAAACTTGCAAGAATTGTAATGAAATAAAAATGCAAACAGTGAAGGCTTAACTTCTATTTGTCTACAAGGAATGCCTATCAACACAACTATAATTCAAGTATATGCCCCAACAACAGCTGCAGAAGAGAATTAAACTGAAGAGTTCTATGAACAATACAAGCTGAAATTGACAGAACATGCAAACAGGATATCCTGATAGTCATGGGTGACTGGAACGCAAAAGTTGGCAACAAAGAAGAAGACAAAGTAGTTGGAAAATATGGACTTGGCAACAAAAATGAAGCTGGAGAAAGACTGATAGAATTCTGCAAGACCAAAGATCTATTCATCTCAAACACCATCTTCCAGCAACACAAGCGGCGACTGTACACATGGACTTCACCCAATGGATTGTATAAAAATCAAATTGACTACATCTGTGGAAGTCAGCGATGGAAAAGCTCTATAACATCAACAAAGACAAAACCTGGAGCTGACTGTGGTACAGATCATCAACTACTAGTATGCAAACTCAAGCTAAAGTTGAAAAAGAGCAAACTACTCATAAATGCAGCAAAATATGACCATGAGAATATACCACTGGAATTTAAAGACTGCCTGCAAAATCGATTTGCTGCTTTGGATACAAATGACAGAGCTCCAGAAGAGTTATGGAATGACATCAAGAAGGTTGTGTTGGAGGAAAGTGAGAAGTCTCTTCAAAGGGAGAAAAAGAAAAACCAGCCAAAATGGATGACGGAAGAAACTCTGAAAATTGCCCAGAAACGCAGAGAAGCTAAAGCCAGAGGAGAAAGAAAGAGTCACAGAACTCAACAGAGATTTCCAACGTGCAGCAAGACAGGACAAGGAAAAGTACTACAATGACGCATGCAAGGAAATAGAAGCAGTGCTGGCGGTGAATACTGTGTATTTATTTATTTATTTATTTATTTAACAGCTTTTATATACCGCACTATTAATCATCAGCGCGGTTTACATTTTAACAGCTTTGTACTTAAGCATAAAACATATGTCAAGTTTACAGGTAACAGGGAATGAAACATGGATAACTGGGGTTGAAATAAATAACAGAATTCACAACTATTTACAATAATTCTCAAATGTTTTGAGTTCTAAAGAGGGGGATCTACAAGGTTTTGAACTGGGGAGAGTATTGAAGTTACAGGAGCATATTTGACTAACCATGATCATTGATTTGTGTTGGAGGGGGAGGGGGTGGGGAGCCAGTGCCTTGTGAGAAATGATGTAGGAAGAGGTGAGTTTTCAGAGATTTTCTGAACTGGGACAGGTCTTTTTGTGATCTGATGTTAGGTGGCAACATGTTCCAGCATCTAGGGGCGAAGGATGAGAATGCTCTTGAGGTAGTTGTCTGGGTGAGTTTTGTCAGGCCTTTTGGGATCATTAGCGTGTTCTCTGTTACAGATCGTCTAGATCTGGTGTTCTGTGCGTGATGAAGGAGGTCAGATAACGAGGATGGTGATATTTGGTGGAATGCTTTGAAGGTCAAAATGAGTGCTTTGTATAAAATCCTGCATGATATCGGGAGCCAGTGAAGTTCAAATAGGATGGGAGTAATATGTTGACTCCTTGAGGCTCCATGTAGAACCCTGGCCGCTGTATTCATGGCCAATTGTAGTGGATTCAGCGTGCTCTTGGGTAGACCGTGTAATACAATATTTGCGTAATCGAAGTGTGGAGTGACTAATGCCTGGAAGGTTGTGCGGAAGTCATATGGTTCAAGCATAGGTTTGAGATGTCGGAGTGTCCTGATCTTATGGTAGATGGCTTTTACTGTATTTTTTATATGATCTTTGAACTCAAGCCGCTGGTCAAGTATAACACCTAGGTAACGTATTGTAGTTTTGAGTGGTAGGTCGGCATCTCTTGTTTTTAGAGTTGGTGGAGGAGAGAAGTCTTTGTTCCTTGTGACGATCAGGACTTCTGTTTTTTTAAAGTTAATTCGGAGATTTTGTGTGAGCAGCCAGTCTGAGATTGAATTGAAGCAAGTGATTAATGTAGTGTAGTCAGGTTTCAACACGTTGATTGGTGTGAATAGGAGCACATCATCCGCGTAGATGAGACATGATATTCCGAATGAACGGGAGATGTTGCAAATGGGCTGCATGTAGATATTGAATAGCAGAGCTGAGAGGGAGGAACCCTGTGGTACTCCTTGCTTCTGATGGAAAGGCTGAGAGGTGGTATTACCAATCCGGACTTGTTGCCAGCGGTCTTCCAAGTAAGATTTGCACCAATTCCATGCCATTCCTTGAATCCCTTTTTCGTGGAGACGGGCAAGCAGTTGGTCATGATCAACAGAATCAAAAGCTGCTGCTATGTCTAGGAAGATCATTGTGACTCCATTTCTGATGTTGTCTGTTGTATTAATGAGCGTGTTCATTAGAGAAGCTAGGAGAGTTTCAACTCCGTGAGCTTCTCTGAAACCATGCTGGTTTGGATCTAGTGGGGCTACGGAATCAATATGTTGTTGAATCTGTCTCAGTATTACTTTTTCTAAGATCTTGGCTAATAAAGGGATACTTGAAATTGGGCGGTAGGAGTCTTCCTTTTTCGGATCGAGTTTATTGTTTTTCAGTAAGGGACGGATGGAGGTCTGTTTGAGAGCTGTTGGAAATATCCCAGTGCTAAGTGACTGGTCAGCTAAGGCTGATATGTATGGGCTGAGCTCTGTTCTCAGTGATTTTATCCAGTGGGCTGGACATGGATCATTGGGGGCGGTGGTGGCATTGATGGAGGTTATGATTTCTTCGATTGTCTTTGGGGTTGGGGATGAGAACTTATTAAGTATGAATTGGACGTTGGAAGGTTGTGTGGTATCACTTGTAGTTAATGTTGTGATCTTGATCGCCTTGGATTGGATATAGTCAGAATATAGTTGTGGATGTATATGTTCCTGTTGTGGTGAAGAAGGCTCATTAGTTAGGGATTTTACTAATTGAAAGAGATCTCTCGGTTTGTTAAGAGAACGGCTAAGAAGTCTTGCATGATATTCTTTTCTCTTATCCCAGGTTAGCTGACGATGGGATTTCAAGTGAGATAAGTAAATGGATTGATCATAAGGGTTTAGGGAGTGCCTCCATTTCTTCTCTAGTCTCCTCAGTTGCTGTAAGGAGGATCGTAACTCGGAGGAGAACTATGGAGCGTTCTTCTTCTTGGAAATAGAAGAGTTGGTAAAGGATTGGTTATCTGTGATGTTAGGCTGGGCTGATAGTCCAAGGGCACTGTTCCAATTTGATACAATCTCATCAATGTTGTCTGGTATTGTAGAGAGTTTTGGGATGGTTTGGGAAGTGATTGTGTCTATGTTGAATGGTTTGAATCGTGCTGGTTTCGATGGTGGATAAACATCTGGTGGTTTGTTTGAAGATTCCTCAGATGGTATGATGAATGTTATGAGGTTATGATCGGACCAGGGGACAGGGGTTGATAAGGGCTCGAGTTGATTTAGTAGTTCCAAGGATGATGATGGGGCAAAAATGAGATCAAGGAGATTTCCTTGTTTATGGGTAGAGATGGGTGTATACCATGGACTGCCCGAAGAACAAACCAGTCGGTACTAGAGGAGATCAAACCTAAGCTTTCTTTAGAAGGTCAGATGAGAAGACTTCGACTTTCATACTTTGGACACATCATGCGAAGAGAGAGATCATTAGAGAAAGACATCATGCTTGGCAAGATAGAAGGTCAACGCAAAAGAGGAATGCCAGCAATGAGATGGATCGATGCAATAACAGCAGCTACGGGTACCAGTCTGTCAACAATGAGCCGCCTGACTCAAGACCGAACACAATTTAGGATAGCTATCCAGAGGGTCGCCATGAGTCGACTCCGACTCAACGGCACTTAACAACAACAACAACAACAACAGAAATCTTTTAGTCTTTCTTTATCCATACACTCATTAAGAGGCATGTTTACTAAAAGTTAGTGTATGGTAACATTATGCAAATATTTATGCAAATGAGGCCCCGCACTGAGTCTCCACACATGACCCAGCACCCCCCTTGGGCTGCTCCTGGTTCCATGCATCCACAACCCTTTCTGTAAAGAAACGTTCCCCTAGATTACTCCTGAGCCTACCCAGAGCTTTATTATCCCCCCATTAATGGGGTCCAGCTCCTGTGCATTGATTAGTTAATATATTTATAACCCGCATATGCAGTCAAAATCATTCTTTATATCTTGTAGGCATTTAAATGTCTCTATCATCTTTAGATCTTTAAGTCTGTCTCCGTCTGCTTTGTGACAAAACCTATTGACCATTTCACCTATGATGCATGTGTGTTTCTACAGTCGTGTTCTTGGTGGCACAAACCTTCATGACGAACTCATTGAAGCTGTCCATGTATGCGGCGAGATACCCCAAGTTCCCATTCATCTTGGAAAAGTCAAGTACCATGCTAATCGCAGAAACATTGTAGATAATAGATGTCTGTGTGGACACACTGGCCAGCTGACTGGCACTTAGGATATCTGAGCAGGCGCCCTGTTAAAAATAAAAACGCATAGAAAACAGATTTACTGTACATTACTCTATATTTTAACTCACTGTCGTTTCCAGATTCCTGGATTCTTCTAAAGCTCTTCTCACCTGGTTCTTCATTTTGTAGCTTTCTCGTCTGCTATCATTCCTTAGTCTCCTCTCTGTATATATTTTGTCCCTGATACGTCTTTTCTTAAATTTCAAGGTGTCTAAATTTTCCTATAGCCATGCTTCCCTCTTTATCAAATTCTTTACCCTGAACGACGGATTTCTACAGCAAGGCTGTATAGAAATTTGTATAAATAGATGAATATTCATAATGCATCATGTTGATCAAAGTTTAAGTGGCACACTGGAATGATTATTTCTGCAACTAATATTAGTTAAACAAGGACTTCAGAAGTTCTGAAGTAATTCAGGTCAGTGTCAGTCCCAACAACTGAAAGGCAACTGTAAATGAGAAGCTGTGTGGTTGATCTGCATAAGAGCCTTAGCCGCTGCTCTCATAGATACTCAGTGGCACTCCTTGTGACCGCCTCAATACTCTGAATTGTGCTAGAAGGAGCAGCAAGTTATCCAGAGGGTGCTGATGTTCAGACTGCTGTCCAGACAGATTTAAGATAGCACAAAATCTGTCCTAAATTTACACAGATCAGATCAGATCCCAACCACTGAGGCACTCCTCCCTTCTGAGGTGCTGCAGCTTTTTATTCCATAGTATAGTACTGCTTAGAGGAGCCACATGGGTTAATATTTAAACACCCAGTCATTTTCTTTAAACACTGGCTGCGGTGTTTAAGGATAATTTGGATTTCAGAATTGCTGTCTAGATTGGGGGTGGTGCTAAATATCCATATAGAGCGGTCAGCGCAGGAGCTATCCAGAGAGCAGTGGTATTGAGTCCGCTATCCAGATACCACTGCTCTCTGGATAGCTCCTGCGCTGACCGCTCTATATGGATATTTAGCACCACCCCCAATCTAGACAGCAATTCTGAAATCCAAATTATCCTTAAACACCGCAGCCAGTGTTTAAAGAAAATGACTGGGTGTTTAAATATTAACCCATGTGGCTCCTCTAAGCAGTACTATACTATGGAATAAAAAGCTGCAGCACCTCAGAAGGGAGGAGTGCCTCAGTGGTTGGGACAGGTTACCTCAGGCCAGAGGGCTGGGGGTTCAATTCCCACATGGGGACAAGCAACCAGGCCAGAGGGCCACGGGTTCAATTCCGACATGGGGACAAGCAACCTCAGGCCAGAGGGCCGGGGGTTCAATTCCCACATGGGGACAAGCAACCTCAGGCCAGAGGGACTGGGGTCTCTAGTCCCATGGTCACTCCTTGTGGCCTTGGGCAAGCCACTTAACCCTCCATTGCCTCAGGTACACTTAGATTGTGAGCCCTTTGGGGACAAGGGAATAAAAAAAGTACCTGTTAGTATACATGTAAACTGTACTGATTCTAAAAAGCATGGTTAAATAAATTCAGTAGATTTCCAGTTTCAAAGCAGCACTTACACATTGGAAGTCACTCTTCAGACTGACAAAATCTGAAAATTTTGGATACGTCCTGAAGTAGCCATAGTATGTCAGCAGCCATTCTCTGTCTCCAGTGAGTCCCTGAGTACAGGCTGAACCTGTGGAGAGAGAAGCAGCAGAGTGAAATCGGCCCCTTTCTGGCCTCTGCAGAAACTCAGGGCAGACAAAAGTAGCCTTTCTACCTGAATTTGCTTTATGGAATTTAAGAGACTCTGTGACAAATGAACTAACAGCTTCTGGGTCTTCAATGGTTGAGTTAGCTGCTAGATCACTGAAGATGGCCATTCTGCAGGGGTGAAAGAAAACACGTTTTAAAAAGATAACTCCATTTTTATTTTGTAACAATGGCTTCATGCATCCCATCATGTTAAGTCATAGATGCTCTGCCTTTTTGACGTTGCGGCACATGTGGTACTGGGTTCAATTTTATGTATTGTGAACCGCCCAGATGCTAATTGTATTGGGCGGTATATAAAGTTTTAATAAACATAAACATATGGGAAACTCTCACCTTCTCTCTCCCCATTGCCCAGCATCTCCCCCCCCCCAACTTTAGCATCATTTCTTTTCCTCCTCCCCATCTCTGTGGCATCATTACCTTTCCTTCCTTCCTCCCCACTGCACCTTTCAGTAGCATCATCTTCCCTCCCCTCCCCTCCCCACCACATCCCCTGGCATGAGTATTTTACCTTCGTTCACCTTCCACAGCTCTGGTGTCGACATCATAAATTCCCTTCCCTTCCCTTCCTTATCATCACGTCTCTCCTCCCGCTTGCCTCCACCCCATCCCCCCAAGCATCAGTACAAGCTTCCCTTCCCTCCCACCCTTTCTGGTATCAGCACCATTTTCCTTCCCATCTATATCCCCCGCACCAGCACCATCCTCCCCTTCCTTCCCACCCCTCTGGCATTAACATCATTCTCCCTTCCTTCCTATCCTCTGTATGGACTCCAACCAGTAAGAGAAATCAGTCAAGCAGTGTTTCAGAACTACTTCTGCTTTCTCCTCTGCTGGCTTCCCTGTGAAACTAGAACAGTGTGGGACCCTAAAGTCTCATGAAATCTGTTGACCCTTCTTAGTTTACTTCAGAAGGAAACTTACCAAAGGAGGCATACCCAAGTGAAAAGCTTTGCTCACTTACTCCCCCTGCTGGCAGAATTCATAGTGCAGAAGACTCGAGTGGGGAAAGAAAAATGGAGGCCTCCATTTAAGAACGTGCTAACCCATTAATGCTTATTAATGCGATGCAATGCATGTTAAATAATGCAAGTCTCATTCTTCTCAATTGGGCCTATGTGCTTAATTTGAATAAAAACATGTTAATTGGTTAACGTATGTTAGTAAATAGAGCCCAAAATTGCTGTTGGCAGTAGCGCCTCTCACCCACTCTTGCCTTTTTCTCTGCAGGCGGTCAATTTTTTCCCCATGGCACAATAGCTGGGAATGTCATATTATGAAAGTCTATCTTCAAACATGTTGTGTGAATGAAAAAGGCGAGCTATTAATGAAGTTTTTGGTAAGAAAATGGAAGAATTAGAAAGAAGGAATTGGCATAGGAAAGAACTAAAGTATACATACAATGCTGCTAGAGTCTGGCAGGACATATCAGTTCGGAAACACTTCAGGGTTTCGGGGTAACCAATGAAGAATTTTATTCTATAAAGAAACTTGACGTAGTCTTCATTGCTGTATGTAGGAAACTGGGAACTAAAATGGCAGTAGATTGCTTCAATTATGACTTTCCCGACCTCGGCATTAGGCAGTTGAGTAAGTCCTTTCTGAAACATTGCAAGAACAAGCAACAATAAGTATCAAGCTTGCGCGGTGGATAACTGACCTCTTGAAAGTTAGTAAAAGGACTTTTTGAAAGGAAAGAAGGTCTGGGCTCTACTTTTCCAGAGTGCATGACTCATGCATATACAAGGAAAATTACTGTTATGACCAAGGATATTTATTTGGTGAACTCTTGTAGAAAACATTGTGCACCTAAAGTATTTGTAATGATTCTCAATATTCCTTTTATCCTACTCTTTACCCTGGAGACCTCAATGGCACCATCATCTGCAATATATGTGAACTACTCCAATATAACTAGGGAAAATTCCCCAAACTTGCACTCAGCACAGAAATTTGGAGGGTTCAAACTATGAATCAGTCAAGACACAGGACATAATTTTGTCATTTGCTGTCCTGAGAACTTCAGTTCATAAATTTTCTTGTCCCATTGAACCATGTCTTATGGCAGAAGCAGGGTGACAGCAGCATGTAAATTAGGGACATGTCTGGGACAGCCAATCCATGGAGTGGAGGAGTAGCCCTAATGCTTAGCACAACACCGGCTTGGGAACCAAGAGACCAGGGTTCAATTCCCACTAGCACTCCTTGTGGCCTTTGGCAAGTTACTTAATCCTCCATTGCCCCAGAAAAATCCATGTTATCAATGTCCTATTTAATCTACATTACCACATTTAAGTTACAATGTAAACCGCTTTGACTGAAACAATAAAGCAGTATTAAAAAAACCTGTTAAAAATAAATGGTGGCCTAGAGCTAATGAGATGGCATTACACTTAGAAAATGAGTTGCCACCATCTATGTGCCGGGGAAGGACAGAGCATTCCATTTCCAGGGTAGAATGATATAATGTGACCCTAATTTCTCCTGTTCAGTGAAGCACATTAGCTTACTGTATGTGGGATGATGATATAATAATTTGTTTTTCTGCTTTGCCTGTCTTGTAAGTAAATACAATGAATAAGTTATGGTTTCAGAATCTTTTCAAGCCCAAGGCACACTTACATTTTCAAAAATGTAGTGTGGCCCACCAGCCACCAAGCACCAGGCAGTGTGGGCATGGTAGGGAACTCTTATTGCCAACAAAAATCTGGGGAAACACTGAAAGACCCTAACACTGGGAGCTCGGGAGGGGAGGAGATGGTATGCAACAAAATACAAGGCCTAGCTATGAGTGCCTGACATGCTGTTTATTAAATCCCAAGTTCAATGTATATAGTTCAATGTTTTTACCAATTGTTACTGTTACAGGTAAACCACTTCTATGTACCACACTAAGTTTTCTATGTTCCATGTAAGCCCATTCGGCCCGATTGTTATCTGTGGAACGCTTAGACTCGTAGTGGTATACAAGCACAGTTAAATAAAATAAAATAAATAATAAATCCTCTCACTCCCGGGTCCATATCTTATCTTGGAAAGAGAGAGGCATTTGTGACTGTACATGTGCTCTGCATGTTTAGGAGCCAGCATTGGTGTTTTTTTGTTAGTCTGAGCTGCTGAAAGCAGAGCCCATGTATTGGTCAGCATCCGAGTATCAGACAATGGTGACAATTTTTCCATGACACACCTGACCAGGTCTGATATCATGACGCCTTAGATTGGAAACACTGAAGTATAGACAAAATTAGAACTTTAATGGGACTTGGGGATATATTGAAAGAAAGAAATGCATGCAGTTATACTTTAACATTTTATTACAATTAAGATAAACTCTTGAATGGAATTTTTTTAATTTGCCAAAGGAAAGGACAAATATTTACCTGTGCTGCAAAAAATTTCAAATGATCCAGATATTCTGCAAGGTTAGCGCTGCTCAAAGCATCAATGATCTTTCCTGCTTTTGCACCATCACGCAGAACATCACTGGAGACTGTGTAATCAGCCAGAAGTTTTGGAGGGAGCAGTCCTGCTGCTATTGTCTAGCAAGATAAAAAGGACATTGCTCAGTGCTTTCAATTATTTGTGCTTCCAAAGCCAGTTGGGTTCATCTTCCATTAGCTGCAAAGTCAACTGGGCTCTCTGGAACTTGAAACAACTTCAAACCCAAAGCAGTGGATACCCCTGGCCCAGCAGAGTCCATCAATAGAAGCTGCACCCTTTGCAAGTCTAGGGATGTCAGATGTCACCATCAGCTTAATTCAGGTGGGAGCAGGAGATATGAGACTCCCTGTGACTGAGAAGCAATGGCTTTGTAAGGGCAGAGGCAATGAATGGAAGAAGCAGAATGAGCCTGCTGGACAAAGAATATTTCACTTTACTTTCATTGGATTTTTTATGACTACAAAATCTCTTGGAGCCTCATCTAAGTTTAGAACTTTTTAAATCTATGTTGATTAAATCTAAAGCAGTTTCATTAAAAAGTGTCTGGTGGCGTGTTAGAGGAAATATCTTGGATAGTGTTTGATTCTTTGAACCCTTTAGAGGGGTTGGAAGCCTTGGGTGATATGCAGGAACATACAGTAACTCTGATAGTGGACTTGTTTTAGCCCCAGATAGAGATCATGTACTTAAAAATTGTAGATAGTCATGGTTTAATGGGAGAAAGCCAACATGGATTTAGCCAAGGAAAGTCTTGTCTTACTAATCTGTTATATTTTTTTGAAGGTGTGAATAAACAGGTAGACAAAAGGTGAGCCGGTCGATATAGTGTATCTGGATTTTCAAAAAGCCTTTGACAAGGTCCCTCATGAGAGACTCTTGGCGAAATTAAGAAGCCATGGGATAGGAGGCAGTGTACTATTCTGGATCAGGAACTGGTTAAAAGACAAAAAGCACAGAGTGGCCACTTTTCTCAATGGAGAAAGGTGAATAGTGGAGTATCCCAGGGATCTGTGCTGAGCCCACTGCTATTTAACATATTAATAAATGACCTGGAAATGGGAATAATGAGTGAGATGATCAAATTTGCAGATGACACGGTATTATTCAAAGTTATAAAAACACAAGAGGATTGTGAAAATTGCAAGAGGACCTTTATAAATTGGAAGACTGGATGAACAAATGGCAGACAAAATTCAGCGTGGACAAGTGCAAAGTTATGCACCTAGAAAACAACCCAAATTACGGTTACATGATGCAAGGTTTCACATTAGGAACCATCACCCAGGAAAAGGATGCAGCCATGGCCAAGAGAGCAAATAGAATGCTAGGAATCATAAGAAAAGAAATGGAGAATAAAATCAAGGATATTATAATGACTCTGTATTGTTCTATAGTGCAACCACACCTTGAATATTGTGTGCAATTCTGGTCACCATATCTTAAAAAGGATATAGTAGAATTAGAAAAGATACAGAGAAGAGCCACTAAAATAGTAAAGGGGTGGAAGGATACCCCTATGAGAATAGGCTTAAAGGTTCAGGCTTTTCAACTTGGAAAAGAGACAGCTAAGGTTAGATGTCTATAAATTAATGAATGGAGTGGAAAAGATAAATGTAGATTGGTTGTTTGTGTGTCATCAAGTCTTTCCACTTTTTGGTGGCATAATGAAGCTACAATGCAACCCATTTAAGACTAATAAGAGAAAATATTTTTGTACTCAATGCGTAATCAAACTGTGGAGTTCGTTACCGGAGGGTGTTGTAAAAACTGTTTGGACAAGTTCCTGGAGGAAAGGTCCATAAACCATTATTAAAAGGGACCCAGGATATCACTGCTTCACTCAATACAAGCATTGAGGAACCTGTGTTTTTTGGGGAGACTGCTAGGTACTTATGACCTAGATTGGCCACTGTTGGAAACAGAATACTGGGCTTGATGGACCGGGATCCTTCCTCGTGGCTACATCCAAGCCTGGGTATCTCTATGAGACAAGAGAATGAACTGGGATCCTTTTTTGTGGCTACATCCAAGCCTGGGTATCTCTATGAGATAAGAGAATGAACCGTTATCCTTCCTCATGGCTACATCCAGGCCTTGATCTCTATGAGACAAGAGAATGGACCGGGATCCTTCCTCGTGGCTACATCCAGGCCTGGATCTCTATGAGACAAGAGAATGGACCAGGATCCTTCCTCGTGGCTACAACCAAGCGTGGGTATCCCTATGAGACAAGAGAAGGGACCGGGCTCCTTCCTCGTGGCTACATCCAAGCCTGGGTATCCCTTTGAGAGGAGAAGGGACCGGGATCCTCGCTTGTGGTTATATCCAAGCCTGGGTATCTCTATGAGCCAAGAGAATGGACCAGGATCCTTCCTCATGGCTACATCCAAGCCTCGGTATCCCTATGAGATAAGAGAATGGACTGGGATCCTTTCTCGTGGCTACATCCAAGCCTGGGTGTCTCTATGAGACAAGAGAATGGACCGGGATCCTTCCTCATGGCTACATCCAAGCCTGTGTATCCCTATGAGATAAGAGAAGGTACCGGGATCCTTCCTCGTGGCTACATCCAAGCCTGGGTTTCCTTATGAGACAAGAGAAGGGACCGGGATCCTTCCTCATGGCTACATTCAGGCCTAGGTATCCCTATGAGACAAGAGAAGGGACCGGGATCCTTCCTCGTGGCTACATCCAAGCCTGGGTATCCCTATGAGACAAGAGAATGGACTGGGATCCTTTCTCATGGCTACATGCAGGCCTAGGTATCCCTATGAGACAAGAGAAGGGACCGGGATCCTTCCTCGTGGCTACATCCAAGCCTGGGTATCCCTATGAGACAAGAGAATGGACTGGGATCCTTCCTTGTGGCTACATTCAAGCCTGGGTATCCCTATGAGACAAGAGAAGGGACTGGGATCCTTCCTCGTGGCTACATCCAGGCCTGGGTATCTCTATGAGACAAGAGAATGGACCGGGATCCTTCCTCGTGTCTACATCCAGGCCTGGGTATCTCTATGAGCCAAGAGAATGGACCGGGATCCTTCCTCATGGCTACATGCAGGCCTAGGTATCCCTATGAGACAAGAGAAGGGACCAGCATCCTTCCTCGTGGCTACATCCAGGCCTGGGTATCCCTATGAAACAAGAGAATGGACTGGGATCCTTCCTCATGGCTACATGCAGGCCTAGGTACCTCAGTGAGACAAAAGAATGGACTGGGATCCTTCCTCGTGGCTACATCCAGGCCTGGGTATCCCTAAGAGACAAGAGAAGGCACCGGGATCCTTCCTCGTGGCTACATCCAGTTCCGAGTATCCCTATAAGACAAGAGAATGGACCGGGATCCTTTCTCATGGCTACATCCAGGCCTGGATCTCTATGAGCCAAGAGAATGGACCAGGATCCTTCCTCATGGACACATCCAAGCTTGGGTATCCCTATGAGATGAGAGAAGGGACCGGGATCCTTCCTCATGGCTACATGCAGGCCTAGGTATCCCTATGAGACAAGAGAATGGACCAGCATCCTTCCTCGTGGCTACATACAGGCCTGGGTATCCCTATGAGACAAGGGAATGGACTGGGATCCTTCCTCATGGCTACATGCATGCTAGGTACCTCACTGAGACATGAGAAGGGACCAGGATCCTTTCTCGTGCCTACATCAAGGCCTAGGTATCTCAATGAGATAAGAGAAGGGACCCGGGATTCTTCCTGATGGCTACATCCAGGCCTGGGTATCTCTATGAGATAAGAGAAGGGACCGGGATCCTTCCTCATGGCTACATCCAGGCCTGAGTATCCCTATGAGACAAGAGAAGGGACTGAGATACTTCGTCATGGCTACATGCAGGCCTAGGTACCTCAGTGAGACATGAGAAGGGACCAGGATCCTTTCTCGTGCCTACATCCAGGCCTAGGTATCTCAATGAGATAAGAGAAGGGACCCGGGATTCTTCCTGATGGCTACATCCAAGCCTGGGTATCTCTATGAGACAAGAGAATGAACCGGGATCCTTTTTTGTGGCTACATCCAAGCCTGGGTATCTCTATGAGACAAGAGAATAAACCGGGATCCTTCCTCATGGCTACATCCAGGCCTCGATCTCTATGAGACAAGAGAATGAACCGGGATCCTTCCTCATGGCTACATCCAGGCCTCGATATCTATGAGACAAGAAAAGGGACCGGGATCCTTCCTTGTGGCTACATCCAGGCCTGGATCTCTATGAGACAAGAGAATGGACCGGGATCCTTCCTCGTGGCTACAACCAAGCGTGGGTATCCCTATGAGACAAGAGAAGGGACCGGGCTCCTTCCTCGTGGCTACATCCAAGCCTGGGTATCCCTTTGAGACAAGAGAAGGGACCGGGATCCTCGCTTGTGGCTACATCCAAGCCTGGGTATCTCTATGAGCCAAGAGAATGGACCAGGATCCTTCCTCATGGCTACATCCAAGCCTCGGTATCCCTATGAGATAAGAGAAGGATACTACCTATCCTTGAAGGATACTACCAAAAGCAGTGAGGTTCCAAAAGGGAGTATAGTAGCCCAAATGCCCTTGAGTAAGGAGCAGACAGAGCATAAAGATTCCCAATTACCCATGCCTACCAATAGCCAGATTAATATTAATAAAATACAGTCTCTAAAATGCTTGTATGCCAATGCTAGAAGTCTAAACAATAAGATGGGAGAATTAGAATATATAGCATTAAATGAGAGGTTAGATATGATTGCACTCTCAGAGACATGGTGGAAGGAGGATAACCAGTGGGACACTGTGATACCTGGATACAAACTATATCGTAATGATAGAGCTGAACAAATTGGTGGAGGGGTTGCGCTCTATGTTAGAGAGGGCATTGAGTCAGAAAGGATTAAAGTTTTGCAGGGAACAAAATATGCTGTAGAATCTCTATGGATTGAAATTCCATTTATGAAGGGGAAGGTGATGGCAGTGGGAGTATACTATCGACCACCTGGCCAGAATGAACAAATGGATGATGAAATGCTCAAAGAAATCAAGGAAGCTAACAAAAGCCACAACAGAGTAGTAATAATGGGTGATTTCAATTACCCCGGTATCGACTGGGACAGTGTCACAGCAGGACAAGCTAAAGAGATAAAGTTTCTAGATGAAATAAATGACTGCTTCTTGGAGCAGCTGGTTCATGAACCGACCAGAGGGGAAGCCATACTGGACCTAGTCCTTAGTGGAACGCCAGATCTGGTGCAAGAAATAAGGGTGTTGGGACCACTTGGCAATAGTGATCATAGTATGATCATGTTTGATTTAATCAGTGGAGGACAGATAGTAAAGGAATCCACAGTACTACCTTTTAACTTTCAAAAGGGTGACTATGATAGAATGAGGAATATAGTTCGGAAAAAACTAAAAGGAGCGGTTCCAAAGGTTAAAGACTTACAGCAAGCTTGGGTGTTATTTAAAAATACTATCCTCGAAGCCCAGACCAGCTGTATTCCACGCATTAAGAAAAGTGGAAGAAAGTCAAAAAAACTGCCAGCATTGTTTAAAGGTGAGGTCAGAGAGGCTGTTGCTGCCAAAAGAGCAACCTTCAGAAAATGGAAAAAAGAGCCAAATGATGAAAACTGGAAACAGCACAAGCACTGGCAAGTTAAATGCAAAGCATTGATAAGGCAGGCAAAGCGGGAATTTGAGAAGAAACTTGCTATGGAAGCAAAAACACGAAATAAAGACTTTTTCAAGTACATTCGTAGCAAAAGGCCTGTGAGAGAGTCAATTGGACCATTAGATGATAGAGGGGTAAAAGGGGCAGTAAGAGGAGACAAGGCTATAGCAGAGAGACTGAATGAATTCTTTGCTTCGGTCTTTACTGAGGAAGATGTAGGGGTGTTACCCAAGACTGAAGTGGTATTTAAAGGTGATACTGCAGAGGAATTGAGAGAAATATCGCTACACCGGGAAGATATATTACAACTATTTGATAAACTGAATAGTAGCAAATCACCTGGACCGGATGGTATACATCCCAGAGTGTTGAAAGAACTGAAATATGAGATTGCAGACCTGTTATTGGTAATCTGTGAACTTTCATTAAAATCATCTGTAATACCTGAAGATTGGAGGGTCGCCAACGTAACACCAATTTTTAAAAAGGGTTCCAGGGTGACCCGGGAAATTACAGACCGGTGAGCCTGACGTCAGTACCAGGGAAAATGGTAGAAGCCATCATAAAGAACAAAATTACACAGCATGTAGATAGTCATGGCCTAATGGGAGACAGCCAACATGGCTTTAGACAAGGAAGATCTTGTCTTACTAATCTGATCTGTTTTTTTGAAGGTGTGCATAAACAGGTAGACAAAGGTGAGTCGGTTGATATAGTGTATCTGGACTTTCAGAAAGCTTTTGACAAGGTCCCCCATCAGAGACTTTTGGCGAAGCTAAAAAGTCATGGGATAGGAGGCAGTGTACTATTGTGGATCGGGAACTGGTTAAAAGATAGAAAGCAGAGGGTAGGGCTAAATGGCCAATATTCCCAATGGAAAAAGGTGAATAGTGGAGTACCCCAGGGATCTGTACTGGGTCCGCTACTTTTTGACATATTCATAAATGACCTGGAAAAGGGAATAACTAGTGAGGTAATCAAATTTGCAGATGACACAAAACTGTTTAAAGTTGTTAAAACCCAAGAGGATTGTGGAAAACTGCAGGAGGATCTGGATAAATTGGAAGACTGGGCATCCAAATGGCAGATGAAATTTAATGTGGACAAGTGCAAAGTTATGCACCTAGGAAAGAACAACCCACACTATAGTTACAAGATGCAAGGCTCCACATTAGAAACCACCACCCAGGAAAAAGATTTAGGAGTCATCGTGGATAACATGTTAAAACCCTCCGCCCAGTGTGCAGCGGCGGCCAAGAAAGCAAATAGAATGCTAGGTATCATAAGGAAAGGGATGGAGAATAAAACAAAGGATATTATAATGCCTCTGTATCGCTCCATGGTACGACCGCACCTTGAATATTGTGTGCAATTCTGGTCACCGTATCTTAAAAAGGACATAGAGTTATTAGAAAAAGTACAGAGAAGAGCCACCAAATTGGTGAAGGGGATGGAAGGCTACTCCTATGAAGAGAGGCTAAAAAGGTTAGGGCTCTTTAACCTAGAAAAGAGGCGGCTGAGGGCAGATATGATAGAGGTGTATAAATTAATGAATGGAGTGGAACGGATAAACGTGGATAAATTGTTTACGCTATCAGAATATAGAAGGACTAGGGGGCATGTAATGAAGCTACAGGGTAAACTATTTAAGACAAATAGGAGAAAATATTTCTTCTCTCAACGTGTAATCAAACTCTGGAATCTGTTACCGGAGGATGTAGTAAGGGCTGTTAGTATAGCTGGGTTTAAAAAAGGTTTGGACAAGTTCCTGGAGGAAAGGTCCATAAACCACTATTAAAAAGGGACCCAGGATATCAATGCTTGGCCTAGTACAAGCACTGCAGAACCTGTGTCTTTTGGGGAAACTGCTAGGTACGTATGACCTAGATTGGCCACTGTTGGAAACAGGATACTGGGCTTGATGGACCTCGGTCTGACCCAGTATGGCATTTCTTATGTTCTTATGTTCTTAAGGGACTGGGATCCTTTCTCGTGGCTACATCCAAGCCTGGGTGTCTCTTTGAGACAAGAGAATGGACCGGGATCCTTCCTCATGGCTACATCCAATCCTGTGTATCCCTATGAGATAAGAGAAGGGACCGGGATCCTTCCTCGTGGCTATATCCAGGCCTTGGTATCTCTATGAGCCAAGAGAATGGACCAGGATACTTCCTCATGGCTACATGCAGGCCTAGGTACCTCAGTGAGACAAGAGAATGGACCGGGATCCTTCCTCGTGGCTACATCCAGGCCTGGGTATCCCTATGAGACAAGAGAAGGCACCGGGATCCTTCCTCGTGGCTACATCCAGTTCCGAGTATCCCTATAAGACAAGAGAATGGACCGGGATCCTTTCTCTGGCTACATCCAGGCCTGGATCTCTATGAGCCAAGAGAATGGACCAGGATCCTTCCTCATGGCTACATCCAAGCCTGGGTATCCCTATGAGATAAGAGAAGGGACCGGGATCCTTCCTCATGGCTACATGCAGGCCTAGGTATCCCTATGAGACAAGAAAATGGACCAGCATCCTTCCTTGTGCCTACATCCAGGCCTAGGTATCTCAATGTGATAAGAGAAGGGACCGGGATCCTTCCTCATGGCTACATTGAGGCCTGCGTATCCCTATGAGACAGAAGACTATCCTAAGACCTTCTTTTTCCTGATGGCTACATCCAGGTCTGGGTATCTCTATGAGACAAGAGAAGGGACCGGGATCCTTCCTCGTGGCTACATCCAGTCCTGGGTACCCCAATAAGACAAGAGAAGGGACCAGGATCCTTCCTCATGCCTTCATCCAGGCCTAGGTATCTCAATGAGATAAGAGAAGGGACCCGGGATTCTTCCTGATGGCTACATCCAGGCCTGGGTATCTCTATGAGATAAGAGAAGGGACCGGGATCCTTCCTCGTGGCTATATCCAGGCCTGGGTATCTCTGTGAGACAAGAGAATGGACCAGGATCCTTCCATGTGGCTACATCCAGGCCTGGGTATCCCTATGAGACAAGAGAATGGACCGGGATCCTTTCTCATGGCTACATGCAGGCCTAGGTATCCCTATGAGACAAGAGAATGGACCAGATCCTTCCTCGTGGCTACATCCAGGCTTGGGTATCCCTAAGAGACAAGAGAAGGCACCGGGATCCTTCCTCGTGGCTACATCCAGGCCTGGGTATCCCTATGAGACAAGAGAATGGACCGGGATCCTTTCTCATGGCTACATGCAGGCCTAGGTATCCCTATGAGACAAGAGAATGGACCAGATCCTTCCTCGTGGCTACATCCAGGCTTGGGTATCCCTATGAGACAAGAGAATGGACTGGGATCCTTCCTCATGGCTCCATCCAGGCCTGGATCTCTATGAGCCAAGAGAATGGACCAGGATCGTTCCTCATGGCTACATCCAAGCCTGGGTATCCCTATGAGATAAGAGAAGGGACCGGGATCCTTCCTCGTGGCTACATCCAAGCCTGGGTTTCCTTATGAGACAAGAGAAGGGGCCGGGATCCTTCCTCGTGGCTACATCCAAGCCTGGGTATCCCTATGAGACAAGAGAATGGACCAGGATCCTTCCTCATGGCTACATCCAAGCCTAGGTATCCCTATGAGACAAGAGAAGGGACCGGGATCCTTCCTCGTGGCTACATCCAAGCCTGGGTATCCCTATGAGACAAGAGAATGGACTGGGATCCTTCCTTGTGGCTAGATTCAAGCCTTGGTATCCCTATAAGACAAGAGAAGGGACCGGGATCCTTCCTCGTGGCTACATTCAGGCCTAGGTATCTCAATGAGATAAGAGAAGCTACCGGGATTCTTTCTCATGGCTACATCCAGGCCTGGGTATCCCTATGAGACAAGAGAAGGGACCGGGATCCTTCCTCGTGGCTACATCCAGGCCTGGGTATCTCTATGAGACCAGAGAAGGGACCGGGATCCTTCCTCATGGCTACATTGAGGCCTGCGTATCCCTATGAGACAGAAGACTATCCTAAGACCTTCTTCTCTGCTGCGTGCAATACTATCATCCAAGCATAGGACTCACAAATTACTACTGCTGTTTTGCTGCTTAAATTGTTATAGCGAAGAAGGAAGAAAACCAAACATTTTGTACTGAAATCCTTTCTAGCAATTCACAAAGTTCTGTTACTTACAATACTGAAGTCTTGATTCAGGTCCATCAGTTCATGATATGTGAATCAGCCAGTAAAGAAGCCACGTTGCTCTGTAGCCATCCTATGCTGCCCCTTGTGCTTTCAATGCATGCAGAGTCTTAAGATAAGAGATAAGGAAGTTCTGTTCAGGTTTATATTGTATGCATACATATATGAGTGATATAACACAACACGGGGTGTATTACATAGCTCACAAAAGGCCTGGAGTCATGAGATGTCCACAGTCGGCAGAAGTCTCTTCTCTTGTTGCCAGAGTGGGGCTTCCTGTACCACACTGACAACAAGAAAGTTTTTGGAGCAGGAGTGATCAGACATAACTAATAAGTTAGTTAAACTATGACCGTTCACATTTTGAAGAGGTCCCTGGTTTCCGCTATTGCAGTTCATCCAAATTATGGTGGTGTTTCATTATATCTTGAACTTTCAAATGACTGTATCTCAAAAAAGTTAACAGAAAGGCAATCAAATAATTACCATCACTTACAGGGAGGAGATAAAATAACAAGTACAGATCCAGCAAAGTTTACTGAGATTTATCATGCAACAGAATGCAGAAGTATACAAAGTTGTTAACTGTTCCATGTAAACCGCCCCTGATCTCTGGAAGGGGCAGTATAGAAGAAATAGATAAATAAATAAAAAATAAAGCCCAGTTTTGCATAGATCATCAAGATAGGAAACAGACATCCACGTCAGGGCGTCACAGTTTGAAGTGTAGTTATAAAATACTTAAAGGCCATGGGAAAAACATAAAGAGTGAACAGCCAGATCACTAAGAAACACAGTCAGAAAAAGAGCAGCATTTTTATATAGCTCATGCCTTTGCCAGTAGTAGTTCAAGGCAATTCTATGCAGGTACAGTAGGTATTTCCATGTCTCTGAAGAGCTTACAGTCTAAGGGGGCACGTTAGTCAACTGTTTGTGCCACTGAATATCCCCTCCTAACTCCGCTGCGCGCCCCGATGCTAACCATGTAGCAGCGTGGTATTCCGGGGACAGTACTGAAGTAACTGTCCAGTGGCTGGCTAACTTATAGCTAATGTTAGGCACTTAAAAGGGTGGCCTAACCTTTGCCAGTTTATCTAAGCAGGCAGCAGCTGAACATCACCATTGCCTAGTTAGGAGGTGGAGTGGAGGAGAAGCCTAGTGGATAGAGCACTGAAATGGCAACTGAGAGACCAGGGTTCACTAGCACTCTGTGGCTTCCAGCAAGTTACTTAACCCTCCATTGCCTCAGAAGAAAAGCCTGATAATCTACTTCCAGTCACGTTGCCAAGAAAACCCAGGAGTTGCTGGGTTGCCAGGAGTCAGCATTGAAGCTACAGGGTAAACTATTTAAGACTAATAAAAGAAAATATTTTTTCACTCAACGTGTAATCAAACTCTGGAATTTGTTACCAGAGGATGTAGTAAAGGCTGTTAGTGTAGCTGGGTTTAAAAAAGGTTTGGACAAGTTCCTGGAAGAAAGGTCCATAAACCATTATTAGGAAGGGACCCAGGATATCAGTGCTTGACCCAATACAAGCATTATGGAACCTGTGTCTTTTGGGGATACTGCTAGGTACGTATGACCTAGATTGGCCACTGTTAGAAACAGGATACTGGGCTTGATGGACCTTGGTCTGACCCAGTATGGCATATCTTATGTTCTTATGACTCAAAGGCACACATTTCATTTTGCCAGTTAGCTAAAATGCTAACCGGGCACACCGGATATTCAATACTGATGGTTGTCTATGACCCTGTGGAACTGAATATCTGGTCTTACTTTCAAGCAGTGATGTCCAGCTGTTTTTAAGTGTGCTAGCCGTTGTTGCTGAATATTGGCTCCTAGGTTTGTACGTGAGGCAATGGGGGTTAAATGACATACCCAAGGCCACAAGGAGTGACCACTAGGCTACTCCTCTACTTGACTTAGAGCTTTGAATATTTGAGGACTGATTTAACAGCTGATGCGTGTAAATGTTGCACTTAACAAAACTGGATGTCCAAGGGGACAAAGTGCTAAGTTTTGCATTTATGAGGTGTTTTTTTAATGCCAGCGAAGTAAGCACTATTGTCCCCATCACTCCTCCAAACAAGAATTTATCTGACACTTGCACATGTCTTAAAGCAGGTGCAAATACCAATGTCTAGAGTGGAAGAGCAGCCTAGTGGTTAGAGCAACAGCCTACAACCCCAGAGATCTGGGTTTAGTTCCTAGTGGCACTCCTTGGGCAAGTCAGTTAACCCTCCATTGCCTCAGAAGAAAGGCCTGGCAATCTACTTCTGGTCACACTGCCAAGAAAACCCAGGAGCTGCTGGGTCGCCAGGAGTCAGCATTGACTTGAAAGCACACAGTGCATTGCAAGTGTTGTCAAGTTAATGCTGACCAGCAGCCCCTAGGATTTCTTGGCAAGGTATAACCAGAAGGCAATGGAGAGTAAAGAGACTTGCCAATGGGAATCAAACCCTTATCTCTTGGGTACTAGACTACAGCCTTAATCACTGGATGACTCCTTCATTCAGAAGTTTCTTTTAAAACAGGAAAAACAGGCCCACTTTTGAGGTCTCCTAAACCATGCCCAGAGCACACCTCTGACTTGCCAGCCGCAGGCAGACACATGTAAGTAGCAGCTTTTCTGAAATAGTTACGTAGATGCATTGCGCCATCAACACATGCAAACCAGGTATTTACATATGCAGATGCTGTGCAAACCTTCTAACATGACCTTCAGGTGCAAGAGGAGACTCTGATATGTAAAGAGAATAATAAATGCTAGGACCCTGAAGAAGGAAAGTATGTAAAATAGCAATGAGCTTACTTGTTTCAAGCTGCTTTTTCAGAAGGAAGCTTTTTGCCATGTTGCAAACATCTTTTTGACTTGCTGCACTCATTTCACTGCTGTGTGCGTCCAAACCTGCCATTCTTTTGGAAAAGAATTTCACAACAGAATATTTCTAAGCCTTATATGTCTCCTCAGCATCACAGTCAGTATGGGGTATATTTCAGAAAATTATTTTGCAATCAATCCATGCATTTTTGCAGATATGGATCAGGCTCCGGTGCAAGCCTTCCGTGACCTCATGTTTTCCAGAGATGTGCAATGAATATGCATTAAATAAATTAGCATGCGTTGGATATTCGATTTAAGCAAACGTATCTCCTGTATATTCATTGCGGATATATCCCAGCTGGCTATGGGGTCATGAGGGCAGCTCTGTTGGCTTTAATAACGGAAGGGACCGATATTGAAAGTGATGAATACGGTCAGCAGACCTCTTAGCACATTCATTCTGGCGACCACGATGTTCAGCAGAACTAATGTGGTTAGTGTGCTGAATATCCCCAGGTGCTGCCGCTAAACGCCTTGATGCCAGCCAGCTAACATGAGGACGTTCCGGGGGCAATATGCCACTGCAGCCTGGTGATCACCTTAAAGGATGGCCTAACCTTCACCACAGAGGCTAACTGGGCAGCACTGAACATTGTCGTTGCCCATTAGCCTCTCTGCTGTATGGCTGACCCAGGTATTCAATGCCAGTGGCTAGATGCGACCCTGGCATTGAATTTCCAGGTCTAAAGTTCAGCAGTGATGGCTAGCCACTGCCGCTGAAGATCCCCCTATACATTCTGCCTTTAATCCTTCCCAAATATTCTATATAGATTAAAACATTAAAGGTGTGTGTGACAGTCATCTAAATTGTAAAATTGTAAACATGTGGAGGATAATTTTATTACTGGCCACCTAGGTCAAGGCAGCCAAACACACTAAACAGACCTACTTTAAGACTATTTTATAAAACCAAGTAGGCACCTATTTGTCTGTATAAAATACCAGTCTAAGTGGCAGGAAACCACCTTATTACGCATGTTAACTGTTTTATAATCAACGTGTATACTTGTGAACTCTGCCCATGGTTCCCGCCCAGACCGTGTCCCCGGCAGAGTAGACGCCTCAAGTTACAGTGCATACTTTTATTTTGTAAGATAACTAACGTGGATAAAGTGCCTCATATGCACACTAACGACATTATACAATCACCTCCTTAATGTCTCTAGGTAGACACACGCAGGATCATTTTCAGCACTAACACAGACATCAGGTTTTATACAGTTGTACACTTGGTAAAATACACAAAAGTTACCCATCTGCAACTTGTTCTTGCAATCGTGGGCACATGTACAACATACATGCATGATTGCTCTGTGCAGTCTTGGTTAGATTTTCAAAATGAAAGCAAGTGCAGACTTCTGCTTTGAAAATGATCCCAGGGAAACTATGTATATGCAGCATCGGTGCAAAGATACGAGACGCTCTAGGTCAGCGATGGCGAACCTATGGCACGCGTGCCAGCTGTGGCACGCGAAGGCCTTGCAGCTGGCACGCGGTAAGGTCCGCAATCGAAAAAAAAAAAAACAACCCTGTCTGCTGCCGTTGTCGGGTCCGCCGCGGCAGAATCGAGCGTGCCGCGGGGCCCCCCTGTACCCGGCAGATCCTGCCCTCCCCGTAGCAGCTCTCTCTTTGGAGCTACAGTCAGACGCGCCGGCTTGCAGAGCGCGAAGGGAAGAGTTTCCCTTTCGCGACTCTGTTAAGCCCGCGGGGGCTGATGGGAACTTCCCATCAGCCCCCGCGGGCTTAACAGAGCAGCGAGGGAACTCTTCCCTCGCGCTCTGCAAGCCGGCGCGACTGACGGCAGCTCCAAAGAGAGAGCTGCAACGGGGAGGGCAGGCTCTGCCGGGTGGGTACAGGGGGGCCCCGCGGCACGCTCGATTCTGCCGCAGCGACCCCGACAACGGCAGCAGACAGGGTTGTTGTTTTTTTTAATTTTCCCTGGGCTGGGCTGGGCTGGGGGGGGTGGGGGTTAGGAGTGGTGATGGGCTGGGCTGGGGGGTTAGGAGTGGTGATGGGCTGGAGGGGGGTTAGGAGTGGTGATGGGCTGGGCTGGGCTGGGGGGGTTTAGGAGTGGTGATGGGCTGGGCTGGGCTGGGGGGGTTAGGAGTGGTGATTGGCTGGGCTGGGCTGGGGGGGGGGGTTTAGGAGTAGTGATGGGCTGGGCTGGGCTGGGCTGGGGGGTGTTAGGAGTAGTGATGGGCTGGGGTGGGGGGGGTTAGGATGGTGATAGGCACTGGGCTGGGGGTTAGGAGTGGTGATGGGCACTGGGCTGGCTGGGGGGTTAGGAGTGGTGATGGGCGCTGGGCTGGGGGGGTAGGAGCGGTGATGGGCGCTGGGGGGGTTAGGAGTGGTGATTGGCTGGGCTGGGCTGGGGGGGGTTAGGAGTAGTGATGGGCTGGGCTGGGCTGGGGGGTGTTAGGGTAGTGATGGGCTGGGGTGGGGGGGTTAGGAGTGGTGATGGGCACTGGGCTGGGGGGGTTAGGAGTGGTGATGGACACTGGGCTGGCTGGGGGGGGTTAGGAGTGGTGATGGGCACTGGGCTGGCTGGGGGGGTTAGGAGTGGTGATGGGCGCTGGGCTGGGGGGGGTAGGAGTGGTGATGGGCGCTGGGGGGGTTAGGAGTGGTGATAGGCGCTGGGGGGGCTTAAACTAAAAATTGAGTGATGGGGGATTAGGACTGGGAGTGGGCTGATGGGGAGGTTAGGACTGGAAATGGGCTGGTGGGATTAGGACTGGGAGTGGGCTATGGGGGGCTAGGACTGGTAATGGGTTGGGGGGGTTGCTAGGACTGGAAATGGGCTGAGTGGAAGGCGGCTTGAACTGCAAATAGCTGTTGGGGATGGGGCTTGGAATGGAAATGGGCTGAGGGGAAGTGGGGGGCTTGAACTGCAAAGAGCTGATGGGGCCGGGGCTGGGAATGGAAATGGGCTGAGGGGAAGTGGGGGGCTTGAAGAAGGGAATGGATGCTGGGTGAGACTGGAACTAGAAGGGAGCTGATGTTGGGGGAGGATTAGAATGGGATGGGGCTGGGAGAGTAAAATGGAGAGGGGAAAAATATTTTGTGTAGGAGGGATGAAAAATCTACAATTGGCCAGGTATTGGGAGAGTAATTGGGGATTGAGGATGGAGGGGTAAAATTTGTGTGGATGAAATAGGAATGAGGAAAGAGCAAAAGGAGAAGATTAGTATGTTAAAGCAGATGTAGAGAGAGAGAGAATGGAAAAAGCTAGAAGAGAGAAGAAAGGACAAATGGACAGCAGACGATGGAGAGTTTAGCAGAAACATGAAGAAACCAGAAGAAAATGACTGGACCAATTGCAACTGAAAAAAATGCACAAAAGGTAGAAAGATATCTCTTTATTTTGAATTTATTAACTGGAATATGTCAGCTCTGGGAAATGTGCATCATTAACATCTGCGCTTTGTTTGGTACAAGAGGAAATTCCTATTTGACGTTGCCACTTGTTCTCTTTCCCCAGTATTCACTGAAATGTATTGGTTTAATATTTGCAGTGTTGCCTTTTGATAGGTAGGGTATGGTGCTTTGTGAGTCCTGGTAATGCTGTCAGGATACGGCGGGTTTGCTATGGGTTCTAAATGGGCAGCGTTTGTAGTAGTTCCTAATGTGCCTGGCGGTTGGCACTGGATTATAGTAATGTAGAAATCTTTTAGTCTTTCTTTATCCATACACTCATTAAGAGACATGTTTACTAAAAGTTAGTGTATGGTAACATTATGCAAATATTTATGCAAATAAGACCACTTATGCAAATGACGTGCTGGCACTTTGAGGAAATTCTTTGGTTTTGTGCGGCAGTTTGGGCACTCGGGCTCAAAAAGGTTAGCCATCACTGCTCTAGGTGAACCGCAATCCTGCCGCCCTCCCCCAGGACATTCAGCGGTGGTAATGCCATTGAAACAGCAACACAGCACTTACTCAACGTTTCCAGTGCTGCACTGCTGTAGGTGTTACGTTTAGCCAGCTGCTTCCACCCCTTGTGTACTGGAAGTCTGAGCTGCAGGGGCGGAAAACGGCTGGCCAGAGCAAGCAACAACAGTGATGCAGCATCGGAGGCTTTGGGTAAGAGTTGCGTTGCTGCCACATCAGGCCCTGGAAAGCGCAGCAGCAGCAGCTATGTATGGGTCACCCTGGAAATGTTGACGCTCTAGGAAAGCACCTAATTTGCTTAATAGGTAGCACTGGCCCTGTGCACATGCACGTAACACCTGCTGTTCGGCACACACACATTTATAGGGTTAATTTACACGCATTTGACCTCAGCCAAGCCTCTCCGGTTCAATGTCTGTGTTAGAGCAGGTAATTTTATAAAAGCCTATTTCCACAGATAAATCACAATTTATATCCGTGGAAATGCCTTTGATAGATTTCAGAAACACTGCTAAGTATCATGCTTGGATGCTTAAAATTAGTTGTTAAAAATCAGGGACAGTTTGAACACGAGGCCTTGCCTGGAATGAACTGGGCTAATTAATCAACATGTTGAAGAATATCTAGGTGTAACATACACATTTCTTTTATTTATTACATTTATTAGGCATCTCTATAGACAGTATGCAACTCTGTACTAAAGAGTCTAACTCAATGCCTTGGCCTGGATGTCCAACCTGATATTCAAATGAGGTTAGAGACATTGCATAAAGACTTGGGATTTGCCCTTTTTCTGTTTGCATAACTTATTTGTACAGGGTTGTGCTCAATTGTGCAAACTGATAGCTTTAGTTTACCTATGACAAGGATCATCTTGGAGAAGAAATTATAAAAATTCTCATTAGACAGATCCAATGTTTATAACAAATTATAATTGTAGGACCAAACCCCACTTGATGCCCTTTTGGTTGATCTGAACTAAAGGAGCTTCTGGTAGCACAAGGCCTCTTGCAGTGTTGACCTTTTCACCCTCTACTTAAGATATGTCTGATCACACACATCCGCAGGTCTGGGTGAGCAGAACAGTAAAGGAAGGTGCAGGAGAACTCTACAGGACTCCTGCTTCCGTTTTCTCCTAATGGAATCATGATTTTCTGCAAGTAACACAATTAAGCAATCAAATGACAATGGATTGTGACATACATACATTATTTGGAAGATGCCACATTGTATATTCTTTGGGATGAGCTGAAGGGTGCTGGCATTGATGCTGGCGATGAAGTAGCTTAACTTGCTTTGAAAAAAGTCTTTCCATTGAAAAACGCTGGAAACTGGAAAAAACGGCTGGACATTTTGTAAAAGACACTGTTGAAAATTGTATACCTCACGTCCACATTTGTTAGGGACACTAAATTTTGGCTGTAATTGAAACACAAACAAGAAACATTTGTTTAGAATCCTTCTAGTTAGGGTATAGTTTATGTTTGGTAGGGGTTTAGTTTAGTGGTTAAAGGTCTGAAGTGTGAAATCTGAAGTTCTCCAGGACCAAGCAGGAAGTCAGTCCTCACATATGGGTGTCATCGGTGCCGATGAAGCCCCAGCGGAGCATTTCCCCAGCTTTCTATGAAAGCCTTTGGGAATGCAGGCACGCATGCGCGGTTCCCTTCCCGCCTAAAGGTGCCATCTTACCTCAGTCTCTTTTTATCTGAGAAGCTCACCGGACGTGTGTCCTGTCATCCCGGATAAAAGTTGATTTTTTTCGGCGATATTCGCTATTTTTTCTCCCGGTTTGACGTCGGTTCCCCTGCCGCCGGGTTCGGTACACCGGTATTGAGCCCGATTCTTCTTTTTCGGTTTTTGCCCTTCGTGGCTTGCGTTCGCGCCCTTTTTTGCTTTTTCCCTGGAAGGCCGGTCCTTTGACCTCGCGGGAACTCTTTTTTCCCCGATGGCTTCCAGCGGTTTCAAGAAGTGTGATCGGTGTAAGAAACTGATGTCTCTCACCGACACACACGACTGCTGCCTTCAGTGCCTCGGTCCTGATCATGACCCTAAGTCGTGTGGGCCATGTGGGAAGATGTCTTCCAAGGCACTCCAAAGTCGCCAGCAGCAGAAGAAAGGCTTTTCTCGGACTCAGCCTCCGGCCGGGCCCGGACCTCGTCTGAGGCCTCGACATCTCGGGATTCAGATCCCAAGCGCCGTCGTGGCTCCTCAGACAGGGGGTCCCCCAACCGGGAACGCAAGAGGAAGAAGCGGCTCGCGAGGGCGTCGTCGGAAGAGGTCCCTGGCTCCTCGAGGGCCAGGTCTAAGACCCCCGACCGTCGCCCCGGGCCCACGGAACAAGAGAAGCCTGCCAAAGTTCCTCGCGTGGAGCCGGAGTCTGCTGGACACGTAAGCCCTGTAGTCCTCGAGGAACTCTCCTCCCAGGGAGCCGACGTCGGGGCCCGGTGCCACCAGGGCCCGAGTCGGTGGGTGCAGCGTCTCCCGAGCTGAGTCTCAGGATGACAGCCTTGGAGAGCAGATTGTCTGCCTTCATGGAGCAGCAGCGGGCACTGATGGCCAGCCTGTCTGGCGCATCTGCCCCGACCACAGGGACATCGACTTCGAAGTCGACCCCGGAGACCGAGCCGATACTCGAGTCCATCATAGCTCAAAGTCGACCTCGGTCGCGGTCTCCCTCGACCTCCCGTTCGGGACCGGCATCAGCGGGTGCTCCAGGGCCCCACGGGGACGGACCCTGACTCTTCGTCGGATGAGTCCACCTGGGAGACAGAGGATGAGGAGTCCCCCGATACGTTCAAGACTCGGTGCGTCCCGTCGGACTCACCGCAGTCTGAGCCCCGGAGTAGATCCCCTCCGGAGGATACTCGGTTCTCGGAGTTTGTCTGGGATATGGCCACTGCCTTGGCTATTCCGGCGGACCCCGAGAAAGAGCCTCGAGCTGAAGAGCTCGAGGCCCTGCAGTATGACTCTCCTCCAAAGGAGGGCCTTTACTGTCCCGGTTCCTCCGATGCTGGAATGGCTCCTCTTCCGGATGTGGGAGGCACCGGCCTCGGCGCCGGTTCTCAGCAAGCGAGTCAACTCGATCTATCGACTCCGGAAGAGCCCTGGCTTTCAGAAGGCACAGCTACCACACCATTCCATGGTTGTGGAATCGGCCATGCATCGTCTGAAGAGTCAGAAGATGCACTCTGCGGTGCCTCCCGGCAGGGAGGCCAGAACCAGAACCTCGATGGCGTCGGTAGAAAGTGCTTTCAGGGTTGCGATGCTTGCTTGCCATGTCCAGTCTTACCAGCTGTACATGGGGATGTACTTGCGGGGACCTGGCCAAGGAGTTGGCCGGGTTCTCTGCTGGTCTCTCCGGGGAACCCTTGCAGAGATTCAAGACCTTGTCCTCGGGGATTCGGGACTGCTCGAAGTTCATGTCCTGCGCCGCCTACGATGGCTTCGAGGCTTCGGCCCGAGTTGCGGCAGCCGGCATCGCGGCTTGACGCCAGGCATGGCTGCAGTCATCGAACCTTGAGCCATGGGTTCAGGACAAGTTGGTCGATGTCCCTTGCCGAGGTGAAAACCTTTTTGGCAAGCCCATGACCGAGAAGGCCGCTCAGCTCGAAACAGAGCACCTTACACGGACAAGGCTGTCTAGGAAGACCTCTGCCCCTTCTCATAAGAAGAAGGGCTCAGGTAAGAAGCCATTTTACCCGAGGAAGGGCACTGCCTACAAACAGTACCCTCAGTATCAGGCTGCCCAAGCTGCACCCCAGGGTCAGCAAGCCAAGGGGCAGGGTAATGGGCCCCGTAGGCAGAGGACCCCCAAGCCTCCGGCCCCTGCTCCCACTCAGCAGGGTGGGGGTTTTTGACTCCTTGAGCGTAGCCTCTCCGTCCCTGCTATCCCAACCCTGCACAGGAGGTCGCCTCGCCCTCTTTGCCCACCAGTGGCCCCTCATCACTGGGGACAGTTGGGTGTTGGACATAGTCCACAGGGGCTATGCACTACATTTTCTCCAACTGCCTCCCCCATACTTTCCAGGGGAGCCTCCAAGGCCTTCCCTGCACACAGACCTTCTCCTTCAGGAAATTTGAGGTCTGTTGGTGGACAGGGCGGTGGAACCTGTGCCTCCCCACTTGCAAGGTCAGGGGTTCTACTCCAGGTATTTCCTGGTGCCCAAAAGAACTGGTGGCCTTCGACCTATTCTGGATCTCAAGGAACCTAAACAAGTTCCTAGAGAAAGAAAAGTTCAAGATGCTTACTCTTGGAACACTTCTGCCCTACCTCCAGCAGGAGATTGGCTATGCTCCTTAGATCTAAAGGATGCGTACACTCACATCCCTCATTCATCCAGACCACAGAAAGTACCTCAGGTTCATCGTGGGAGGAAACCATTATCAGTACCGAGTACTGCCTTTTTGGCCTGACCTCCGCTCCCAGGGTCTTTACCAAATTCCTGGCAGTGGTTGCGGCCTACCTGAGGAATCAGGGAATCTTTGTCTTCCCCTATCTGGATGACTGGCTCATTAGAGGTCAGACATGCCAGGGGGCTAGACAAGCCACCCTCAGAAACTATTGCTCTTCTTCAGAGCCTAGGGTTTGTCATAAACTTGGAAAGTCCACTTTGCTCCCCTCCCAGAATTTTGGAGTTCATAGGAGCAAGGCTGGACTCTCTCCTGGCAAAGGCTTTCTTGCCAGAAGACAGAGCGCAACGGCTGATTGCCTTGGCAAAACAGTTTCTCAACAGGTCGCTGGTCTCCGCCAGGCTCTGCCTGAGGCTTCTAGGCCACATGGCTTCGACAGTACATGTGACCCCCAATGCCAGGCTCCATATGAGGCTTGCACAGTGGTGCCTTCGGACTCAGTGGTCACAGGCCACAGGCAGCCTCAGGGACAGGATAAGGGTGTCCAGACACTTTCTGAATTCCCTCAGCTGGTGGGCTGCATCCACCCAATCTCCTAACAGGAATGCCATTTTCAGATTCCTGGGTACAAAGTGGTACTGACCACCGATGCCTCCCTGCAGGGCTGGGGAGCTCATTGGTCTAGACAAGTGCACCCAGGGCCTGTGGTCTCCTTGGGAGGCGGCACAGCAGATCAATCTCCTGGAACTCAGGGCTATTTGCCTAGCTCTCAAAGCTTTCTCTCCTGCCCTGGCCCATCAATCTGTCCTCGTTCAGACAGACAACCAGATGGCCATGTTTTATGTGAACAAACAGGCGGAACTGGGTCCAGGCTCATTTGTCGGGAAGCTCAAGACCTTTGGTCATTTGCCCTAAAGCACAGAATGCTCCTCAGGGCTGTGTACCTTCCAGGCCAGGAAAACTACCTGGCCGACAAGTTGAGCAGGAATTCTGCAGCCCCACGAGTGGCAAACTGCATCCCCTGGTAGTTCAGAGGATCTTCCTGAAATGGGGTCTCCCTTGGATAGATCTGTTTGCCCAGTCCACTGAACGCACAACTGCCAAAGTTCTGTTCCAGGCAACCGCATCCTTTGAGGATAGCACCGGATGCTTTTCTGATTCCCTGGTCTCAGGGCCTCCTGTATGCGTTTCCTCCCACGCCCTTGGTGGCCCGAACTCTTTTCAAGATTCTTCAGGACAAGGCCTCGGTCCTGCTGGTGGCTCCCAGGTGGCTGAGGCAACCTTGGTTTCCACTTCTGCTTCAGCTGGCAGTGGATCCCCCACTGCCCCTGGATTGCAAACCCAACCTTCTCTCTCAAGATCAGGGTTCCCTTCTGCAGCCCAATCTCAAAGCTCTCAATTTGATGGCCTGGAGGCTGCAAGGGTAGTTTTGGCTCCCTGGGGCCTGCCTCAGGAAGTTGAGGAGGTTGTCCTAGCCTCTAGGAAACAATCCACTCGAAAAACCTATGCTCTCAAGTGGAAGAGGTTTTCTCTGTGGTGTCAGCTACGTACAGAGGATCCTTTCTCCGGTACTGTACCAGTAGTGCTTCAGTACCTCCTGCACTTATCCACTCCGGGACTTAAGTCCAATCCTTCGGGTCCACCTCTCAGCTCTAGCAGCTCACCACTCCCTGGTGGAGGGACATTCTCTGTCGGTTCACCCCTTGGTGTCCCGCTTTCTCAGAGGCTTGCTTTTACTCAAGCCTCCAATTCGTCTCCTGCCCCTGAGTGGGAGTTGAATGTGGTCTTGCAGCAACTGACTCGCCCACCTTTTGAGCCGATGGCTACTTGCCCACTACGCTTCCTCTCCTGGAAGACACTCTTCTTGATAGCCCTTACTTCGGCTAGGCGAGTGAGTGAGCTTCAGGCCCTGGTCTGTGATAGGCCTTACACTAGGATTTACAGGAACAGGGTAGTCCAGGACTCATCCAAAGTTCCTCCCAAGGTTGTCTCCTCTTTCCATCTTAACCAAGAGGTGGTTCTTCCAACATTCTTCCCTAGGCCTCATGCGAGCCAGGCTGAAGCAATTCTGCATACCCTGGACTGTAGGAGGGCCTTATCCTTCTACCTTGACCGTACGCAGGGGCATAGAAGGGCTACTCAGCTCTTCGTATCCTTTGACCCTAATAAGTTGGGGTTGGCTGTGTCCAAGCGTACCTTGTGTCCATCTGGGTGGCTGACTGTATCACCTGGGCTTACAAGGCGGCTGGCCTTCCTTTGCAGGGTTGGGTTACAGCCCACCGTGTCAGGGCAATGGCTGCCTCAGTGGCTCATCTCCGCTCTGTGCCCTTGGTAGACATCTGCAGGGCTGCAACTTGGTCCTTCCAGCCAGACGTTTGCAGCCCATTACTGTCTGGAGAGGGAGTCCCGTAGGGACAGTGCTTTTGGCCAAGCAGTACTCCGGAATCTCTTTGAGGTTTAGGCAACTCCTGCCCTCCTGCCCTCTGTTGGACTACCGGTGGAGGTTGTGTCCTTGGAAAGCCTTTCTTTGCTGCTGAGGACTAGAGGGAGTACTCTTGTTCAGCCTGGGTTCCTCGGTAGCCCAGAGCTGGGGAGTCACCCATATGTGAGGACTGACTTCCTGCTTGGTCCTGGAGAAAGAGTAGTTACTCACCTGTAACAGGTGTTCTCCAGGAGCAGCAGGAATCAGTCCTCACAACCCTCCCTCCTCTCCTTGGAGTTGCAGTTGTAACATAGTTTATTTTTTCTTTTTTGTGTGCTGTTCTTAGCTATGTCATTTGACTGAGGTAAGATGGCACCTTTAGGCGGGAAGGGAACCGCGCATGCGTGCCTGCATTCCCAAAGGCTTTCATAGAAAGCTGGGGAAATGCTCCACTGGGGCTTCATCGGCGCCGATGACACCCATATGTGAGGACTGATTCCTGCTGCTCCTGGAGAACACCTGTTACAGGTGAGTAACTACTCATTGTCTGCCTTCTTAATTAACATTTAGATGAGTTCCACGTTGTTACTAAAAAACCGCAGGAGCTGAATGTTCTCTTTTAACCTAGTAGCAGCTGATCTCATTATTGTGTTCATAGAAAATCACAGCATCACTTTCGGCTTTGAATATTGTATTACAACTGCTATAATGATAATGACCGGTCTCCATTATTGTTTCAATTAAAATGAAATGTTGCTTATCCAGTAAGGATATTCAATATGTATCCAAGACAAGCAGGAAGTACAGTCCTCACATATGAGTGACCGTCGGCGACCTGATGGAGCCCTCAGTGTGGAGCATTTCCCCAGATTTCAAAGAAAGCCTTTGGGGATGCAAGCGCACATGAGGGTTCCCCCTTCCCTGTCCGCTAAGAGTTTGCCATCTTGCTCAGCCTTTCTTTTCCAGCGGAGCCCAACTGGGACGTGAGTTAGTGTCACCCAGGAAAGTCTATTTTTTTCTGCGTTTTCGCTTTTTCTTATCCGGTAGACACCAGTTGGCCCCGTCCGTGCCTGGGCTTGTTGAACACTCGGTTATCGAACAGTCCGGAATTTCTCCTTTTGGTTTTTGTCCTTCGTGAACTAAGCGTGAACTGGGCCTTTTTTGTTAGTTTCATTTTCACCTGGCAGCCAGGTCTTGTTGCTTGCAGGGGCCCTTTTCCTCCCACCCGATGGCTGCCAGCGGGTTCAAAAAATGTGATTCAGTGCAAAGAAAACTTATGTCTCTCAACAGACAACACATGACTGGCTGCCTCCGCCGATGCCTCTGGAGCCCCGACAATGGACCAGCAAGGTCCGTTTGGCCCGTGCCGGCAAAATGTGTCGAATGCATCTAGGAGCCGTCAGCAGATCACCAAAACCGATGAAAGAAGTTTTTTCAGAGTCCGTTGGTCAGGCCGGGCCCGGACTTCTTCAGAGGGCACAGCCTCAAGCCATCCCAGGAGTGCTGACCCCGAGCGTCGTCGTGGTTACTTTCAGAGGGGGGTGATCCCTACCTGTGGTTTTGAGCACAAAAGTGAATAGAAGAAGCAAGCTCGTGGAGGGTGGTTTACTGGCGCAGGTGGAGGGGCCCACATGGGGCCTGACGAGGGCACGTTTTCGGCCCGATCAGCCCTGGACTCGCGCAGCACCGCAGGCTCGTGGAGTTGGAAGAGATGCCGGATCAGAAAACTACTTTCGGGGGGGGGGGGGCAATGGAGCTGGAAGTCCCTGAGTCACGTAGAGGTTCTGTTCTCCCTCGGTGGTACAAGATGCTCCATCCGGGGGTGAAGAACCGACGTCGGGGCCGAAGTCGGGGGCTGCTGAGTTGTTCTCCTGAGCGGACTCAGGCTGACGGCCTTGTAGAGAAGCTTGGCTGCATTCAAGGAACAGCAGCAGGTGCGATCACCGGTCCTGACCGAGGGCAATCTAGCCACCGACCACCGGGACCTTGACGTCTAAGTGCGAATCCAGAAGGCTGGAAGCCGATCCTCGAAGTCCATCAAGTCTCGAGTTGATCCTTGGTCAAGTACCCCCTCGAACTCCTGTGCAGAGAGGCCGACCCTCGTCGACGCCAGTGCATCAGCGTCAGGGCGTGTGGCACTGAAGCCCTTACGGCCGGAAAGCCGCTCGACGACTCCTTGGAGGAGTCGGCATGAGAGGAGAAGAGGGAAGAGGAGTCTCACTGACAACCTTCTGGACCCAGTAGCATCCCCTTTGGGACTCCCCGGAGTCCGAGCCTCGGAGAAGGTCCCCCCTGGAGGATACCTGGTTCTTGGACTTAATGAGGGACATTGCCAAGGCTTTGGCATTCCATGCGGATGAAGAGGAGGAAGCCTCGAAAAGGGCGGAGGAGCTCGGATGACCTCCAGTATGATTTTCCGAAGAAGGAAAGCCTTTACTGTACCGATTTCCTCCGATGCTGGAATGGCTGCTCTTGACAGTATGTGGGAGGAACCGGCCTCGGCGCGGTTCTTAGCAAATGGTCAGAATTTTCATTTATCGAGTCCGTGAAAGAGCCATGGGTTCCATGAGGCACAGCTACAACACAATTCCAGGGTTGTGGAAATAGGCCATTCCCCGCACTGAAGAGTCAGAAGATGGCATCCTTGGGTGCCACCGAACCGGGAGGCCTGGAACCTGGATGCCCTCTGTAGAAAGTGCTTTCAAGGGCTCTGTGCTATCTTGCCGTGTCCCGAACTTACCAGCTGTCCATGGGAATTGTACTTAAGGGAGCCTGGCACAAAGAGAGATTGCCAGAGTTTTCAGCTGGCCTTCGAGGAAACCCTTGCAGAGGTTTTGTTTTTTTTTCAAAATGCCCTTGTCGACAGGGCATCACACCACGAGAGTGCGCGAAGTTGATCTCTTGAGCAGCCTATGATGGCTTCGAGGGCTTCGGGCCCGGGTAGCCACGGCCAGCATTGGTGCAGCCCCCCGATCCAGGCCTGCGCTACCCAGTCATCAGACTGGGAGTCATGGCGCCCCTGCAGGGGACAAAGATTGTTGGTCGAGTACTATGACCACACAGGTGACAACACTACATTAAGGAGCGTCCCCACAGCACCCATGATTGAACCCGCGCTGCAGAAATCGAAGACTTTCGACTCTCACCAGGAGCATGAAGGTGTCCCAGAAATACTTCTGCCCAACCCTTGTCCCAAAAAAAAAGAAGGGCTCGGAAAGAAGCCCTTTTTCCCGCGGAAGGGTGCTGCCTACAAATCCTACCCTCAGTATCAAGGCCTCCCAGATCCCCAAAAGGGCCAGCAGGCCAAGGGCCAGGGGCTAGGGGCCACGTAGGAGGGAACGAATTACCCCCCAATCCACCAGACTCCAGCTCATGCAACAGCAGGGAAGCGTGGTTTTGAAAACTTCCAGTGGCAAGAAGCCTCTCACTCCGACGGGGGCTCCACTCAGCACATAGGGGGTTGGCTGACACTGTACGACCTACAGGTGGCCGAGCCATAATAGGGGATACCTGGGTTACTGAGCACTAGTTCTTCAAAAGGGCTAAAGTGCTACACTTCACAACCAGCTTAACCCGCCTCCTACTATCTAGGAGGAGCCTCCAAGCCTCCCCTCTACCACAGGAACACTCCTCCTTCAGGAGCTCGGCACGTCTTCTAAAGGAAACCAGGTGGTGGAACCCCCGGTGGCCTCCACCACCTAAAAAGGGCAAGGCTTTCTACCGCAGGTTACTTCCGGGTACCAAAAAAGGACAGGAGGCCTACTGGCATATCCTAGACTTGCGAAACCTAATACCAAGTTATGGGAGAGGGGAAAAAGTTCAAGATGCTTACCCTTGGGATACTGTGCCCCTCCTTCCAGCAGTTATAGACTGGTTATGCTCCTTAGGCCCTAAAGGATGCATTATACTCACATCCTCATTCATCCAGACCACCAGACAATATCTAGGATTTTGGTGGGAGGAAAACCATTTTCAGTACAGGGTACTTCCCTTGGGCCTAACCTCTGCCCCCAGGATGGTTTTTCACCAAATGCCTCGCGGTAGGTGGCGGGACTTTATCTTCAAGGAATAAGGGAATTTTTTGTCATCTACAGGAACAAAGCAGGGAATGCGTCTTCACATATGGGTACGTCGGTACAGACGGAGTCCGCGCAGGAACGCTTACCCAGCGTCCAAATCAGAAAGCTTTTGGAAGCATCCCGGAACACACCTGCGTGGCTGCTTCCCGACTTCCCAACTGGCCCTCCTCCTCAGGTTTTCATTTTTTCCGCGGAGCCGGCAGGACGTCCTCCCTGTCACCGCAGAAAATTCTTCTTTATTTTTTAGTTTTCGTGTGGATCGCCGGGTTAGCCTTCCCTGACGCCCACCAAGTTACCGCTTGGTGTTTCTTTTTCTTTTCTTGTAAAAATTTTTCCTTAAGGAATATATTTTTTCTTTCTGAGTGTCTCACGGTTCTCAGGGCCTTCTAGGCCTCTCCATTTTTCCTCATGGGAACCGCAAGCCACTTTCCACAAGGAAAATGTATATAAAACTGTGGCGGTACCAACCTTTGTTTTTTAGACAACTCACACAATTGGATGATGATCTAACCTGCTTGGGTCCGCCTCCCGACATTTTCCCCGCCGGAGCAAGCCTCGGGCACCAGTAATGTGAGAAGAAGTTTTCAACATAGAGTTCCCCTCGACACGTGTCGGTCCCCCTTCCAACTTCAGGGCAAATGACCATATTCTTCTTCTAAACCGGATCAGGTAAAACCCAAAAACAGTGCTGTTAAAAGACTAGCCAGTCCTAAGGAGCGGCACTTCTCATAGCACAGAATAGAGAAGCCTATGGCCTTGTCCTCGAGAGAAACACAGGTTTCAAACACCCAGAGGTGGTGGGAGTTCTATCGGCCTCCAAAAGCCTTAAGTGGCGGTATTAGGTTGTTTCCTGAGGAGTCACCCCCTTACAGAACATACCTGAGCCATGCCCCAAGGGTGGGTGGCCATTCGCTTTGAGCGGTAGGATGACCCCGGCATCGGCACTGGTGTTGGATGAAAACATCCTAACCAAGGATCGTCCGTATGGCATCCTCGGTACCGTGTGGGCCGGTGGAATAACGCGTCAGATCGACAACCTCTCGGTCAGTAGTCGGCATACGACACCGATACTATAACCGACGGCGGAAACCTCGAGACGTGCATCGATAGACTCGCTTCCTTCGAGTGCCGGTGTCTTGGAGGGAATCGAGTCTACAGTATGGAGGACTGGGGGTAACCGACTCGCACTTGGGTACCCGGACTCCCGTCGTTCGAATGCTAGGTACCGATGCCGCCCGATTCCGAATACTTCGGATCCGCAACTCTCGGTTCCTTCGACACCGTAGAGTTGACCAATGGCTGGCCTTCATTCCACCGGGATCAGATACGGTACTCGACCGGATAGTTCTGGTACCGTGATATCCACTTTTTACCTTTTATTTCTTTTTTTTGTTCTTTGGGTTACCCTTCCATCGCTTTTCTCATCAGGCTTGCTGTACCCCCCTCGAGGACCGAGGTTGGGAAGGTCGATCCCTAGCATGGACGCACCTCGTTTACAGGACTGTCGCTGGTACTGACCTACAGAGTAACCAAGCTGACCACCACTTAAGAATCCCAAAACTGCACCATTCAGGATTCTTTCTTATTCCTATATACTACTTAGATAGATCCTCTATGGTGCCAACGCTAGTGCTTCATCAGTAGAATCTAGCTTATATAAGTGAAGTTACTCTGGGGATCCTTCTTTCCAGACTTTTCTCCTGGATATGGCAAAAATCACTTGCCGATTCCTATTACTGGACAAGCTCCTACACAGGGAATACGGAATACCCTCCTGTTCCTACACAAAGCAAAGGAGAACATTAATGCTTCCTGGCCTCATTCTTTGCAGGATCTCCTTCTACGATGTGTGGAAGATCCTTTTAAGGGTACCCCCAACCTTTCCAGGAGGCAAATCGATCTCCCTATATGCAGGTGCCCCCCTCCCAAGGGTTTTAAAGGACTAAACTTCCTCATCCTTCCAATTGTGGTAGAATCAGCAATTTTGAGGCCGACGTGTAAGAAGTAATAAAAAGCACTCTTCTTGTCCGCCAGGGTTCGGGAGTCTAAAGACACTAGAAGGCCTTTTGGACGTCAAGCGCTTCCAGACATCCAAAGGCTTTCGCAAGCAAAGAATTGCTCTATTATATTTTATATGAGGTTCTGATCAACCTTGAGGTAGAGTCACAAAGGAAAGTTTACTTTTTTTTGACTCCTTTTTCTTCAAGATGCCCATAACAAAGCAGACTAGCCTTACTGGTTAGTCCATGCTCATAATATCTCTAGGTTTCTTACTCGTGCTTCCCTAGACTCCTTTGTAGTTCTATGTTAGAGAGGGGGGATCACTTACCTGCCTATAGCTCTAGGGGCACGACGCTTAGAGCCTGGATCCAAGCTTCAGGACTTGGATCAAATGGTCACAAGAAAGAAAGACTGGGAAATACTCATTGCACTGGAGAAAATCTCTTTCAACAAGGATTCTTTACATCCAGGTGACTCATGTTTCCACTGATCTTTCCCCTGTTCTCAGAGGCTGTTGTAACGCTGAGTTCTTCGTTCCCAGTAGGTAGGAAAAGGTCCTACCAAACATTCTTCCTCTAGGGGGAGGAAGGTTTTTGTCCATCATCTGCCCATCATAAAGATGTTCCCCAACAGGGGAAACATGCGCCCTGGGTCTGAAGAAGTCCATCAAACTCAACAGGCTCACACAAAACCCAGCAGGTCGCAGGGTTTCCAGTAGATCATTGGTCCCTCGTAGTTTGGTGGTTAGGTTGGCAGATATGCTTCTTTTTCAACTTGCCAGTATCTGCACTAAATTTAAATCCGAACCTAATAGATATCTCTAGTTCATGAGAAATCTTTCCTCTAAGCAGTCCTTTATGATGATACTGCCCATCCATACTAACAGATTTCCCTTACATCTTGGAGCGAAGGAAAAGGGGTATTGGTAACAAACTATCCTAGACAGTTGTTTCCCTGTACTGGCATGTATCCTGCTCAACTGTCAGAGACTTCCCTCACATAGTTGGTTCTCTTTTGCAACTCTGTCGTACCTCCCTCTTACTGCAACATTGGTTTGTAAGCGTGGACTTTACCCACGGGTAAGCCCGGCTAGGGTCTTCTAACCTGGTTGTCTACCGGGGGAATTCTCCTCCTTATGGAGTGGTCTTCCCCCGGTTTACATTAGGGGGCAGCTCCTCAGACAATAGGAACTCCGACCAAGGTACTGTTCTTTCTCTTTCCCGAATCTTAAAAAAAAGAGGCAGGGAAAAGAAATTCTTCTATGCTGCCAGGAGAGTTGCTGCAGATGCAAAAATTGAATAGTGGTTTTAAGTCCACGGGTTTTTGGTCACTCCACAACCAGGGGCGTTCCCATCCACTAGCCAAAAAATCCTCCCTAGCCTCAGTGCTAAGTCCCAAAACAGGTTATCAACCTCGTTTGGGAAACCCGTATTATCACAGCTTGGTTTGTGTTTAACTTCTATTCACTTTGCCCACCTATCCTTGTGCAGAATAGTTGGTTACTGGCTGGCTTTGACATTCCTCACCACACGGATCTGCCACAGCCCAAAGTTACTTCTAACCAACCTGACAGCATGCTCTCTCGGAACTCTACAGAGTAAGCTTTGCACTATGGGCCATTGCTGGCGAGAGCCCACGCACGCGCACGTCTAGACCTTTAGCAGATGTACCACAGATGGTTTTTAAAGCAAGGGGTTCCCCCAGTCATTGTTCATAAGCCTGGCAGGTATTTCTCTGCCCTTTCCATCTTATATGTAAATCTCTTTTGAGGCATAAGTCTCAGGCCTTTCATTATCGTGAAAGCCTTAAAAGAAGGGCCAATTCCGATAGCTTGGCGTCATATCTCCCTTGGGGTCTTCCCGGGCAGAGATAAATTCTTCACTGGGCAGCTAGAGGACAACCTAATACCCATTCTTGCCTCATAGGCGGATCACCTAGGGTATCTTCATCCAGATGCCTTCGCTATCCAATCTCCATTACTACATCTCGGAAGAGGTAGTCCTGGTTTATCTTCGCGTGTCTGCAGACAGAAGCGTTAGAACTCTGCCATTTGTTCACGACGCTAGGCCCTCATGGTTATCTCAAGAAGCTCAAAATTCGGCAAAGTAAGTTACGAGCCGCAGCATTTCGGTTCCCACGCCCCCCTTTCTGCATGGAGAGACCATAGGTGCCAAGTCATAAAAAATAACAGCGAGGACGAAGGAGGGATTTTTTCTATTATACGGATGTCAAGCATATATTGATACCTTACCTTCTTGCTGTCAGTGAATCTTCCTCTCTCCCTTATAAGGTGGGGATGGGGTTCTCTGGACATCTCTCGCATCGCATATACCTGGAGACATGTCTCTATATGCCTGTCCTAGTCATCGAGGTGTATGTTAATGTGCGGTGATAGAATATAAAATTTTATTTTATTTATTATTATTGTCTCTTGATATACCGCGCTATTCTGACTCAGTGCGGTTAACATTGAACAAACTGAAATTACATGAAACAACTTGGAGATAACTATTTTACAGGGAACATGTGGCTGGGAGGGTTAAGTGGATTGCGCCAAGACCACAAGGAGCAACTGTGGGACTAGAAACTCCACAGTCCTTCCGGCCCCAAAGGGTTGATTTGCGTCCTCTAGTGGGAATTTTGAACACCTGAACATTACGGCCTGAAGTACCGTTGCCGCCAACCACTAGGACTATCTCCTCCACTCAACTATCTGGGTGTCGGTTCTGCCCATACATAGTCTCTTTAGTAGCTATATGCAAATAGTATATATATGCATATATCTATATATAATATACATATTATATATATATATATAATATATATATAGACATATACATATATATTAATAGATATAAGGGAGAAATATTTTTAGATAGATCTGTATCCATCTACTTATCTATCTGTCCTGTTAGGTTGAAGAATATCCTCAAAGTTCCTAATGAGCCCTGACAAATGGGTACTAACACTATCCCCAAATGCTGTACCAGCATACCTAGGGGACTACACCTATAACATTCCCGTGGTAAAACACCTTTTTCCCTTACACATAACCTTTTCAGGTTAGGTACTCCTGAAGTTCTCAATGTACCTTTCTTTCCTAAATGACCAAGTTCAGGAAGACATTGCTGGAGTTTCCGTATGTGTTCTAAAGGCTTAGGCGCGCCTGAGTCCTGTCCTTACTTTCTTGTCCAGAGGCAAGGGTCTCCATACCCTTTCTCCAACATGGGTGATTCGAACCCCAGTCCAGTTGGGTCAGACTCAACATTTTTCTCTTGGTCCATAAATTTTGTACTCTTCTTGAACTCCACTGGTTTATTGTTCTATTTTCTTACCTATACTTCTCCATGTGAGGTACCACCTTGAGCACATTCACTGGCTCTTCTACTCAGATCCATAGGTAGACTCAGTACACCTGTGCAATGCCACCAAGGGAGGCCAACGATTTAGGCAATGTAAAGGGTTTTAATACTAAATGTGCCCCTCGAATACTAGGGTCTTCCCCTTTGGGGGGGGGAGGGGATGAAGCATGTTCTATAGGGCCAGCTGTTCCACAGCTTCTTTCTGTTATTCAAACGTCCTACCCTCCATCAAAAAAAAAAAAGGAAAATTAAAAAAAGTAATGCTATTACACAAAACAGGGGGAGACAAAAAAAAACACTAATACTACCAATGGGGAAAAACCTTGCAATCAACTTAGTAATAAAGGATTTACCTAAACAAGGTATCTGACCACAAAGTACAAACCTTCCCACTTAAAAATGGACACCCACACATAGCTTCTGACACGAACTTGTGTGCACGGACCCGGACATCTCTCTGCCCTATTACCTTCCGTACATGTAGATAGGGTGGTTGTAGTGCTGTATCTATGGGTACTGTCTTATCAAATCAGAGAAGCTGGAGAGACAACAGTATGTCTACATAGTGTAGAAACTAGTGTATCTTAATTAGGTTATTCACACTGTTCCAGTTTAAATATACGGTCTGGGTCTTATTTAGTACAGACGAGCTTTGGTTATAATGTAAAATAGAATGTTGCAATATGTTAAATTTAAGATGTTTCTATGTAAAACAAACCTCGCTTTGTTAATTTGTTGTTAATTGTAGCGGACGCCCGCAACTGATCTCTGGAACAGTACATGCGGGTAGATTAAATGAGTGTTAAATAGAATAAATAAATACCACAAAGGATGCCTGAGGTCCCGAGGAATAGCATGGAAAACTCGTTCCATAGGACTGGTGCAGAAATGCTAGGACTTCCGCACAGGCATATGAAGCTTGGGAGTCCCCTTAGGTGGTGAAGACTAATTCCGGCTTGTTTCCTGGTGATAGCACAGTTACTTACCTGAACAGGTGATTCTCCTGGGAACAGCAAGGGAATAAGTCTTCACAATTGGGCCACCCACCTCCCTAGGAGTTGAATTGGTTTCTATCTCTCTCGTCCCGCCTTCCTTGCTCTCTCTCTCCGGCGTGGTCCTTGCTCTCATGCTCCAGGAAGAGGAACGGGGGGGGGGGGGGGGGGGGGGGGGGGGGGGGTCGTCTTTGTCTCAGCGTTTAACCACATTAACTGCGGGAGGCAGTGTGGGAAGGGCATGCGACGCAGGGGTGCGTTGTTGGGGTGGATGCTTCCAAAAGCATTTCTGATTAGGACGCTGGGGCTGGAAGCGCTGTCCCGCGCGGGGCCGTACTACGCGTACCGTCAGCGGTACCGTGGGGGGGAGGACGTACGCCATCATGTGAAGACGTAGTCGCTGGCTGTTCCGCAGAGATGAACATGTCACAGGTGAAGTGGGGCAGGTAAGGGAAAGGGCTGAGAGGGGAGAGAACTGTGCTTCTCCATACTGTGGAGCGACTGGATCAGCAGGGGGCGGGAGTCTCTCCATTGGAGGCCAAACAAGCTAGCTTCGCACTGTCTCTCTTCTTCAGCATGCTGGCGCTTGGGTCATAAAACTACGCAAAGTCCATTTGCTCCCCTCTCAGAACCTAGAATTTATAGGGCGAGATTAGAAACCCTGTTAGGCAAGAGCTTCTTTGCTCGAAAAAAAGACCGGGGGCCCACAGACTGATAGACTTGACCAACAGGTAGTTCCAAAGCAAGTCTCATGTCTCCGCCAGGCACTACAGTGGGCTTCCTGGGCCACATGGCATACATCGGTACATGTGACTCCGAATGCTCGTCTGAAAATGCGGGCTCGCTCATGGTGCCTCAGAGATCAGTGGACGCAGGCCACAGGCGACCCTCTGAGACAGAATAAAGGTGTTCGGGCAAACATTTTGGGGGGGGGGGGGACTCCTTAACAGTGGTGGGCTACATCTCCCAAAAACTTCTCAGGGGGGTACCTTGTCAGGGTCCAGCACCACACAAGGGTGCTGAAGACCGAGGCTCCTTTAAAGGGCTGGGGTGCACATTGCATGGGCATGTGCACTCAAAGCCTCTGGTCGCTTCGCGAAGCAAATAGCAAGCCAAATCAATCTTTTGGAGCTGCGAGAAAAATCCACTTAGCTCTGCAGGCAATTTTCTCTTCCCTCTCTCACCAGTCTGTCCTAGTTCAGGCGGACACTCAGGAGCAGCTGTAAAAAAAAAAAAATGTCAATGTGAAAAAACAAGGGGGGCAGCGGGGTCCAGGCTCCTATTGTCAGGAGGCACTGGCCCTTGGCTCCTTTGGCAGTCAAACAAGGCGGTGGTTTTTCAAAGAACAGGTTATCTACCTGGTCAGGAGAAGAATATCTCAGCACAGGAACAGCAGGAAGGTAGTCTTCACATATGGGTAGCGTCGGTTCCGAAGGAGCATGCGTGGGAATGGCTCCCCAACGCCCAATGAGAAAGCAAATTTTGGGGAGCATCCAACCGTGCCTGCATGCTGCCATTCCAGCCTGTTCCCAAATGTCCCTCTCCAGTTCTTTCGTTTTCTGCGGAGAAACTGGCAGGTCGCACATCCTGTCACCAAGGGTCATGAGCTAAAGAGTGAAAAAATACATTCCTTTCTAGGCTGTGGCTTTTTTGTGGTCTGGGGGATGGTGGTCTGCATTCCCCGACGGCTACACCCGGTACCCCCCCCGCCGGGTTATTTTTAGTTTCGTCTTAAAAAAAAAAACAAAAAACTTTCTTCTGGAGTCTTTCCAGTAATTTATCTCTTCAGGTTGCCATGCGCCATTTTGGGCACTAGGCCCAAACCTTTTCCTTCAAAATGGGAAAAGTAACCCACTTCGGGTTTTAAAAAGTGTTCTACGTGTGGCCGTTTTGTCGGGGTACAAACTACCTCAACGGACACCCATGAGTGGGGTGTCTCAACATGCGCGACGCACCCCCCCGGTCCTGACCACTGATTTCTGAGGGTGTTGCCTGTGGGTGGATGTTGAAACGGGGCCGGCAAAACTGAGCTGCTAAAC